>OX031044.1:12407500-13607500 GCA_943735995.1 Sesia bembeciformis
GAGTATGGAGTGTAATGGAACACGAGAAGTCCCTAATCAAATTATATTTCCTATTGCCCATCCCATCACCCAAAGAATTATGGGGAGTGTAATTATCTTATGAGGTAGATGTTCATTTGTAGAAATTATAGAATTCATTTGTTTTTTTTGTAGAAATATTTGAATCATGAGTGAACCATTGGCACAAAAGAAACTTCAATGTGCGCTTCATTTACTTCAGTTACTTCATTTCAATGGTTCAGAAACATTAAAGGTATCCACGCCATAATTCAAGGCGTACAGCATGACTAAATGAGTTGTTTGTCTACTTCTTAATTATTATCATTATTACTGCTCTAGAAATTTTATATGTCGGTCGATCCAACTTTCCTACCCATTAGGACCTTTCCCACCCCATATTTCCCATTAGGATTCCTGTATTTTTCCTGTGTTTTGGATGTTTCATCTAATCATTTCATTAGTGCTTAATCAAAATTAAAAAATCACGAAATTATTTTATTTTTTAATTAGATATAATAGTTTTAGTGTACTGAATGGACCTTATGTTTCTCAAAATTGCATTTTTTCAGGAAGTTCACTAAGCGCCGCAGCTGGTATCACCGGGACTGGGGGTGGTGCCATCTTGCGTCCGTCAATGAATAGCAACAATATAGAAATGTTGGAATATCCCTTCTTAACTATGACTGAGTATCCGCCTGGATTCATTGTTAATTTAGGTAGGTTTCTTAATTATTAATTTATAATTCTTATTAGTTAGTAGTTATTATTATTAATTTAGTAGTTATTATATTTTTGAATGCCTATTGAGGCAGAACATAAAGGGATATGATTATAATTATTATAGAACACCACATTGTTACCTATGTCCTGGCCAAATAAATGAAATTGAATTGAAATTGAAATTTAAAGCATCAAAAGAAAATTAAATTGAAAGGCCCTTAGAGAAAGTGTGCAAGACGACCGATTTGTGCAGTTGATAATGATCCTACCTGCTGTGTAATAGGTTACGGACTTCCAGTCGTATATTCATTTGTTTAAAAACAAACGTATGTTCGGGTTTGGGTGTGGGTTTATTTTTATGTGTCTGGATTCACGATACGGGGTATCATAGGGTCATTGTGAGTAGCGTTATTAAAAAAAAAATTAGTAACTAGCAATGCTCGCGACTGCGCGTATACTTATGATTCCCGTTTGAACTCTATAATTGATTTGAACGAAAATTACCCTCAATGTTTATCCGCCACATAAGCTATAACTATGCAGAGTTTCATTAAAATCCGTCCAGTAGTTTTTGCGTGATGCGCGTTCATGTCGAAAGACGGACAAACAAACAAAAAATATTGTTTTGGGATCTGGATCATTTGTACTTTACAAAGCAATGAATTTTTAAGAAAAATATAAATATTAAAGACACGCCCGTGTTACGTTTTTATTGTGTATATAGAAGAGTACTTACTTGCTTATTAACCTTCCAGGTGGCACAGTATGTGCTCGATCAGTAAAGTTAGTAGACAGTGGTGGGGAGAGCGCGTCCCGCGCGCCCTGGTGGGCGGAGTTACGTACTGAATTACGTGCACACGCGCGCGCTTTACGTTGCAACGCTGTTATCGCTTATACTGAGACCGCCTCTATATGGTGAGTTTACACTTTGATAGTGCCCTCTTGAACTTCCTAATTAGCAAAACGAATTAGTGAATCTGGTAGATACTGGATGGGAGAGTGCGTTCCGCTGGCCTTGGTGGGCAGAACTGCGTATAGAGTGATATCGCAATCAATTTATCAAATAATTTATTTGCATAAATTTGGGTAAGAAGATCTTACAATAAGTGGTTTGTGCCAACACATTTGAAATTTCGGGCGTGCAAAACATTTTGAAAGACCAATAATTATTAGTTATTAGAAAAAAACAACAATAACAACCAGAGAAATAAAAATAATATCATAGGTCATTGTCTTCTAAGTCAAAAGTTCTTAGTTTTTTTTTTATGTACGAAGGCGGCACACGGGCATACAGTCCGCCTGATGGTAAATGGATACTGTCGCCCATAGACATCCGCGATACATGCCAAACATTAGCCCAAAATGACAAACGTCGGCACGCCCTCGGATGCGCTGCCTACCTTTGGAGATACAGGAATGGATTTGGAGAAATGGTTGGGAAAATGGGGAGGGATAGGATGGGAATGGGCTCTGACACATCTCACTACCTAAACACGTACGTACATTGGGGAAATAAGATAAAGTGGGAAATGCAGTACATTTCAAGGTAGTCTTCTATGAGAGAGGGGTAACGTGGCCAATCATGCGCGCCCAGCGGCTGTTGGATTGCAGCGTGTACTCTCCCCTTCAAAAAAACAAATGTGTATAAGAAATGTATGATCACTATACCGTACTGTACTCACTATACTATCCATATAATAATAAAATCGAGCAATCAAACCTTTAATCGATTCAATATGTAGAATCCCTGAAATTTTATATTTGTAGTAACAGAAAGTATAAAAGTTTCGGTATTTATTAAAAATAAAGACTACAATTGAAATCAATTCCGTTTCAGCGAAGATGTATGTGTATTGTCAGCATCGGGTACTGCAGCGGTCATCAATTTAGAAAATGATTTTAATGACGCTGATGCTCCTATATCTGGTAAGTAACTTATAAATTACTAGCGACCCGCCCTCGCTTCGGTTTATAAGATATTTTTTTTTTCAAATTATTTTTTTCAAAATATCAAAATAATATATAGCCTATATTAGACGCGGATAATGTAGCTACCTATTTGTGAAAGAATTTTTGAAATCGGTTCAGTAGTTCCAGAGATTACCCCCAACGTACAAACACACAATTTTACCTCTTTATTATATTTGTATAGAAAATTGCTGTTATTTTTTCATTAATTTTCCATTAATCCCTGACTTCAAAGATGCGCTAAAAATTTTTGAAGATCTACACGTGGTCGTGTAATTTATCTTTGTACTAATTTATATTTCAGTTTCATACTAGTTTTGAAACAACAAATATAAAGTGTTAAGCATGATTATTTTCATTTAAACGATTGTTTACAGCCTAAGATATTTTAAATTTACCTGTACAAAAAGGCAAAAAATGATATATGCACAAAAGGCGGACTTAATGTCAAAAGGCATTCTCTAACAGTCAACCACCACATTTATATTGCCACGTCTCATTTGTCAGACTAAGTTCTGTCCAACTATAAAGAAATGTGTGTTCTTTATATTTCAGCATCAAACGAAATAAAATCAGTAAACAGAAATGAGGAGTGTGAAATGGATCCGTGTTCTATAGCCCACGTCCCATATTCGCCCGGCAGTGGGCCGTACAGGGCCGAGCTGTCCACTTGCGGCGGGTGTAGGTAAGATACTGAATTGTGACGTCACTTGTTTAGATCCTGTGGCAATGAAACTCATAGTGTGCCGTCCTCTCCCCTCGTATCCCAGCCTTCTTCCCTTTTGCTTGGCGACACGAAATAATAGCGCAATCAATTCAGGCAATGAGAGCAAAACTAGACTAACCCACAAATTTTCCATATTTGAGTTAATCACAATATTTATCATATATTTTAATTATAATTGTGTGCGTGATGATGTATCCATAGGAAACCACTAATACGTGTGTGCGTACTAAATGTATATGCGCGATGGGATGGACATTAAATGTGTCTGCGGTGCGGGGTTGTGAAATAAAAAGAAATGAACCACTAAATGTGGGAAAGCATGAAACTGATTTTTTAAAATATATAATAGTTGGCAGACGAGCGGGCGGGCCGCATGATGGTAAGTGATCACTGCAGCCCATGGACGCTGTTAATTATCTTTATAAACTAAATGCACTGGGGTGTATAGTTTATACATGCAACCAAAAGGAACGCGCGTTCGCGACCAAGAGACTAATGATGTGCGTATTTTCTTCCGGTGACAGCGTCAGTCGTCATCTGTCATGGACTAAAAAGCCGCCTTCCATAAAGTAGCCACAACAATAAAGCGGTGCGAACAGTAATACAAGTCCAACTATCATTCATCACCTTCATCACAGTGTGTACTTCAATAACTTCGTTTTCATTTTCATATTTTTTTACTTCTATCTATATAAAAGTGAGTTGATCCATTTTTGCATTAAGGTTAATACGCCTTATCTAGTGGAATGTGTATTTAAGTTAATTTTTATACATAACTTATTACAAAATGCAAAAAAATACAATTGTTACTAATAATGTTTGCAATAAAGTGGGGCTTGTGCCATTTGCTTGTATTCTTCGCAAATTACATTTAAGCAGGATTAATTGTCCTACAAATTGCTCCAAATAACAAGAGAAAGGCTTCCCTTGTCCCATTATACTTCCTGCTCAATGGTATTGGATGTAATGGGAAATGATGGGCAGTGGTGGGATGGAGAATCGACTATAGGATATTCCATTCTAATCATAAAAGGTTTATTAATTTCATTATAAATTGTTCTCAGGAGAGCGCGTGTTCCCGCAGTGTTATTGGCGACTTGCGCAAAACCTAACAGATTGATATCACACGCTAAAGCCATCACACTCACCGCTGTTGGTAAGTGGCAATTCTATTTTATTTGTTTTATTTAACTTCACTTCACCTTACTTTACTCTACTCTAAATAAAATAAAAATAGCCTTTATTTACACACTATTAGATCTACAATTAACAAAATTAGTATTAAATGTTTAGTTTTCGCTAGTCCAGTATTGAGCTAAGGCCTTCCGCAACTTTTCCCATTCCTTTTTAATTTCCGTTTTTCTTCGCCACGTGGCATATTCATTGTTCTTTATATCGTCCGTCCATCTCTTTGGATACCATACAGTTGTTCTTTTTGTTCACCTGTCGTGTTTCATCCTCATTATATGTCCATTTATATGTACTTTTTATTTATTTATTGTATACAATAGTCTTTAGGAAATTACATAACAAAACTTATGATATGACACTGTACTGAAATTCCCAACATGTTGTGTACAGAGCATGTTTAGAACGTTTGTCGTAAACACTTACATATAAAATTTTATATGTAACTGTAGAAAATTAAAAAAGACATATTTATAATTTTATATGTAACTGTAGAAAATTAAAAAAGACATATTTATAATTTTATATGTAACTGTAGAAAATTAAAAAAGACATATTTATAATTTTATATGTAACTGTAGAAAATTAAAAAAGACATATTTATAATTTTATATGTAACTGTAGAAACTTAAAAAAGACATATTTATAATTTTATATGTAACTGTAGAAAATTAAAAAAGACATATTTATTTTTATATTAAAAATAATCTTAAATCTAGAGAGCTCATCATTTTTTTCTTTTCTAAACACACCCAGTGTGAGAAGATATCTATCTATAAATATAGAAATATGCAAATAACAAATAACTGAAATAACCATAAGTTAGTTCAGTCGTACTTTTTGGCGGAAACTCGAGATGTGGTTTTTTTTTTGATTAAAAAATAGTGTATTGTGCGTTTTCTGGTTTAATAGTGATGTTTGTGATAATCAAATAAAAGCGTGGGACTGAGTTTTTCGTGTACTTGCAAGGAGTTACATTCAGTCCTCAGTAAACCTACTAGCACTTTACTGAGCGACTCCTGACTTACTTCGACGGGAGTGGACATTGACAGGATACGTTTTAGACTTTGTAACTGCTTATTATGAAGAAAACTTTACACTGGCTGAATGTGCTAATTGCACTATTGCCATATATGTAAGAAAAACAAACTCTACTGCTGCACTTTACTATATTTTACTTTATTTTTAATTAGTAATATTATAATATCTTGTATTGTTTTAGCGGCCCGCGTGAGGCGAGCGCCCCCTACCGGCGAACCAGCAGCTAGAGACATTTCCGACCAACTACCCTTCCTTGAATATGAACTGCACAAACTTTTACTTGCCAAGCTCAGGATGCAGGTACAAAATTTATTTATTATTAGCGTTTTCCTATAAGTTACATCAATTTTTTTTTTAATTTTTAGCGTTTTTTAAACATACCTAGTCCGTATTTTATATTGTAAATTGTATTGTTATATTGTAAAATTAAAGGCGTTTGTTTACCTTTTATTACTACTTGGCGAATACGTCGATTTATCGTCGAACACGTCCGCGGACATTGTTAGTGTAGTCACTACACTAGTTACCAAATCATTTGCAATCATTTGCAAGTTACCAAACGCGGCGACTTACGACTGTTTTTGAGTAAAATCGAACCTGATATCAACAAACTTATTAAATATCATCAAATTCATCCATCTCATTAGATTAGTATAAAAACGAAAACTGATTACATATTAATATTGTTTCTTTTAATTTGATTAAAATATATTATTAATATTATAAAGTTGGGTTTTATTTGCTCTCACTGGTAAAAATTTCTAGTTTAGAATGTAAGCTTAAACATCAGAACCGACTAATATAACTAAATTAATTAAAGTAATGAAATTGTGGTTTTTAAGTTTTAGGGGTGTATAAAAAAAGGGGGGCCCTGAAAAATAATTGATTTTCAAAGGGGGCGGTAAAAGAAATAAGTTTGATAATCATTGGTGTAGTGTGTCGCAGCTTTTCCGAATTGCGAAGATCAAATGTGGGTAGTTGATAAAACTACTCGCAGCTACCATACTGGTCTAACCGCTTCTTCAGTCAACTCGTGACGTAAACAGACAAAAAATTCAAAAAAAATGTTTTGTGCTCTGTACCAATACATTATAATTTATGATGAAATCCCTTTTATTCCAACAAATATTTCATGTACAGACAGGACTTATACATAAATTTTATTATATTTATGTACAGATTTTGGAGGCTTGCGGTATGTGTAATTCGAGAGAAAATGTAACGTCACGTAAGATTTTTACCTCCTCTATAGGCCTTTATCTTTCTCTTTCTCGCCTTTCTCTCGCTCGGACACGGTATGGTCGCGATTCTCGCGATGTGTCAGTTCGTCGGTATTCGTTAAATTTCAGTAGCGGGCCGATCGCTAGTTCTCTCTCTCATGCCTGGCTCGATCAGATGTGAAATTATGTATCTGATTCGACTACATCGCCATCGCTGATTCGCTGAATCGTGTCGTTGTTTTTCGATGTAATAAATCGCATAGTGACATCGATGTTAGAATGATATATTGAAAAATACATCGATATTATGAATAAAATAAAATGAAAGTATACGGATGAAAAATGCGTGAGAATCTTCGTTCCTGACGGGGGGGGGGGGGGGGGGTCCGCTGACCGCACACGTTCTGTTTTTTATTTACTTATTTAAACTTCACGGCACAAGTATTAGATGCGTGTGTTTATATATATACACACATACATACATGCCTACCTTACGTAATTACATACCATTATGATACAAAATGAATAGAATTAACTATTAATACATTTAATTATGAAGGCAGAGGAAAATAATCAGAATATGACTGATTTAAATATGGAACTTAATAAATTTGTTTTTTTTGTACATACTATCCGTTGTTTCAGGGTGCAAATGCTTTATTCTCTCTACAAACTCAGATAGCGGTCGGCGAAAGATGCGTTATGGCGCTTGCAAGTGGCACAGCTGTTAGATTAGCCACTTTACCCCCACCGACCCCCCCTAGGATAAAGGTAAGTGGCATACATATAGAGGGATAGATAACGCAAGCTGTCCGTCGCTGCGTGCTCGTAGGTGGCGTTGAGCTCCTACTATTCGCGCTAATTACAAAATGACAAATTATACTTTAATGAATTCTGAAAATTCGTCAAAAATTGTGTTTCATTTCATCGGTAAGTGTTTTCCCATATACTCAACTACTAGTGACGTAACACACTTGATCTTATACAATTTCACGAACTTACGTTGTCTATGTCTATGGTGAGTGGGGTAGAATGAGGAAGAAGAAAAAGTAAATGAGGAAAACTTCTTATTTCATTATACCTTTATACATCTTCCCAACCAATTTCAATTGTTTCATCCAATGTTCCCAAAGATAGGCAGTCTATCCTGGGGCTTTTGTTATTCTGGACTGATGTCTGGCATGTATTGCGGATTTAGATAATACTTTTATCAGCCTATAACGTCCCACTGCAGCGCGCACAGGCCTCCCCTAGTAAATCACTTTGGGGATTTCGGGCTGTAATCCACCACGCAGGCCTAGTGTGTATTAGTGGATCACATACTCGAGATTTTATTATTTCTGAAGCTTGCGGTTTCTCGATGTTTACAAATAAATTTCGAATATTTAAAAAAACTTACACTAACGACATTTTTTTTGATAAATACATACTTAAGTAGAAACTCAGTAGTACGGGCTGAGGATTTGAACTCACGATCACACGAATGTGATTTGAGTATCGATAACCCTTGACTATCACTGCTGTATGAGATATAATGGGATTATTTCAACCATAAAAACTTTTATTTGATGTATTTTTTTTGTTATTTTGCAGGCATTAGAAAATGACAAAGAGGCATTAGAAATACAAAAAGCTCTGTGGGATTCGTTCACTGCCAACAAAGCTGCCAATGGATATGACGTAGGTGAGATAACTAATTAATAATAATAATTTAATTCATTCATTTTCCTCTCGTATTTATAGATCGAGTTATAGATCCCTTCTCTTTTTAGAATTAAAATTAGATATTTTTCCCTTATTATTAGAGATATTTCAGACTAAGATTTGTATAGTACATAGTACGTGTATAGTACGTCCACTGGCAATTGACAACAATCCACTTGAGAAAAGGGTCTGGGCCTATCATTTGTTAGCAAAATTTCCGTTAAAAATTAAAGTAAAAATTAATAATTTAGAGATGTTGATATTTTTTTAAAATAGTTACTAAAGTGTAGCCTCTAAAACATTGTGGGGTAAACACGACATGCATCGATGTTTGTGGTATGCAACTGTAGATAACCGACCGTAGATTTGTAATTTATTACAGTTATATGTTAAAATTATGTAAAAAAAAACCTTATTTGATATTATTGTCTATATTTTCCATACCATCAAAAGATTGCATGGAAGGGATCGCTTTGGCGATAAGGCCGGCTGTTGTACATGTTACTTGCTTAAATTGTCTTTTTGCAACATGTTCAACTACGACTTTGTCTATCATCTTGTCACGTAGCCTCTTGATTGTAAATAATAGACTCCACTACATCATAGAAGTTTAATTTAAACAAGTGAATAGTTCCGGAGTGGGTTCGCTGCGCTCACGTCAGAAGGTATGACTGGGTCCAAAGAAATGCCACTGCCCTGCGATAGCCTCCCAGTAGGTATTCCGCGGTAGGCCGGAACAGTTTCTTAGCTTGCAGCGAGCAGGTAGGTAGGTAGGTATAATCGCCCAGGTGGTGCGCAGGTCACATCCATGGGTAGACTGCCGGGTAGGTGAACCCTGAAATATTCATATTTTTCGGACATTTCAAGACCCGGAAGTTTCGTTGCTTGACTGCGACATCATACACCCGCTCAGACCTCACTAGAAGATGCTAAGCAAAGGCAGATGGCGTGATTCGTAAGAAATGGTGTTCATGATGAGGCAGTCAACCCACAGTTAAAGTTAAACAGTTTAAAACAATGTAGGTAGCTAGCTACCATTATATGAAGGATAAAATTAGAAACACTCACCCAGTAAGTAAGGGGATTCACTACTCAGGATACTATTAGTAGGTCGGCACTTGACTCGCCAAAACCTTCAGTATTAGTAGTTTTTTTTATTATTTAAATGTAGATGTAATATTAGTTTACCAGGAAGGATAGCTAACGTGGAGTGCCAATGACGCGGTAGCTACCCGCCTTTTATCGATGTTTTAGGACCGGTATTCTAGTTCGCTCCACGCGCAAACAATAGAATTGCGAAACATATAGTGCGCTCCGGCTTTGCTTTCAAATTAATATTTAATCTTTATTTTTTTGTTATTTAAGTATGTGTTTATAATTTAAGGTATTATTTATTGTAAATAGTTAATAATAATAGATATTTTTATGTGGTGATGTTATTTTTTTTAATAGTTGATTTAAGTTTGTACTTTAATGTATTTTCGCTTCACTACTGACGTAGTGAAACGAAACCGTTACAATCTACTTGTTAAAAATCTAACACTGACTGACTGACAGACAACGCACAGCCTAAACCGGTGGGTCTAGAAGCATGAAATTTTGCACAGTAGTTCTTTATATAACGTAGGTGAGCACTAATAAAGGATTTTTGAAAATTCATCCCCTAAGGGTGTAAAAGTTCCTGAGATGTTGCCGATGAGATTTCTCATCGGGCACACGGCTAGTAGGTTTATAATGTAATAAAACCCAAAAGTGTCATTTTCCCTTAACTTTACGAAAATGCCAATATTTTTCGAGAACTATAAATCGATACTAATTGATCTCATTTTGCATAGAAACAAAACTATTTACGTAGTGCAATGTCGTGAAATTTCCTTTTTTTTTTCAACAGTTATCGAGCACAGCACAAACGGTGTGTTACCGGAAGTGGAAAACGAAGACTCACCAGTCCTAGACTTATGCGCCGATAAAGACGCCTGTGTACTGGAATTGGACGAAGCTGAAGATGTAAGTAACTTTAATGTATCCAATATCTTTCGAGTTTAGACTTTAATTAGTTTTTATTTATTTAACATACTTGCACAAAAGGCGAGCTCAATGCCTTAAGGCTTTCTCTACTAGCCAACCTTTGGGTTAATCAGAAAGATACATTGTGAGGTGCGATGAGATATATATATATATATATATATAACTTAAACGATAAACATGATGAATAATTTACCTTCAAATATATGTAACTGATGAATACATACAGTCTCGTATTATCATACAATTGCTAGGTGTTTAAGGTGCATATTGGTGTAACCCAACCGAAAAGTCGAGTAAATTAAAAAAGGTAAACTTTGTCTGTAGAGTAGTTATGAAAACTTTTGTTAACAGGTGGAAACCGCCAAAACCTTGGCATTGCGTCGTGCTCATATGCCAGTGTACAATAACAGTTTGAGAACCGTTCCCGGCGCGCTGCCGCATGCATTTGCACAGGTTAGTGCTTTTATAGTGTGGAGATTGGTGTTATAAATACGACTGTTGAGCGCTCGACGGTCGAGTGCCGAGTGAGCGTTAATGAAAGTTTAAGGCTAGCGTTAAAAGCTAATGGCCGCTATAGTCCAAATGTTTAGGATTGCAGACTACCACTCTGCGAATTCATTGAAATCGGTTAATTATTTTATCGCAACAGACAAACTGGGCGATTAATGGCCTGCACGATGGTCACCTTTGGACCATCTATACGTATTATTATAATAACAGTAATAGAACCGTTTCTGTATATGAAATGTTTTTGAAAAAATCATTCTAGCGAAAAACATCAATTTTTAGAATTTTAGTCTGTCTTTTAGTTTTTGAACGGCCATCACGCAGATACCACTGAACGGTTAACACTTAGGGTCTTTCTCATCACCTTCTGATAAGATGTCAGGCGGTATCAGAAAGTCAGTTATTCTTTATCAGAAAGTCAGTATTAGCTATATTTAATTGGCAGATCATTAATCTATCAGATTGTTAACAGTTTCATTATCAAGAGGTAGTGAGAAAGGCCCCTAGGGTACTTTTTATACAGATAAATTATGAAGTTCCTACGGGAATCATAAGTTCACGAAGTCGCTGCCACCGCTAATGATGTATTTAATCATAATCTGAATTAATCGTGACATTTTTATCTGTAATATCTTGACATATTTGTAATTATAATTAATATCTGCCATGCATATGTCACTATAATGCATAGGTGTCCATGGGCGGCGGTAACACTTACCATCACCTGAGACCGCTAGCTCGTCCGCCCACTAGTCTATAAAAAAAAGTCTCACGAATTATTTTGGTTTTTTCAAGTATGACGAAAATTTTCTGCACACCTAATTTTCAGTAATGTGTTTGACTTTAACGTCTTGTTTTACCTGCGTTCTGGCAATTAAATAATTTGAATTTGATAGATTTCTTCGAAATACTCCTAAAAATAAATGATTGTTGTTAGGTATGGCGCGCTCGCTTACCACTATCCGGAGCGGGCGGAGCGAGCGCAGCGGGCGAAAGGCACGTGCGCAGGGCGCTAGAGGGAGTCACCTACAAGCTGAGACGATTGCAGCCCTACTCCGTGGTCACTCCGAGGTTCCAGCTTGACTTGTCCGAGGTAACTATCACATGTAACACACACTTCCACATACACATCCACACTAGTCGACATAATTCACACACGGGATTATGCGGGATTACTCATAGAGTATCTAACGTTAAATGTTGGCGAACCAAGTGTTCTCACGATTACGGATTTTGTGTTCGTAAAGGAGATATTGCGGTGATTTTAAAGTTAATTTCGTTGCTTTAATTTGTTGAATGAGTGAATAAGTTTATTCTACAACGTTATATTTGCGATTGGCACTGCCTAATTCTTTATTGAATATATTGATAATGAGCTGCAAAGGAGTGTTTGTATTTGTGCGGACGCTCAATTTTCCGATACTTTATATATCATCCAACTAATTACATACAAAAATATGTCCGTCTGATATCAAACGAAATGATTCAAAATTGATTAAAAAGATGATCATTTTTAGTCAAAAAATGGATAACGTGTTAATATGTGAGATAATAAGGTGAAAATGATATAACAACAATAATTATTAATAAAATTATAATTTTAATAGTTCAAATAAAATATTTAAAAAAAAATAAGTATCCATCTTATTTACCTACATATTTATACATCGGCCTGTCCCCATTCCATTCCTATACCTTAAGGGTCTCAGATGTGATACGTTTATGCGCGCCCGCATACCCCCCGGTGTTGCAGGTGTCCATGGGCGGCGGGAACAGTTACCATCACATGGGACCTCTTGCTTGTCCGTCTACTTCAATATAAAAAAAATATATATGAAAACAATACATGTATTGAGTATTGAGAAAAGTGAAATAATTTAATGAACAGCAAAAATATTGAAAGTGGCAGTAAATTTAAAAATATGGGAATCTGTCGACTTTGTCTTGACATTCTCAGTAATTAAAAATTGTTTATTTCAGTTATTCAATTTATTTGTTTTGCTGATCACGATTTGCTGCCCGTTTAGTATGTTTTTGTTGTCGTTTCTTTGATACAATCCCTGAGGAAATGAAAAATAATCACAATTCAATAAATATTTTTTTATTAGGACGAAATTCAGCTAGTAGTCTCAGGCGCAGCTATTCGTCTTCAAGACCCTTCGAAAATCGAACACAATGGCGTTGAGAAACACACCGTCGCCCCAACCAACGGTAACGGCAACGCCGACATTGACGACGACATTTTCACTCTAGATGAAGAACAATTATTGAAACAAGGACATAATGAAGTGGAAGAAAAAAGCAGTGCGATTATTGGACAGGTGAGTGTTTATGTTATTGTTTGATTTTTCTGCCTAAACCCAACCCGAGCGTGGCTATATAAGATAAAAAAGAATATTGTCAAGCAAGAAAACGATTATTAAATAATTGTGACCGTTTGCCACTTTTAAATTCAATTAAATTTAAATTCACCTTTAAGTCTCTTTTATGAGAGACAAACTCCTTCACTTTTGGGAAGCTAAAGTAATGCAGATGTAAATAGTCTCGTATAAAATCGTTCCAGGTGCCAACAGCTGTGTCGCTATCGACCCTGTCGGATATGAACGGCGCGCGGCTCGTGCGGCGACTGTGCGCCTTGAGACTGCTCTTTGTTAGAGAAACCACTGATGTGAGGGAATGTGGAGGACTTAGTGGGTTTCTGCACGCGTTCACTTGCGAGGTAAGAGGTAAAATATACGTTGGGTCACGTTAGTTACAGTAGATGGGGTGTTTTCCAGATCCTCTGATAGTTGTCACAGACTTTTTTTTTTGTTGTATTTATTTATTGATAACTAGCTGAGCCGACAGACGTTGTCCTGTCCAGATTTCAATAATACAATAATTTCATACAAAAATCCCATAGAAAAAATAATTTTCAGTTTTTCCCGAATTTTCCAATTTTTCTTTTCCTAAAAACCTTATTCGGCCTATTACGAACATTTTTTTAAAAAATGGTGAGGGTAAACATCGTGAGGAAACCCGCATGCTCCCAGAAATAAGAAAAATCTGGTGTATCTGTATCCACCAATCTGCACTGAGCCCGCATAGTGAATTACGGATTACCTAGTCCATTGGGGCGGGATGGGGGGGGGGGGGGGTAGTGCAGGAGAGGCCTGCAGTGGGACATCGAAAAGCTGATACAAGTACGAATTCTCTGTTATTTACAGGTGCTAGCAATTGTGAGGGCTTACACAACAGCACTGGGCGGGAACGCACTCACATCATTCTATATAACGCAGCTCATGCTACAGGACAACGCGCACAAAAACCAGGTAGACATTTTTTTAAATTTTATCTTTACATGGAAAACTAAGCATTAAGAAAACAATATGTAAACAATGTCGATATGGGTTGAAAATAAAAGCTAATAATAATAATAATTTATAACAATAGTGTCTGCGATTTTATTTTCCTTTTTTTAATTATTTTTAAAGGTACTCTGAGAATTCTGATTATTTTTAAAGGTGGTACTATAAAAATTCTCTTACTTTTCGGAACTTAAAACTATGCTCTATTCTAATTTAGAAATAAGTAACGTCATCCGACCAATGTAGCTTTAATTGGTCAATAGGTGAAGTCACGTGACTGATAGTAATGGCATCACTTGTTTCTTAAGTTGAGCGGAGATTACCGCAAATGTTCATATTATGTTTGGGTTCCCTAGTTAAACGCAATATTTATAAAGCAGTGATTGCAGGTTTTTAAAAAAGCCAGTAGAATCTGTTATGCTACCTGACCGAAGTCAGAGCAGGTCACTAGTTATTATATATCACAAGTACACCTATATTCTAAATCATACCTTCCAAATTTCAACTTTTAGGACTAGAAATTTAAATAAGTGCAAAGCTAGTCCTAACTAGACCTAGCATACAGTCCACCTGGTGGTAAGTGAATACTGTCGGCCATACCTGTGGTATATACCAGTCCAGAATGACGAACGTTGGCACGTCCCCAATCTACTTTGAAACTATAGGAATGGATTTGCATAAAGGAGAATTGAGTGTGGCGTTATCTATACATATAATAAAATTGTAACAGGCCCATATCTGTACATTATAGATATTGAAAAAAAAACTAATATGGGGGGGTCTTTATTAGAGCAACAGAAGCCAAAACAACAGTTTTTAGAAATTTTGTCTGTCTATCTGTATGTTTGTACACGCATCACGCAAAAACTACTGCATGGAATTGAATGCAGTTTTCACCGATGTATTGCTAGAGGTCTAACTTAAAATATTGCCTCCATTTTACCGCAGGAAAATATCTTATTCCGATTGTTTTAAATTTAATAAACCGAAGCGAAGTGGGGGCGGGTCGCTAGTGTATTTATAAAAAGAAAAAAATGTTTAAAAAAGATGTATTTTACAGGGTCAATGCCTTCTGTCAGTTGGAGGAGACGTCGTTCACATAACATATTAGGGTCAATTCCCATTTACGAATGGCAGCAAAGCGTCCAATTCTCTGGCAATTTAAACTCAATTGTATTTAATACACGGTTGAAAATGCCACAACAAAAAGATTATTAATTGTTCGGGAATTGTAATTTTCAAGTATTTATTAAAAATCTAAATTTGAGTTTCAATTGACATTGAATTTCACACTTTACCTTTTTTTTAGAAAATTATACAGCCTGTAAAACTGATCAATTTCCTAAGCCGAGTAGCCCAGTTGCAAGTACGCCCGTTTGTTGTGTAAAGGGTCCCGAGTTCGATTCCCGGTCGGACTATCACTATTTCAAAGACAAATATGCTTTCGGGTCTGGGTGCTGTGTGTCTTTGAATGTGTCTCTGGACCCACGACACAGGGAACCCTAGTGTGGCCCATTGAGTGTATTGAGGCCATTATTTATTATGATTTATAATTGATATGAAGTATTACGTTTTTTTGTTATAATTCTTTAAAAGATTTGTATTTAGCAAAATTTTTTTATGTCAGAAAGTGTGTATAATTTACATATCAATTAATCATGGACTAAATTCAAGGTTTTAGACTTCGGAAAGGATTCGGTGACACCCTGTACATATTAATTTTAAGAGCAGTCAGTTACTGTACTGATTTTAACGCCAAGTTACATAAGACAAGCTACATATATCCGTATCGCACGTCATCAGACTTTATTTACTTTACAATTTCAATACAAAAATATACCTACACCAATTGAGCTTTTTTTAACGAAAAATCTTAATAGGTTTTTCGTGAAAAAGGCTCAATTGAAATGTGGTATATTTTAATCAATATTTATGGAATTAAAAAGGACGCAAACAGCAGTTGCAGCAGCTTTATCCGCTGACTTTTAGATTCAATTTAACTCGTTCGAAACGGCCAGTTGTTTTTGTACGAGTACAGTTTTTAGGGTTCAATCTTTTATGTGGTACTTGAGCAGTCAATATTGAGTCATATAATTGGTCATATATTGGTCACTTGGGTTTATTAGTCAGTGGAAAGGTAAAGATACTAAAGCGCCATATCATTAACTTTACAGAAACGAAAAATTAAACAAATGTATCCGTAAAACTTAAATTATTTTTCGTCTTATTATTTAACATTCTTAATAATATTTCTAGTGGATTACGAAATAAATAACTTAAGAGTATAATTCAAAATTCAGTGTTTTATCATGTACTGCAAAACGCCAAGTATGTCCATCATTGCATCGGTAAAGCGAATACACTTATGCTACGTAAACTACAAAATGTTGAAAACTGTCGCTTTAACTGCGTTTAATAAAACGTCCGAATTTTTGGAATGCTAAAACACCAAAAAGTACTCGGACCGTCACAAAACCTAGATCAACGCGGAAGAAAACTATAAACCCACTGATAGATATAATTCAATTTAGACAACAATGTCGCTTTAATATTTTTACGTTAGGGGCCGTCAAGTATTACGTAAGCAACAAAGGGGGGGTCTTTGCTTTGCTTATTTTTGATGACATGGGGGATGGGGGGGTCTGAATGGCGATTACGCCAGCAATATTTATTTATTTACTTTCGTATTTTTTGGCAAAATTTAGTAAATTTTGATTAAATGAGAAACTTGAACAGAATTTGTAAAAATTATACCAATGCTTACGTTAGCATGGGGGGGGGGAGTAAGAGCTTTGCTTACTTTCACTGACAGGGGGGGATAAGAGCTTTGCTTAATTTCGCTGACAGGGAAGGGGGGGGGGGGGTTGGTAAAAATGACTAAAATTCTGCTTGCGTAATACTTGAACGGCCCCTTACTAACAATATATTAAGGACTGTGTTTGTTAGTTAAAAATAATTATTGAACTAGTATTAAATGAGTATGTTTACCTTTTTCATTCTACTCAACGTTTCGAGTGCACTCCAACCTTTATCTCAGGCTGGATGTAAAATATTATAAGTATGTTTAATATCCCTTTAAAAGATAAATATGGAAAGTAAGAAATATCTGTCTTTCTATCAAAACGATAAACATGTGTGTGTAATCTAAAAAGTTTATAAATCTTTTTGCCTCAAATTTTATTGATGTGACAGTTCTCCCGTGAACTTCACAGCAATGTTCGTGTTCAAAATTATCATGACAATTGTATCCTGTATTTAAATTTGTTATAATTGATTTCCAATAAATAATTGGTTTTGTATGTACAGTCGGCAACACAGTAACATACACCGAACGAAACAATTCGATTCTCTCCTTTATTATTAAAATTTTAAGGTTTTCACGAATATATGTTAACACCTGTTGCCGACTTACAACATTAAATGTACATACATTTAATGGGTAATCGTTTTTTTTTAATATTGTTAAGATTGTGTAATTTTTTCTATTTACTATTAAAAAAGCTCTCGAGTAAAACCAAAAAAAAGATTGTCTTTTGTATATCTACCCTTTTCAGTTTTTTTTTTAATTGTTAAAGGAATTCGAAGGTTTTGGCATAGTCACGTGCAGCCATTTTTGAAAACAAAAGTGTCATGTGTCGTAATCTAAAATGACTTAAGACGGCACGTGACTATCCCAACTTCCGAATCAAAATCTTCAAACCTCTTTTCTTGCCACATTTCGTTTGTTAAAAATATTTTAGTGACTTAAGAAATCCTACCGTGTTATACTGCATCCTGCATACTGCCTATTAATTATTATTTATTTTGATAGTATAGTTGAACAATACAAAAATCTACACTATAATCTATAACTGTCATAATATTTTTTATTTTTATTTTTAAGTATATCACTCAACTAGGACTCTTTCACCGGGAATTTTATTTCATCGAGGGCGTTACTGGAACTTTAAAATATCGAGGTATCTGTCAAAACACACATTTATAGTTTTATTTTTTTTGTTGTAAAAATTTAACACAGAAGTCGATTTACGGAAAGAAATAGTTACCACACCATAAACGGAAACATTGTTTTTTTACAAATCATCTGAAAAAATTTTTTACTCGTTCATTATTAAAAAAATGCAATAGGAAAATTAACTGTTTTTCTGTTCACCGAACAAAAATGACCGAACAGTATTAATTCATGAAGTATTATCATAAATATAGTACAAATAACAACTCATAAAAGGACTATCTTACATCGTGTCCCAGTGTCGTCCTCTGGTGACTTAAAGTGGTAGTTCTCATCACCTCAACTTAAAAGTACATACTTGTAGATACAATTCTAGTTAAATAATTCCAACCGGTCATCTTCGTAATTCCAACCGTGACCGTATGTTATGGACGATGGCAGCAGACGAGCCTACAGGTCACCTGATTGTAAGTGGACACTGTCGCTAATAGACATCCGAGTTCCATGTCAATATTAGTCCAAAATGACAAACGTTGGCACGCCCCCGAATGCACTGCCTCCCTTAGGAGATATAGGAATAGATTTGAACAAAAGGTTGGGAAAATGGGTAGAGATACGTTGGGAATAGGCTCTGGCACATCTCACTCACTATCGAAACACGTACGTACATTAGGAAAATAAGATAGTGGGAAATGCAGTACATTTCAAGGTAGTCTTCTGTGAGAGAGTGTGAGTCTATGAGGTAACGTGGCCAGTCGAGCGTATATACCATAGAGCGGTTACAACGTAACTTAATGAACTCGGAAAGTGTGTTTAGATGTTTCTTCTTTGACTCATCAACTCTTCATGTTCGTTCGG
Organism: Sesia bembeciformis; assembly: GCA_943735995.1. Lineage (NCBI taxonomy): Eukaryota > Metazoa > Arthropoda > Insecta > Lepidoptera > Sesiidae > Sesia > Sesia bembeciformis. The sequence goes on from OX031044.1 coordinate 12,426,761, forward strand.
AATACGAAGATAGCCGACCGGCGTTATTTAATTACCTTTAGTACTGTATATCATATCACTTTCACATATAATGACAACCACACATTCCTATCAACACCTTTCAAAGAACATTTTTATACGATGCAATCACTGTTAGTTGTTATGCAGTAAAAAAATTTCGTGAAAATAAAGTCTTGAAAATCCTCACAATTGATACCGATTTTCCTTTATTTATTTATCTGTGGAAGTCTAGCACTGGTATTATGCCTTAGATAGGTATGTTGAATTTTTTATAGTATTTCTACTGATACTGTTCCAAATTATTTTGCCTGTACTTGTCCTACTATATTTTTAATATATTTTTGTGTGCTCACCAATTACAAAATGGTGCTATGTTCTGCGATCAACTGTAGAATTAGTCAGAGTAATTGAGAACGTGCTTTAATCTTTGAATAAAGCTGGCTCATTTAAACATGGTTTAATCGTTGATTAAATCATTTTCTCAGTCATCCCAGTCTTTGTAATGATGTTTTAATCATTGATTAAATCATTTTCTTAGTCATCCCGGTCCTTGTAACGATGTTTTAATCATTGATTAAAACATTTTCTCCTCGTCCCTGTAAATATACATTAGTTATTGATTAAAACATACTCTCCACTGTACCTGTTCCTCTAATCATGCTTTAATCATTGATTAAAGCATAATTTTTTTCAATTATCCCTATTCCTGTAATCAAATGTACCTATTTCTTTAAACATGTTTTATTGAAAAGCATTGTTTTCAATTGTGCTCGCTCCTGTAAACAAGCTTCATTCAAAAGTATGTTCTCAATTACCCCTGTTATCAGTTACTCTGATAAACCGTCTGCTATGTCTTCATATTTTATTACCTACATTATGTTAGGTTCTAAGCATTTGATAGTCGAAAGTCCAAAAAAAAATTAAAGATTATCTGATTAACTTTAAACTGTGTTAAACTAAATTACGTTTACAAGGTTTGAATAAAATTTCACTTATGGTCCCCACACTAGATTCAACCTTTATTTTTTAATGACATATTACTAAAGTAATTTAAAATAATTGCAGTCATGAAACTTCCTTGGCTATCAATTCTTAAATTAAAGAAAGTCTGTTTCTCAATTAGGAAAACTGGATGGCTTCCCGACTTCCTGGAATTCGCAAAACTCGCGGTTACACGGACTTCCGACAATCATATGCTTGTACTCAGCACGTATACTTTATTTGTGAACCGAGTCAATGCACATGAATTTATGTAGCAGTAATTTAAAGTTTTTTCTTATAGTATGTACAATCAGTAACACAATAATGTTCCCAAGACTTAGATTCTAGCCGTCATCAATGGCAGCGCTTTAAAGTGCTCTTGGGTATACGTTGAGCTGTTGCCGATTGTACAATTTTGCCAATGGTGTACTTATTTATGTGTAGAATTGAAATATACACGTTGTTTAAACTAATTTGTTTTATTACTCTTCCCGAATGTATAATAACAAGTGGAAATAAGGACGTCGCCAGCCAATCGGGGGCGGGTGGGGGGTAGATGAGAGAGAGAGAGGATGGGAGAAATATGAATTGTAGGTACAAATACAATTTTATCTCTAGAGGGGGGCAACTGCCCTCCTCTGCACCCCCCCCCCCCCTCCCCCCTTGGCGACGCCCTTGAGTGGAAATCAACGTCGTATGATGATTATATGCAGTATATTATATACTGAGTTGATGACGATTGACTGTCAATTATTATTATTTAATATTACTTTATTATTTCGACAGTTTTGTTAACGGGTCTATAATTGGAAAATAAAAAAAAATACCTTTAGAGCGCTTAATTTTTTTTTCTTCTTTTTTTTAAAAGACCGCGTCTATAGCTGTTTTACTGACATCACTTAAAATCACTGAACGGATTTAACCGGGTATCCAGTAATCCAGTAATTTATATTTATGTCCTTAGGGAAAACTGATGTGTGTGATCTTGATATGACATCAGGCCCTCCGTCCACTAGGATCCCCTGACACGGGCCTCCTGGGGGATCCTTGTCAGTGGACAGAGGCGACATCGGAGTATTACAACGATATAGAGCGATTGGTACTCTGTAACAAAGTATTCTGTGCTTTATTGTTTCCAAAATTACTACAAATAGGTAATAATCAAAACCTTTTAACTACTTTGAGTTTCTATTTCTTCTTCCATGTTCAACTACAGTACGTGCAATTTTTGATGGACTTACTCCTATCTATATATATAAAAGAGGATGTTGGTATATTGGTGATTAATAGACTTGGACACCTTTTGACCGGTCATCATGAAAGCTGGCACATATATCTATCTTTTCATGTTTTTATGTTATCGACTTTGTTGTAACTCGCCACTAGATGGCGCTGCAGCACATCAACTTCTATACCGTTCAACCGATCGCCATGTAAATTGGTATACATGGGTATTTGAGCACGGAGAATATTTTCCTATCGACTTTGTTGTAACTCGTCACTAGATGGCGCTGCATTACATCAACTTTTATGGCAGGACATCGTCTGCCGGATTATTCTAATAATATATAAAACAAAAATCTTGATTTTGTGGTGCTTTCCATAATGTAGGTAGTCTGTGTAATGTCATTTTTTTTATGTAGAATGGTACACGAGCGGACGAGCCACATGATGGTAAGTGGTCACCGCCCCGCATGGACACCTGCAACACCGGGGGGCTTGCGGGTGCGCTGCCGACTTTACCTACTACTTATTACTTACGAAATATGATTCAGAACAACGAAAACTAAGTGCTTACGAGTACAACAGCGCTTAAAAATAAAACTTAAAAATAAACCTAACATTAGATTTCCTAAGTCATAATTAAACTTCTAGGCTTCACTGTAATTTTGCAGTTGTAAACCTTGAGCTATCAACTGAAATGTGAAATTAGAAAATTTTCTGACATTAAAACTAGAAACGGCTCGTAATTTTACCTATTTACGAGTTTCAAAGTTAAATTAGCCGTAACTTACCTATTTTATGACCATTCTATTTGACTGTTAAACCATTAAAAACTTCTCACCATTCCTTTAGCATGTAAAGTAACATGTGCTCCCTATGTGCCACGTCTAAAATTTGCAAATAAATGTAATCACTGACATACAATCCTTTCCAATCAAATTTGTACAAAATAACTGACAGGATCTTAAATTAATAGTGATAATTTTTTACATATCCATAATTTGATGCATCGAAAGTACAAGTTTGTCTTAGATTATTGGTTTGAAACGGAATATGTATGGGCAAAATGGGCGTTACCCGCCCTTAGTATAGGAAATTGATGTAAAACGATTGTAGTCCTTCAATAACTTGTGCACCGTGAAAACATGGTCCATCGTCCATTACAGAAAAATCGTTTTGTGTACCTACTCTGCACGCAATGTGGAAAAGTTTTTAATACACCTTTTTTTTTGTAAATTATTTTATTTGTATTATAATTATGCGGTTCAATATATAATCAAAAATATTTTTACCCTATAACATAAGTTGCTCCCCTGAAAAACAATTAACCTACGCAGTCATTAAATTTAACGGAGTCGTTAAATTTGATCTAAAGTTCACCGAGAATAAAATATTACGTACAATGATTTTCGGAATAATTAGAGCCTTTACAGAAGGTTTACCTTTACCTCCTGATAACAATCTGATAAACAAATCATCTGCCAATCAAATTAGCTGATACTGACTTTCTGATACCTTCTGATAAAGTATCAGGAGGTGGTGAGAAAGGCCCTTAATATCTTACATTAGTTCAAGAAAATTGGTTTCAAGATTCTGACAAAGCTATCATCCAGTATCCACTACAGGACATAGGCCTCCTCGTGCACAGTGTCTTGTACATAAGGAATATATGGCCTTAATACGCTACGCTGGTGGCCAACTCGGTAGACGAGTCCACTCTTTCAGAGGTGGTGTAATTCCTAAGCACTTGTGGTAGCGGCTCTGTTATCCTATAGTCGTCTCTTACGACATCAACGCGAAGAGATTCTGACTTAAATTACGATAAAATAAAAATCTCGCAGCTTCTCATAAATGTGGTTTATTTACTTAAAACATCATATTAATAATTAAATATTCTTACTTAAAAATGAAACGCGAAAAAATGTTGACAACAAGATTACTAATTACATTTTTATCTTAATCTATTAATACTTTTACCGTTAAGTACATTCCATTTATATTATACTACACTAAAATTGTTTTATTTATTAAATTTGGAGAGAGAGGTTCAAACGTTCGTTGTTGTCGACGTCGCGTTATGGATTGGCACATTTTTAAAATATTTTGCGTTAGTATACGTATACCTGCCCATTCAGAAATACATTTAAAATTACACACAAGGAACTTTAGTTCTTATAATGTTTTGGACGAAGTAACGTAATTTATACAATATAGAGGACAGAATTGGAGAGTGAAGTTTATTTATCTAGTTATGTTCAAGCCTCGTCGCTGCGGTTCGGTTGCGTTTTGGTGGCGTTCGCGCGGCGTGCACGCTGCGTTCGCCGAACGCGTCAGCGCCGACGACCGAAGCGAAGGAAGGAGTGCACGACGTCTTGTCGTTTCATGCCGGTATCCAGTAATTGGGGATATTGACGGACAAGAGCTGAAAGTAAAGTAGGTCTGTAGATGGGCCTGGGTCATTCAGAACTTAAGGAATGAAAATATCTTGCGAAATTCGTATTTTTTTAAGTATCATTCCATTAGCGCCAGCTTATCGTGACACGTAGGGGAGAGTTGCATAATTGCACGCGGTTTATAATACTGTGCCCGCCCATACCCAAAAAACCGATAACGCTACAGGACATCTGTGTGCGTAATATCATAGTCTATAACAGGGGTGTCCAACTTACAAAGCCTCAAGAGGCAAAATTAAAACCTTGAACGTAGTTGCGGGCCATATAACTTTCATTTAATTAAAGCATCAATAAGAACCTATGTAAGGTAAAGTTATTAATAAAACCAAAAGTAAATTATAAACTAGTATATTTGGTAAAAGTTTGTTTATATTATACTATATAAAGCTTTAAATTATAAAATCTTTTTCAAAGGGAAGGCATTTCAAAATAATTTTCTGATTTTTTTTGTCTTTTTCGGGGGCCGCACAAAACGGCATCGGGGGCCGCATGCGGCCCGCGGGCCGCCAGTTGGACAACCCTGGTCTATAATAATGATTTTCCTGCAGCGGCGAGCCGTGCGTCGCGAACAACATGTGAGGTAGGTGTCAGTCAAAATGTTTGCCGCGCTTTCGTTGTAATTTCTGATGTACTTCCATTACGAGGTAAGTTATTATTTATTTATGTAAATGTGTGTCATTGCCAAAAATATTAAACAATGGCGTGCTTAATGGCTACTTCTTAATATTCACATTCAAATATGAAGGTTGACTTTGTTATTCTTGACTGCATAACAAAGTATTTACCTAACGGAGTTTGACAATTACGCGTGGTATTTGAAAAAAAAATTAAAACCACTGATGTAGTATGATTTTTTTTTTCAAAATTATCCCGCATTAGAAATGTTTGTAATACGAGAACGTCATCAAATATTCCGTGAATGTTGACATGCATTGCAGATGTCCATAGCCGATAGTAACCGATTACTATCGGTCTGCTCGTTTGCCATCTTTATATGAAAAGTTCTTGACTATGATAATCGGTTCTTTACCTTATTACCGTTTAATCAAACTCCCGTTTAGTCAGTTACCGTCTAGTCAAGTCAAATAAGTACAGTTAAGTCTAATAACGTGTACCTGCACCCGGCAAGGCTTAAGAATTGTACATGAATGTACCTAACAAGTATTTCAATTCCAAAACATTGTTTTAAAATCAGACTCAGTTTTCGTATGGTCCTACATAGAGTTTCTAAAACGTGATCCCGCTGCTAATAACTTTCAATTGTTATTGTAGGAAGTTTGTAACTAGGAGAAAACCCATTGTGACTATAATCTTACGGATGCAAATAAGAGTAAGTATTTATATAGGTAACCTTTTTATCTTTGTAACCGCATCCGCCGAATATCAATGTACCTATCATTTAATTGCCAACATCTAATTCTATGTAAATTGTTTAAATATAATAATTAAGTTAAATAATATATTTTTTATATATTGCTTAATGCTTTTATTTCATTTTATGATTTTACCACAAGCATGGCTAAATATTAACCGACTAAACGGGAATTTTGCTAAACGATAACATAACTAAATAGTAAATTTACTATAAGGTAAAGAATCTGAAAATCTGGGTTAAGATAATTACCTTGGTACTCTGGATAGCTACCTTGGTACTCTGGCACCCTCTCCCCAGCCGCTTCAGAGTACAGCTCGAGGAAAGTGTTCAAGGCTTGGCAGAACTTGGCAGCGTTTGGGTCATCTTCCGAGGCGCCAGAGCATATTTGCGCAGGCGCGGATGATACCACTGCGCACCACGCAAGAACTGCGCACACCACCGCTACTCGACACACTGCCTCACCACTAGAAAAAATAAACGCAACTGCATTAGAAAAATATCGCAAATAATGAGTCGCATATCTTGGGGTCAAGGAGTAATCAGCTCCTCACCATCCATAGGTACCTGGTCAAACCCAGCGTGAAACTTCAAGATGTTACCGATCGATCGGTACATTTATGTTTATTTGCTGAGAAAAATGTTAGGAACAATGTTGCTATTATGTTTGGAATTAATTATCCAAATAGAAAACAAAAATGTTTAGTTTTAATAAATATAATGTTAATAAAATTATCTCTTGCCGTGGATGTCGTAAAAGACGAAGAAAGGATCACAAAGCCGCCACCACACGCCCCGTGGACCTACTCCAGCTCTACGAGAGTGCTCTCCAACATGGTTGACTAGCGTGCTTTTTTAAGGCCATACATCCTTTATGCACAAGATAATATGTCATGTTCAACAGTGGTGGATAATGGTCCAACAGTAGTTACGGTTACGGATATAAACGTCGTCAACAAAAACGACTCCATTGTAACCTGATAATATTCAGTAACGTTTTTACTCGAGCACTGCAAAGCCGTCAAACAGCCCTCAGCAATTCCCCCTCTGTGCAAGATCCTTTGTTCCTCTGTCTGTCAAACGATAACGACTTGATACTATTATGTACGTACGTTCTTTTAACCAACTGCAAATATATGGTTCTCTATTCAACTCGTTTGTACTCGAGTTTTATTGAAAGTATCTGCCTACCTACTGAAGCGAGAAAATGAAATTTTTTGGAAAAAATCTGGAGATTTATTTACTGAAGTAAGACAGATTTTAGAGTTATATTTTGTTATAATATAATAATAAATAATTACAGAAAAGTGTTAAATACAGTAAGTATGAAAAGTTTTACTTTTTAATTATAAATAATAATAAACTGCGGAAATCGATTTCGCTAATTCATTTTAACAAATATTTTTATACCAGATTGATACCTACTACGATTCTACCCAAAAGTAAAAGTACGAGTAATCAAAGTGCTATAACTTTTTTTTTTATGGACGATAAAACTTTCGTTTTATGGTTTAGTGTCGCTAATTATACCGTCAGGATGGGATCTGCCGATATAAATCAGTTAGCGTACTAAATTTAGTGTAATGTAAAACTATCTGGTAACCAAAAAACTTCGCGCGGGTTTTCTTATACAGATTTGCAATAGTTATTGTTTTAGTTATTTATTGATAGCACTTGTTTATATACTGTCATTTACATTCGTATGAATTCTTCTTTCATTTGATGCATACAAATTTTGCGACAATTGTTTAATTCCTGTTGTGAAATAATTTAAAATGACCACGAACAAAACGTTAATTCGAAGTTGTTTACTCTATGAGTACAAACTTGGCACCGAAGCGGCCGAGGCGGCGTGAAAAATATGTACCGCATTCGGAGATGACGCTGTAAGTGATCGGACAGCACAGAAGTGGTTGAAGAAATTTTCGTCGGAAGATTTCAGCTTGATCGATGAAGCACGCTCTGGAAGACCGAAGTCAATCTGTATAAGATAAACCGCACGAACTTTTTTTGTTACCTGATGGTTAGTGCTGTAATTGTAATGTGTGAGTCTTGTTTTTCAATGTGAGGTGTTACTAATCTCAGTAACTCTTTTAAAAAAAATGTCGCATCTCTATGGTCTAGCACAGGTAGGAAGTCCATGTTAGATATTTTCTTCCATAACGATAAGTATTCTTTGACCCAACAGTTTATTTGTTTCTTCTTTTTTACTAAATACTGAGTATGATGACGCCACGGCCAATGCCAAACCTGATTATTGGAATTTTGATTCACGCAGCTTTTGAATGACAGCGTACTAAAAATGCGAATTCAATGGAATGTATAGAGCTCGATCTTAATTACCTCCACCCCTACGTCTAAATTAGTGCTCTGAATTTAGCCAAATTTAAAGGGAAAAATGTAGTGCATTTGAACTGAGGCCTCTACTGGTCACACTTATTTGAGATGTAATGAAATTCTTCTTCTGAAATCAGAACACCCCCTCTGCAATATTTGTTTTTTTTAAATCTATCTAGAACAGAAGGTTTCTAATAATTTACTTTTACATAAAAACGAAATGAAATTTCTTCGTTGGCACCGTGACCGCCGAATATTGGAATACCACACTCTTATAAGTCTCTAACCCGAAACTTATTAGATTCACTACCCACTTCAGTGAGCACGATACCGAATAAATGTTGTTCTGACATTTGGTAAACGAATCTGATTTTATTGGCTTCTATAGGTAATGTGTTTGTTGTACTTCGCTTCCTGTTACATTTGAGTAATATGACGATATCGTATAGATAAAACTTGACAACGGAAATCATAAGAATGTTCAGGATTTTAGACGTGTTTGTGTGTGTGTGTGTGTGTAACAGACACACACACGTCCAAATATACCCAATGACGTTTTCAGTTCGTCAATAACATATAAACTCGGTATCTGTACATAAAAATGTTAACATCCAAATGTATATGAACTACTCACGATAGTCTAATACCTGAACTGGTCTAGACTCTAAAGATAAATGATGAGTGTCAAAAATATGTGAATATATATTATATAATTAATATATTGCATTATTGCAAATGTATGAATTAAGATAAGAACAGATATGTACAGTCACAATAATTGAGGCATTATCCTTTATTCTTAATTTGGCGGTATTAAACAATAATCAGCAACATAATAATTAATTCAATGATATCACGTCACGTATCAAACATGATAGTATTATAACACGGCAAAATTAAGAATAAATAGTGGCTCAACAATTATTTCATGCGACGCGTCGTAAATGAATATCCTACCATTCATATCGATCAAAAGCGGATACTTGATCACCACATTTTTGTATGTGTATTTGGACCCACAACGCACAAGATTACCGTTCAGTGGCTGAACGATGAAGAAAACTATTTTTATATACCATCCATTACAAAATAACGGCGATTATGCGCGGATAATAAACAAGGGCTCAAAGCATAATCTGTTTGTCTTCACGTAACAAATTTCAAAACTTGTAAAGAGCTTGGCAATTTTTTATCCCATAAATTACGAGTATATTTACGGTCAGCGTCTGTCATCTCCTCTTTAGTTAATTCTGTATATTAAAAAGGTAACGATAGCATGTAAAAATGTAATAGCACGATAGCATGTTTGCAATGTAAAACGGCATAAAGCGCTGATTTTCAGACGGAATCAAAACGCGTGAACGGGCGTAACAGCGGTGTGCGCCGTTGAACACAATTCTTGGGCAGGATGTGTAGATAAATATAATGTAAATTATAACTATAAGTGTGTGTGTGCAGATTACATTACAATATTTAAATGGAAAACACCTATATACATTTAAGTATTGTATTCAAACGCGTCCAATTTTTTAAGTGATATAATGCAACGATGTGCCTTTTCGCCGGGTACTGTACTCAGTACTAAGCTTAGCACAATATGTTCAATTAACGCACAATTTATTAATAAGAGGGAGCTTTGAAAGTGTGAATATAATCATAATAGGGAATATAATATGAATTTTGTCTTGAGCCCTTTTGTGGACTCCAGTATCAAATTTTGTAATCTGTATTTTTGATATACCGCGGTTTTCTTTTGAATACCCGTTCGCTCCCTAGATGGGGAGTAAATTTTTGAAAAGTTTGACCGTCATGATTTTATTGAACTGATTTGACCCATCTACGAACATAAAATATACAGAGATAGACAAATATATTTACTTTTATTCTGTAATATAGTAATAGGTACTTCTGTGTAGAAATAATAATATGTGTGTAAAAATAAATAAGATATCGTGACTAAAAATGCTATATTCTATATAAAAAATCCGGACTTTATCGCATTAGCAAGATGATTAAAATCTTAAATTAGTTCTCCATGTTTCATAATAAGGTTGATTAGAGCGAGCTCCTTCCGACATACAAATTATCGTCCATTTTGTCGGATAGCCGACAAAGGCGGCGAGTTGAAGGCTTTTTTGTCAAAATCCCATGAAACCTGTCTGGAGCTAATCACTCCTTTCAACGTATATGAAATGAGGCAAGTGAACTCCAAGCGGGCCCTTGGAACATTCAAACGAATTTTCAAATCAAAAGGTATTTTAGGTTATCAAAATTAAAAATTTAAATTATGCCTTACATACTATAACAAGTACCTATTTTGTCCAAAATTTAAGAAAGTAACTACCGAAATATAATTAGTAAAGATATGGTTTATTTTCTTTTATTTAGGAAAGTATGTACTCAAAACGTTAGAGAGATTTGGTTTATCTCTGTAATGTCTGTAACATTCTAAGCTCATAATACTATGTTGTTGTCGCATACATATGTCTTCTTAACGCAAATCATATTGAAGTAGGTTTTAATGAAATCTTTCATGAGACGAGGACATCCCTGGTTGGAATACTAATAAGGGTGATTTACATTTGCATTATTTTTTAGTTCTTCAATAAGTAAATGATTGCATTCCTTTTGAGAAAAAAAAGTATGATGAACCAGTTTTCTGTTTTCGCAAAACCCTAAAAGAAAAGCAGTATTATAGATACATTATCTAAAAATCTATTTAAACTAGCGATGGGTAACTCCGGATTCAATGAATCAAAAGATCGGAAACCGCGAGCGGAGCCGAAACCCTTAATGATTCCGGCTAACTGTTATCCACTCCGAGGAGTTATTTATTCCTTGCATTTTTGTATCGCTGAGTTAAATGAACGAACATGATGCAAAGCCAATGAAAAGCTCTCAGGCTCTTATAAAATATAAGTTGAATATCTCAGGTGAAAAGGAGTCAGTGAATCATTAAGAGGAGTTAAATACGCGAGCGGATCCGGATTAAGTGAGCCGAAACACTCCGAGTAATTAACTAATTAAAACACGACTAATTTAAAAGTTGCGTTAAAAGCAAGTGAATCGTTATAACTTTTAAAACTTTCGCATTTTGTACACATTTCATATTCTAATCCTTTCTGTTTATTAAATAAAAGGTATTTGTTTACCTTTTATTATACGAGTTCAGATCCGATATAGAGTATAAAACGTGAATTGTTATTCTGATGCGAATGATCAAACAAAAATGACAGACGACAGTTAAGTTACAATCAAAGGAACAGACATGAGATATATCTTTGTTGTATTCGTAAATAAGCGCCAAAGAGCTTTGTCGTTGCCAATCTAAGGGATTGACATTATCTTTAGAAGTTCAAGATTTGCCTAGAGGAGTATCTAGAGGCCATATTAAACATTTTTGATTTGCTGATTATCTACAATTATCTATCTATTTAATTTTCTCAGTTGCTAACTTGTGGCTCATTTTTTAATGAACGAAGGCGGCAGTCGAGCATACAGTCTACCTGATGGTAAGTGGATACTGTCGCCAATAGACATCCGCAATACATGCCAACATGAGTCCAAAATGACAAACGTTGGCACGCTTCGGATGCGCTGCCTACCTTTGGAGATATAGAAATGGATTTGATGGAGAAAGGGTTGGGAAAATGGGGAGGGATAGGATGGGAATGGGCTCTGGCACATCTCACTCACTACCGAAACACGTACGTACATTAGGGAAATAAGATAAAGTGGGAAATGCAGTACATTTCAAGGTAGTCTTCTGTGTGAGAGGGGTAACGTGGCCAGTCGACCGCGCCCAGCAGCTGTTGGATTGCAGCGTGCACTCTCCCTCTCAAATTGCTCAAATTAAGTTGCTTTTAATTTATCTACCCTACAATTGTCACTTACATAATTGAAATTTATTGGCAAAATAAGCCAGTATTACTCTAATATTACCCACATGTAGTTAAAAGTTGCATTTAGTTACACTGATATTGAATAATATCATTCAGTTTCAGCTAGAGATGCAGATTTTTCATCTAAAAAGAAAATTACAGAGAATTAGTCCAATTCTAACAGAATATGGCGTGTACAATAATGTATATCTAAAATTCTATCTGCTTATTGCTATTTCTGCACTCGCTTATATTATCTGCTTTAACAATTTGGTTGGTAGATATTAGGCATTAAGTCTGCCTTTGTACTTTTTAATGCAAATAAGCTTAAAAAATAATAAATTAAAGCAAATGGCTGTGTTTGATTTTCATAGCAAATCGTTATGCCACTTGAAGCCAGAACGAGTTGCTATGTTTTATATTGATCATAGCAAGCCTTTTCCTTCATACCTACTCATACAATTCAGTTTGTTGGACAGCGCAAAAAGGTCTTTTTTGCCAAAAATTTTGCAAGGTCGGCGGCGCGCCCGCATACCCCCTGGTGTTGCAGGTGTCCATGGGCGGCGATAACACTTATCATCACGTGGGACCGCTGGCTCGTCCGCCCTCTTGTTTATAAAAAAAAATCTACTCTTTCTTATTACATGCTATAGCCTACTTTCTAATGACATTACTCTTTTCAGTTAATCTAAGGGTGACCAGAAAAAATTCCTTCTAGGATTTAAGTCCGTCTTTGTATATACGGTAATATTGTAATGTCTTATTGTAACAATTCATTATAAGTGCAATAACAAGTGACAAGGACAACGACAAGTAATTTTACGACAACGCTACCTCGGCTTTCAACTAAAGTATTATATAATTATAACTTACTTGGTAGATACTGATTTTATGACATACCTCAGACATTTTCAAGTAATTACGTGTCGTAATAATAAATTACGACAATGTTATCGACTGTTTTCTAATTAGTACTTTACAGGCTTCTAATTAATTTGCTATAATACCGCATGATAACATGATACTTCCAACTTCCTATTATGTGAATATGGTGTGTAATTATTGCCTGTATTTAAACGACGAGCAAAAAGAATTGAATGAACAGTAAATCGTGATCAACAAAACAATGTACCTACGTGTTTCGATAGTGAGTGAGATATGCCGGAGCCCATTCCCATCCCATCCTATCCCTTCCCATTTTTCTCAACCCTTTCCTTAAATCCATTCTTTTATTAGCAACGCGCATCCGGGGGCATGTCAAAGTTTGTCATTCTGGACTAATGTTTACATGTACCGCGGGTGTCCACGGGCGACAGTATCCTCTTACCGCCAGGTGGACTGTATGCTCGTTTGCCACCACGTTCTGTATTTTAAAAAAGTATGTTTGAATAGCTGAAGTAAATAATTTTAGATTATAACAAATTTGGTCATCAAATCGACGGAGTTCCGCTTCCGTGTTGTACTTGAAGAAATCCCTTATTAGTATTCTTAGTCTTAGTTCTTAGTTCCAATTCAATTCGTCCAAACAGTAAACAAACTAACTAAAGAAGTAAGCCTTAAGTAACTTACAGGGCTTTAAATTGAATAGTGAGATGACAATAGTTTACATATCGATAAATTGATTAATCGAAACTGCAAGTTTGCCGTAGATTAAAAATTAAAGAAGTGTCACTTACTTCAGGCTACTATGTTAGTATTTTGAACAATCGGGATAGGAACCGAATATAAGTCTTTACGTCGTATAAAGGATCTTCTGTTCAAATTTCACGTGTCTAGCTTCAGCAGTTGCGTCTCGACGTCAATAAGTCAGTCAGTCACGACATCTCTCTTTATTTGTATCATAAATAGATAGATAGGATGGATTGGTCATTTGAAAAGAACAAAAAATAGTTCGAACGTCCGTTTGACAGGCACTATGAAGATAAATCAGAAATATGCGATTTAACTCATTCATATATATACCGTGAGATAATCACGAGGTAACGGAATAATTTCTATAACCTGTTTTTAACATGTGGGTTTTATTACTGCGTTTTCCTTTAACGCTAAACTTTGGTGTTTAACTAATCAACATCTCAGGTAAGTTTACTCACTGTGGTTTCCCCGTAAGCCTCCAAGAATGTGTTTCCGCTTAGACCAGAATTAAAACAAAAAAGCCGATGACAAGCGCGTCGGATATTCTTTTTTTTTTTATAGAAAAAAGTCGGCAGACGAGCACACAGTCCACCTGATGTTAAGTCGATTCTGTCATCCATAGACTTCCGCGATACATGCCAACATAAGTCGAGAATGAGAAACGTTGGCACGCCCCCAGATGCGCTGCCTAAATTTGCAGATTAAGGAATGGAATGGAGAAAGGTTTGGGAAAATGGGGAGGGATAGGATGGGATGGATATAGGCTCGGGCATATCTCACTCAATACCGAAACACGTACATACATTGGGGAAATGCGATAAATGGAAACTGGATAAACTGGGAAAATTCAATGTAGTCTTCAGTGAGAGGGGGGTAACGAGGCTAGTCGAGTGCGCCGAGCGCCTGTGAGAATGCAGCGTGCACTCTCCCACTTTGGTGCATTTTGAAAAGATAATAAATAAATAATAAAAAATAAGCACAAGTTATTTGTTTTCGTATATTTCTGATATTAGGTGATTGTCTCAAATCATCTAATTGGGCGATTTTTTATAGTACCTATACTATTAATCGTAATTGTAATTGATACTTTTCCAAACTACTTTTATGTCTTTCATTTTGATTGGAGGGAAAAAATAAAAGAAGAGTAATTATAGTTATTCAAGTGGAATAACTATTATAATATGATGCTTTTGGGATACAAGGAAGTAACGTGCATGACATTTCATTTATATGAAGAAAATTATAAGTTGTAACTTACATATTATAAGTTGAACGAACTGCCTCAAGAGGTCTTTCCATTAAGCTACGATATGGGGTTCTTCAAGAGAGTTGTGAATAGGACTTTGCAAGGTCGGCGGCGCGCCCGCATACCCCCTGGTGTTGCAGGTGTCCATGGGCGGCGGTAACACTTACCACACTTACCAGGCGGTAACCGCCTGCTCGTCCGCCCACTAGTCTATAAAAAAAAAAAAAAAACCATCAGACTGATTGTCTGCTACAACGCTTTCTTCTCTCTATACAATAGAACTTTAAGTAGGTTCTGATTTTCTTTAAGAGTAGATACTTACCCAAAAAGTGGCATTAATGCTTCTTCCTCCAATATTATAAAAAAACAAATCGATCTCACATAACACTTTACTGTCAGCTAACATATCTGTTTGTCGTTAAAAGTCACAAAATAAATCACATAATCACATAAAAATCGTAAATTAATCAATAAATCACATAATTAGATAACAATAATAAGGGCGCTTCTAAAAATAGTGCTTGGAGCGTTTATTTTTAAACTTATCGATAGTTGAATGACATATCGTGGGTTAATGAAGCTCTGCGTACGCGCATCCGACGAATACTGGAGGTTGGCCCGGAATTCGCATCTATTTATCTCGGGAGCAACGTCTTTGAGATGTAGGGATGCACTTTGTAATCGAGCGTTACTTTCTTTCGTTATAGTCGAGAAATACAAAGGTGGGGAGGTGTTATGTTAATTCACAATTTTGTAAAAAACTTAGTTTGTTTGGAAGCTTTATTGAAACTTAAAAAGCTTTGGTTCAGAACTAGAGAGGAAGACAGTGATTAAAACGCTGTTTTAGATGAAGTTTGGATCGTTTAGTATTCGGACGTACTTAATTCACAGATATTTACAACGCATAACAGCAGGCCTTTTGATGACTCGCAAAAAAACCCTTCTTATTCTTCAGAGATTATTTCAAATGGATCAATTTTATAAGCTTCCTTTAAAGTGAATTTAAGAAATTAGGTGGTACATCTGCTATAAGTATATTTCCAAAATGATTTAATTGTTTATCTTTTATTATCGATAAAGTGTTACGCACATCATTAATTGCCTACGTGCAAATATGCACGTGATGAACCACGCGACTAATTTCTCAAATACTATACTTGTTTTACTCTTATTAAGTTTTGTGTTTAGTTAGTGTCTATGAAGCCACGCCCACAATATGCAAATGATATTTAAAATTAGAAGATGCATTAACCTTGTTTAGTACTAGCCTCAGTTGGGGTAGCCTAGCTTAGTTTAGTCTCGGATATACGAGTAGACTAAAGCTATACCCGAAGAATATAGCTATATCCGATATTCTGATTAAATGTATTATAATCTCAAAAAACATTGAATATTGAAATAAATAAGTATCTATCTGATCAATTCAAAGGTTAGCTGGTTGAGAAAGTCTTTAAGCTTTGAAAGGCTTTAAGCTCGCCTTTTGTACCGTATTGTGCAATATTTTTTTAAATAAATAAATATTTTTTTTTACAATTAATTCAGATTAAATTAACGCCACGCAAGATTCCAGGGTCCAGGAAAGGTTCGGAAACATCCTGTATCTCCTATACAGAATCAATAATTCTGATAAGTATGATTGAATTAGTATAGTTTACTATGGACTATAACTCGTCGTGATTACAGGGAAAAACATGCGCCCAACAGTGGGAGATTACACGATGTTACCGTATATTTACGGTTATATATGTTATAATATGTGTATTAACGAGTATAAGGCTGTTTGCTGTTTAAGCGACTTTTGCTTTGTGGTGTCGCAATTTCCGTGCCATAACTGAGGGAAATTTCCCATCTAGAAAACAAATTAAATGGGTGCGAAGATATTTTTCTACGACATTTATCTATACTACATACATATAATAAAATTGTAACAGGCCGATGTCTGTACATTATAGATATTTAAAAAAAAACTAATATTATTAGAGCTTTAATTTATTAGAAATTTCGTCTGTCTGTCTGTCCGTCTGTCTGTATGTTTGTACACGCATCACGCAAAAACTACGGCATGGAATTGAATGCAGTTTTCACCGATGTATTGCTAGAGGTCTAATTTAAAATATAGGCTCCAGTTTACCGCAGCAAAATATCTTATTCCGATTGTTTTAAATTTAATAAACCGAAGCGAAGTGAGGGCGGGTCGCTAGTAACGAATGAAGTTCTATTGCAAATGATGGCCACTCAAGCGCAATTTGCTCCAATAGGGCCAGTACAAAGAACAGACAAAGAAATACAAGAGAACGGTTGAAGGTAATTGATAGGTCTAATATTAGTGTGGCTGAATAACAGAAACGTAAACGGGAAAGCGTGTGTGGTGACGAGTTTTGGGAGACGCCTATATCCTGATCCTGAGGATATAGGCTGATGGTATGGTATGGTGTGATAATACCATTGGTCAAAATTTAAAAAGTTACATTGGTCATATCATTCCAAACTCATTTGGATTTTTCTTCAAAAAATGAACATATAATGTTATTGAGTCCCATAACTCCTTATTTTAAACACTAATACCCCGTAAGACGTAACTTGTCAAATCCCTGTATACAAGATTCCCTTAATTTTTTACTTTCATAAAGTTACGATGAAAATTTTCCACTTTCCTGACATGCCTCATATTTGCCGTCACTTTCAATAAAATTAACAGTGACAGTTGATATTTTCAGTTTCTTTGATAGTCACAAAATATTTGTCTCTGACAAAACGGGAAATGTCAACATCATGACACCGAATAGTACCTAGACAACACCATGTAATAATTTTCCTCGTTGTAGAACTGCTATTGTGTAACTTAACCCTTTAAATGCAGTCTGGGGTCATTCTCGCCCGTCCGACTAATTGAAAAACGACTCCAGTGTTACAATTAGATGCAGACTGAGAGACTGTGTTTTATTTTTACGGCCGTATTTTAGAGAACGAGGTACAGAGCAACATTAAATCTTGGTTTTATCGAGATAAATTAATTTAAAAAAAAAAATAATAACTGACCGATTTGGACATTAGACCCATCACTAAAATAACAAGCAATTAAGTATTATTAAGTATTCGTATGAAAGAGCGAGATAGCGTTTTATTATCTTTTTTTTTTTAATGCAGGCTTTAGTTCGTTTGGTAACTTTCATTTTGTTGCTAAACAATGTGAACGCTGCTAATATTTTTTTGATTTAATAAGAAAATGCACTTGTGACTTTTGATGTTTACTCGTATGTGACGTAGATTTAGATTAAAAGTATAAAATAGATTATTTGAAAGCCATCTCATACAAGTATACCTACTATGATACAGGTTTGGCAGTCGAATATAGGATTTTACCGAGGATCAGTGGTCTACCAATTAATGTGTTTACGATAGGTACAATGTAGACTACAATACAAGATTATTGTACTAATAGACTTGTATTGTATTATATATAGACAATATACACATGTATATAGTCAATAGACAATTGTACAAGGTACAGTAAGTAGGCTTTTTATGTAGGTAGGTATTCGTAAAATAGATTTTTTCAAATTTGTTGCACTAACCAAATATAAAAATACCATGGTTACTAATCAAACATATTATTTACTTTGCCTTGTAATTTAATTTATTTTTTTAAATTTCAACTCTCAAATTTAATTCGTCACCCAATTGAATTGAAAAGCCACTAAGATTAATTAAGTAAATATCAATTTAAAGCAAATAATCGTATGAAGTAGGGCATCTGAATATAAATCCGGATCCAAGATGGTCGCCGCTTTATGGCGGGAATTTCGCTGACGTAAAATGCGTCTGTCACTAACTGTACATTTGTATTTATTGTTAATAGCGTTTAGGCACAGATCACACCAAAGACATAGATAGATAATTCCTTGTCGCTAAACTGTCAACGTGAATGATGCCGGTGGTATAAATAAAATGTTACTGTTACCGATACCTGAGAAGTAATAATCACATTTTTTAAAATCTTTGCTTTGTTTATTTTAAAATTTAAATCATTTACACATTTTCTGCGAAACATTTCTAACAGCTTTTTTCTATATTGACAACTCCGTTATAACTCCGTTTTTGATATATCAAAAAACATTGCAATTTTCGTATTAAAAGTTAAACTCAAAAATAAGTAGGTACGTTCTTGGTGTGAATTGACAGGAGGTCAATTTGACCGCCTTGTAAATGTGTCACTTTTAGGGCTGTGCTGTCTCCGTTAGTTGCTCGATGCGTTTATAAGAAGAAAAAAAAATTTCGAATAATAAAAAGATCTTAAATTATAAATTATTTATTCCTATTCTTACAGTGGCAACTTCTGATAAAATTTGGCGTTGATTATGATTTATATTTAGTACTAGCGACCCGCCCTCACTTCGCTTCGGTTTATTAAATTTAAAACAATAGGAATATGATATTTTCCTGCGGTAAAATGGAGCCTATATTTTGAGTTAGACCTCTAGCAATACATCGGTGGAAACTGCATCAAATTCCATGCAGTAGTTTTTGCGTGATGCGTGTACAAATATACAGACAGACAGAAGGACAAAATTTCTAAAAACTGTTGTTTTGGCTTCTTTTGCTCTAATTTATTTCAATATCTATAATGTACAGACATCAGACCGTTACAATTTTATTATATGTATAGATGGAAAATTCAACACGGAGAGTGTCCGAATGTCCTTACCGCTCCAATAACGAACTGTTTATAAATAACTTCCTGAAGAAATCAGTTCAGAGGGTTTCTTTTATGTAAGAGTGGATTTCCAGGCGTGTGTTTATGTCACAATAATCCGCCTCATCTTCAGGGGCCCTACCATCATCTTTTACAAAACAATATTGTTGCATGAACGTTTTGTTTCAGGTTTAAAACAACATTACTCATATTCGTACCATGACCTCCACCTAAGTATTAATGCTTAGTGCAGAGAAAGAACGAATTATTTTAATTATTTGGCTATTCCCTGCTAAAAACAAAACGAGATAACGCTACATTAACTGTATAACGCCATTTCTTTCATACAACGTTCCTATTTGCACTACAGTATAAGCTATCGAATTGTGTTGACGTCACCAAAACTTCCTATTAAAACATTCATAAAGTAAGCTTACATTAAGGACGCCGTGGTACGAAATTGAGAAGTAAGGTTAAAATAAGACTGCTATAAGGAATGGTGGTAAGGCCCCAGATCTATTTTGTATTTCTATAATGGATCGTGAAGCTGTTTCTGTCTTAGTTTACGATGGTTTATCGGTTGGTTTACCACAAAGTCACAGATAGATAGCCAATCACACACGTACCAATACTCTTAATAATGTATTATTGTTGTAAATTGCGAATAGACCAGGGCAATTGCTATTGAAAGGTGCGCTGTCAAATTAATTGAAACAAATCGTTCGTGTGTGCCGGCGCGCATCCTAAATTAAACGGCGGGAAAACACTAGACCAGGGTTGTCCAACTGGCGGCCCGCGAGCCGCATGCGGCCCCCGATGCCGTTTTGTGCGGCCCCCGAAAGAGACAAAAAAAATCAGAAAATTACTTTGAAATGCCTCCCTTTCGAAAATTTTATAATTTAATATAAATAAACTTTTACCAAATATACTGGTTTATAATTTACTTTTGGTTTTATTTACCTTACATAGGTTCTTATTGATGCTTTAAAATTAAAAGTATATAATAATACTTTAATTTAAAGTTTAAATTAAAGTATTATTATATGGCCCGCAACTACGTTCAAGGTTTTAATTTTGGCCCTTGAGGCTTTGTAAGTTGGACACCCCTGCAATTGGACAAGTTGGACAATTCATTCCACAACCATCGGATTCGCGGTATACAACGTCTAGAAGTAAGTATACAACTTTCAATGTTTTATTAACATGTGAAATATTCAAATACTAATGTGGGTAATAACTTTTTTGGAATTGACAATTTGTTGTATTCTTAATTATCTACCATATTTTCATACATTGATTGATTGATTGATTGCAACAATTGATTTTGGACAATGATTTTCTTCCGGCATAATTTTACTGTCATCGTCAGCTCTTCCCAAGAAAGCGTTTAAATTGAATCTGTTCTCCCCCAAGTAAAATGTATATCTAACACGATAAATTATATAACAGAATACATATCTATAACATCTATTAACACGTTCAATGCCACCACGATTTTCATGATCGCTTTACAGATGCCGCCTTTAAATCACGGTGGACACGCTAAGCGTGTTAAACTTTCTTATTTTACTCCACATATCGACTTGGTTACATCCATCCTATTCACAACTTTTTTGAAGAATCCACGGTTTTTTGAAGAATTTGAAGAATGCCAGTCTTGCAGAATCCAATGGAAAAAGTGTAAGTGTAAATAGAGCTTAATGACCTGCCCTAATTATCACTATGTATCTATACCTTTCCTATTCCATTGAATGTAAGTATGTGTTTCGATAATGAGTGAGATGTCTGAGTTCATTTCCCACCCCATCCTATCCTATCTCCTCCTATTCCATCGAATGGAGATAATAGAAAATCCCTTCGAAAGATTGGGAGGTGTAATGGGATGAGAAAAAATTCTAGTCCCGTTTTTTAGGTACTACGTATTCCCCATTTTCAATTTAACGTGATCTACGAGCCTTATAAAGATTTTTGAATGTTTACTTATATTTTACACGTTAGTCTAGTAGTAATCCAAGAGCCTTGTGAAATAATTTAATTGAAACACAAATAAAAAATCTTCATTCCTGTAAAAAATAATTTTCATCGCTTGGATCAGTTATGCAGACTCGTATCCAACTGATTTTGACAAGATGGTACGATCGGAAGAAATAATTGTTGAGCCACTCACTATCCTTTGTTTTTAATTTTGCCGTGTTATAATTTTTATAACACTGTCATGTTTGATACGTACAACTGTGACGAACGTTGACGAACGAACTGTTTGATACGTTGAATTATTTATTATTATTATTATGTAATTATTTAGTATTATAGAACAACTAATAGTACAAGTACCTACAAAAGACTCACTCCTTAGGGAGTGAACTTTAAGAACGCTCCGTAAAATCTACAAAAATATACCTACAGAATAAAATTTCATTCAACGCGAGCCAAATTGAATCGTACGCGCATCGGACAAAGGCTATATTACACTGGACCGCTGAAGATCACGCACACACAGTGATACTGCGTAAATCGCAAAGATTGCCAACCCATAATTATAATGTAATTAAATACAGTAGATTTATTTAGGTTTAAAACATTATTCATAATTAGTTCTACACTAAACTAGTAGTTCAAAATTAGCGACAACAGACTGAAATAAACCCCTGCGCAGGGGCCCGCTCGTACGCATATTTTCGTACCTAAAGCGCTGAGTGAGCCAGCCCTAAGTCGATTTTTATTTAATAATGCCAAATTAACAATTAAATATTGTGACTGTACAAGCCAGGTTGTGAATTCTCAACTTGAGAGCTTGAGAGCTAAATCAAAGTTCAAACCGCTAAGCTATAAAAATCGTATTGACACCGACTAATCTCAGTAAATCTACCAATCTGTCGAAGTGGCTTTTATTTGCTCCCGTCCCTGTCGTGATGTCTGTAGGAAATTGTCCGAATATATCCTTATTTGTGTGCCTACACCTTTATTTATAAACAAGCGAAAAGCCCCGGTTTTGCATGAGAACATACCTTAATCGTCACCGTAATCGGCCCATTTATCTAACCACGCCAATATTCCTTAAGTATATTATTCTTTCATATCAATTGATTGAGAAGTTTTTTAACGTCCAATAATTACAATAAAACCGCCATATTTCTTTAAAAAAAAACAGTGCGTGTGTGAAACTCTCATCAATTCAGTCATAATTAATAATTTATTTTATATGCTATTTTGTTTTTATTATAAGACTGGCGACCCGCCCTCACTTCACTTCGGTTTATTAAATTTAAAACAATCGGAATAAGATATTTTCCTGCGGTAAAATGGAGCCTATATTTTAAGTTAGACCTCTAGCAATACATCGGTGAAAACTGCATTCAATTCCATACAGTAGTATTTGCGTGATGCGTGATGCAACGTGATGCGTACAAACATACAGACAAAATTTGTAAAAACTGTTATTTTGGCTTCTGTTGCTCTAATAAATATTAACCCCCATATTAGTTTTTTTTTCAATATCTATAACGTACAGACATCGGCCTGTTACAATTTTATTATATGTATAGATACCACTTATTATAATACTTCATTACTACCGCTTATAAGCGTTCAATGTTCAATCAAATATTGCAACTTTGGCGAAATTTTTCATTGCTTTACCATCACTAAACTGGTATTTAGCCCTGGTCTGTTCACGAGGTCCCCATTTTCCCAACCCTTTCTTCCAATTCATTCCATAATCCGTAAAGGTAGGCAGAGCATCCGGGGGGGAGGTGTGCCAACGTTTGTCATTCTGGACTGATGTTGGCATGTATCGCAGATGTCCATGGACTACAGCATCCACTTACCATCGGGTGGACTGTATGCTGGTCTGCAGTCTTATTTCTATAAAAAAGACGGCTTTCCTCAAATGACGTTCCACATATCAGTGTCAACAATCCACCAGTTTTTTTTTTAAATTAGCTTTTTGATAGTCACACTACTACAGTAACATCACTAGATATGTTTAACCCCAAATATGCTTTATTTATATGTTAATTTGCTTCTTTAGTTTAACCTTTACTTAATATGCATTACTTATGTTGTGGGTTTTGCGGTTTTAATTGCTTAGGCCGAGCTTATTTGCATCTCAAAGATGTGTTAAAATTTTAATATAAAAATATATACATTTATAGGTATAATGTACAAATGTTAATACAACACGGAAGATATTTCTTATTGGATTAAAAATGCTTCTAGATGAGAAAAACTGAAGCTCATCAATGGTGGGGAGCCTTGCCATTCAATTTCTTAACAGTTTGAAAACGTTGCGTATGTTTTCGCTTTACGTAGGTAGGTACTGGAATATTTTTAGGTTTTCATTTTTGTGTGAAAAAATAAATGTGTTGAATTTTAAAAAGTCGTAGAAAAAGAAATGTTAGTTTTCACGAAATAAATTCTTTGTTATAAGGGTTTTCATTTTATGTTTTTTATTTCGTATTGTAATGTGTGAAAATTACTCCGATGTACAAGAACTGAAAACCTGAGTGCTTAGTAAACGTGAGTAAAAATAATATAATTTTATTTACATCAGAAACAGACAGTATTTACAACATAATATCGATTAGAAAAATATAAAATATCCTAAACCAGTAAAGTTGTAAATAAAGAATAAATTTGCAAAATTTTAAAAATATATATTAAAGGTATATTTAAAAATCATTCCTGTCCGTTCTGTTGAAAAGGAACAAGACATTTTTTGTAATTATAAAGTTTGTTGGGAAAAGGCGGAAACCAGACAGATGGTTGGACGTTGTACGCGTATGAAACATTTTCTCACAGACATTTTCAACGGTTTACGTATTAATTTAAACTCATTTTAGAACCGTAATGAGTACTTTGTATTTAAAATATATACAAACTAATTTCATTCGTATACTTCAATTTCTATATGAGTCTAAGCAATGGACTGTGTTAGTCAATATAATTTAAGTAGGTATATATATGTGACATTATCTGAAAAAGGGCTATATTATAGGTTATATTTGTATTGTAGTAACATTATCGAAACGACCATTGACTTTTAGAAATAAGTCATAGGTCATAGGTCAAATAAATATCCATTTAATGAGTTAAAGTTTAACTCACAAATTGAGTTCTTATTTGTTCTTAACTTATAAAATTAAATGGAATAAAAATTTGCTAACTACATAATTATTTACATGACAGTTTCAGTTCTATTTGGACAATATTCAGTTTGGACAATAATGTTTTTTTTTTCTTCATATATTGCAATGGCGCAATTGACACATTCTGCCTGTGTCAAGTTTTATTCGTGAAGACAAGACAATTTAAAATACATCCAGTCCCGTCGAAGTAGGTAAGTCAGGAGTCGTGAATGTATAAAGTGATACATTAGGTATCATGTATAGAGTACCATGTAGGTATCACGTGTACCTATACCATGTAGGTATAGGTATCATGTATGTACCTATATCATTAGGTATACATGTAGGTTTACTGAGGACAAAAGAGGACTCCTTGGAAGCACACGAACAACGCGGCCCTACGCTTTTATTTGATTATTTATTATTATCACAAACATTACGCACAAAAACACTTTGAAGTTTAATAAACTATCGTTATTAAACCACAAAACGTTCAGTACACAGTTTTTACAATTAAGCAAACAATAGCTTAACTATACTTCTCGAATTCCCGCCAATAAATTATCTTTTGGATGTAATTACGTATGGTACAGTCAGCACGTTTGACATACATGTAAGTCGTCAAACCCGCTCGAAAGGAATCTCTTAAAAGTGTTCACACGGAGTCACGCGACTTGGGCTCCCAATGCCGCAGATAATCTCGTCTTTATATATTTACATGGGAGCCTTTTCTTTAATGTTGACGTATGGCAGTACCTACAACTGGCACCTTCCTCTACGGTTTTATAGATCGATCTAGGTGGTGTTGTCGCATGTCTTAGCGAGGAGCATCTCGACCACACGACCGGCCGCTTATCTGATCGCTGACGGCCAGCCGACACCCAACCGTATGTTCGACGCTTATACTTACTTCCTATTAAATGGGATGGGATATGAGTTCTGACAAACGCATCTCATTCCTGAAACTCGTTTAAAGCGTTCGTTTAACGCCACTTTTGCGCGAGGTCGAGGTAATTCGATGAGTCCAGCGGCTGTGGGATTGCAACATACGCCCAAGTTAATAACGGATAATTATGATACATACGCCTCTCTGTGAAGTCCGAAATCAAACCTGTTTCAAGCGGCATTATTAAAATGCAAATTGTGACATGATGGCGGCTAAAATGAAACATACATAATGCAATTCTGTTTCACACCAAATTACTTTCATATCACACTGCGTAGCCAGTACTAGATACAGTACCACTGAAATAAATGAAAGTAATAATAAATTGATGAAGACACTACTCTATCTATACTAATATTATAAAGAGGTAAAATTGTGTTTGTATGTTGGGGGTAATCCCTGGAACTACGGAACCGATTTCCAAAATTTATTCACAAATAGGAAGCTACATTATCTGTGTCTAATATAGGCAATATTTTATTTTGAAAAAAATATTAGAAAAAAGAAAAAAACCTATAAACTGAAGCGGAGCGAGGGCGGATCGCTAATAGACAATAAAACAGGTAGATCGGTCATTTTTATTTCTTCTTCCACTTCTACGCAGTTATTGATAAGTGATACTGATAATAAATGCCATTTGTGCAAATTATATGTTACCAAATCTGTTACTCTCTTGTTTCAATTTGGTGTGCAATAAAGAGTTTTATCTTTATCTATCTATCCGTCTATCTATAATTGACAATAACACATGCAGTAAAGTAATTTTCGACAGTTTTCCATATTAATTATTATTGATTATTAAAACCTCATGAGTTTATTGTTGTTACTTACAAAACAAAAAAAAATATGCGTCTTAAAATCAAAAACATTGCGGAACTCTTTTTTTTTATTATTTAATTTGTTTTATAAATCACTTCTCTATTAATTGTGAATTTGGAGCATAGGTAGGTACATCCAAAACGTGGAAAATTCGCAATTTCACGAAAACGGCATCTCAAATTTTGAACAGATATTATGAACATAGAAATGAATGCACCGTAATTAGAACAAATAGTAAATTTGGCACAAATCCTTAACAGCCTAACTGCAATTTGAAATCTGATTAGGAGTCAAGGCGCGACAAATACTGACAGCTGTCACGTCCACCATGATGGATTAGTGGCCAGTAACATTATGCAACGGCACGACCGCGTACAGCCTCGTTCATTATATAGTCTGTACTAATTACCGAGCGGCACTAAATATGGAAGACAGGACATTTAATTAATTTTATCTTTAACTTTACAACTCTTACAAGAAAGTATGTTTTCTTTTTCAAACCCTGGAATGTTTCTGCTAACTTTTGAAAGTTGATAGCTCTCTCTGTTTGTTGTTATGTTATAATGAGTAATGAGTATGTTATGCAAATTTAGATTCTTAGATAAACAGTCTAAGATTACGTTACATCTACCTTTAAGAGTAAAAATATAAATATTGATTAAATTTCTATGGAGAACAAAAACCTTTTAGATACTGTCCAACAAAAAATGTAATTAAATCGATGATATTCTAGTCTATTCTAGATATTCTATTTCAACTAGTATTGCGGGGGTGTGTATTTAAACCTCAGTTAATAACACTTAAGAGTTGATTTTTAGATACCTATCATTGATTTGGTGATAAATAAATCCGTTGTGTGAAAAACCAAAAATTAAAAAAAAAGATATTTCCAAATCCCTCATTGAAAACCTTACATTCAAAGGTTTTGAATTCAAACCTTACAATGAATACTTACATTCAAACAATTAAAGAAATCTACATTATATAATGTAACGTGTGCTATATTGTATAATGTATGTAAGAGCATATATAGCATAATTAGAAGCCATGTTTCTCTGTAAGCTGTTGAGGGGTGTTACAGATTTCGCCTATGCTTCTATCACAACTAAATCTTCGCGCACCGATTCAAACTCTTAAGCCAGGCAATTATTTGCGCTTTATGGAGATGACAACAGCTGGGACGAAGCTTGGGCACTTTTCACCGTTATATTGCCCAATGAAACAAGGTAACATACTAAGCAGTGAGGTTGACAAATTTGCTGATAGTCATGGCCGTCTTAGGCCATGCAGGGGCCATTGGGCACCCAAAGTTTGGGGCCCTTTTAGAGAGCAAACAAAAACATCAATGAATGAAAACATCAGAATTTACTTTTGTTTAGTGACTTTATTGGTTATTACGGTTAGCTTTATACAAATTATTGGTTATTACGGTTAGCTTTATACAAATTATTGGTTATTACGGTTAGTTTATTTAATCGTTTCTTTCGAGTTGGCTATCAATTGAAAGGATTCGACGAGTAGAATACGATAAAAACTTGGTTTTTGTTAGAAAATAATTTTACTTATTTATTGATTAATTGGATAAAAAATACATAGGCACTGGATTTCGGCATTTCGGGGCCCAAATCCGGCCGGGTGCCCTGGGCTCGTGCCCCACGTGCCCTTAGGGTAAAGACGGAACTGTTGATAGTGTAAATAAAACTATGTGATTTATTTTAGCAAGGACTATGACGTTTCATTATAACATATTTTTATTTGTATACACAATTTTAATTCGTGTGGTTGGTGTGTTTACTTTTAAGTCGTTGCCTTTGTGTAGAGTGACATTTATATAATTAACACTTTTGCATGTAACTCTTAGATTTATATGATGTATGTATGATGTATATATTTTTATGTATATATGTATTGTTGAGCACCTTTGATAAATAAATAAATAAAAATAATACAATATTATAGCAAAAGATTGATAAGAAGCCAGTGTAAAGAAGTAAATTTCCTCCGGGAGATCCCCGTCGGTTGTGAGCAAACACAATCAATTCGCAACCTTTACCTGCTATGAAACAATATAATTTTACAGTTAAGGGTCCAGTGAAAGGGTTCAGTTTGCGAAGGTTGTGCGAAGTCCGCTCCCGGTACTTACAAGTAGCAATACTTTTTTAAAGACTTTGTTAATTTTTAGTTTTTAAATTCAGCATAACTTCAAGTGATTAGATATATTTTTTAAAAATTTTATTTTAGCTTTGTATCATTCTTCATACATTTGAATACAAGACTGTGATCTTGCCAGGAAGTATAACACATATTTTGATATGTCCACAAGGGGTATGCGCCCATAGCGTACACATTCTATTTGAACAATTTACAAAGAAACTACTAATGTGCTTGCGTAGTCATCATGTAGATGGTTTACTCGGAAATACCAATTGACGTCCCTTCCACCCTACCCCCATCCACAATAAAGAACAGACCGATAATTTTGTAGGACGAGTAAAACACTAATTTTATTAAGAAAAAATCTGTAACTGTTAGTATTAAAGCTTAGTATTAAGTTTTGGTCTTATACTATAGCATCGGTCTGTATAGAGACCTCTCTCGCGTCCTTTACCAGTGCCATCCTTTAAAACATAGGTTTACCTGGCAGGAGGACATACCTAATTTTTATCTTGAAGGTCTTAACCAGTTAAGCACGGCACTTATCTAATTAAGGTCAGTTAATCTTAGTTCTATGTGAGCGAAGCCGATAGCAAAATCAGTTCACAATTAGCGAGGAAATTTGATGTTCCATTTTGTCCCTTGTATAAAAATTTATTAAAACCATCGATGTGGTTAAATGTTACAGCCCTGTTCAATGGGAACCGATTGCTTTTGTATTTTTTATCTCAAATCAAAATAAAGAAAAAGTATCCACAGTCCATTTTTCCGAATAGAAATAATTGAATATCTCTGCATTTAGCTTGTTCAAGCTTGTCATAATATTTGTGAACATAACAGTGGAATAATATATTCGAACTTCTTTCAATATTTAAAGTCTGTCAATATTTAAAGCTGTCAATATTTAAAGCTCTAATTTGTACCTTTATTTAATTATCTCGTTGCCTAACAGAAAGACTTTAAAGTGCATTTCGGTCCGTAACTACTGGTTCGCGATATCAAAAAATTTATTCACATTGCCAGCTAAGCAAAGAACATATCAACCCAGCTACCTACACTAGATGACCACCACATCATAGACCCTAGAAGCCTCCTACATGGCGATCCTTGCCATCGATGTGCCTGCGTCTGGAAGAATTAAATTTTCAACTAAAAATACGCTAATTAATTTCATACTAGATGGAAGCAAAATCAAAACAACGCAAGTACATTTATTAACAACAAACCCTCGGATGGAATAACGGATATGGACACAAAATTACTGTAAAGGACACTGTCACGTGTTAACATGGTCCGTTGACTTGTTAATGTGAAACACAATTTACTCAAATACTGCTAGAGAATTAGAGTAGGTACATGTCCTCAAATAGTATTGATACTCGTAATTTGTATTTGTTACAAGCTATCGATCGTTTTTGTTGTCCATAATAATGTAATAATCCTTTTCAAAAGTATCTATTGAATTTATATATTTGTACTACTATATTTGTAGGGGGAGAGTGCATGCTGCATTTCCACAGCCGCTGGGCGTACTCGACTGGTCACGTTACCCCTCTTTCACAGAAGACTACCTTGAAATGTACTACATTTCCAACTTTAACGTATTTCCCCAATGTTATACGTGTTTCGGTAGTGAGTGAGATATGCTCATTCCCATCTCCCCAATCCTATCTATCTATCTCATCCTATCTCTCCCCATTTTCCCAATCCATTCAATCTGCAAAGGCAGGCAGCGCATCCGGGGGAGTGCCAACGTTTTTCATTCTAGGCTGATGTTGGCATGTGTCGCGGATGTCTATGGACGACAGTATCCACTTATCATCAGGTGGACTGTATGCGAGCCTTTTTTATATATAAAAAAAAATTGTCAGTTCGTAATTTTGAACCTCGAAAGAACGAAAGTCACTGACATTGGTTAAAGATTTCATAAGCTGAAGTGGCAACGGTCAGGCCATATCAATAATAGACGGGGGAAACGAGTCTTTGAATGGAGAGCGTTAGAGATGATTTTGAGTTGACACAAAATGTAGTTTTTTATTTTTTGTATTTTATAAAAATAACAATTCTTTGAACTCTGTATTTAACAAATATATATGTATGAGAAATATACCAAAAAAAGAAATGTTTTTACAAACGCAGTTTATTAATGTTTTCTGGTCAATCAGCTCGGAACAATGAGCAAAATCCATGGCTCCTTGAAGAACTGCACCACCTCTAAAAGAGTGGACTCGCCAGCCCGATTGGCCAGCGTGGCATTTTACGGCCATACAACCTTCGTGAATGAGACAATATGCATTAGAAGACCTATGTCCAGCAGTGGACGTTAAAACTGTCTGTTCCGTTTGCCACACCGCAGTCTAATCTATCTCATAAGTAAATGAAACCACGGGAGGAAAAACAATAGGAGGCTTACTCTCATATTTAAAGGCTTTCTTGAAAATACCATCGTAAAGTCCGGATTACAGCAGCTTATCCGATAATGAAGTAATAAGCTAATATATTTCATATTTGTTTTTATTACTTGTTCTTTTGTTGATAATATTTTCAAGTCTCATAATAAGTCCCAGATGGTGCTAGCTACTGTTTGTTCTGCGACCCGGAAACTGGTTCGATTCCTGATCGAATAAAACTTGCTTTTGACACAAATTTGATCGATATTTTTTTAGAAATTTGTTAGGTATTTTGTTTAGACATTTCTTCTAGAACTGGGTAACTTGAGTTTCTAGATATGTACCAAAATGAAGAAACGATGGATAAACGGAATCCAAAATATACCTACCCATTTGATGTTATCAAAAAATCTTTGATTTTTTTTGATAACATCAAATTATCTATTTACATCACATTTTGCATCAATACAGTTATGCATGTCCAAACCTCGTAGAGTTCTAAATGTATCTGAATTCATTTCCACAGAGGAAAAGACAAAATTATTCTTGATATACATAATTTTAAAAACATTGAACTTTACTTAAGAATATTTTAGATTTCAAACATCTTATCTCATTCCTTTCTTTTTTTACTTTCACAAGTCGCATGGTGGTTATTGCGACTCACATGATGAGGCATTGCATGTGTAAATCTACTTTAATATGCCGTGTTTTATTTTTTTATTTCTATACTTCAAGCAATAATTAGAGTAAGTTCATATTTTTTGTAATGAAATTTCGAATTTTACACACAATATACTTTTAGAAGAAAATTGGCATTTACAAACATTGTATTCTATTATTTACTTGTAGTCATCTATACTAATTACTAATAATATAATAAAGAGTTAAAATTGTGTGTTTGTTTGTAGGTATGTTGGGGGTAATCTCTGGAACTACTAAACCGATTTCAAAAATTCTTTCACGAATAGGAAGCTACATTATCCGTGTCCAATATAGGCTATATTTTATTTTGAAATGTTGGAAAAAGAAATGAAAAAAAAAACTCATAAAACGAACCGAAGTGAGGGCGGGTCGCTAGTATTTAATACATCCATGACATATATATCTATTTATTGACATATATTTGTAAAGAAAATCTATTTCGTCGATTTTAATTTGCCGCTCATTCCGGGCGCCATCGATATACAAGGTTATCGATCTTGTATATCGATGTAGGGTAATCTATGATTTATAATCTATGATAGTCTGTAATGTATGGGTAGATGACGATGACGTTGTTGATTTCGATAGTTTAATATTGTGAATTTGTCTGTTGTCTGAAACGAAAGGGATTGACATTTGAAGAATAGACTTTAATGTCGTTTCTTTTGTTACAGAGAAACTCAATATTGTTTATTTTATAGTGTCAATTCCCTGAAACACTATTATAACAAACAAGATACGAAATGAATGCGTCATTGTTCGAATCATAGTTTGCGCCCCTGCTCTGCCCGTATTAACGAACAATAACTTCCCCAAATCCCCAAATTATGTGCACCCCGAAAGAACACGAGTGAAACAATGTTGCCAACCTTCCAAGTTATATTACCTTAACGAGAAATTTTCCAGTCAAAGGGAGTTACTGGCAACTCGAATTTCGGGACACCTTTGACATTAAATTGTTGGCAATAGACGATAATGTGGTAATTTCCCCTCATTTAGGTAGAGAATCTTATTTTTAGGTGTTTTGTTAAAAGTGAAAAGAACGTTTAATGAGATTTTTTTAGCGAATCATGATTCTTTTGTAAGTTAAAGAGCTACACATAGCGGTCAAATACCTCATGCAAAGTGACCGGGAATCTAATTTAAGACTTTTATATGAATTAAAAAAGTGATTTCTTGCATATACAATCATCCGTAGATGCCTCATGGTACGTACCAGGGCCGTCTTTACCAGGGGGTGTAAGGGGTGCGGTGCACCCGGGCGCGGAGCGCCCGGGGGCGCCTGTCGAGCGCTGAATTTTTGGATATTTCATTGAACTTAACGCCATTGCACAGTTTTATATACTTGTTACTTACGACAAATATGTATGCGCAAGCAAAAAAAATAGTCATTAACAATAATATTTTTTTTACTTTTATTACGCTTTCGGCGCTTGTCATACCGCATTACTACACTACACAAATAACAATTTTATTTAATACAACACGCGCGCGGCAAAATCTCTAATCCAAAGACAGTGTATGTATGTACGTTTGACACGTTGCCGCCCGGTAGCAAAATGATCTCTAAGTCAATAGAATGTAAGTTCATTTGAAATGGGCGCGCGGGCACTTATGGTATTTACTTATGGTGCAGGGTGTGCGGCGCACAGGGGCGCAGGGTGTTAGGGGGCGCCGAGCGCCGCTCGCGACGCCTCCAAAGAGTCTACTAGAGGGCGCCAGGGTATTGATTGCACCCGGGCGCTACATGGGCTAGAGCCGGCGCTGGTACGTACTATACCATCAGCCTATGTCTCATAAGGCTCACATCACACATGGACCTCTCGTAAGGCTCCCAACTATTCCAAAGTTTATATGAAATCATATATTAGTCTCCATACAAATTTTGCAATACTCCAAACAGTATTATAGGCTAGTATGTATGTATGTATGACTTTACTTTACTTTAATTGCGGGCATTAATAAATATTTCGAAAATCTGGGATGGAAAAATATTGTTTTTGACATTGTTTTTTGTTTAAAATAGGTGTTTTTTTTATTTCAATAAAAAAAAAACTTGCTTTGTATAATAACATGTTAGAAATATTTGGAATCCACGTTAGTTACAAGCAAAGTGCACAACAAAGTACAAGTACTATATACTTACATTATAATCTATATAATACATACATGGTGGCGTAGGTCGGTACTCTATTGCGCCATTGATTGGTCTTTGAAAGTACCGAGTACTGGTACCTACTTTAACTGTTTATAAATACTGGTTAAGAACTATACCAGATATTCCTCCCCAAGTTCTATGGTTGGACTGTGTCAGCCTTACAAGGGGTTTATTTGTAGATTTTAAATTTAGATCTAGTAATATGCCACACATACACACCCTCCCACTGGGGCGCACACACACGCACGACACACACAAACGGACACACCAATGCAAACACAAATCAATTTGTATTATTAATAAGAAAAAAAAATCACCAATTTCTTGCGGACAATCTCTTAAATACTGTATATAATATAATGTCAGTGTAATCTGTATTTGGCCATTAGCACTAGCAACATATTAGCGAAATAAGTTACATAGATTACATAAATAAATGCCTCTTGATAACTTTTATCATATGGTGGGTAAGAAGCCTTCCCCGTCGTGAAGTTGTGTAGTTGCATAAAGGAGGTTTTAGATAGCTACTTGTAGCAAGACATTTGTGGCATTTAGTTAAACATTTGGTCAAACATTTTAGTCGAATTTTTAGACAAGACAACAAAACGTTTCACGATTGCAATTTATGATTTATTTTCTAAAATAATTTAATTTTTCCCTCGAATAGTTTTATATATTTTAAGTCAGTTGACGTCTCTTATATTTTTAGAGCAGACCAATTTTTAACAAGTCACCGTGCGTAATTCAGATGGAAACTTGAACAATATGAAAGATCGTAAAAGTTATAACAGGATGTTTTGAAACGTGACTTTTCATTGGCCAAAAAGTTTTCTGTTATTAACAGTAGTACCTATTGGAGATTAATTTATGACGTCACATTATACTAAACTTTCCACGAATCTCTAAGGTGACCGATTAATCCAGACCTGACTGTTGTGCGATAGGTCCCGGGTTCGATTACCGATCCGACGAATATTTTTTTAAAGATAAATGTGTTTTTATTTGAGCAACGTAATCTTATTATGGTTATAGACTTATTGAATTTGCTTAATATTTTTTAATTTAAAATCTCGTTGTTTAAGACTCGTAAAAAGCTCTAACAGTTGATTTATAATAAAACAATAAAAATTAGGTTATTTTTTAAATTTCACTAAAGTTTCTTTTCGTAGGTGTTTGTTTAAGTCCGACGTGTGATATGTGTTCGTTTTTATTCATCTTTAAAACCTCCCTCAAACAGATGCGATATACCAACCCGTCGGTATTATCGCATCGCGATATTGAGATAATTGATCTTGTGGCTCTCTACTCTTACCGCAGTGCGATAATCGTCGGTGTGTGTAAGATTTCATGCAGTACCAAACAAAATGTACTAAGACTAGTTATCGCATTACCGCGCTGTGGTATTACCGGCCGGTTTATCGCAGCTGTGAGGGAGAGCCTTAATACGGTGTTTTAAATTCAGTTGGTCATCCTTAGTCGAAAATTTGGAAGTCATCTCAGAAATAGGTCGACTTCGGAAATTTCCCTAAAAGAAAATTAAAGAAATACCTTACTACAAGATATTTACTCCATTTAGACAACTTTAAAGATTAACGTTTTGTAAAGAAATTACAGTTTCCGTAGCGCGAATTTAAAACGCCCTCAGGGTGACAGATTGACAGATGGATGGACGTGGAATGGACATTTAACTGAATGCAATAATGTACTTTGACCTTTTAAATGGGACCCCAAAATTCCTATTACTGAAAACACACGGACGGTGTAATTCAGTCGCGAGCGCCACGGCTTATATTTTACATAATATTATAACTTTTTCAATCCACTCTTGATAGACTGCATGACAGTGAAAACATCGTTAAAATCCATCCCGTGGTTTTTGACTAATTCTATTAAAAGTATTTTTTTATTTTCCTCTATTACTTAAGTTCCTTGTCTCATATGAAGATGACACATACTCCAGTTTTCCTTTTGGAAAACTAGCTATACATTAGTGAAAATCCGGTCAAAATCCATTCCGTTGTTTTTACGTGATACTCAAACAAACAGACACACAGATAAAGAGACATACAAACATACAGGACAAACAGACACAGAGACATACAAATTGTCATTATATGTATTAATTATAATTAAAATAATTCTATTACTAATACAAAGTTTAACGTAAGACATATAGAAGCAATAAGCAGCTTTATCGCTATAAGCGATCTCTACCTGGCAACCAACAGGTAGCGAAATGAGTTTTTTTTATGGACGAAGGCGGCGGACGAGCATACAGTCCACCTGATGGTAAGTGAATACCGTAGCCCATAGACATCCGTGATACATGCCAACATCAGTCCAAAATGACAAACGTTGGCATGCCCCCGGATACGCTGCCTACCTTTGGAGATATAGGAATGAATTTGGAGAAAGGGGCAGAAATTTGGGAAGGATAGGATGGTAATACGCTCTGGCACATCTCACTCACTACCGAAACACGTACGTACATTGGGGAAATAAGATAAAGTGGAAAATGCATTACATTTCAAGACAGTCTTCTGTGTGAGAAGGGTAACGTGGCCAGTCGAGTGCGCCCAGCGGCTGTTGGATTGCAGCGTGCACTCTCCCCCTCATAAAAGAGTCTGAGGAATAAGAAGACTATGAAATAAAGTAATAGAAGATTACATATATGTATATATGAAATGTGTACAATTGTACGTACTAGGTATTTACTTATCCTGAATAAGAAAACAGAACCATGAATAAAAATCAAGAAACGGTTTCTTCACGTATTCATCAAATTAATCGCAGTAGTGAAAATACTGTACAATAATTTAGAAATTATTAACGTAATCATCGACCGTGTATCCTTACACTTGTTGAATAAGAATTCGTCGAGGGCGGAATAAGTTTCCAAGTTTCGCCGTTATACAGTGTCAAGCAACAGGTATCCTAGAACGCCTAGATATTCCGTAGTAGCCTTTCCTCA
The DNA here is from genome assembly GCA_943735995.1 of Sesia bembeciformis. NCBI lineage: Eukaryota > Metazoa > Arthropoda > Insecta > Lepidoptera > Sesiidae > Sesia > Sesia bembeciformis. Next base: position 12,463,852 of record OX031044.1, read on the forward strand.
GCTCGCACAAGTGTCTCTAACTTTTTAGCGGCTGTTAGACTCACGATACCCGGCGATTTGTGGGGCACATCGTAAATAAGAAAGTCATTCGGCTATTTTCGTTATTCGTCATTCATCGCTGTGTGATGCCTCCAGCGCCTGCTCTAGTCCATGTAGCGCCCGGGTGCAATCAATACCCTGGAGCCCCCTAGTAGGCTCTTTGGAGGCGTTGCTAGCGGCGCTCGGTGCCCCCTAACACCTTGCACCATAGGTAAAGCCGGCACTGGATGCCTCGATGATATAGACCTCTCTCAATGCCCATACCATACAACTACCTTGTATCTCTCCACTGCTGGATATAGGCCTCTTCATTCCTCAGTCCTGGCCGGAGGGCGTCCCACGCTATACTCAAGGCCGATGTAAAACAATTTTTGTAAACATATACTCTCATATACAATTTGAAATATTCTAAATATTTTGTGAAAGAAGAATGTCCACGAAAGTATGGAGGTCAGGCTCCTTTTCGAAAATTTCGTATAATGTTAAAATTTTCATAATTATTTGTGTTTATTTTTATTGATCCAATGTGGGATTACGCACAAATTTTTATTTTTTTTAATTTTTGTGTAATAATAAAAATTGTGTCTAAATACCTATATTATCACATAAGCAAGGTATAATTCAATAATCTATAAAACGAGTTACATTTATTTTCAACACTAGCTGTGCCTGCGACTTCGTACGCATGGAATTTTAGTTTTTAAACTCTAAATTGTGATATCTTTTCTTCCCGTCGCTCGATTTCGATGAAACAAAGCCTATTCGAAGCTTCAAGCTAAGCTTAATTGACCCGTGGAAACTATGTGAAAATCCGTTCCGTAGTTTTGGAGATTAGCGTGTTCGAACAGACAGACAAAAATTTTCAAAATCGTCTTTTTGTATTCTGATATACTCTTCCTTCATCGCGCCCAATCAATTTTTGGTAAATACAAACAATGTACAGACACGCTAGTTCTACAGTTTTATTATATGTATAGATAGATTATAAAATAATATTATTCAAATAATCTTAAACGACATTCGTAAAAGCTACTTTAGAGTCAAAGTCATAAGTTTTTATAATCTGTGTTAATGTACTAACAAAATTAACGAAATATTATTCCCACAACCGAATTGTGTAAGTCTTTTAAATAGTAATTTTTATGTACACGGGTAAGTTACGATTTATTATTTATTTATTATGGCCGATATTTCGGTCCAGTTACCAGAACATTGGTGGCGGCGAGACTGCGGAGGCGGGCGAAGGTGTTGTTGTTATCGACACACAAATCTGTCTACCCTCCGTCGTGTACGTTTTTGATCCACCTACCCACACTGAACTTGTTTTTGTTGATAAAGCTCCTTGCACACTATACTAACAATATCGCGCACGAGTTTTGAAAACGCATCCACTTTTCTGGGTATGCAAAGTCCAATCTCTGGGTCCCATTGACGCGCCAACATAAATCCATCTTCGCGATTGAAATTTCGGCATTTTTTAATTTCTATTGCCTCTCAGACCAAACGCGGTTTTGTTGAAATTACATTTGACTTGTGTAATTCAATCCAATGAATCTTGCCTCTAATAGGTGCTCTGCTATTGACGACTTGTGTGGGTTATTATTTTTCCATTACACGGCTTGCTATGGTTCGCTTGGTTTGCTCAATTTATGAGCTTCCACAGCTACAGTTCACTTTGTAGACTCCAGGGTACTGATAGGACAAGTTATCCTTAGGAGAACGCAGGCAGCTTGATACTTTTTAACACGGAGAATATACATTTTTTATATCGTACTTATATATCGTATCGTCGATCAATCGTATCATTCGTTTACCTTGCTTAGGTCTTCGCAGTGGTATTTTGAACGCATTTGTGTGACCATTCTTCCGTAACACTCCATCTACATGTTGTAACTCATCTGACAGATGTTTCTCATCGCATAGATCATAGGCGCGACTGGTAAGTGATGTGACAACAGACGCTAACTGTCTTGGCTGGTGGTGGGTAGTTCCGTGTAGGTATCTATCAGTGTGCGTTGGCTTTCGTTATATTGAGTGATCTAATACCCCATCTCGACTAACGTAGACCTTCACATCCTGGAACGCGATAGTCTTATTGGACTCAACTTCGCACGTAAACTTCATTATTCTGTTAACAGAATTTAAATGTTCTACGTACTGGTCCACCTGCCCTTGACCTCCTCGTACAATAGCGTACACGTCATCCACATATCTCTTCCAGATCTTTATGAAACCAGTAGCAGACTGAATGGAAGGAATGGAATGAATGGAAGGAAGGTTCTTCATAACTTGTTGTTACCCACTGCTTCACTCATTTGGATGTATAATTATGCAATTGTGGTGACACCCTGTATTTCAGCTACTTGACACATTTTTTTTATTACAAAAATTGTATTGTAAAACACGTTTGAATGTAATTTGTTTTGTAGAATATTTATACCAAGTTTCAAGTTAATTGGACTATCACATATTTTTTTCGATACTTTGACACTCCGTTTCATCCTTTTAAGGGTTGAATTTTCGAGAAATTCCTTCCTAATAAGATATAAAAGGAAGCTATTGACCAAATTTCATATTTCTGGCTTCAGCTCGGCGTTAAGACATCTTTCTTTATTTGTATAGATTTTCCTCAAGGCCTGTGCTACAACACATTTTTTTATTTATATATTTTAAATAAACTTGGGTTTTCCCTAAATATTTGGAGAAACTTCCAGGAGTATTATAAATACATTTTATTTCGTGAATCGGGTGTTAACAATATTTCAATTCACAATAACGTTCTCGAATCACGACCACGTACCGGGAAGCGCAGCGTGCCACCGAACAACTTGAGCAAGTTCGCCGGTGCTGGTTGAATGGGAACAGCCGAAGATCATGTATGGTGACGAGATTTGAGAGAAGCTTATATTCAGCAATGAAGAGACATATTCTAATGGTATGGTAGGTACGTATATATAAAATGATTACAAAACGCGAAAGTCTATAAAGTTAAACTATAGAAATAATAAAAACTAGCAGTGCCCGCGACTTCGTTCGCAGTGGGAACTCTAGAGAGTAGAGTGAGTAGAGTGATTCGTAGAGTGATTCCCGTGGGAACTCTATAATGAATCTGGATAAAAGTACCCTAAAGACTTCGCACCGCAGCCCATAACATTGCAAAAATCCTCTTGAATCATTTTCATACATTTTTCATAAACCATCGCACACTTCAGACGAGTCGCATCGCGCTACAGCGCAGCACACTACCGGATCGCTAGCGAGCCGTATTTACGCGCCGATGTATGCGCTGCGACGCGGCCCACCTCAATGTGCGATGGACTGGCGCAGTTAATGAACATAATTCGAGTTACTCGCTGTGGGACGACGTGAAGAATTGAATGTCAACAACCAACTAACTTAAATTATTGCGTTGAGCTGCGGTCTGTGCGTTGTCGCAGTATTGCAATGCGACGCGCTGCGGCATGACGCAGCTGTTAACCTTAAATGGTAACTAGGCACATGAGCTATGACAAGTTTCATTAAAATCTTTCCAGTGGTTTTTGACTTCAGACAGACAGACAAAAATTCCAATAAGCGTTGTTTTCAGCTCTATATCATTCCAACTTTATATTACAATCACTTATTACGGCTTTTATTATAATTATGTATATAGATTTGGCAGAAAAACTATGAACGGTACACGATATAATTAATCACCACGTAATAAATAGGTTGCAAGTTCAAGTTCTGTCTTCACTCGAATATTTATCTTCTCATCAGTTGAGTCGGAGTGGGTGCAAATTACTCAAGTAAATTCTAAGTCATAAATTAAAACTTTTCGGGAAGTTCCCCTGGTGCCCCACATTTGTTCATACAAACTTTTTCTTTGCTATAATAAATTTTAATTTGCAAAAAGTGCATCAAAATTTTGCTTAGTGTTCGACAAAATTTAAATAAAAAAATATACTCTATTAAATATAAACTGTGGTGTATTTTGAGGTCTGTACATTATGTATAAATTATCTATTAGTTATAAACTAGAGAATAAGCCGTAGTCAATGGTTATGTCGGTCATTGTGATTGTGTGTTCCTTTTTTATTTGCTTTTATGTAAGAGATAAACTCTAAAAGTATTGACAACTTATTATTGTTAGTTTGAAATTATGTAAATTGTATGATTAAGGATTTTGTAATCAAGGCTATCATTTAGTCTGGAGTGTTAGGAAAATCGTGTTTAGAAAAAAATTGTAGAGCCGAGCCCTATACAACGACATATAGAGTTTTATGTTGTAAATCGGGTCTAAACGCGTAAAATTAAAGGTTATTATTATGTATTGACTTATTTAATATTTACCCATTTCAATTATTTGGGTACTTTTATTTGTTTGTTTTTTTTAAGTTTTTGTTTACGTCCAGTAGAAATAAATGGTAAACAAAACAAAATGTACAAAACACGAAAGTTTAAAGATTTTTAAAAATTAAAAAGTAAAACGGTACATGTTTTTTTTTATAGAATAGATGGCAGACGAGCGGGCGGCCCACATGATAGTAAGCGGTCACCGCCGCCCATGGCCGCCCACGCCGACTTATATACGTGGAAACGATTTTTTTAGGAAAAACTTATATCGTTATAATTTTGAAACTACTGAACCGACCTGGCTCATTTTCGATCTTAACTGATTTACTCGTATACTCATATGTATCCATGTATCCAAATTAGACCCACATGGTATCCACTACGCAGGCCCTAAACCTAAGGCCCCTCACATTACTTTTGGGAGGCATGTACTCTGGAGTGGGACGTTATAGGCTAAAGTCAAACATTTCATAAGATTTGATTAGGCCTACCTTTACCTATTAAGGTATATTTTTTTTATAAGGAAAGGTTATATCCGTTAAACGTAAAAATATTCCCGGTGTGTGACAGCTGATACGCATTCCTTTTGTACCTAACGTTACAAAGGCAATGTGATACAATTGACAATATTCAAAGTTTCAATTTCCGCGCTGTTAAGCACCTGTCTGATTTACGTAGAACATTCCGACTATTTTGAAGATTGCAAAATTCAGTCGATATGGCGTGTATCTTCTGAATTAACAGCGAATGGACGGAATCAGATTTATAGGTTAGGTTTAGGTTCTGTGATATCAATAAAGTAATAAGACTTCGTCGACTTGATGACGACATTCTTAGTTTTTAAAATTGTTTTTTTTTTTATGGACGAAGGCGGCAGACGAGTATACAGTCCACCTGGTGGTAAGTGGATACCGAAGTATGGTGAAGCATTGAGTCTATACTTGTTGCACCGATGACTGTAATGTACGAGTAGAACACATACGTAGAACACACACAATAAAATGTCTCCCCGAACATTAAGACGGTTCAAAACGTCTTTGAAAGTGGTATAGTCGTTGATACCGTCGATTTCATCATCGTTACTTTATCTATTTATAGTATCTATTTACCTATTTATTTATAGTCAAATATATATAAAAACTACATCGATAGAAGTTATAGAATAGAAGTTACGGCACCTCGAGTTAGGATGTGTACATGAATTTTATTTATTTTTGTCTACTGCTTAGATTTCTCACACCACATGGAAGCTCTTATTTGCACACAGTTAACAAGACTTATTAATTGTATTGTAACATAATGAGTTAGCCTTTAAATATGATACGAACAATACGAACTGTATCTTTTACCATTCTGTCAAGCATCTAATGTATGTATATATTCTTGTTCGTTTTATATGAAATAATAAATAAATTCTGGCGAATATGACTTCTTCGGAAATGTTTTAAAGTTCTATGAACACTGTGTCATCAAATAAATAACGCTTCGTTGGACGGAGTTCAGTGAATTCACTTGATTCTTAGCTTTATAGAAATGTTAATTAGAGATTTGTTTTCCAAATCATTTATTTAAATATAAAGTACTAGCGATATACTCACTTTACTCATTACTTTACTCACAGTGAGTAGACTCACTTCGCCTCGGTTTATAAGTTTTTTTTTACAATTTTTTTTTTCAAAATTTTAAAATAATATATAGCCTATATGTGACACGGATAATGTGGCTTCCTTTTTGTGAAAGAATTTTTGAAATCGCTTCAGTAGTTCCAGATATTACCCCCCACATACCTACAAACACACAATTTTACCTCTTTATTATATTAGTATAGATGTAACTGAATATTTCCCGGTACCTAAAACCATTGATTCTGCTCATGATTATTACATATATTTTTTTATAAAAATAAAAAATAAAAATATAATTACCATATTTATATTTAAAAAAAAAAAAAACGATACTTTAATGATAATGAACCGAGAATCGTAAATCAAATCTACAATTTCAGGTGTCGAGAAAGGTTCGTGTCGTGTACATTCTGTGTATTAAAAATTAGAATTATACTTTTGTATGTAAAAACTTTCGGATTATATTAATTATAATATCTTCCTTTGACCGATTTTAAAAATAATAATAAACCTTTTTAAAGTTGCAAATTGTGCAGTAAATTATTATTAGTAAAAAGTAAAAACCTTTACTGGATATTTATATCTATATTTTTATAAAGATGAAGAAAAATTTTAAATATAAAATATATTTATAAATTATTACACAAGACCTTTTTTAAATTAAATTTACATACAAATAAGTTAATTTTATGTATTATCGCAATAATATCCGCACAATCAAAAATAATTAATGAAACTGAAAACCTTAATTTTTAAAGGCATGAGAATATAAGAATCCCAACAAATTGCACCACGAAACAGTTTTGTAAAGTTCCAATATGTATATCTGAAGTGGTAGAAGTTTCAACACTTAATTTTTAAATCGTTTTTAGACAAAAAAATCACGCTCAAGAATTTACAAAACTAAAGCATTTCAATCAATTTTTAAAGTTTCTCCGAAAACTATTTTCCTTGAATCACGTAAAATCCGAGCTCCAGCGTTATAATTTGAAAAAATAATGTACTTACCCCATCGCCGTTGCTATGATTGCTACGAAGTGCGCCTACGGAATGTTGCTACGTTGTGCTGCTACGGAGTGCTAATGCTACGAATGAGGGCGGACCCGCGTACCAGGCCTTATATTGCGAGGTTCGCCCACTGTCCGCCCCCCGCCCAGTGCATGCTACGCGCTACGACATTCGTAGACGCTGCCGCTTGATTGAAATCAATTGTTTACTCTACTTTTTAATACTAACTTAAATCATTGCCTCCACGATCACCTTTTGTGTTTCTGTATCGGTAAGTTTACTCGTTTTATTTGATGGACATTAAATTGCTAATTATCTTAGTTTAATTTGGAGATTTAGAAGTTACCATATCATACCACACCATCTGCATATGTCTCTCAACTGATGGATATAGGATAGGCTTCCCCAAGGCTCGCTATCACACACAATGGTAGTGGCTGGATGAGAAGAGCCGTAGATTGTTTAAAAATTAGAAATTCATTAGCAAATACATATTCATAAACGTATTATATAGTTTCGATGGATACGTATTATATTATCATAACTGCTGGATATAGGCCTCTCATAAGGAACATGGTCATAAGGAATAAGGAACTCATAACACATGGTCTTCCGCTCTTTTCATCCAGCCACTTTTGGTTCCGGTGACTTTCTTTAAGTCGTCAGTCCACCAACCAGCGGAGTGATTAGAGCACGCACCTCCTAATGAAAATAATTTCGATTAGTCAAAAAAATTAATTGTTTTTTTCTTTTTATATGTGGCAAAGGTGTAATTAGCACATTCCGCCAGTATCAAGTTTTTCATCGCAATAAATAATTTTAAAGTCTATAAAACTTATTCTATCAATGTCCAGTCCCGTCGAAGTAAGTCAGGAGTCGCTCAGTGAAGCGATAATAGGTTTACTGGGGACAGAAGAGGACTTCATGGAAACATACGAAAAACGCAGTCCCACGCTGTTATGTGATTATCACAAACACCACGCACGAAAAACACTTTGAAGTTTAATAAACTATCACTATTAAACCACAAAACATTCTCCGCGCAATTTTTGCAAGTAATCAAACTGAATCTTCTCGAGTTTCCGTCAAAAAGTCACGACAAACGATTTCTCGCCAAAAACTTTTGTAATTCGTGATTAAAATTCTTTAAAAAAAAGTAACATTCCAAATTCAAATATTTATGAGTGGCCAGCATAACAAAATGTTCAGTGGCATAGATTTCACAATAATGATCAGCCTCGTTAAGTCACGGAGTCCAATAAAGAACACATTTACCAAATATTAATGGAGCTGGGCGCGGCCCATAGACAATATTCGTCTAGTTCAGATGTCGCCAACGTTTAAGACGCACTCTGAAAACAAACACGACCCGATTAGCCCCAGTTGCCAATGCACTACCTGCTGTGCAAAGGGTACCGGGTTCGATACCCATTCCGACATTATATTTTTATAGATGACAGACTGTCCATCTGATGGTAAGTGGATACTGTATTAAACATTTCTATCGTTTCTTTTTTTTGAAACTGAACTTAATTATTACCTCGTAATGACGTTTTCATAATGACGTCAATATTGAAAGACACGTTACAGGTAAGATCAGGCATTTATAGAAAGATATTAGATAGTTGGACGTCATTTCCCCTTCTTAAATTTTATTATATACAATAAAGTTCGTTATTATTAATCCGCTGACCTTGCGAAATCGTAAGAAAATAGTAGTTGACTGGCTTCAAAGACTCGCCTACGAAGAGACGCAGGATTTCATCAAGATTACCAGATAAAAACACTAAAAAGACACAAATAGACAAATTACATTAAAAAATTGTATAGACGCAGAAACACGCACATACATAAACCCACGCTCTCACACACACACACGTAACTTGTTTTGCACATTGTACATATTTTAGATTTTTTTTTTCCTTATTTAATTATTGTTAGTGTGCCTATCGATATATTATTATGTTTATGTTTGTAATAAATTCAAAATGTCTATTTTTCATACTTTGAACATGTGTAAGCGGAGGTACTGGCTTTCAGGATGCAGATTTTTAATCTAGTTTGAGAGTCAGGGGCTCATTCAAAATCTGTTAAGAAAAATGATGGCATGTTCGTTGACAATCGTCGACACTCCTATGGCGACTTTTTAATGAAAGCAAACACGAATAAAGCATTGTGTTTTATATAATTATTACTACATGATTTGCGATTAAAATAAGACTTGTATTCGAATGAGAAGCAAAAAATACTAACTGGGCAGCAAATCGACAAAACAAATTATTTTCAAATACTTGAAGTAAATAATTTTAAATTACTAAGAATGTCGTCACAAAATCCAAGGAGTTCCACTTCGCGGGAACTTGTCATTGTTCCCTCATTATCACCAGATAACCTTAATTTGGTTGCCATCGATTTGCTGCCCATTCGGTAATTTTCCTGCTCATTTAAAATAGTAGAGCTAACTTTAACGTTTCAAGGATAATTTCGCTACATTAGACAGACGAAGAGGCAATAAGAGTTCCATACGAACCTTTCCAGTAAGAAACCCTAAGAAAACATTTTGGGGGAAAAGTTTTTTGTTTGATTACCGTAAAAATAGTGTATCAGACGTTTTATGGTTTAATAACGATTGTTTATTAAACTTCAATTAGTTTTTAATGCGTGGTGTTTGTGATAATCAAATAAAAGCATGCGACTACGTTTTTCGTGTGATTCCAATCAGTCCACTTCTGTCTTCAGTAAACCAACTATCGTTTCACTGAGCGACTCTTGACTTACTTAGACGGGACTGGACATTGATAGGACAAGTTGTAGACTTTGAGCTTGTTTATAACGAAGAAAACTTGACACTGGCAGAATGTGCTAATTGCACCATTGCCCATATATGAAGCAAAAAAGGAAACCCCAACAAAATCACTTAGGTATATTTCTATTTATGGGATAATAGCCCATGTTCCAATTAGTTACTGGATCGTCAATCAATAGATTGATAAAATTAATGTTGCTAATGGAAAACTGACAGGCGCAGATAATGTCTGCACTTATCCGATAATGTTAAACTAGGATATCCGCTGGGAGACTATAACGTTTATAAGTCAACAACCAAATAAGTAACACGTAATGGAATAAGATTTTTGGAGGGGGGGGGGGGTGCACGCTGCAATCCAACAGTCGCTGGGCGCGCTCGACTGGCCACGTTACCCCTCTCTCACAGAAGACTACCTTGAAATGTACTGCATTCCCCACTTTAACATCTTCCCTAATGTATGTACGTGTTTCGGTAGTGAGTGAGATGTGCCACATCCTATCCCTTCCCATTTTCCCGACCCTTTCTCCAAATCCATTCCTATATCTCCAAAGGTAGGCAGCGCATCCGGGGACGTGTCAACGTTTGTTATTCTGGACTAATGCTGGCATGTATCGCGGATGTCTGTGGGCGACAGTATTCACTTACCATCAGGTGGACTGTATGCTTATCTACCGCCATAAAAAAAAGTAGATCGGTGGTAGCCTAGGGGTATCTATACTCGTGTGATCGTGATTTCAATTCCTCAGCCCGTACCACGAAAAACGGATTAACATTAAGTACGGATTTTTAAAATTATCACAAGCTTGTCGGCGATAGGAAACACCGTGAAGAAAGCCGCGTGATCACGAAATAATTAAAAAAAATCGTGAGTACGTGATCCACCAAACCGCAGTGGGGTCGCGTGGTGGATAATGGCCCGAACCCCGGGTGATTCACTAGGGGAGGTGCCCTGCAGTGGGACGTTATAGGGTGATATCATCATCATATCAAAATAATAGGTGTCTAAAATTTTCAATCACAATTATTAACCTTTGTATTAAAGGGTTAAATACAAAGTAAAAAAAATATATATTTCTACAAAAAAAATATTTTGGCCGTGTTGATGTTGGCCGGCTCTAGACTAGCACCAGCATCTCTTCTCGTGAGTGTCGTAAAAGATGACCAAGTGATAATAATATGTGATGATAACCATCACAAGCCCCGAGGAACTAACTCTAAATGATTGGACTCACCAAGAGAAAAATACACCTGAAGAAATGAAAAAGAAGAAGAGAGTGCAAAAAAGTTATAATTTGGCAAAATAATCAATTGCCGTGGATTTTTTAAGGTGTGTTTTTGTGTACAACATGTCTAAATTAAAACAAAATTTATTCATACCTCTACTCGCTCTTATAAATGTATTCTGCTTGTAATTAGTTTTTAAGGCCGGTACGCTTAATAATAAGGGCTGCCTAAGATTGATTTCCGGAATAGGAAATCTTATTTTGGATAGTGGCTCTGAGCTATCCAGCGAACCGTTAATTATGCTCATTCAGTGGCAGATACCCGCTATTTCACGTCGTTCACCTAATGGTAAGAAATGATAACGTTTACTTCTGGAGGCGTAGTCTGGTGAATTAAGTCGCGTCTTATAATCAAGAAAGCGTAGAAATCTTTTTTGTACACCTATGCAAGTCTTATAAATATCATATCGGGAATTCCAGACCTGTGAAGCGTACTCCAGGTGACTACGTACATAACAACTATATAAGATCTTAATAACATTTTTGCACACAGGCAAGAGACTGATGTTTGAACTGACCGGTCAAGTACACAAACTATAACATAATTAAGTACAGTTAATTATAGTGTAATTACACTTGCGATGTGACACCATTGAATTAACGGCCTTTTAGACTTAATGTCTATGGAATGTGGCTATTAAATGACATTAACAATGTGTAAAAATGTCAGGGAGTCATTTTACATGTTTACAGCAGGATCATAAACTTAAGACAATGACAGAATGTTTGATAGTTTGGGAGAGGGAGAGTGCACGCTGCAAACGCACAGCCGTTGGGTGCACTAAACACACCACGTTACCCCTCTCTCACACATGACTATCGTAAAATGTACTTACTACATTTCACACTTTATCCTATTCCCGTACATACCGTACGCGTTTCGGTAGTGAGTGAGATATGCCGGGTAGTCCTCCCGTCTCGTCCCCTCACCTCATCCTATCCTATCCCCTTCTATCCCAACGAATTGAGAGTATAATTGAATGAAAGCAACTTCTTATTTCATCATACTTTTGACTCCGTAAAGGAGGATTAGGGAGGTTTAATAAGACGAGGAAATCAACTCGTCCGTTTATAATTCCTGTTACACATTTTCCCAACCTTTTTATTCATACTTTCTTGTACACAGAAAAAATAAAAATGGTTACAAAAGGTAATACATACATACAAAAGGCGCGTTTATCCCCTCGCGAGATGTTCACTAGCAAATCTGGGACATCGATAGGTGAGCAATGAAATGGGCAGACATAAACATTGGCAGCGTATTCGGGAGTGTGCCGACATTTGTCATTATGTACTGATGTTGGCGTGTGTCTCTGATGTCTATTGGCGACAGTATCCACTTACCACCAGATGAACTGTCCGCTCGACCGCCGACATTTTTCTATTTTTTCATAAATAGTGGTCAATATGGAGATTGACAAAGGGCACTACCCCTTTTTGACGGATGACCGTCTGCCAATTAATCTTTACCAACTGAAAACGAGTTGTCCGACTCTTACATTAGTATGCATGAGACACGCCCCAGTACATTAAACTTGCTTTGTGTTCATGTTTTAATATTCATAATCCCATGGTTGCACACGAACAGACTAATTAGTTGTGTGATAAGTTGCGTTATAATAAAGTGGATTAAAAAAGATTCTTTGTAAAATATATTATATAATAGTTGGTGGATTAATATGGTTACCGCAAAGAACAAGTTTTAATAATTAAAGTCTCCCGACCAACATAGGTTATTTTTATATACGAAGACGGCAGACGAGCATATAGTCCAGTAAGTGAATACTGTCGCCCGCGATACATGCCAACATTAGTCCAAAATGACAAACATTCGCACGCCCCGGATGCGCTGCCCACCTTTGGAGATATAGGAATGGATTTGGAGAGACGGTTGGAAAAATGGGGAGGGATAGGATGGAAATGGGCTCTAGCACATCTCACTCACTATCGAAACAAGTACGTACATTGGGGAAATAAGATAAAGTGGGAAATGCAGTACTTTTCAAGGTAGTCTTCTGTGAGAGAGGGGTAACGTCGCCAGTCGAGCGCGCCCACAGCGGCTGTTGGATTGCAGCGTGCACTCTCCCCTTCATACACTTACACTTCTCCAGTTTCCGCCAAAAAAGTCCGTCCTGTTTTTTTGTGAACGGAATACCTATAGGTACTTATATATGACAGTTGTAAACAAATGAGGAAACGAATACATTCAATCGATAATGTTGAATCCCTTACAACATTAGGTACAGTGTTGATTTGAAGGTCAGCCGAAGCTGCTACCTACATGTTTGAGATAATTTTGCATAACATTCTTATTGTTGTGTATGACGCCATATTTGATCGTGTTTACCGCGCGTTTGAGTAAAGATCACTTTAGTCATTGAAGAATACGTCACGGAAACGAAAAAAGGAGATTTGAATCTTTTTGATGGAAGAACCAGAACCTAGCTGACTTAGGTCAGTAGCTCAGTAAAATATTTTATAGACCCATTGAGCGAGAGAATTGAGTGAATTAATCTATGTGTGTATTCTGTATTATGCGATGAAATATAAGTTTTTGAACTTTTGCGTTGTACACACTTTATATTCTAAATCTGGTCTAGAAAATTTTAAGGAATGTGTAATAACGTCGAGCACATAGACATATAAACAGTAGAATGGCCATAATAAATGTTTCCCTCGAAATTGTATAGTCACATTCGTAGCAACGTAGTATTCATTGTGCGTCCGTAGCAGCGCAACGTAGCGGCACTTCGTAGCAGTCGTATCCATGGCCATGCTGTCGGTTTTTTTTATACTTATGTTGGAATTCCGATTTTAAGTGATTTTTTGTAAAATAGTACTTGGGAAGAAATTTCAAAATTGAGTGAAAAGTTTTGTTTTGGAAGTTTTTGAGCGAGATTTTTTGTATAAAGGGTTTAAAAATTAAGTCTTATAACTTGTACCGCTTCTGATATATACATACATATATCGACTTTATATAACAGTTTCGAGGTGCAATTTCTAGTTATGTAAGAATATGCTATTAAAAATGGCTTGTATTAAACGGATAGCAAATCATGATCCATAAAACGAACTATTTTTGAATAACTGAAATAAACATTGTTTTTATTTTTTCCTTATTTTCATATATGGGACAATGGTGCAATTAACACATTCAGCCCGCGTCAAGTTTTTCTTCGTAATAAACAATTTCAAAGTCTAAAAACGTATCCCGACAATGTCTAGTCCCGTTGAAATAAGTCAGGAGTCGCTCAGTAAAGTGATAGTACCCTTAGCCTGCTCTCAACCACGAAAGGTTAGCTGGAAGAAAATGCTATATTGCATTTAGTTCTCCTTTGTAAACATTTTTGGTGCAATAAAGAATTTATCAATCAATAAACAATAGTAGGTAGTCAATAACATAGTCAACAATAGTCAATAGCATATCAATCAATAGTAGGTAGGTTTACTGAAGACAGAAGAGGACTCCTTGGAAGAACACGAAAAATGCAGTCTTCAGTTTTATTACTCGTACCTACTTATTAAAATATTTTTCAGGACCTTATATACATATGGAGCTAAATAACGGATTTATAATTAATTTATTTATATATATATGTTAACAAAAATACAATGTTACACTAAATTTGTAAAGAAAGCGACTAACCGATTTTTGCATTAATATGACATTGCCTAACGGTGACAAGCGAAAAACAGTTGGTCACTCTACCCAGATCTATCTCTGTGTTTAAACACCGATATCATACTCAACGCCTACGTAGGTACTAGAATATTGAGTTATACTATACTGGTGAGTCGGGAATTTTAGAATCACCGTACCGGGAATTTAATGTAACTTCATGATGCATTTATGTAGAAATTGCTATAAACGATTTCTACAATTTCTCTTTGCTATAAACAGATATTTATACAGATATAAACTTTCGTATAATATGGTTCCTATATCAATCCTGTAACAACATTTTTAGGCATTTTCTACGAACCTTCCTAGAAAATGCCGTGGTGTGTGAATCCGTGTTCGTTATATGATACCCAGCAGAGTTAAAAAGAGTGATTAAGTTAATCAAGTTAATCATGATTAAGTTAATGAGTGATCATTTCACGAGTAATAATTAATGAAGTTATAATTCACTAGCTGTACACGGCAGACGTCCCGCCTGTGTATATTTATTTACCTCTGTATATAAAATCACAAATTATTCTGTTTTGTAGTCGATATGATTTTTGCGATCGATTGAACGGTATAGAAGTACCATCTAGTGGCTAGTTACAAAAAAGTCGACAGCTCGATAATATTCTCCGTGCTCAAATACCTATGTATACCAATTTTCATTGCGATCGTTTGAACGGTATAGAAGTTGGTTTGCTGCAGCGCCATCTAGTGGCGAGTTACAACAAAGTGGATAGCCTAAAAACCGTCTCCATGAAAAAATATGTGCCAACTTCCATGGTGATCGGTCAAACCGTGTCGAAGTCTATTAATCCAGATATACCAACATCCATTTTTATATATATATATATATATATATAGATTATTCCTTGTTCTTTAAATTTCGCAATTTTATAATCACCGAAAGTTGTGACATGAATGCCAGCTAAGGTTGTCTCGCTACGCTACGACATGGAGTACTTCAAGAAAGCTGTGAATAGAATTTCACAAGGCCTCCTAAACAGGTGACCATAAGCGGCGGTAGCCACTTACGTGAGCCGCATGCTCGCCCGTCTGCCACCTTCACCATAAAAAGAAAAATATCTTTCACTCCTCAGAAAGAGTTGTCGCATTTGAATTTTGTATCTATATTTACATAATATGTACGGCCATATTGCTAAATTTTGACAGTGTCGTAAAAATGTACATTCAGCGCTTTCGAAACACATACATACATTGAGAAACACTCTAATGTACACAAAACCTTTTGAGTATTATAGCCTTTATTACTAACGTATTACGGTACTGATGGGTATAAAATGATCAGTTGCAGAGGATATCCGAATTTTCTTTATCGTAAATCAAATCCGTATTTTATGATACATACCTGTATTTTTATTGTATATCGTGTGTTTACTTGTAAAAAAATATAGATACAAGTAAAACTAAAATAAATTTATTTGAATACAATTTCCACACATGAACCGTAATAATTGTATGGTAATTCTTACGCGGCAGAACGCATGCTTTAACATTTTTATAGCGTATGAATACGTGATGAATACTGGATCAAGCTGTGGAATTATTTATCAAGGAGACTGTCAGTGGGGAACAATGTCGGTGGATTCAACTATACAATGTTCTATAAGTGGAAGTGTCTTTTTTGAAAAGTTGTCTGAAAAATATTACCCTATGTAATGGCGTTAATCAGAGCGGTCCGGCATAAAGGAGGGAAGGCCGTTGCTCAACACTGAAACACAAATATAGGCTAATTAAGTTAAGAAGAAGACGATTTAAAGCGCGCGCCACGGGTAGAAAGAATTTCAGTCATTAACGTGAGATAAGCCAAGAGTGGACGGACAAGAGACCTTCCTGCTCGTGGCACGCGTTTTAGAACTACCTATATATCTACCACAAACTGCGCGTCTCGGCAGCAACGCGTTGTGCGTCAAGTAGGTTTGTGTATTTTAATAATGAACTTGATCTCCAATGTACACCAATCACCCAATTGAGGAGGAGAGTGCACGCTGCAATCCAACAGCCGCTGGGCGCGCTCGACTGGCCACGTTACCCCTCTCTCACAGAAAACTACCTTGAAATGTACTGCATTTCCCATTTTATCGTTTCCCAGAGTGTTTCGGTAGTAAGTGAGATGTGCCAGAGCCCATTCCCATCCCATCCTATCCCTCCCCATTTTCTCAACCCTTTCTCCAAATCCATTCCTATATCTCCAAAGGTAGGCAGCGCATCCGGGGGCATGCCAACGTTTCTCATTTTGGACTAATGTTGGCATGTATCGCGGATGTCTATGGGCGACAGTATCCACTTACCATCAGGTGGACTGTATGCTCGTTTGACGCCTTCGTACATAAAAAAAATTCAACGCAATAAGATTCCCCTGAGTGTTCCCCTAACCTTATTTTCTACTCTTGCTTCCCGAATATTATATCCATATACTTCAGGATATTCGGCAACCGTAGAAGCCTGTAGTCTTCTTGCTTCAGACTATGGTTGCCTAGAAGACTCATTCTGCATCTCGCCAGACCGTCATATTGGCATAAAAGAAGTGTCATGGACTTTTTTCCTCGTTGCAAGGTCTGTAGATGTTATCATCTGCTAGATTCATTTTGCAGAGGAGGCTTTTTGTACTGTAGTGGCCTGTGAATATTCCAGTCAGTTGCCGTTAAAAGTGATTAGTTTAGTTGCACAGTTTTACCAGGCCTATCCGACAACATACAGTTTATATGTAGAAAATATATCAAAATATTATTTTTTTAAATTCAAAAATAATTATTCTGTCATAATTTTAAAACTACTGAACTGATCATCTTATTAGAATAAGGGTTCTAAGAGTTATCTTAGAACTTAACCGAGTTATAGACACAAACTATTTTTCTATTAATTTTCATTACAATTCATTAAGAATGCACGTTACAATCTCCCTGAAATTCGAAAGACGCAATATCAAATTAGTTAATTACAAGTGAATCGTTCGCTACGAAATTCCTCAATTCCCTTGTAATTAATGCTTTTCGTAGTTTGTCATAATTTACTTTAATGATCAGTCATTTGTTCACTGATCCTTTTGACCGTGACACTTGATTGCCTTGTAGATTGACGACTTAATTATTGGGTTCATAAAACCATCTTAGCTGCAACTTCATTTAAAAGTTATAAAGATTTGATAAACCTTTAATAGTTTAATTTAGAGGGAATTTTTCGAACTTTCCAGGGAATCAGGAGCGCCCTCGTCAAAATCCATTGTCCTTAAAAATTAATACACGTATCGAATGTCGTTTTAATTTGTTATTGTACTATACTTTACAAATGTTATGTAAAAAGACGATTGTAATTACAATAAATAAATAAATAAATGCAACACTTACAAGTAGGTCCAGGCCATGTGGTGTGGGCTGGCTATAGAGTAGCACCCCGTTACCCTGTGAATGCCGTGCCGTAAAGGGCTTCCCTGTCGCCGCCCACGCTGGCTACTACTGGCTACTGGCTACACGAGGACGGCACGCAGAAATCCTGAGGCGGCACTACAGCCCAGAGGGCCAACCCAGCGACCTGTCTGTGTTGGCAGACAGAGGAGATGCTACTGAAGGGGACCCAGTCCCGAACAGTTACCTCCATCCTCTTGAAGGGGTGTGAGAAGACCCATAAGCAGCGGATAACAAATTAAATTTAAATGCGGCGAAGTGTTATACCATCAGCTTTTCTCGTAAACGGAACCTCATCGCTTCAAATTATACTTTACATGGTCAAAGTTTATTAAAGAGTTAATGATGTAAGGAACTGGGGGGGTTATACAAGACTCAAAATTGCCATATGACAAGCACATCGATCCAATCGTAACCAAAGCGTATAAGACCTTTAGCTTTATTGTAATAAAGTATAGTAAATTATAGTAATAATAATAATAATAATGGGGGATATTAAAGGCAATCACCGATGATGTCACAAATCCCTTTGCCAGACATTGGTTGTTTCTGCATGGGACTGAGAACAGGAAAATTTGTTAAGACAGTCTGGTGTACATTTAGGCATTTCTTATGCACTCAGTTTTAATTCTAAGCTATATATATGGTATATTATTATATACCTGGTGTTGCAGGTGTCCATGAGCGGCGGTAACACTTACCATCACGTGGGACCGTTTGCTCGTCCGCCCACTTATCTATAAAAAAAATATCTTATATTTTTATATCTTCAATGTTTTTGATAAGGGTTTTTGCCTGCAATAAATGCTCATTATTATTATTATTTATTATTCAAGCATCGATTTGATTTAATGACACTAAATAATAAAGTTATTATACTGCTCTTTCGTAAGAAGTATTCTAGAGAAGGTACTGCTCACATATATCGAATCTGCAATGACTGTTATATTTATAAAGCGAACTGAAATGATCCAACGCAAGTTCGTTACCTACGCAAGTTCCTACGCGTCGAGAAAAAATTATGATAGCTGCTACGAGTCAACTTCTTTCTGTAAACAATATAATCTTCTTTTAGTTTTGCAACGTAGCAGTCGTGTTCTATTTTTAAAATATTAACAATGTCGAAATTGACTACTTATTTATTAATTTTAAATAATGTTGCCTTCCATACTTGATACTAGATATATCCCCCAATCGATAGAACAAACAACAGACGTAATTCATTCAAGTATCGAACTTCAAAGTGTATTAATAACCATTTAAAAAGACTATGGAAATCGATATATTGTGATAGTCCGAAGATAAACTTCTGTGGTCCTCCAGCATCGGTGTCAGTAACAAATTGATATGTATATTGTATTGGTAAGCTATCTATCCCTGGTTTGTTTTATTTTCATTGTTAAAGTTTATTATTTGAAAAAATGTTTATTTTCCTATTAATGTATTCTTACATGTATCGCGGATTTTTGATATAAAAATTCTTCATTCAGCAATTCATTCATGATTCTGAATTTTCCAGTCAAAGAACTAAGAATTGTGAACGGAATTCATGGCTTCAAACTTCGGGAAAGGTTGTTACACCCTGTAAATTAAAATAGAGTTACTTTTTTAAATAGAGCATACAGTTCACCTGATGGTGAGTGGATACCGTCGTCCATAGAGATCGGCGATACATGCAATCAGTACAGAATGACAAACATTAGCACGCCCCCGGATGCGCTGCCTGCCTTTGCAGATTAAGGAATGGATTGAAAAAATTGTTCGGAGAATAGGGAGGGATGGGATGGAAATGGGCTCTGGCACTGGAACCAAGTACGTATATTAGGGAAATACAATAAAGTAGTTCAAGCATTTGACATATAAATAATCATGTACCTAATTTAATTATGCAATTGTTTTTATTATTTTAATTAAATTTTGCATGTCATTTTTTATGACAAACATGTAGAACTTCTGTTAATTCTTTCCATCTCATTATTACCATGTTTTAGCAAAATAAATTATAATAACCGACAATCAACGGCAAGAAATATTCAAAAGGACGTTTCTATTGAGCGTTAATATTTTAACTGGTAAAGAATCCTTTAAAAAAAACTAATGAATCCTCAACAAAGACTCGTCTAGGATCAGACGTTATTTTAGCGGGGTTCTCATTTTAACTCGGCATAAGTTATGCATTTTCTAGCTCTTATAACGTTGGATAAATGATCGTTGCATAATACAATGACTTTGTAAGAAGTCTTTTATAAGGTTTTATGTGGGTTTCAGACTTTCAACCGCTCTAGGATTAATTGTTCTGGAGTTAGTACCGTTACTTGACAACATCTTTGATAATTATCTCTAGGTAACGTACATATGTATATGTAAGTATATGTATACGTAAGTATATGTATATGTAAGTATATGTATATGTAGGTATATGTAACGTACATGTTTAATTAAAACAAAAACTTTAAAAAATTACAATTAACACTCCCTAATCCGCATTAGGCCGTAAAGGGTCTGTGCAGTGGGACGTTATAGTCTTAATACGTATAAGGTTGTATGTAAATGATCGTGACATCACACGCTGCTCCGTCAACACCCAACTGTAAAGGCAATTAAATTTTAAAATATATTGTAGTAAAAAGAATACGAGTTTTTTTGTCATTATTCAAACTATTTTTCGGGTGAGAACTAAAAAAAATGTTGAACATCTCTATTATCGATTCTTTTTTAGAAGAATTGTGAAAACCACGTGGTCGTGGCGGAATTATTGTGGCTGTCACAATAGAAGTCAGTTAGGTGAAAGTTGAAGGATTGTGAAAATAAAACTATGAAATCGTCTATAAAATATTTATTTATAAACAATAACTCGTCTTCTATAAAACACGTTCCGGCATCATATACCGACATAACCACTTCTTATTACGATAACGATTATATAAACCATTCATATTCTCGATGTGAATATAGTTTATATGAAAATTATATGAAAACATTATATGAAGATTGCTGGATACCGAATTGTAAATTAACATTTGTCAAAAATACTATAATATAAATATTATAACCAACTAAAATTGAATTCTGGATCTTTGAATACAAATCTAATAAAATTGAATTCAAAATATTTCATTGTTGATATAACGAAATTAAATTAAAATAAAAAATATTCAATCTACGACTAAGACAGGACTCAAGTCGGTCTTCGTTAGATCGCAGTGAGTCATCGCTCAAGACAGTGGGCGTCACCGTTTTTGACCAATAGTGTTGGTCAACTATTGGTCAAAAAAGGTGACAAGTACTGTGTTGAGCGATGACGCACTGTATTCTCAACGCGAACCGAGTTTAAATATCTTTAATTTGAAGATGTTAATGATAATCGTGGTAAGAATCATCTTGCAGCTGTTGTAACCTCAGCTGTCTGTCTTGTTCGTAGTAGGGACCTTATGCCCTTTACAATATACCTTGAAATATTGTACACTGACGAAAAAAGTTATTTTTGGCGTATACAGACGTATTTATTCACAGGCAACGTTGACTCGTGTGCGTGCACTCGTGAGTTGCAAAATCAATACTAAGGTAAAATTTTTTACTCGAGTCAGGAATATGACATGTAGAACTGTCAAATAGTGTGAAATTTGTACGGAGATGACACTATTGACAGTTCTACATGTCATATCCCTGACTCGAATCAAAATCCGACTATACATACATTCATTACAAGATGGGCGGCCATCTTGTTACGGTATGTTACGTAATAACCTTTGGATACAATTTACTGAACATTTTATAAGAAAAAATATTTTAAGATTATCCAAGAAGTCACTGAAATAATGCAAAAGTTGAAAATGAGCTATTCGGTATCGAGAACAGAATCGATTCTACTTACAAGTTTTTTTTCTAACTTACTCGATTTGTTCATTTCTAGTATACATTTTAAGCGCAGTTAAAACGGCTTAGGTGGCAATGTCCTAACGGGCCATTACAGAAAGACATTATTTTGGGTATTAAAACAAAGATTTTATATTCTAAATCGGGCCTGAACGATTATCTATACTAATATAATAAAGAGAGAGTGCGAATTTTGTGAGTTTGTGTGTATGTGGAGGGTAATCTCCGGATCCAGTGCACCCTATTTGAAAAATTCTTTCACCATTTCAAAGGTTAATTATTCCAGATGGACATAGGCTATATATTATGTGCAAAAAATTGCCGGGCAATGCAACGCATGCCGGGCACAGCTAGTTAACAATAAAAGTATTTGTTTACCTTTTATTCCTACTCGAAAGTTAAAGGTTGTTTACAAAGGTAAACAAATACATTTATTGTACACGTTCAGACCCGATTTAGAATATAAAACGAGTACAAAACGCGAAAGTTTAAAAATTTATGAATCAAAGTTATTTAGAATTAATTATACGCCAACAAGTACATCTGTAAATTAATTATACGCCAACAAGTACATCTGTAAATTAATTATACGCCAACAAGTACATCTGTAAATTAATTATACGCCAACAAGTACATCTGTAAATTAATTATACGCCAACAAGTACATCTGTAAATTAATTATACGCCAACAAGTACATCTGTAAATTAATTGTACGCCAACAAGTACATCTGTAAATTAATTATACGCCAACAAGTACATCTGTAAATTAATTATACGCCAACAAGTACATCTGTAAATTAATTATACGGCAACAAGTACATCTGTAAATTAGAATAAGCATTAAAGAAGGCCGCCAAGAATTCCTTTTTTCATCACTTTCATTATGATTACGATCAACGATGTTTCTTTGAGCACTTTACAAAATAATAATTCTAATTATATGGTATGTATACGTCATAATAATACGTCACGTAGTATTCCTAATTAATGCGAATAAATAAATGTGCATATTCTAATGAAATGTAAATTATTTATATTCATAGTTGATTGTATTTTTAGCAAAAAAAAAAAAACATGTGCCTGGAAATTTTAATTGGCGTAAACGACAATTTATAAGTTTACACGAGATTTTTTTTTAAAAAAAAAACCTGGTTATATGCGTAACAGTTTCAATTTTAAAGCTATTATTTTAATCCTAAAGCTCCATAGCCATAGCCGTAAGGTCCATAGCCGATAAAGTTATGGCTCACTTTTACACAAGGAGTCTCTCGAACGCGTGAGCATATTGTATACGATTCTCGTATACGAACAAACTTCATACGTTTCTCGAGTGTAACTGTTTACAAGATGATAAAAAATCGATGATACCAGTGATGACAGTCATCACTTGATGATAATGTAAGGTACATGATAAAGTACATGATAATGTACATTTTTATCTAGTTTTGACCAATGTTCTCACTTGCACGCCTTCGAGTAACTCTTCTTGTGTAAACGAGCCTTTACAGAGAATTTCATATAATTTTTTTTTTTCAAATTTCCCATTTTTCAAAAGGGGAGATTCAGCTATTTTCCTTGTTTAGGAAAAAAACTTAGACAAATGTTGTAAAGCTTTATGAACACTTCAACGATATATCCTTTGTATGTAAATGTATCATGATGTCACACGCCGCTCGGCACTTTATTTGTCAACCATCAATCAGACTTTAAAATCATCATTTTTAGAAAAAGCATAAAACGCGATTTTTTGAAATTTCCAGGAACGATATAGCATTGACCAATCATGCGTTCGAATAAACACAAACTACTTGGTAGCTGCTCAATATCAATTTATTCAACAGTTGGCACCACCTGGCCGCCAAGTAGTGCCAACCGTAAATCCAACTTTGCAGAACAAACTTATATATTCAATGTAAAGCAACGAATATGGACTCTATGGACACTATAATAAATAATTTACGAGTGCAAAGCATTTTATATTTGTACTAACACTTAGCCAATTTTGTAAAAATAGTAGGTTATTTTAAGATTTTCTTTTTAAATTAAAATTATAATCGGTATACAACAATTAAGATACCGTATTATTTTCAAAATTCCTTAATATTACATAGGCATAACATTGAGGTTAGATATCATATTCGTCATAAGTAACATTTAAAAAAATACATTTCTTAAATTAACACAATTAACGTACGAAAATAATCTCTTTATACCTCTGTTATACCTGTTATGTATTCTCTGTTATACCTGTTAATTGATTAACATGCGATATATGCGGCGCGTCGTAATGGAGAAATCGATTGTGGCTTTTTCCAGAACATGCATACATTTCGGCACATATAAGTTATCATGGCCTCATTAAGAATGTCGTATTTTATATCAAGAATGACAAATGTAGGCACGCCTCCGGTTGCAATGTCTGCCTTTTGGGATTTAGGAACGGGAAAGGTTTGAAAAGGATGGGGGATTTTACTTAAGTATAATGGGAAATCTATGTATTTATTATAAAAAAAATGTGTAGGTATTTATATTTCAAATAGATAGATAAAACTGTTTATTGCACACAAAAATAAAATAATGACGGACATCGTAGGCATCGGACAAAAGGATTTATATTTTAGTTTTTAAAATCCATGTATTACAATGTTTATTTTTTATAGAAATAAGTGACAGACGAGCACAGTCCACCTGGTGGTAAGTTGATACTGTCGCCCTGCGACATTCGTGACACATGCCAACATCACCCAAGAATGACAAATGTTGGCACGTCATCGGATACGCCGTCTACCTTTGAAAATTTAGGAATGAATTTGGAAAAAGGGTAATTAGTATAAACAATGACAATTTAAGTTCACGATGTGCCACATATATCGTCGGATACTGTATGAAAGTTTTGAGTGTTGGAAGTAAGTGCGTTTAAAAGTCATATGCAACCAGCCCCTTCGGTGTTCACTGCCGGACATGGGCAGGAGGTATATTGTCTTGTGGATGTGGGATGTATGACCTTACAACGGCACGCTGGTCGAACGGGTTGGCGAGTCCACTCTTTTAAGTGGTGTAGTTCCTCAGCGCTTGGAAGCGGCTTTGTTATCCCTTAGTCGTCTTTTACAACACACACGCCTTTTTACCAAAATTCATATAATATGTGATAGAAACATTTTTTTTAAATAAAAAAAAGCGCTTCGTTAATGGTATATTGTTAAAGTATTTATTTACTTTTTAAGTATCGCCTGTTATAGTGTAAAAAATATCTTATCGACCAAATGATAATTAGACGGCAGCACATGATTTTCCATAAGTATAAACCTTTTACCAACGTTCTAGAATATGATTAGATTTGTAAATAGATTTAACGTAGAAATAGCATATCATGTAAGAAATAACAAAATAATTTAAGAAAATAAAAGTGAAATTTGCTACTAACTCGCTAAAATCATTGACCAAATTCGGTAGATCAAACAAAACAAACGCCATTTCAAAGTTAATGCGTAAAACACCAAATTATAAATAAAGATTATTTAAATTTTAATCTTTTAATTGTGTTACACAAAAATATTTTTGCGATAGCTTTTGATACACCCCACGTTATAAGTATGAATCATAAAATATGTTTATAACTATCATTTAATCATTACGATAGTTTTATACCAGATAAAATGTATCGATGTAACTGTCGATAGAATGTCGACAATCTTATCTTACGATCCATCAATATTCGTTAGCAATTGTTTTGCCATAATTAGGCAAAGAATGATATTGACATTTGCTTATATTTTGTTGAAAAAACATTAAAACACCTCTGTACAAAAGTACACACTGACTTTTGGTAATTGTGGCAAAAGAGTAATTTCGAGACGTTTGTTGCAAATGAAATAAAATATGTTTGAATCGAGAAAACAGTGACGTCACGCCACGAAACGTGGCGAAAAAACAACAAAGGCGTGGAATAGCCTGTGTGCATGAATTATTACGCAAATTAAATTTATATGCTGATCATAGGTGTATAAAGAAAGATCTTAAAAAAAATCTTTATTATCTACCATTACTATAAATACTTATTTTATTAAATATACAGGATTATATATAAAAATACGTCTTAAAATTAAATTTCCTTCATATTCCAATTTCTTACGACCAACTGTGTTATAAAGTATTTTTTATATTTGGCGATGTGACGTCACAGTTTTCTCAATTTGAACGCAATATAATTTCATTAAATTTATATTGGAAGATTTTTTACATACAATCTAACTTACGACAAGTTATATTTTATATGCTATAGGAATGTATAGTATACATGCGCTTATTTGTCTTGCAATTGCACGTAATTTGCCGGGAACAAACCAAAGGCACCTTTACATAACCCCTGCCACCAACCTTCGTCAATCTGGTAAAAAAGGAGAATTATTACTTTAAATGATTAATATGAATACTACGTAATCTATACAAATATAATAAAGAGGTAAAATTGTGTGTTTGTAGGTATGTTGGGGGTAATCTCTGGAACTATCTCTGAACCGATTTCATAAATTCTTTCACAAGTAGGAAGCTACATTGTCCGTGTGTAATATAGGCTATATTACATTTTGAAATTTTGAAAAAAAAATTGAAAGGAAAAAAAACTTATAAACCGAAGCGAAGTAAGGGCGGGTCGCTAGTTAATAATAATTAACGGCACCAGCGAGTTCATTCGCGTGAACTGTAATTCCCGTAAGAAGCTTATAATTTATGTGGCTGAAAAGTTTTATATTCTAAATTGGATCTGAACGCGTATAATTAAGGGTTTTTGTTTGCCTTTTATTCCTACTCGACGTTTAGGCACGGGTTATACCAGCCGTGGTCACCAGTTGACTGAAGAGGCGGGTAGTCGAGCAGTTTTATCAACTACCCACATTTGACCTTCTCATTCGGAAAAACGGCGACACACTACACTAACAATGTCCGCGGACGTATTCGACGGTAAATCGCAAGGTTTAAATTTGTCGACAACGTGGAATCCAGTGTACATAAAAAATGGCTTCGTACATAAAAAAAAAGACTAAAATATTAGGAAATACGTGTCAATGTTTAGTTAGATATAGAGAGTATTGGTGTACCGATTGATATATTAAAATATTTCACACTAATTTTGTAGGAAATTACATATTCATTATGGTTATGACTAGAGATCGGATATTCGGGTGCAAATATACCTAAAGTTGGGGTGTTGGGTAAGTATGGAGTGCACTTTTGTATCGGGCGAATGCCGCAATCCAGGGATCGAGAAATTTTATGTTCCGACTATAGAATACGATGCATATACCTAAAGTTGTAAAGTTAATCCTTAAGACCCTAAGAACTGCATTCCTACAAATTGCCATTAGAACTAAGAATTTGAGTCCAAATCAGAAGTTTATATCTTCAATGGTGCTTTAGATCCTATCGACTCTGTCCTGGTCACCATCAGACCTTCAAAACTGTCGAGGAGTTTAATAAATATAAGTATCCTATTAGTTGTGAAATTCCGGGATTTCGGTTTTCAAATAAATTATTTTAAGAAGCCGCTTCCGTACTTTATACCTTGTAGGTAAATATGCACCCGAATATCCCATCTCGAGTTATGACTCACCATAACGATGTTGGTGATGATATCATCCGGGTCGAAGGATATCTCATCGGGTGCGGCGGCCTGGTAGTCATATAAAGCCCGGGCTGTATATCCATCTTCGTCTTCGTCTTCCGCCCCCGCACTCCCCGATTCTGCTTCCCAACCAACAGGGGATACCACTATTGTGGGTTGACGGGTTATCTGGCGAAAAATAAAATAGTTTAGATATTTTCTTTCTTGAAAAAATACAGGATAACGTAAGTCTTACTAAAAACTGCCGTAAAATGAATCTGGAAATAATTATTTAGGTTATTTTTAAACATTGGGGCGATTACATCGGACAGTTAATAAGGATTTTTTTTGAGAGGTAAAATAATTGGATGGGAAGATAGAAAAATCTTTTTATTGCGCACCAAAAAACAACAAAGGCAATAACAAACATGAAATACATAAAAGGCGGGTCTTATGCATAAAACGGGACCTTTGTATTTTCTTAACTCTTATAAATTTTCTTATCTTATTTCCCCAATGTACGTACGTGTTTCGGTAGTGAGTGAAATGTGGCAGAGCCCATTCGCACCCTATCCCTCCCTATTTTCCTAACCCTTTCTCCCAATCCATTCCTATATCTCCAAAGGTAGGCAGCGCATCCGGGGGCGTGCCAACGTTTGTCATTTTGGACTAATGTTGGCATGTATCGCGGATGTCTATGGGCGACAGTATCCACTTGACATCAGGTGGACTGACCGTATGCTCGTCTGCCGCCTTCATCCATAAACAAAAATATATATTTAACTTTCAAAATTTTCGTTTTTTTTTTCAATTTAAATTAATTTTGTGTCATTTAGCCTATATAAGTTTCTAGGCTATATGTCTTCTTTAATTGGATACATACTGGACTTTAGTCTTATCTTTGTATATTCCTAATAATGTTTTGTATGCATAACGCTGCGGTGGCTAAATAAAATATTTAGATATATTGCTTTTATTTGAACTGCTTTATAAATTACATACCTCTTCCCTCTCTTCCTTGGCTTCACCAACCATTGTCACATCGGGTAAGTTCTGCTTCACGTCCTCGGGCGTTGGAACGGGGACCTGTTCAGTTTCCGGACTGGGCACGGACTTGGCGGACTGCACAATATTCACTGGTTCCGTCTGCTGGATTGGTTCCGTCGGTTTGGATTCCTCTTCTTTTGCTACACGCTCTTTTTCCTAAAATAATATAAACGGTTTATTTTTTAAACTAAAAAAAAATTATTTTTTTGTTACCTGAACAAAGGGCTCTTATTATCGATATGAAAGAAGAAAGAAAGAAAATTTTATTATCAACAACAATACTAGACATAATAAAGTGAGCGGAAAGTAAAAGGAAATGAATATTAATTGTCGTGGCAATCGACGACGCTATGAATTATTGATGCAATATGGATTTATTAAAATTATTTGTGACAGCCTTTAACGTCCCACGCAGGGCACAGACCTCCCCTAGTAAATCACTAGGGGTTTCGGGCCATAATTCACCACACGGGTCCGGTGCGGATTAGCGGATACGAATACTCCGGATTTTTTTTCTAGAGCCTGCTGGTTTCCCATGATGTTTTCCCTCACCGGCGAGCTAGTGACAATTTTTTTAAATCCGTATTTAAGTAGCAACTGAGTGGTGTGGAATAACGATTTTAACTTACGATCACAAGAATGTGAGTCGAGTAAGCTATACTCGCTCACTTTATATTTTATACCAGCGACCCGCCCTCGCTTCGCTTCGCTTTTTCAAAATTTCAAAATAAAATATAGCCTATATTAGACACGGATAATGTAGCTTCCTATTTGTAAAATAATTTTTGAAATCGGTTCAGTAGTTCCAGAGATTACGCCCAACGTACCCACAAACACACACTTTTACCTCTTTATTATTAATATAATATAAAGAGGATAATATAATAATAATAATCTATACTAATGTATAGAAGTATAGATTATTTTACTACGCGAATTTAATTAATCTCTGAATTATTATAATTGGACAGAATTATCTTTATAATTATTTCACACGTGCTTATATTTTAATGGTCTAATGGTTCTTAATTTTAAATTAGAAAATCTTAACTTTGATTCAGATTTTCTAATTTAAAATATCTCTGTCTCAAGATTCTGTGTTAAGTGCAACATGCTCTAACATCTGCTCTTTATATAGGATATAACGAAATTTGTCGTGGCCATACTTATCCCCGATAAGTTCAAAGATGATTAAAATCGGTAATTTCTAAATTATGACTAATTATAATGAAAATTAAAAATTAAAACTTACAATCCCAAAAAAAAAATTTCATCTGTACCATACAAACTACAAAATATGTTCAAAATGGTAATTTCAAATTGAAACATTTCAATAAATGCGAGTACCAAAAAAGAAATTGACGTTTATAAATACATACTACAAAATATGTATTTTGTAAATATATATATATATATATTATAAATCTTATATGTCATTGGACAGGGCTCGTAATGCTCTACATGTTTTGTGTAAACACGTTTTTGTGGCCTGAGGTAACTGACACCGCCTTAAATCAAATAGTGATGTGATAATTGTTAACATATATATCGATAATTTGATTAATCAATCCTAGATTTACAGCTAAATGTTGAGACTCTTCATTGTTTTGGTATTGATTTCAGAAAATTGGATTGGAACGGACTAATAATTGTGTGAATACTTGGTTAGACAATGCTTTAAAAGTTTTTGTACGTTTAATTACTCACACGTGTAAGGGCAATTGCTATGATAAACTTACGCGGTTTTATTAACATCAAGAATATTTTATTTATACCCTTATATTCGTAATTGTTAAGTAAATTTAAAAAAATACCTTTAGTGAAAGATCCTTATCGATTTGTTCCCTCTGTTGTCTTATCCTTTGAACAGACTGCATTGCTTCCTGGGAAATTATTGATGTCAAATAGTTTAATATCTATGTAAACAGTAGCTTAAAGGCATCATTCGGAAAATAGGATATTCGATTATTTTTAATTAATTAATTCTGGAGGGGGTGGGGAGGGGGGTGCACACTGCAAGCCAACTGGCCACGTTACTCCTCTCTCACAGAAGAGACTACCTTGAAATGTACTGCATTTGTCACTATAACCTATTCCCCAATATACGAACGTGTTTCGGTAGTGAGTGAGATATAGCTATATGAATATATCCCATTCCAATCCCATTCTATCCCTCTCCATTTTCCCAACCCTTTCTCTCAATCCATTCCTTAATCTGCAAAGGTAGGCAGCGCATCGGGACGCGTGCCAACGTTAGTCATTCTGGACAAATTTGGGCATGTCTCGCGGATGTAATAGACGGATGTAATGGACGACAGTATCCAATTACCATCAGGTGGACTGTACGCTCGTCTGTCGCCTTTATCTATAAACAGAGAGAAACAAAGTAGGTAGTATGTTTACGGCCAATATTAGTATAGTATGTCAATTTGTCAAAAAAAAACCAATGTTCAAGCTCTGAAAGTTCGCTTTTGCTTACCAATTCTGAAAACATGTATAAAAATGAACATGTATCTGAAAAAGCTCGTCTGCTGCCTTCTTACTATAAGAAAATAACTTAAGATACTGCAACGTAAAATCAAAATTAAAATATCTTTACAAATTACTGAGTTATTAAAAGTTACAAATTACACAAAGACGACATTGTGTTGGGTGCAAGTGAAATAATGTGTTTTAGTGCAAGTGTATTTTAAGACACAAAAATCTATATAAATAGCAATTTTAAGCACATTTAAAAACCAAATCTTTCCCAGAACCTGAAACTATGGTATTCGTAAATGATTCTGAGTTCCTTGACCTAAAAAATCACGAATCCTTTTTGCAAAAATATGTTGTTTTTTTAATTTTTACCAAACCTTTCATACAAATTCGCTACAAAGCCTATACAATTGATATTTTTACAAAAAAAAAAAAAAAAAAAAATAAGTAACATTTCACGTCAATTAACAAAATTGACCGATTTAGAATCAAGAGCAGAATCTATGCTTCGGAAAAAGTACTGAGACAACCTGTATATTATGTATTCTGTGAACCTACCTGTTCCTTCTCCTTGGCCATGTTTTCGAACTTGGCTCTGATAGAGGAAGGCTTCGCCCCTCCAATATCAGGCTTTTGCTTCGTGTAATTTGTACCAACTTTTTCTACTTCATCAAACCGATGCGCCGATTTATCAACTCTATCCGTTTCTACACCAAATTTGCCACCAAATCCCTGTAAAAATGGTATTTAATTTAAAATCAAATATAAAAAATATATTGTATATTTCACGTCATTTAAAAAAAATTAACGAATAGGCTGTTATACTTAGATGAAAATAAGAACTCTTTAGTTCTACGATGTTGAGAATCTTGCAATCAGAATGGAATTATACTAAACAATAAGTAACCTTCTTATGATCAACTTGACTAGCGTGAGCGGGTGTCTTCTCCTGGTGATCCCAGCCGACAGCGGACGCGTCTTGTCTGTCTGTTTGTACGCCGAATTTACCGCCGAAACCCAAAGCGTAATCTGTGACACACAAAAATTGTATAAACCTTAAATAGGTAGTTTCACAAAATAAAGGAAATCCAAAATTGTGAAGTCGTATAGATTGACTGCTATTATCCGCCATATTGAATTTGGCGTGACGATGTTCTCAGAGTCGCAATGACTTTAACGACATTTCATTTTCGATTTATTTTATTTATTTATATACTTTATTGTATATATTTACAAATGATAAAAGTCATTACTTTTGTAACTACAAAAGAAAATACATACAAAAGGCGTGCTTATCCCCATGAATTTAATGAAACTTCCCTAAAAGTACCCTAATGTTACCTAATGTCATAAGCTATAAGCTTATGACTTGGGTTAACACTTAGGGTACATTTTATGCCGCCCCGTTACAGAGTTCCCGCGGGAATCACTCTACAGTTCACGCGAAGGGAGTCACTGGCACCGCTAGTAGTTAAATAAACTGTATATTGAAATCTATATAAATAAAAATTAAATGCTGTTTGTTGGTAAGCGCATCACTTGAGAACGGCTGGATTGATTTGGCTATTTTTTTTTTAAATATTTGTAAAAGTCGAAAAAGGTTTTTAGGGAAAGAAAAATTGGAAAAGTTGGCCGGAAAATTGGAAAATTCGGGAAAAACTGAAAGTGATTTTTTCTATGGGATTTTTGTATGAACTTATTGGCTGTCGGATCATAATAAATAAAGAAAATAACAATGCAAACCTTTCTGTGATTCATGATGTTGCGTGTCCTCTTTGTGGTCCCACCCGAGGGCGGATTTGTCCTTCCTATCGGATTGTACGCCGAATTTCCCGCCGAAACCCACAGAATAGTCCTTCTGCGATGGATGTTTCTCTATTTGTTCACGATGCTCCCAACCCGCTGCACTCTGAAATAATTATTTAAATAGTTTTATTTATTGAAACTTCATTGTACAAATGGCGGACTTGATGACATTTTTTACCAGTCAACCACCAACCAGACCAAACAGAAATAGGGACGTGGGGCAATTTGGTTTAAGTATGTCCAGGATGGGTAATAGGGTAGGGATATTTATACTCAACTCGCATTTGTGTGATCGTGAGTTGAAATCCTCAGCCTGTACCACTGAGTTTCTACTTAAGTACGGATTTTTAAAAATCGTTTCTTCCTCGGCTGTGAGGGAAAACATCATGAAAAAACCCGCATGCTTCAGAAATAAAAAATATCTGGAGTACGTGAACCACCAATCTGCATTGGGCTAACATGGGCCACTAACATTATTCAAAATGATTATTTTCCGTTAACAATACCTTATCAACCCTGTCAGTCTGCACTCCAAACTTTCCTCCGAAACCCTGAGCATAGTCAGTTTGCGACACATGCTTTTCTACTTTGCCGACATAGTCATGTCCGACGGCGGACTTGTCCATCCTATCTGTTTGCACGCCGAATTTTCCGCCGAAACCTTAGAAGAAACGAACAATACAGTAAAATCGTAACCACCCATTCTATTTGTCCACCACTGCACACTGCACACGGGCTTAACTCATACATATTGATTTGTACGTGAGGGGTGTGGTGTCGGTTGGCTATAGAATAACACCCCATCTCTTCTCGTGGGTGTCCTATGACTAAGAGATTACAAGGCGGCTACCACAAGTCCTACACTACCTCTAAAACAGTGGACTCGTCAACCCACTTGGTCAGAGTGGCGTTTTAAGGCCATACATCCCTCGTGCACAAGTCAATGTGCATAAGAAGGCCTGTGTTCAGCGGTGGACGATGAACTGGTTACGGTTATTGTATACTTATATATTTAGGCCGCGTTCCAAAACCAGAAATATTCGCTCTTTAACAATTAAAATATGATGGGAAAATAATTTAAGGTTGTGTTAAAATTAATTAGATTTAAAAGACGGCAAAATTCCGTATGGCAAAATAGGTAACAAGTACAATAATGTTTAATACTATTATAATTATTAAATGGCAGATGATGTTAGGTAAATCTTATTGTGTTGGGAGATTTTTTTTTTATAAAAAAAATCAAAATAATAAATCATCAGGGTGGATTTTTAGATAAGATTGTACACCAACACATGTGACAAAAAGACAATTTAAATAAGTAACAAGAAAAGTACAACAGACGATCTGTTGCTGGCAACCTTTGCTTGATATGGAGAAAACAGATATCAAATAAAGGTATATGGAGCAATGGTTACATAATATAACTTTAAAAAAATCGATTTTTAGTGTGGATAATTGAGAATCGCTTGTGTGGTACCTTGTGCATAATCCTTCTGTGAGACGTGCTTCTCAGTTTTGCCGATATAATCATGACCAACCGCCGACTTATCCATACGATCCGCCTGAAGACCGAATTTGCCCCCGTAACTGAAATACAATATTCAACACTAGAAATTTCTATTGGCAAATTCTTGTCAAGGTCGAGTAAGAAAAGATTTTTATAAAAAATATAATATTTTAATCTTATGGTCAAAACGATAGCTGTAAAACTGATATATGTAGTATTTTTTTAATAAAAAAAACCCTTTCATTCGTCTTTGAAAACTATTGGTTTGTCTCTTAGGCGAATTGAAAATACATGAATGAATTATGATATGACAACATACAAAGCATTTGTAAATTAATAATAATAATAAATAAGGCCACACTCAATGGGCAAAACTAAAATTCCCTGTCGTGGGTCCAAAGACAAATACAACACACTACCCATATCCGAACAAACATTTGTCTTTAAACACGTATCTACGGGGCGGGACCTTTTTTTACATATCAAAACATGTTTGCGTTACCTAAAAACATAATCTACTCTGTGAAGTGAAAATATACGCAACGTTATCAAACTGCCTATTCTATCTCTCTACATTTTCCCAATTCCTATATCTCCAAAGGTAAGCAGCGCATCCAGGGGAGTGCTAATGTTTGTCTTTCTGGACTGATGTTCGCATGTATCGCGGATGTCTATGGACAACAGTATCCACTTACCACCAGGTGGGCTGTATGCTCGTCTGCCGCCTTCGTTCATAAAAAATAAATGTATATAAAAACAAAAAAAATATTAAAAAAAACATTACTCGTCTGCCGCTTTCTTACTATAAAAAAAACATGTTGCAAAACGACAATTTAAGCAAGTAACAAGAAAATTATAACAGGCGGTCTTATCACCAAAACGATCTCTTCCCGGCCACCTTTGTTATTGGCCACAATATCAAAACAGATGATATATAGACATACCCGAAGGATGATTTTGGTCCTTCCTCATACTGTTTCTTCTTAGATAATGTATCCGCTTCCAACACCTCCTCTCTGAACTTGGCCATGCTGCAAAATTGAACATTTATCGAAATTATAATAGAAAATAAATAACAACACACTCGTAGATAGAAGTATAGATAACGCAAGCTGCATGCCCGAGTTGGCGCTGAGCTCCTCTTCTCGCAATGCTCGCTCACAATCAGTCTGTTCCGACCCGTGGCTATAATCAATTGTAAAAACTACCAAGATGTCGATCAAACATTTCTACGCTAAGTAAAATATCGAAACCGTTAATTGATTATTTTACAAGACAATTATTAACACAAAGTTACCTAAATCCGACCACCAAGATTTTTTAACTATTGGGGGATTCGGAAAGAGGTCGGAATTAGGTAACTTTGCATTATTTCTTAAATTTACTTTTTAACTTATCATTTGAGTTGTTTGTTTTAAACAAAGTTTTCCCAATTGAGAATCAATTCCGAGATCTTACTAATTATGGCCATATGGTATTGAGTGGCTTTAGAATAGTACCATCCAATTACTTCCCGCAGATATCTTAAAAGGTGACTAAAGGATAACAGAGCCGCTACTATAAGTCCTGAGGAATTACACCATCTCTAAAAGAGTGGACTCGTCAACCCACTCAGCCGGCATGCCTTTTAAGGCCATATATCTCTCATGCACAAGACAATGTACATGAGGAGGCCCATGTACAACATTATCGTGATTTTAATTAAGCTACAACATGTGGCTTTTCAAGAGAACTGTGAATAGGATCCTGCAAAATAGGCGACCTCCTGAAGTAGCAGAACACCCTCTTGGGTGATGGTGACCACTTACCACATCGTGTGGGATGCATATCCCACTAACACCTATTCTATAAAAAAAATTAATAGAAACAAGTGTGTTTATGTTCTCCTAGTTAAACAATTTACATTTGACTGAACAATATAGTTTATTTTGCTGTGCCCACACACTTCCCTGTCTGTTTTATAAATATTATGTCATCGACCCCTGCAATGTTTTGTCTTATGACATGTCTGATTCACTCTACACTGTAGATATAAACAAAGCCGATTTAGAATAAAAAAAATAACAATAACAATACAGTTTGATGAGCACTATTTAACAAATAACATATTGAATATTTTTTTGAGTATTTTAGAAATGTATACTGTCATAATTTTGAAATTACTGAACCAATTTGACTAAACCATCTATGAACTAAATTGAGATAATTTCAAATAAACAAATGGACATTATTTTATTTATATTATAGTATTTCCATTTCTTTATTTTCTCGATGACAGTTCTAATTTGATAGTTGTAGTGTTGTGTGACCAAATGAGTAATGATATCGATCGCATATATTTATTATATTTTGAACAAAGACAAATACAACAAAAACATTCAAATATATTTTTTCAAGGTGGGAACACGCAATGGCCCACCGCCATTTTGTGTTTGTTTTAATCTGTCACTCGCAACAAGACGGTCGTGCTAGTCACTACATTTCTGTTCGCTGAGTTTTTTCACATTATCCATACGTTACGTTGTGTATTTTGTGTTCCTCCGTGTTGATTGCTGCCCAGCTGTCAAATATCAAAATGCCGAAAGGATCTGTTCTGAAAAGGCAGGCGAGAGAACTGGTGATCAAGGTTCGTAATTACTTTGAAGTAGAGTATCAAAATGGTGGCCCGCTATTACCACTGTCGCAAGTGCGAGAGCGTGTTGCGGCCGCATTAGGAATTAGTGGACCTACTGTTTCAAAAATTACTACCGAAGTTTACGGTACAAGCGGCATGCAGGAAAATAAGCTTCGTACGCCGAAGAAAAAACGCCAACCACGTCGTGTGACATCGGTTGACAACTTCGACGCTGACGCTGTTCGCCGTCATATATATGACTATTACTTGCGCAAAGAAATTCCAACACTTAAAAAACTTGTTGTTTCTTTACGT
Organism: Sesia bembeciformis; assembly: GCA_943735995.1. Classification (NCBI taxonomy): domain Eukaryota; kingdom Metazoa; phylum Arthropoda; class Insecta; order Lepidoptera; family Sesiidae; genus Sesia; species Sesia bembeciformis. Next base: position 12,501,286 of record OX031044.1, read on the forward strand.
GAATGTGGTTTGTTCCATGGCCAAAAATCGTCATTAAGCTTGGTTTTGAAAGAAATTGGATTTTGTTATAAAAAATCGGACAAACGTAAAATATTGATGGAGCGTCACGACGTTGCTATGGCTCGCTGCGAATTTTTGAGCGAAGCCAAAAAGATATCAGATTGGTCAAATGTTATTTTCACTGACGAGACTTGGTTAAATGCAAACCACACAGTATCTAAGAACTGGACTGACGACACCGTCGCTTCCACTAGTTCAGTGCCAATGGGAAAAGGTGAACGCCTCATCATATGCCATGCAGGGTCTACGAAAGGATTCATGTCAGATGCTTTACTGGCCTTTAAATCCAAGAAAACAGTGGACTACCACGAAGAAATGAACGCGGAGATTTACGAAGGATGGTTTAAAGAAATGGTGCAATCTCTGGAAGAACCGTCGATAATTATTATGGACAACGCTACATATCACTCCAGACAAATTGATAAAATGCCGACGCAGGCCAATAAAAAACAAGAGATAATTGACTGGCTCCAACGTCATGGCGAAAATGTGGATAATACTTTATTAAAAGTACAATTAGTGAATATTTTAAAATCGAATAAAAGCCACCCTAAAAGATATGTTATCGACGAAATAGCTGCCGAATGTGGTCATTGGGTTCTTCGACTTCCGCCGTATCATTGCCATTACAATGCTATAGAACTAATATGGGCACAAATCAAAGGACACGCCGCTCGAAACAATACCCATCCCCCTTTTACGGCAAACAAGATGTTAGATTTATTAAAAAATGCATGTGCGGAAGTAACTGCCGAAAACTGGGAAAAAATTGTGAGAAGAACCCAAAACATTATAGCGTCGGATTGGGAAATTCATGTGGCATTCGATAATATAGAAGTACAGGAACTTATAATAAATGTTGGGGAGAGCTCATCGAGTGACAGTGACGATTCATCAGATTTTGATTAAAATAAATAAATAAAGATTACCTGTCATTATAATTATTTCGTTTCATTGTCGAGTACCTACCTATACCTACTTATTTTACAACAGCTTCGAAAATTTTAAAGAAGTTGGCATTATCAATCAAGAATTAACACGTGTAACATCTTGTAATGAAATATAATATTAGTTAATAAATTTGTACAAAAGTATCCGGCAGTAGTTTAGTTTCTTACATTTTGTAAAAAAATATCGGATCTGTTATCGTGTTACGTTTATCGATAACTACATCCCTAAAATTGCTTTCTGGCTGACGTGACCTTGTTAATGAAATATGACGTCTTGGTGCCTAATTTTTGTTCGGAGTTTTAGGCGTTGACGCTAGAACAAAGTTATATCGACCACTGTGTGTCAGCTGTCATCGAGAAAATAAAGCAATGGAACTTGTATAGTTAGGATTAGAATTCTGAGGCATTAGGGATGAGTATTCACTAATTTGCAATGAACCCGCATGATGGATTATTATTTTTTTTATAGAAAACAGGCAGCAGATAAGCAGACTGTCCACCTGGTGGCTAGTCATCCATTGAGATTGGTGATACATGTCAACATCAGTCCAGAATGATAAACATTGGCATGTCCCTGAAACAGCTTATGTTTGGAGAATTAGGAATTAATTTGGAGAAAAGTTTGGGTAAATGGGAAGAGATAGGATAGGGTACAAATGGGGTAAATTTCACATACTACCAAAACATGTACGCACATTATGGATTATGGTCTGAATGCTGTCATGAATACTAGGGGAGGTCTCTTCCCTACAGTGTGACATTAAAATGACTGACTTTAATCTTTTTCAATATAATAACCAATACTCACTCAATGGCCTCAACATTCCGTCCACCTGGACCCCACCTCTGCTCATGTTCAGTGACATTATTGACAAAGTCTGGGTCTGTCTCCCAGTCATCATCCTCTGCCGGCGGTGGGGTCTTCACTTCGATGCCTGCTTTCCACATCTGGGAGAGGAAACTTTATAATAGAAATTAACATAAATTAGAAGAAATGATGGATATCGAATTGATAGCTGATGGGAGGCAGTTATTGTCTGCATCTGTGGAAGATACCTTTATACTTACACGCTATATGCGTTGCTAAATTTATAAAAACCAGTGAACAGAAAAGGTAGAATGATATGTCATGTTATCAAAAATATGGATATAGGTACCTCTAGTGCTGAATTTGAACTGGAACTAAATATTTTCTACTTATTGTTTCAATAATTATAAATATGACACGGACATTGCAATATGTTAATTTATTACCTAATGTCATACAATTATACATAATTTATGATTAGTAAAATATATTATGGACTTAATGTAATTATTTTACTTTTTGGATAACATAACAGTTATATATAATAATATTAATTATAAGATGTACTGTTTGTTTTCCAAATATAATAAAATTAAATTAAAAGATACTATTTATACATTAGGCTAGCAGCTTTCATTAATGCACATATATATATCAATATATTAACAAATAGAATTTCAATTAACTAAAGTAAATAAAATAAAATTTTGTAAAAGTTATAGAGAGTATCTATGTTTTGGTAACACTCCAAAAATACTTCATATCAGTCGATCTATTTCAATCACTAGTAACAAAACAATGTGGACAGTCGGGAGGTGATGACAACTAAACTGCCTGGCTTGGTAGGGCAGCTACCTTAGGCTTTAGTGCCTATTTGAGCCTCATGGACCATGGGTCATGAAATAAGATTATGAATAAGAATTAAATAAATAAAATTTAAATAACAATGAAAATAAGATTGGGTATGTTTTGGCTCTCCCATTACTAGCAGGATATACTGATTTTACACATTCAGCTTCAAATATTATGGTATAAGTGATGAGAAGAGCTGATGCATGTATTAATATCATACAAGTACAAATCACTAGGATAAAGAACATGAAAATGAGTGGAAAATTGTGTAAATAAACTACAATACCTAAAATAGTACTCAATTGATAATCAAGTTATTGAACATGTTTTACAAAAATCCAGAGAGTATGATTATCATATCAGCAATGCTATCTTTAGTACCTAACAAGTACATAATAAAATTATCTATATTTGAGTGATATTATAGTAAATAGGAATGACTCGCGTGTAGATTTCGAACACACGTTAATCAGAGAAAAACTTATTATTCTCAATAACAAATACGTTAATTACACAATAAAAAGTGGATTGTACGTAGCGAAACTACTTTTCGAAGCTAAAGAAACAATGAAAAGGCAATAAAATTTGATAAAAACCTTTAGAAAGCCGGTTTAATTGTCTTGTTCGCACGGAGACACTTTCATGTGACAATAACTGAACAATTAAGTAAGTTTATGCCTTTATGACTTGCCTGGTTATTATCACTTCACTACAGAATTATTTATAATAACAGGAAAATACAGGACTCAATTTAAAATGAAAAATAAATTGGACGAGGGTGAATAAGATTGACGAGGGATGCGTCACTACTCACTTCATATACACTTCATAGATTGACAATTTGACATAAGATTGACATTTCACACTGACAGTTCATTAGTATTTTGTCTATGATTAGCTGCGTTCCGAAACGTATAAAAATCGGTCTTTTATACCGTAATTTACAATCGGAGACATGGGTGTTAGGGTCTGACTCGGTCTAAGCGAAGTGGTGGGGATAAGATATGTACACTTCCGAACAAAATTGTTTATTTACATTACAATTATTCATTTTAATATATTATTAGCTTTGGCTGCGGCTCCGTTTTTTAGGAATTTTGGTATTTAGCAGAATATTTCAAAGAAATTGAATTAGATTTGTTGTATTATGGATATTAATTTAATAATTTTAAAAATAAATTAAATACATGTTATGTATATGATAAAGAATATTATTTATTTACTTTTATTTAATAGCGATGAAACGATACGAGCATACAAAATAAACAATCCGCTAATGAAGTACACAGAATAATAATATATACCTAGTATCTACAATAATGAATAAAGATAGAGATGGAGTAATCGTGCGTCAATCGCTATCTGTGTCTAATGGAATGACATCTTCCATTAAGTCATCTCGATTTGCATAGGTATAGGAATTAATTTCCTGGCTTGTCTTCATAAAGTCACATTTCGTCGCGGCATTATTGATTTTATTTAAAAACAGTTCTTAAAATATTTAGTATAGTATATTAATTTAATATTATTAAAAATATAAATAATGATATAATAAATTTGCATTCGACTGTACTAAAAGGAGCATGACTACGACTGATGAGCAGCTAATCGGCAAGCGTTGTAGTGAGCCGCGCCCGTCCCGCCTCACTTCATACCGCCAAACAGTCCTAAAAATTGACTACTGTGCAGTTAACCCCAAAAGACCCCAAGATCAACGTCTAGTATTATAATTATAGCATATCTCTTCATATTTACAGAAAAGGGCGCAGCATGAAGATGACTGACAGAATTATGGCACGTTTTGGAACACAGTCTAGTTGCAGAGTTTTAAGAAATCCGATATATAAGAAAACAACTAGAAATATAGAAACTATAAATGATATATTTTTGTGCGCAATGATGATCCTGTCTTTTGTACATTCGAACTTGTTTGATATCGTCATCAATACGTGTATTCCTCTATTGGGTAAATAAAAACAATTGGTTTGTATAAAATTTATTAAAAAAATAATATTATTACAAATTAATAAAAAGACCTTTTCACATAAATTAAACTGATACACTAGTTTAATGATTACATTATTATATTAATACAATTTAACAATTTAAGGTTATCCCCTTGTCAATATGTATCCAAAAAATAGCACATTATTACAGCCCGTATAAAAATTAAATAATGTTATTTTTTTTTATGTTCCTAGGTCTTAATCTATACATACATATTTATACTATATTGTATCATAATAGTACATCATAATCCGCGTATCACTTGTAGAACTGAATTGGGAAAGTATAATAATTCAGCACGTTGAAGCCCGGCGCAATGTCGTGAAGCCTCTTCGATGGTCTATTCGTATAATGCTTAATTACTCTCTAAATAGAATGCTAAAAGTGTAATTCAGACTGAATTAAATTTAAAAAAATATTTTTTTTGGGCCTTAAAAAAGATATAAATATAAAGTAGACAGCACATTAAACCATTTTAGTTCTATTTCCGCCTTTACGTCGACGCAACAATAGTACATTACTGTCCAGGACCGAAATAAAGCAATTGATGGCCGAGTAGTAGCCGAACTCTGCTTTGCCTCGTCCTTACGAAGTGATTTTAAAAGGACGAGGCGAAGCCTTTTTAAATAAACGAGGCCGTTAATTGTTATTTCGGCCGAGACTTATATAGTACTTTTCTCTAATTTGCGAGGAAACAAACAAATTAATTCAAGAAACAGAAGTTTCATTCCTGCCAATTAGACTGCTGGTATTTGTTCTTTTTTTAAACTTTTGAAAATAAACGTACATTCAGCCTTTATAATAATAAATATCGTGTACCTAAAAAAACCTAATTTATGTTAGTGTGCACTAAAAATAACCTCGCTACTGTCCAGCAATCTCTATTATTGTCGTGTTGGAAATTGCTGGCGTGCGTACAGAAAAGAGCAGATTGACGTATTCTTTTTTTAAAATAATGAAGCCATTTCCGAGCAAGTAGGAGAAAAATATGTTATTGTTACACTACACGTGTTGGCGTCTGTACTATATCTCCAATTATTATAAATTGCCTAGTACACTAAAATAGTCCAATATACTTATATTTCGGGATCTGGAGCGTCGATAGCGTAACCAAATTTTTGTAGAGCGGATTTTATTTCACCAAACACAGTGGCGTCCTCAATCGTTGCGGGTAGTTTCACTAACTGAGACCTCGCCAACTTGGCGATAGCACCCCGTAAAGCCTTCCCGGATCTCGTTCGAGGCAGCGCTGGTACTGCGACTGCTTTTCTAAAAGCCGCGATTGGTCCGATTAAATGACGGACTAGAGCAATCAATTCCTGAGTCACCGTACTTTCTGCTACTATTTCTTCGTCTGTTGAAAAATAAAGGTGGATGTAAAATTGCGAATTTATTAAGCTTACCTATCTAAAACTAAAAATCACGACATTAGCCTATAGCGTCCCACTGTAAGTCCTGTGACTTCCATAGTACCTAAATCATTGGAAGATTTCAGATCATAATCCACCGGGCTGGCCAGTGCGGATTGATAGAAACAAATCCTCCAGATATTTTTAATTGCCGTGCTCTGCGATGTTTTCCTTCACCGCGGAACTACGAGCAGTGAGAATTATCAAGAAACCCTTAAGTGGTACGGATCAAGCTTACGATCTCACGAATGAAAGTCAAGAATAGATACTCCTAGGTTGTTACCAAAACTAAACATATGCAACCAAAAAAAATACATATAGGATCTTTTTCCGACTGAATCCACGACCCATTCGTTCACCCAACCACGCCGCCGCCGCCATAAAGCTTATTATACTTTGACGATAAAATGGAAGTAGGTACAATTTGTTTCACTCAGGTTTGTCCCTGACGTTGTGACGTCACTCAACTAAACAATTAAAATTCAACCAAACCAACTGAAAAATATAACAAATCAAAAACAGGCAGTTGCTAAAAATATACGCGCTCACGATGACATTGAAGACGGTACTAAGAGGGCGACCAACCATTTACAGCGGTGCGGCAAGTGGTTGGGGGGGGGGGGCGCATTAGGCGCACGTAATACCTATCAGATAAAAAACAAAGAAATTTTAATTGTGCTAATATAAAAAAAAACAGCAGAACAATTTTGGAACGAATCGGCAGACGAGCATATAAACTACCTTTTTTTATTATAAAATAGATGGCAGACGAGAAGGCGGGCCACATGATGGTAAGTGGTCACTGCCGCCCATGGACACCTGCAACACCAGGGGGCTTGCGAGTGCGGCCGATCTTGCAGAATCCTGTTCACAGCTCTCTTGAAGAGCCATATGTTGTAGCTTAATGGAAATACCTCAGTTGGCAGTTCATTTCACAGGTTCATTTCGCGTTCGCTATAGAGTATTTTCCACCGACGACGAGCGATGACGAGCGGTGCGATACCTACCCGGTGACGTCTGCGTTGTATGCCAACATCAGTCCAAAATTACAAACGTTGGCGTACCCCAGATGCACTGCTTGTCTTTAGACAATTAGGAATTTGGGGAAAGGATTGGGAAAGCGGGGAGGGATAAGATAGGATGGAATTTGAATGCACTCTGGCATATCTCACTCACTACCGAAACACTTACGTACATTGGGGAAATAGGAATAAAGTGGAAAATGCAGTACATTTAAATGGTCACGTTACTTCTCTCTCACAGAAGACTTTCTGTGAGAGAGAAGTAACGTGACCATTCGAGTCCACCCTGTAGCTGTGGGATTGCACGTCCCCCTCGAAAAAACATTGCTATCAAAAACAATATATATACACATACCATCCTGTGGGGGTCTCATGACGTACAAACACAAAGGCACATCGCCTTTAGTCAGGTCTGGTGCCCCGACTACGACTGCGTCGGCGACTCTCGCATGTTTCAATACAACGTCTTCAAGCGCGGCCGTGGACAGCCTGTGACCGGCTACATTGATCACATCATCTGCTCTGGCCACAACCCAAACAGCGCCTTCAACACTTATCCAACCAGCGTCTTGAGTGTCGTAGTAACCCTGGATTTGGAAATATTAAAATATTTTAAGTAGGCAAACAGTATAAGTATATTGCCATCTCTTTCGTTAACATAAAATGATTCTCCGCTATATTATGATCTTCTTAGTTGAATGTTTACTCATGTTTTAACTTTTGTTAAAAAGGAACGGTGCGAAAAGGTGTTGCTGATTAATTTATGATACGAAGTCAGAGGGATTTTTTAAACAAAAAAATAGTTAAGAGGCAATTTTATATACTTATATACATTAATAAACAGGGTAAATATCATAATTAATTATTTTGTTAATTAAGCAAATAATTATTATGCTTACTGAAAGTTTAATTATTACACGACTTCTCGATTAAGTGCATTTTTTAAATATTTGTAATTTAAATAAATAATGTTTTTATGACCTTACAATAATATTGACACAAATATATTAAATGGTAATGGCATGGAACCTTTATAATTGCAATTAATCAAAATAATTATAAATTAACATTTCGTTTAATAATTACAAATAACCGAATAATTAAAATTGAATTAAAATATTTGTTCCATTAATTATATGAAAGTAAATATGTAGGTATTACCAACCGGATAAGATTCGAAATAGGTTTCCTTGAAACGTTCATCAGATTGCCACAGCGTCGAAGCGAACCCAGGCGGCAGAGGTAACTTAGCAACCAACCTACCGACTTCGCCAAAGACGCATTCTGTACCATCTTCTCTGAGGGTTCGCACTAAAAGAATGTTGTTACTTTCAGAATGGACATCTATACATATTAGGTCCTTACCTATGAAAATATCGGTTCATATGGAAAAATTCATATATATTATTTGTATGCAAATTATATATTTAATTAATCGAAGTATTGTCCATTATTATCAATGCACTTTTGCCATTTTAATGGAAGTTGATTGATGCCTCGGCTATAGAACCCCTAGGGACCGTGAACACACAGCGGCCTTCAGCCAATACTTTTCCCAGGTAATCGGCACGTGTCTGGGCGCTTCTCACCGACTCGCGATCCCGCGGTATCCTCTCAAACCAACGCCCTAAGCCGATGGCCGTTCCTTCCGCCGGTCTGCCGGCGGGGGAGCCCTTAGGCTCGTTGCTGCACAATTTTTGCTTCTGGCTGAGAGCCTTTTGCGCTCGCCCTAAACCATACATGTCCGGTGACTCTTAAAAGGCCACTAGGGCCACGAGAATTTAGCCATTCCGAAAAAAAACTATCTATAAAATAAATATATATTTAAAAAGTGATTTAAATGACGCTTAAAATAATAACTGAGTTTATACTGGAGTACTTATCATTAGGCTATATATCAGTTTTAATTTTAATATCTTACTGTCATATCCAGGTACTGGATAGCCAGCCGAATGTGGTGGGACAGCTTTCACGCCGTATCCAAGACACGCAGCTGTAATTGCTGAGCCTGTCTCAGTTTGCCACCAATGATTTAACACTGGAACTCCGAATATTCTTTCGGCCCATTGCTAAAATTTGTACAAATACTAATTACAAAATGAATCACTTCCCTTCCATTCAAGCGGTGCTTTCCCCAACGGAGATAATAAAACAATACCAAAGGCGTAAAATATCAAAGAGCCTATACGGTTCAAGGTTTACTTGAACAAGTCATCAGGCCATGTAACCGAATAATGGCCCTCACTGTTTCCCGGTACATGGTCTACATTCATACTTTGGTGATATTTTAGAAACAGTGACTTGAATAGAATCTTCAACGTTAAATGGCACCCCTGAGACAACGTTTTACCCAATTGACTTCAAATAAAACATGGTGTTAGTTCCGCCAATTTATCATTGTTTATTTAGTACTGTTGGAATTGGGAGGTCTTTCAACAAATTTATTGTGATATGTAGCGTTGTCTATTAATAAAACTGATTATTTTGCCAAATTGGGTATTAATTGATCGCGAAGCCATTTATTACAATTGTCGCACATTCATCTCAGCGTGGTAGTCATTCATTTTATCGGAAGATTTATATATATTAAAACGGCTCCAGGCACAAACCCTTTCTCATTACCGACATGTACTCGTACTATTAAAAGCTGGCCGTTTGACATTTGTTTCGTACTCCTATTTTCAAAGGACCTGTGCAACTTTTATTTTTTATGTAACTAGTGTGTATATACGATTCATCCATATATACAAGTACAATATCTTGTCCCTTCGCTCTATATTTATTTAATGATCTAAACATATAAAAACGCAAATTACTTTTCTGCATGAAATGCTTCGATCATCTTCAAATTTAGTGAACTTAAACGCCATTTGCCGAAGAATTTTTCTTAATCTAAATGCAGAACCATTAAAAGTACGGTATCGAATAGAGTCAATTAACTTCATTTTCAAAGATTTGTTAGTCGGTCGTTCTTTGAATCTTAAATGGAAATCGTAAATCATTCTTCTTATTACCCAATAGTCAGTTATCCGGATCTAAGCAAAATTTTTTTTTTTTGGGCCTGTCCTTTTTGGGGTACTAAATATAGTAGAGTTTTTTTTATTGTTATCTTCTTTCAGTATATTCTCCAAAATGCATCTAGACACACCAGTACCTGCAGTTACACGTTCTTTAACCTTATTAAAATAGGTTTTAACATTAGTTTCGAACTTATTAGCCTCAGACAGAAATATAAATAGGTATACTTTATAAATAACTTGCCGAGCCTGTGAATGAATAATTGTCTCTCTTTTAAAGTCAGATGCCATAGCTGTTTCCAATTTATGTTATAACTGCTGTCTTAAAGACGACTACGATTCGTGTAAGTACGAAAAGGGGTTTACGAAACGAAAGTAGACGATGATGGACGATGTTTTTTTGACATTCTCTTGTAGTGTACGTTTTACCATAAAAATCATTTAAACAAATGTTTAATGTGAGTTTCTTTAAATATATTTTTAGACAGGAATCGAATGTGTATTTAAAATTTCGTATTACGAAATAAAATTTAGTCAAGTCCTATCAAGTCATTTGACCTTTGACCTTCAATTGTTCCCCTTTCAATTACATTAACGGGTGAACAAACCACGCTTAAGTGAGCGATGAAATATTGCTCAAGTCGAGCCACACATTGACATACGAGAACATTCAGTTTCATCAACATTTTAAAAATATCTTTCCATTTCCATTAATAGTTTTCTTGAATTGCTCTAATTTCCACAGATTTCTGTAATAGTTGTAATATTTGTAATTGTAATACTTTTTCTTGTTTGAAATTTAAATTGGTTGCCCACAATTCTATGCTATTCAAACAAAGGATGCCACGGGCCAGGGTTCACAACCGTACCGTTGAATTTGATTTACATATGTAAAAAACAGTCAACCAAACGGTAGAATAGTCCATCTAACAAAATAAATATTCTATTTTAGTTTCAACGGACACGTTCCACCGCCTATTTTAGTTTGTACGAATGATGTGTAATCTGAATAATCTATTTACTTCTGTGAATTTGCAGTCTTCTTGTTATATAGACGTTAATCGTAAATTAACTTAAGAACTCACGCGACTACTACAAATAAACGTGTTGTTTAAACAACAAGCAAGTATTGTTTTTAACAGTAATAACGCTCAAGTTTTGAAAGCCTATCGCGGTCAACTTTAAAAACATATACATATGTGTCATATTTGACAGTAATGTTTATTCAGCTTCGTCATTCATGGAAAATTACACGATTTAACAACGCGTGGAAATCACTAAACTTTACTATCAAAATCCTGTTATCATTAATAATCGGCCTGTTGAGTCCTCAATTCGACGTCTAATCAACAAATTCGAACAGACCTGTTGGCGGTCGAACACGTCCTGCACGTCAACGAAACGCAAGGTCTTTCCAAATAAAAAAAAGCGATACCGATTATTCAAATTGTTTTATTTTTAATTAAAACTAGACTTATTGAAAAACCCTTTAGAACAAGGAGACCAGTTTACAACACAACAAGAAAATAGTTTATTCATAAGCTTGACTCACCCTTATATCTTGATCACAGTGTTCACCAGCAACAAAGACGGTTTTCAGAGACTGGAGGCAGTATCTCCTAGCAAATTTGGCAGCAGGATCCGCTCGTTTTAAAACGCGAAATGCCGTTGGTATAGTAAAGAGCGCGTTGACGTGATGCTGTTCTATAATTCTGGAGAAAATGTGAAGATGTGAGGATATTGTTGAATTTCCTTAAAAAAGTTAAGAACCGGCCTGCTGTCGAGATTGAATTGAATTGAGGATTCAAATAAAGAAATAACACAAGGCCAGAAATTATAAATTTAAAACTCAGTAACTGTATTTTAGATAACAATGGCTATTTCTATAATAATACGAATATTTATCATCTTTCTATCAGCCAACTAATATAGGTATACGAGATACAACTAATATTATAGAAATAGGTATGCGTTTTACTAAACCTACCTAAAATACTGTCCAGGATCTGGGGTTCTATCAGGTTTGCCTTCATACAGGACTGATGTGAGTCCAGCAAGTAAAGGCCCGTAGCATATATACGAATGTCCCACAACCCAGCCGAGGTCAGATGCTGCCCACCACACGCCCTTCTGCAAACCGTACACTGCGTGCATTGACCAGCAAAGTGTGGCCGCGTGACCGCATGGACGTTGGATGCCTTTCGGAGCGTCTGTTGTACCTGAATATTGAAGGTTATTTATATTAACGAATAGTACCTACTAATACAACACTGTGTACAGTGAACCAAAACAAGACTGACGTAGTGACTGGTACGATTATTAAAAATGCTGAATAAATATGTTTTGAAGCGCATTTAATTAGGTATTTATTTAAACGATTACGCGTTACTGACCTATTAATAAAAAGCTGTTGAAATAAATTAATTATAATACCTACAATGAGTAATAAAAACCCAATCGTTTAATTCAAATTATAACATCATCTACACATAAACCTTGTAGGTTTCACTAGATGGTCAGAGAAATAAATAAATAAAACCGTTTATTATAGCCATATATCCAATTTACTATTAGGTGTATAAAAACATTGTTTACTAGAACTAGCCGCCTCCTCATGCACATTGTCTTATGCATGAGGGTACGGAATTAAAATGCCACGCTGCCCAAACGGGTTGACGAGTCCATTTTTTAGAGGTGGTTTATTTCCTCAGGGCTTGTGGTAGCCGCTTTATTATCCCTTAGTTGCGTTTTACGACACCCACGGGAAGAGATGGGATGATGGAGTAACAATTATTCGAAATATTGACCCATATTATAGAAAAAAACACTTGAAGGGAGTTAACGAATTCTTTTAATAAGTTATTGACTGTATCTTAAGATTTTAAGTTCTTTTTCGTATAATAAGTATCCAAATTCTGACGAAACTCAATTTGTGCGAGATGCGGTGATGACGAGACTCCAGCTGCAGCTTTTGTAATTTCAAGACCGTTGTGCAGTGTCTGTTTGTTCATTGTCGTGTAGAAGCAACGTGGAGTAACGGATGAAGTTTTACACTTTTGTAACGTAGGTACTGTGATAAGTCAATAATAGAAAAGAACTACAATCTATTAATATCTTTTTTCAATAGCAGCGGATTTTCTACTGCGTTAGAAATAATGCCTAAATTGGACCCAATTCTTTCAACGTTCTCACTTACCAGAAGTATACAGTATATATAGAGGTTCGTTGGCTTCGACCGAAACGCAAGGTACTGGTTCTGATTCCATGGCTTCTTGCCAACACATGTCTCTGTCCCTCTCTAAAGTACACTCCAGGACTCGCCGTCGTTGGTAGATGATGCATTTACTAGGTTGGTGTGAACTCTGACATAAGGCTTCATCTAGAATGTCTTTGTACCTAGTATAAAGAAAAAAAAAATGTCCAAGCTACAGTTATTTCGATAAATTATTGTCTCTTCCTCGTTTTTGGTTTCCTTGTCTATCGTGCTAAAACTACATATAAATATTTACCTACGCCCTGTGTTCAACACAGCGCGTGCTTTAAGTTAAATTTATATTCTAACAGTTCATGGCGTCTTTCATCTTTGTTTGTGAATACACTGAAGTTACATCACTTAAAGTGATGTACAAAACTTAAAGTGATTTACCTTACGATTGCATTATCAACCTTACATATTTGATGATTTCTTTTCTTTCTTTTAGTCGAAACCGCGGCAAAGGCAATTTTAAACAGAGTAATTCATGGGGATTTCAAATTAATAAAAAAAATAATGTTACATAATGTTTTCGTTAAGATTTTCAAGCTTTATTACCAACTAGTGGTACCAGGTCGAATAGGCCTGCCACGCACAATACGAAACTTTGATGGAGGCCTTTTTGGACTACCACCGCACCGGATGAAAATTACTGATTTTTTTTACCGCAGTGAACGTGTTAAATGAGAAACACAGACCTCGTTCATTTTGTGTTGAGATGATATAAAACTAAAAGGCTTTATATTGGTAGCTATAGGAAAGACAGGCGAATGGTACGATAATTTTTTTTTATGCACGAAGACGGCAGACGAGCGTACAGTCCACCTGATGGTAAGTGGATATTGTCGCGATACATGCCAACTACCGAAACACATACGTACACTGGAGAAATAAAATAAAGTGGAAAATGCAGTACATTTCAAGGTAGTCTTCGGTGATAGAGAGGTAACGTGGCTAGTCGAGTGCGCCCAGGGGCTGTTGGATTGCAGTGTGCACTCTTCCCTCAAAATTGCCAAACTATTGATTGATTGCCTAAAAATTCATTTTTTTTAAGAATGGTTTTATTTTATATCAAATTATGTTTCAGGTTCTACGTTATTTCAGTAAAACGTTGTAGCAAGTAGTCATACGAGTAGCTTTTCTAAAACCTATAATGTGTGACAGAGATTTATCTTACCTTACGATCTTGTTAGGTTCAACGCCGCAACTGGCAGCTATAATGACGATCGGTTCGGCGTGCTCAATCCTCGTCCTGAGTTCCCTTGCCGCGAATCCTACACAGAAGATATCATAGATTACCTACACAGCGATAACAACTTATAAAATCTCACTGCTTTGCACAAGACTCCTCTTCCAAGGAAAGATGAGGGTTGCAGATTATAATTCACCAGGCGTGCCCAGTGCGGATTGGTACTTACATATTGTACGTGCGCCTATAAATTTATAAATATACGCACACATATAATATCTATCTGCATATAAATTTAAATTCTCGTAAACGCGGGTCGGGCTATTCCCAGAATTACTACCATTGTTACTACTATTTAGCAAGAATATTACTACTATTTGGTCATTTCAGTTTCAGGGTGATACTCATAATCGTCATCTTCTCCCTGACGATAATGCCTCTCTGTACGGTACAGAGAGGCATTATCGGCGAGAAGGGAGGTACAGACTGTACCTCCCTTCTCGCCGTACTGGATTAATTTCAAATTCCTTCGCTGTTCAAGCAGTAAATCTGGAATGCGCTTCCGACTGATATTAGAAAGGCACACAGTAAAAGATCTGTTAAAAAATTGCTTCAGGATCATGTAGGTATATTTTCTACTCTAATTTACATCACTTTAAGTTTTGTATATTTGTATATTTATGTTTAAGCCAAAATTGCACCCGCGTCCCTGTCTCTGTTTGAACTGGTGGTTGACATATACCTATAGAAAATGGCATATGGCATTAAGTCCGCATTTTTGTATTTTTTGTACAATTACTTATGCAATGAAGTTTAAATAAATAATTACTTAAAAGAAACATTAGAACATGTTTTCAAGTTTTACTACAGTAAGAATACTGGAAACAAATCGTTTCTACATTATTAATAAATAAGAATTTGGATTTTTTTTTGTCAGTTTATCAACCAAGGATGCTTTTTCCTAGTTTAACTATCAGGAAGGATTCGGTTCTACATTACTACCATAAATATATTCCTTCAATTAGGTACAATTTCTAACTATTGGAAAAGTAAAATACACTAAAAGTGCACTATGTTCCTGTTCCTCTGGTGGATAGAAAGAGTGCAGCATAATGGAGACAGCCTCGTCGACGACAGCTACATTCGTTAGCATAGAGAGTACATACACGGCTACATCTTCATCAACAATCATTTCAGAGAGATTTACTTGCATTAACGAGTAATTAATTGTTGAAATCCTATCTTACTGGTAGTAAAAAAAACTAGTAGTAAACTAGTAAAAAAAACATCTCAATATTCTTACTGGTAATAATGTAGAAACGATTTGTTCCCAGTATCTCCTCATCTGCTTCAAATAGAAGTTGCCAAGTAGGTTTCTTTGATAAGAACGAATGTGTCATCTAGTCAATTCCCATATCTATGTTAATAACACAGATTCAAAATGGCTTTAATTTCTGTCACGATCCGAATGCTTTCAAAGCAATATGACCAGACGTAATCCAAAACGGTGAAATTGGAGTACTCCATGTTCTTATAATATGATCTTGTTAATTTATAGTCTTATATGAATAGAATATCGTAACAGAAAAGACTGATGTCAGCGCCAGTTGTAAGGGAGATATCGCAATTTCCCGTACGTTTTAAAAAAGCTTTTAGACAACAGTTGAAGGTAGAGCTTTACGAGCTCTGTCCAACGAATTATAGTTTGTACGTATACACGTCGATGAACACATCTTTCGTTCATCTTTGAATTTCGCCAAGATATTTTTCAGTTGGTAACCAATTAGTCGAGATGTAGTGAAACTTTGCCGAAATTCAAACAAGTTATCTCCGAAAATCTATTTCGGATTTATTCGAAATCTCCCTTAAGTAATCACCCACCTCATTAAGTATAAACTTAGTCAATGGTACGGACTGGGATTCAAATTTAGGTTTCCGCGAATATTAGTCGAGAATATCCCTAAGCAATGGCTGTTCTTTACCTACATAATGTACATATATTCCCACTAATCTAGTCTCTATTTCCCATTCAATCCCAATGAAAACTCATTCCATCATATTCTCTTATTCTCTACTCATCATTAAGTATACTTATTCCTCTGATTAACAGATTTAAAGGAATTAATTTATGATGCACGCTGCAATCCTGGGCGCATTCGACTGATCAAGTTACCACTCTCTGGCAGAACAGTAGTTACCGTAGTGCATTTCCCAATTTATAGTATACCTTCCAATGCACGAACGTGTTTCAGTAGCGAGTGAGATGTCTCACTCGATACTGAAACAGAGCCCATTCCCAGAGCCCGAGCCCTGGGAAATGAAATGGGAATGGCCAGAGCCCATTCCCATTTCATCCTATCCTATCTCTCCTTGTTATGAAAACCCTTTTTTAAAAATCCATTCTTAAATCGCAAAAGGTAGACAACGCACCCGTACCAGCGTTTGTATTTCTAAACTGATATTAGCATATATCGTTTCTGCCACTATCTATATAAAAAAGTAGCAGAATACGTCAACATTATCCATCTCATGCTAGTGTCATTTTTAATTCTTCAGTAATCAGACTTACCTCCAAACACCACAGAGTGTATAGCGCCGATCCTGTTGGTCGCCAGCATTGCGACGACTGCTTCAGGTATGAGGGGCATGTAAATTAGTACGCGGGAACCACGAGTCACACCCAAAGATGCCAGTTTGCCCGCCAGACGCGAAACCTGGTAATGGTTTGGAATTTTGTCAGAAAGATCTATAATATCTATATATATTCCAATTTTCAATTACGTATTTCACCCTTCTCAAGTCCTCAGTCCATGTTGCTAAAGCAAAACCTATATTGCGCTTTGTTTATAGGAAGAAGGTAGCAGACGAGCATACAGTCTACAGCGTACAGCGTAGAGTATACTGAAATACCTGGTGGTAAGTGGACACTGTCGCCCATGAGCATGCACAACACATGCCAGAATTCAATCCAGAATGACGAACGAACGTTCATGTAATCGATTGTATTAATTACATTACAACTATAAAATCATATCAGTAATAAAATCGTAATAAAAATTGAGTTCTTTTTTATTCTAGCAACACTGGCTATCGCGAATAATAAATAACTATAACACATTACTTTTATTTGTTTTATTTGCAAATAAATACCTACGAAATAATTTTTCTACTAACTATACATACTTTTATTTCAAAACTATTTTCGATTTATTTTACGTGTTATTTTATGTCACTATTTCTTCGTCCGCAACAATAAAGTATGATATTGTTTCGAGTACACTTGACTGTCAAGTAATCAGGAAGTTGATAGGCGTGCAAACGTCAAATTGAAATTTAACATAGTGGACGGAGTATACCAGGCGCCCTAGGCGATGGCCCAGCTTGTCCAGTCCTTTATTCTGCCCTGCATACCCTTCCCATGGCGTGGGAAAGATATGGTATATTAAGTAAATGCTGGCTTTCTAATCCAATGAAACAGCAATATAGGTTTATTGTGTTTCAAACAATTAGTTTCATACTAACCTGATCTTTCATCTCATTGTAAGTGATCCTGCGAACGGTGTCTGTGAGTGGAGAGTCGTGGACTAGTGCTATGTTGTCACCTCGTCCGTGTGCAACATGGCGATCTATTGCGTTGTGACACACGGACATCTCGCCGCCAACCCACCTGCACGAACGTACTATGATTAATTGTACTATTCCAATGCTATCGCATATGCATGCTTATGCATATGCATCTATATTATGCATGCTATGCTATCGAAATCAGCAAATGTGTAACTAATGTGAAAATGGTACTACCGGAAGAAACCGGATAAATGTAGTTTTAAATATGAAAGTTTTATTAATCTATACATATAATAAAATTGTAACAGGCCGATGTCTGTACATTATAGATATTGTAAAAAAATATATGGGGGTCTTTATTAGAGCAACAGAAGCCAAAACAACAGTTTTTAGAAATTTTGTCTGTCTGTCGGTCTGTCTGTCTCTATGTTTGTACACGCATCACGCAAAAAGTACTGCATGGAATTGAATGCAGTTTTCACCGATGTATTGCTAGAGGTCCAACTTAAAATATAGGCTCCATTTTACCGCAGGAAAATATCTTATTCCGATTGTTTTAAATTTAATAAACCGAAGCGAAGTGAGGGCGGGTCGCTAGTGTAGTCAATAAAATGCCGAGTGAGAGCTAATTTATTTTTTTATTTTTGCAACACATAGCAAGATATGTATCAACATATCAAAGCACAATTTAATATAGTGTGTACAGAAATGTTAAATCTAATTGACATTTCAATAATGTGACGACAGCACGATTGTCATTTTACCTATAAATGTAATTGTAAATAAAGTATTGGTTAAAAGTTAATAAAAAAAGAAAGTAAAATGAGTGAGAAATGAACTACAGTCGGATTTTTAATGTCGAGTCAGAGATATGACATTTAGAACTGTCAATAAAGTGTCACCTCCGTACAGATATCACCCTGTTTGACAGTTCTACATTTCATATCTCTGACTCGAATAAAAAATCCGACTTTAATGAACCTTCGGGTAAGACTTGGGCGATAAACGCTCATGAGCGTCCAAGTTAATTTAAGTTTTTGTATTTGATAGTCTTAAACCCTCGAGGTCAAAAGCTCGAAAACTGTTAATAATTCCGTAGGTCAGAGTTCGCAGGTTTTAAGGTTTATTAGCTTTGACTTAAATTTTCGAGCGTCAGCTTCAACACTACGTAAATGTATAATATGTAAATAGACAAATGTGTAGTGTGTGAATGGTATCTAATCCGAGAATAATTCGAAATTGGAAGTTAGACCAGATCCAACCATCTCTCCTCCTAAATCTCATCCAGAATCGGATGCTCTATCTATAGAGTAATTGAAAACTGCAACATTTTGTAAGTAATTGAGATAACGTTAGCGTCATAAGGAACATCTCATCAATACATATTTCGTTGTTATTTATACTTATAATAATATTATAATAAATACTACGATGTTGTTTTTATGTAAAAAGTAATCTCAAAAACTACAGGACCACGGTACTGAAAATAACGAAATCTGTCTTCTGATTAAGGATACATCTGTCTTATTTTTGCTATATTCTGTTTATATAAGCCTATTTAACGAAGTCATATAAGATCTTTGAATTAACATTACAGCCCGGCCGTTTTGAATTTTTATGTTAATAAGAAGTGTGTTTCTTGCTTACCATTTAGTGAACGGTGGATCACTGTTGTCAAGCACGCGGTCCCATGGCCTGGTCCACTCCAGCTCCTGTCCAACTGCCGCCCAAAAACCTTCCAGGTCGTCTAAAGACCGCTTATAGGCTTTTTGATATTCATCTGTGACGCCGCTTTCTCCTGAACCATTGCGTAGAATAAAATTGATAAATGATAAGTAAGCAAGGGCATCGCCGAGGGGGGGTAGGGGAGAACAGTTGCCCCCCTCTAGTTTCGGAAAAAATTGTATTTGTACCTACAATTCATATCCCCCCCCCCCCCCCGATACATTGGCTGGCGACGCCCTTGTAAGTAACTAATTATACAACTAACTGGATTAGAATGAATTAATGAAAAAATACTAACTGTCTCCCAAATGTTTCAGCTCCGTTACGTAATGAGCCCATTACGTAACAATGTGTTTGTAAATGACGGTAGGTCTGTCTAGGTATTTTAAGTCAGTCACAAAAAATACTTACATTTTAATCAGAAAAAACTAATTTAATTCTTTATATTATTTTCTGTTCTAAAATTGGTATGAAACTGAAATACTTATAAATAAATGCAGGAAGAAATTGGATAATTATATTATCTAGATTACATAGATATGGTAATTAAATACTTTTAAATTTTTGTTTTTTTAAAACAATTTCTTTTATTTTTTAAAACTAGTGAAATGTAACCAAATTTTATTAGGATTTGAAGGTAGCAATAATTCAGTTTCTGTTAAAGATTCATTGTGTGATCTGGGTATTTGCAAGCCTATACAAAAATTACATTAGATGCAAAAGAAATAACAAATATCAAGATGTTTCTGGTGCAGTACATATAAATACGACTTACTATTTAATAAAATATGTTGCTATGTAAAGAATTTAGAAAATATCGTTGTGCCACGTTTTATTTTTTAGACTTAATACAAAATATTTAGGTACCTTTACATTTTCCTATCTACCGTTCCACGATCCCATGTCAAGCACGGCAGTTACGGCTCAATTACACAATGCGAACAAACGTTTCTCGATCGCGAGTTTCTCGAACATCAGTCAAAAGCTTGAATAAACAACTGTTATCATCATCTGATCACTGTTATCCCTCACATCAAGTTTTTATCATCATGTGAACAGTTGTAGGTGAGAATTGTATGCAGTTTGGTTACATACGTTTGGAGAATCGTATACATACAATATTCTCGCCCAAACCGTCCGAGAAACTCTTCGTGTGTAAATGAGCCTTTAGACATCAAACACACGGTGTCTCTGGTCGCACAGCCAAGTGCATACAGCCTCACTAAGATACGCGACAACACGACCTACCGCAATCGATCGATAAATTCATAGAGAAGTTAGTTGTACTTGTCATCATAAGTCATAAATACGTCAACATTTAAACGATGCTTCCGCGTGTATAGAGGTGACTGACCGCTTGCTCGCACGACCAGATACCAAGTCGCACGAATAAGCGACGCCGCGCCGTGTGAACACTTATAAGCGACCACATATTATTCCTATCAAGCTAACGATCGTCACGTGTCGCCGCGCGCAAGTCCAGCGACACTGTGTATCTGACACCTTATGTCATGTTTTTTTCCCATGACAAAATACAACAATATTTGCATCACATACTCATACATTGATTTGAATGCACATTGATTCAAGTACTAAGTTTAAGGAGGGTCTGGACCGCACGACAGGCAATCCCAGCGCGGGGTCCAGGGCATTGTGTTAATATGTTAATTATAGTTATTAACAATGTTAATGTGTTAATATTGATTGATATATTGATTAATGATCTTATTATATAGGGATATCATGCATGCTCTAAACCGATCGACTTTAATATTATGCATGCACATTTATCGATGCGACGTTGTTCTTCGCTTTATAATCAAACGTGCATATACCTAAATAACAACTTGTACACGCTAAGCTTGCTCTTGTATTACCATAAAAACAATGAAAATCATCGCATATTTCAAATTAACTTTCAGACTAGAGAAGCGGTACATTATTACCTAGTATTCTAAACATGAGCGCTGAGCACTCGAGCGCTAGAATAATAAGTCAGCGTTAATGAACCTTAAGTTTAAAAGTTTTAGATTTGAGCTTTTAACCTCAAGGGTTTAAGAATATCAAACGTTATAAATTTGGATTATAACGCTCACGAACGTTTAACGCTCGAGTTTTTAAAGTTCATTATCGCTCACTCTGCTTTTAGAAGCATAAATTTTGAAAGATGCTAATCCTCTAAGGAACCTTAACTGTTTCAGCCTCGAACTTTTAACTACAGGGGTTTAAGACCTAAAACATTTGTACTATAACACTCACTAACTTTTAATGTCGTCTTAACGGTTCATTAGCGCTCACTCAGCACTCGAGCGTCGAACGCTGAACGCCTATTTTTACAACACTACTGACTTACCATAGCTTTCAATATCGGCAGCAGACACAAAAGTCTTTTTTTTCAGTTCACTGATAGAAGATTCGAATTTATTCTTTTCAATTTTGGAACTGATGCCCACATCCTTTTCCTGATACATTTTTAAGGCAAAGGAATTTTAGTCGTGTATTTAATCGTCACTCCGGTTAAAGTAACAGCAAAGTACTGGCGGCTCAATGCTGTTAGTTGTAATAAAATATCTACATTTGTATTCCTGTATACGAATGAGGGACCTCTGAACCTACTGAATTATTAATTAAGTGAACTGAAAAGAGTTTGACGCAGTGGGATTTATAAAATACCGTACTGATGATTGGATAACCTTTACCTACATGTTTACATGACTAAGATCAATATGAAAACAACTTTAAAAAAATTCAAAAGCTTAAGGAAATTCAGATACGGATATAAAGTTGAATCGATAAACTTTTATCGATTCTATTATATGTGGTAGTAATTAGTAGATACTTACCGTAATAGATATATAAATGGCGGTCTTGTGCATGTCCGCCGGCTGTAGAATAGCACTATCCTGTCTCTCGAGGGCGTCGCCATCCAATCGGCAGGGGAGGGGGAGGGGGGTTAAAAGATAGGATGGGAGCAATATGAATTGTAAACTAAGAGATAACAAAGTCGCTACCACAAGCGCTGAGGACCTACACCACCACTAGTGGACTCGCCAACCCGCCGCGCGCCGCCAGCATACAGTGAATGTCAAACTCGTACATCCCTCTTTCGATAGGATTTCTTAATTTAAGGAATTATGGTCAATATGTTTTGGTTAAAATTTTCTAACTTCCAATTTCGTTATAGGAACCTGTTTGCACATCTGATTTTCAAAATAAAGTGATAAAAAAAAGGTTTTATTTATAAGATTTCACTAGTCTCGATATCTGGGAAACTAGAACGACTATAAGATATTTTTTCACAGACAATGTCGCAAGATTTATAACCTAAAATCACCCTTACATTTAATTACCCTTACAGGTCAATAAGCTTATTGACCCTTACATTTGTCCTATGTCCGTCCTATTCTATCTTTGTCCTTTCCTATGTTCTAACTAAGCTGTTTTCCTTTTTGAATGAGATTTTGACAATGGGAAGGTTTACCATTTTTTCATTTCTTATCTAAAAAGAGAGGTTTAGAAAATAACAAAAATCTGTAGACAATGTTTTTTACGACATCTATAAAAATGTCAAATTTATAGCCTTTCAAAGTTTGATGTTGACCGGGAAGCGTGTGACGTCACCACAGAACTGGGATTTCCTTGACGTCACTATACTTATAAACGATATAGGTTGAAGCTGTCGGCCCCGACTGCTATAAGCCTATGGAGGGACTTAAGGGACGCTGCAGATTTTCCGCCTAGGGCGCTAGACACGCTTGATTCGGCCCTGTTGTGAGAATAAAGAACTATCTATATTGCTTTAATGCATATATGGGCAACAACCAGCCCGCGGGCCGGATCCGGCCCGCTGTAAGATATGATCCGGCCCGCGAGACATTTTGAAAAAACCCAATTAAAAAAATATTACATTAGGTACTTATACTCACGGGAGTGACAGTGAGGCGGCAAACATCAAATCCTTTGATGTTTGCCGCCTCACTCTTTGATAATCGCCGCCACTCGGCTTGCTCGATCAAATTCTTTGAGGTTTGCCGCCTCACGGGCGACACATCAAAAGATTTATTGCTTCTCAATTATTCTAAACTAGTTTATTCCAGATTATTCCTTCATTTTGCCTATATAAGCGGGTGGATGGCCCGAACGTTAGTGCAGTTCTATTTGAGCTACCGAGGTGATAACTTGGACAAGCGATATCCTAGCGAACTGCTCGAGCCGCCAACTTGCTTTGTGACTTTGTGTGCATCTTGAGTGGTTACTAACTATAGTTTGTTATTAAGTTTATTGAACGAAAAGTAAACAAAAATGATGTCTGGTGGAAAGAAACGAAAAGTAGATACAGAGGGTCGCCAGTTTCAAGAAAAATGGACTGAAGAATTCTTTTTCATCTTGCACAATGGTAAGCCTATTTGTTTGCTGTGTAATGAATCCATTTCAGTAATGAAAGAATTCAATATAAAGAGGCATTACTCAACTAAGCATGCTACGCTGCACTCACTGACAGGACAATTAAGAATAGACAAAATCCAGAAGCTTACCGCAAATTTGGAAAAACAGCAACAAATGTTTCATAAACAAAGAACACAACTTGATAATGTTGTGAAAGCTAGTTTTATAGTTAGCTCAAAATTGGCAAAGGCATTAAAACCATTTGCCGAAGGAGAATTTATCAAGGAGTGTATGTTAGAAGTTTGCGGTATTTTGTGTCCTGAAAAGAAAAATGAATTTGAAAAAATTAGTTTGTCAAGACGAACTGTTGTTCGACGTATAGAAATGATGGCTAATGATATAAAAACAACATTGACTGACCGTATGGCTGGTTTTGAATCATTTTCCATAGCATTAGACGAGAGCACCGATTTGTTTGACACAGCTCAACTGGCTATATTTATTCGAGGTGTTGATAAGGAGTTCACTGTTACTGAGGAATTGCTTGCTTTACAGCCGCTAAAAGGAACCACTACAGGAGAGGATATTTTTATTGAAGTTCAAAAGGTATTCACAAGTTTTGGCTTGCCATGGTCAAAATTAATTGGAGTATGCACTGATGGTGCACCTTCTATGGTCGGCTTACGTAAAGGTTTCATCGGAATTTTGAATGAAAAAGCAACAGAATTAAATGTGCAAAAAGATGATTTGATAGTCCTTCATTGCATTATCCACCAACAGAACTTGTGTTCTAAGTCCATTCGACTCCAGAATGTTATGAATGTGGTAGTAAAAACCATCAACTTTATTCGATCCCGAGGGCTTAACCATCGTCAGTTCAAGGCGTTTTTGGATGAAATATCAGCTGAATATAACGACGTAACATATTATTGTAAGTCAGATGGCTGAGCAAAAGAAAAATGTTGAAACGGTTTTACGAGCTTAGAAATGAGATAGCAGACTTTATGAAAATAAAAGATAAACCACTATCTGAATTAAGTGACCCAAAATGGATATGTGACTTAGCATTTCTGGTCGATCTTACAGGCTATTTGAATGATTTAAATTTGAAACTTCAAAAACAAGGACAGTTAGTAAATGATTTGTACAGCCATTTGAAAGCGTTTCAGATCAAACTACGCTTGTGGGAGTCACAGATGCTGTCTGGTAACAGTTACCATTTCAACACGCTCTCTGCGTATGAAAATATTGCTTATGCTCAATATGCTGAAGAACTCAAGTTACTGTCGGAACAATTTTCGAACAGATTTAGCGACTTCAAAAACATGGAAGACTGTTTCAGTTTATTTGCTACCCCTACAAAATATAATGTACAAAATGCTCCAATACACTTACAAATGGAGTTGATCGAGATTCAAGAAAACTCACTCCTAAAATCCAAATTTGAAGACGTAGAGTTGTGCGATTTCTACAAGAAATACCTAGAAAAAGACAATTTTCCGCAGCTTAGAAAATTCGCAAGAAGATTGATTTGTGCGTTTGGCAGTACTTATAAATGCGAACAGTTCTTTTCATTGATGAAAGTTAATAAATCAACACATCGTACAAGACTGACTGACGATAATTTGGAAAATTCTTTACGTCTTTGTATCAGTGGAATTAATCCAAATATCGATGGATTAGTTTCCCAAATTCAAGCTCAAGTGTCTCATTGATTTCGGTGTATTTAACTTTCGTAGTTTGTAACAATTGCAAATTTAACGATTTAATTATAATGTACCATTTTTTTAAATTTCATTTTGTTATTTTAATAAATTGTACTATAATAACATTGTCGTATTATTTCATGTCTAATATCTATCGCAAAAAATATTATCACTACTTTAAAATGCACTAATTACTTTTAAACGCGGCCCGCGAACGTATTTGCACGCTAAAGTTTGGCCCTCAACATGTCAAAGGTTGCCCATACCTGCTTTAATGCATAACAAAAAATACCTATGGGTCCGTCTGTCTACTATTAACGAAAGCTGTTGGCATTTTATTGTGAATTGGTTTTTTTTTTTTTTTTTTTTTTTGTTAGGAGAGACAATCAGGAAAAATCCTGCATAGGACACCTGGTACCATCTAGTCTGGCTGGGCCAGCCTAGGTGGTATCAGGTAGTGTCGGACTCTTACCGACTAAAAAACCTGATTGCCTCAACAGGACTGAATTCTTGTGGCCTTATGGCCTATTAAGAGTCACCGGGCTTGTTTGTGTTAGGGCGAGCGCAGAAGGCGCTCAGCCAGGAGAAAAAGTGTGCGTTGCAACGAGCCTAAGGGCTCCCCCGCCGGTAGACCGGCGGAAGGAACGGACCTCGGCTTAGGGCGTTGCAATGGGGGGATACCGCGGGATCGCGAGTCGGCGAGAAGCGCCCAGGCACGTGTCTATACCTGGTGAATATAGGGTTGGCTGAGGGCCGGTGTGTGTTAACGGTGTATCGGGGGGGACGTCCACGTCTCCGCCGGCGGGGACGGTGTATGTGTGCAGTGTTCGAGTGAACCGCATTGGCAGCGGTGATCGGGTCGTCATTGTGAATTGGTAATCGATTTTATGAATTGGGTACCTACCTACATAGAGCTGTATTTTGCGATTAAAAAATAAACTACCTTATTAACAGTAAAATTTAATGGGTTTTCATTACATATCCTCAAATTTTATGACCTTTTTATGAAATATTTATTTCTTTGCGCTTTTCTTATCATGTTATTACCTATATTACAGCTTTTCCAAAATGTTTCTCTTTCTAATTGCTGTTTGCTGTAAGTATATTTCATTATATTAGTTATATTATTTCCAAATGGGCTAACCGGACGTCTCAGATTATCCCAATAGGTAGGTCCAGGGTTCGAATTCCGGTCGAGGGTATGCCTCAGCCGAACCCGACTGGGTGAGTTAACTCGAACTGACAGAAGGCTCACCACCCAACCTGTGTTTCGAGAGTAAGAGTTGACATTCCACTATATTTCCTGGCCATCCCATCGAGAGACTGTCATACAACCCTGCTCGATATCTCCCAGTCAGTTTTCACGGTTTTCTACCGCGCCGTGGCATCGCCGTGTGTGTTAACAAACTCTCATAGTGCTTAGTAGCCCATACAACACTAACGACCGTACCTTTTCACGGGGGAAGACCGTTCGGCAGAAAACCGTTCACAAGCGACCTAACGTATCGAGTACAGGATGTAACGATCAATTTTCAAAGCCTGCAACAATGGATTCTAGGTACTCTCATAATTATGAGCTAATTTACATAATTGTATATGCATTTTTTTTTTGTAAAAATGTTAATTTTTGTGCTTTACGAGTATATCTACGACATATGAATAAAAAATTTAGCAAAATGCGAAAATTTGAATTTACTAGTAAAGAAAGTTTATAAAATAATCACTTCAGAATCATGAACGGAATCCATGATTACAGTTATAAAGTATCCAAACAATTCTAGAAAATACTGAAAGACGTATTGGTTTTCCAGAGAATCGCTGAAGAATCTTCTCGAATGTGGAACTGAATTTAACGACAGATATATTTTACTTTAATAATATATCATAATCTTTATTACCCTTTTTTTGTTTCAGTGCTACCTAACATCGAAAGTGCAACAAAAGAGATAAGTTTTAGAGGACCCCTTGATATACCTATCACAGGATCTATCTTTGTACAAGATAACATAGTACCTAGCCTAAGAAAATGGTTCGGTGAAAGAAAAGACATTCCTAACACTATAAAAGACTTATTTTCGGAAAATGGTGAACATGCACAAAGAAAAGGAAAAAACGCAAAACATGATAGCAATCTACAAGATAACAACATAGTCTCCGACTTGACAAACTGGCTCATGAAAGGATTGGACAATCCTATTGACGCTACAAAGAAATTTTTAAATGAAAATAGTGAGAATATAGGAAGACGAGGAAAGAAAGACAGACGTAATAGCGATATACAAGATGACATACCTATACAGAATGACGTAGTAACTAAACTCACAAAATGGCTCAGGGAACGATTGGGCAATCGTGTTGAGATCGTACACAATTTATTTAGTGAAAATGGGGACGTTACACAAAAACGTAGAAAGAAAAGCAATAGTGAGAAGCATAACATCAACGTGTGAAGAACTTTTAGGCTTCATTATTCCCTCATTAGAAAAAAAAAGCACAAGTGCATTTAGATGTAATTCGAGAAAAATGAAAAATTAAATGTTTTTTTTTTTTATTTAACATCAAGGAATTGGGAGTTTTGTATAATACATAAAGAATGAGCATTGTTTAGTCTCTGTGTTTATATTTAATTTTTGAATGATACTTATAACTTCATTAAAAAGTGCCCTTTTTCTTAGAATTGTCATGCGTTTTCGTATCCGCAATGCACATGAGTTTCCTCGTGGAATTGATTGTTTCGAAAAATCGTATAAAATGTGATTTTTCCAAAACTCTGTTGGAAAGTCATTGTTTTTAAATAAATATTGAATGTGACGTCACTTGAGCAACCGTATTGTCGTTATAGACTTATTGGCTTTAGTGTAAATTTTCTAACTAAAAATTTCGTTGTTTAAATTTCTTATTAAATAAATATATGCTCTAAGGTCTGATTTTTATAATACAGCAATATAAATGTTATTTTTTAAGATTTCATTTCCTCGTATTTGGAAAATTAAACCCGACAGTAGGGTCTCTTTTTTAAAATCATGTCATAAATGTGTGTATGTATTATGAAGGTAGGTACTCAAAATAAATTGGGTACCCAAGAGGTACATTAACACGAGTTAAAATAAATATTATCAATATTCCTTCAATAATGAATGACAATGTTCACGATGATTAAACATCATTGATGACGATGATTAAACATCATTGCTGACGATGATTAAACATCATCGCTAACAAAGTTTAACATCATTGTTAATAATTATTAAATATAATTGTAAGTAATAATTAACAGTCAATATTGACAAAGGTAGTCTATCTCGCACCTCCTAATTGAACATATCTGAACAACCCAAAGGTTGGCTGGTAGAGTATGCCTAAAGACACTAAGCTTCGCCTTGTGTACGATAATTTGCAATTAAATTTATAATTCGGAGGGGGAGGACACGCACGCTGCAATCCAATAGCCGCTGAGCGCACTCAACTGGCCTCATTCCCTTCTCACAGAATAATACTTTTCCACTTTATACTATTCCCCAATGTGCGTACGTATTTCGAGTTCGTATTTTAGCAACTGAGATATGCCAGAGCCCATTCCTATCCTATCCCTCCCCATTCTGTAAATCCATTCCTATATCTCGAAAGGTAGACAGCGCATGCGGACTTGTGCCAACGTTTGTTATTCTGGACTGAAGTTAGCATGTACCGGGAATATATATAAACGACAGTATCCACCTACCACCAGGTGGACTGTATGCACATTTGCTGCCGCCTTCCTATAAATGATTATATATATACAGTCAAAACCCGCTATAGCGAAACATAATATTACGCAAAACTCACTTATCCATCATTAACACATGTAACAAAACCAACAAGTCGGTTTGGATGACTTTACAGCTGTTTGAAGAATAAATACGAAAATGGGATGCCGAGTTGAAGGGGGGGGGGGGATTTTTACTGCTCGTAGACAATTGTCGTGCTCGCCTTCGTGTGACGTCCAACCTCCGGAATATTGAGTTAGAATTTTTCCCAGCTAACACCACAAGTGTCTTACAGCTGAAAGCCGAGGGTGATAAAAAGCTTGAAAGGCCACTATAGAAGGTAAATGTTGTTGTCAATACTCGAATCGGATGGCATAGTCTCCAATAATATGCGAGACGCAGTGAATTTTTTGAGCAAAGCCTGGAAAGAGGTAACACCAGCAACAATACAGCATTCCTTTCGCCATGCGGGACTTTGTGGAAGTTCTGGTGACGCTTCTGCAGCAGCTGACGAGCAATCAGAGAGTGAAGATGACGTGCCTCTGACTGAGTGGATTAAACAATTTAATTCACTCATTCTCTCTAGAGGCCCTATAAAGGTTTACCGAAACAGACAAGGACGTGGTTACACCAGAGACCCCAACCGATGAGGTAATCCTCGATTCAGTGACGAAAGGCATGGAAGGAAGAAAAGGAAGAAGAGGATGATCAATCCGAACAACCCTGAGTTTCCTGCATCAGCGAGTTTACAACAACTGTTTGATGCAATGTAATTGATAGACACGTACATATTATTCCAAGACCAAAACAATATGGACACACTATACAAAAATACAGGCAAAATATTGGCACAGCAAAAAAGTTCAGGGTAAGATGACCGTTTATGTAATTTGTTCAAACCGATTGTTTTGTAAGTATTTATTTAAAATTAGTATTAGTGTGTAATTAATACATAATTTACTTTTTGAATTAAACATGTAAATATCGCGAAAAATGATTTGTATTCAGGGAGAGGTAAGAAACAAATCATTTTTCGCGATATTTACATGTTTGCCTCTCCCTGAATAAGGAGTTTACATTATTCAGGAAGAGGCAAGAAACAAATCATTTTTCGCGATATTTACATGTTTGCCTCTCCCTGAATAATGAGTTTACATTATTCAGGGAGAGGCAATAAACAAATCATTTTTCGCGATATTTACATGTTTGCCTCTCCCTGAATAAGGAGTTTACATTATTCAGGAAGAGGCAAGAAACAAATCATTTTTCGCGATATTTACATGTTACAACGGAAGAAATTGTTTGGTCCCTTGAGATTCGCTATAGAGTTTTGACTGTATATACGATTACAATTGTTGCCACTGGTTATATTTATACTTATCTTATATTTTTTTTCTTTTGGTTATGAAATATGCTTCATCACTTCTGACAGCAGTATTTTCTAAAAATAAAATCACCGAACTGTTTTGTTAACACTTTATTTTACGTTAAACGAATATCAGTGTGCCGATACAATATTTTAATAATTAACTGCTTCTGCTATGGATACGGTTATCAATGCAAAACTTTAACACTAACTAAGACTATAGCATGCCATATCCCTTCCTCCATTGATAATTCTTTGCCACATCTTAAAATTTAGTACAGAGTAATAAATTCATAATTTAAAACAAAATCAAAGGATCATGGTCCGAATTACGCTTCGCATTTTAGTCGAAACTGAACTGTCTCATATACAATATTCAAATTTAATAATTAAAACTGACACTTTTTAACCTTTCTGAAGTTGTAATGATAGAAAAAGGACAGCAGATAGCAATCGTTACACTTCAATAGTTTATGAATAAAAAACAATAGTGATAATCTATTAATTATAGGTTAATTTATAGGCTTATGGTCAAATTATAAGAGTAAGTTGTTAATAGTATTTACATTGCAAACTGTTGTCGTATGTCAAATATACGTATGTATATTTTATTAATTGAATATTTTTATGTTATTCACGATTCGTGAGCATACAAGTGAGTATAATTCGGACTATTAAAAAAAAACGTTTTTTTTTTAAACCATCCGCGTAGAAAAGCTTTCATAGAAATAATTCCCGATATGGCATGCTTGTACTGTTAAATATCGAAACTGTAAGCCTAAATTCAAGGCAAAATTACATTACAATAATAAATCGTTACTTCTCGTACACAAAATTTCGTGAGTCCACCATATAAATACCGCTATATCGTTACTAAGCGCTCATACACACTGACGATTACCGAAACGCACGTGTGTAGGAAATCTTAGCTAATACTCTATAAATACCTATCAATAATGGAGATAGTCAAATAAAAATATACAGCCAACAAAAAGAGGTATAAATTAAAAATCAAAATAAAAATACATTTTTTATTATTAACGAAAAATAGACAATATTTACAACAACAAATACAATTTTATAAACATGGTAAAACAATCTTAATCGAGAATAGGTACCGAATTCCCGATACAGAAAAATGAACGTTTACAAAAAATCCGTAATCATAAAAGCTTCCGTATCGGGTGGTTGTAACAATATGTCCAATCAATCAAAACGTCTTAAACGTAAAAAGTTCACATCGCAATTGATCAAAATGGCGGAATACCCGAATGGTAGGATTCAACACGCATCCGATTAGCGAAATCCATAATAAAATCTCCTAGGGTTTAAAACCTTGCGATAAAATTGATAAAAATGATAAAACGTTTGACTGCGAACACTGAAAATAGACAAATCGCTTTATTGACGTTCTGCTTTTAAATCAGCTTATATTTTGGACATTCCGCTACTGAGACAGTTTGCTATTTAGCAGTTTACCGTGCAATTTGAATATTTTGTCTACTTGGACCTTTTGCTACATAGACCATCCGATGCGGGAAGCTTATAAAAATGGATAGGGAGATTTAATACTAAATACTTAAATAAATATATACAATACACATACTGCCATAGAATGGCGTATAAATTAACGAAATAGTATAAAACAATTTCGAATTTGAGTGTACTTAGCGTAATATGGAACGTTTGCGGTGATACAAAACATTTTAATTAAAAAAAAATCCCACTTAATCATCTAGTATTTAAATATGTCCTAAATCATGAATACTAGAAAAACTTTACATGACATTACGACCATTTAACATGTGTTATAAATTAATATTTTTATATAGAACTATTATCGGCCAAACCCGATTTCACGATAAACTATTTTTCCCTAGGCCGAACTAGGATCAACCAGTTTAGCTTCGGATAAACTGGTTTGTCTTGATAAGGAAGTTCACAGTTCGGGACAAACTGATATTTCCTTGAGAAGATCCTTAGAAATGTGAACAATGTTAAAATGATGACCTCTGAACATTGTTTTTTCTCAAAATACCAGGAATTTTATAAAATCGGAAAATTTTACTTTCTGGTAGATGGCGGAGGTCATGATGAAGCTAGACATTAGACTAAATAAGGTACATATTTTTCTATTAATTCGTCTTTATTTTAATACCAAGAAAAACGAAAAAGTGTCCGGTACACCTAATATCATGTTTCATGATGTATATAGAAGCATTTCTAATACTAAATTAGTAGAAAATATTTCAAGAATATCTGCCATAGACTATCTTTTACAAGACCATTTATTCGAGTAAACTTGACATTTGTATGAAAAACTATCGTTCCCATCAAAATGTGATCTGCTGATTTATTTTGAACTTTCTAGAAATAATATTAAAACTCACGTTTTTAACAAAAGTTACTTTCTGATGAGCACAATGACCCGAAGTGGATGACTTCATTTTGTAACAAAAGTCAATTCGATAATAAGGTCATGTTCGTGTTAAAATGGTTAAAAAGGTTATGAAAAAAATTATAGTTTTGTAATAGAAATAATACAACAGACAAGTGGACCTGCACTTGGTGGTAAGCTATATCAACATTAGTCACGATGACAAACAATTATCTGAAGAAATTTTACAGTGGCTTTGAAAAAAAATATATTTTTTAATTTTAGAGTTTAACGGGCTGAAAAGCTTTCCTCATCCGATTTCGTCCCCATTTTTCCTTGGGGATGGGGTAATAATTAAACAGCAATGGATTCTGTAATGTAATGCAAAGTTAATAGAGTCTATTTTTTAATGAAATAGGCATGATGATTATACTACAGATTTACGAAAAAAGGAAAATTCGACGCCAACGCCATCGCTTCACCCGCTAAAAGAGTTGATTTGAAACAATTTTGAGCAAAACTTTGCTTTAATACCTTAAGTTATACTGATAAATGCGAATATTAGGTCCATATTTCAATATGAACGAATTATTGTATTATCCAATCGAAGGTTCGAAGAAATACAAACTAGTATTGCAGGACATTATCGACTTATTCAATACACGGCTTGATAGCGACAACCCGCAAATATAACGTTGAAATGTTGCAAAAAAACTTATTCATTCAGAACAAAGGAAATGAATATTAAAGACACTAGAATAACTCGTTTACTAACGCAAAATAGGTTTGTAATTGTTCAAATATTCGGTTAACCAATTCCTTACATAACTATGCTATTGTTGAAATAGCATAATTTTGATAACTATTACACTTCAAGTGTTAAATAATACGAAACACGGAACGAAATTTAGAATAAAACTTACACATTATTATTGCATTGTTTAAAAAAATAGCTAAAATCGTTTGGTTTTTACAAAGACAAATAATACTATAGACCCAGTCACGGCGTGGCCACATGCGATATAAAACGAGCTATACATTTTTATATAATACCTTTAAAGTTTGGGCACAATCACGGTACAATGATGTGGCCTTGAAAAAAACCTGGCACGCAGAGGGATGCATTAATTAATTAATGCGTTTATACATAAGCGCTTCTCTCTTCTGTTAGACGGTGAGGGAAGATATCACTATGTCTATAGGTTTCTCTGTCTACGGCCTTTTACGTTGCGATAGACCAAAAATGGGCCATAGACAATAATTATAAAACCACAGCCAAAAATTCACGTGTTTTTTAGGATGCGATAAAGAAAAAAAATTCCACAGACAAGAATTATAAAACCATAGACAAAATAACTTCGTTCTTAGGCTGTAATAAACAAAAAAAATGGACCAGACAATAATTATAAAACTATAGACAAACTCACGCAGGCGAGGCGACGACGTGCACAGGGCGGTTGTTTCAACGCAGGTCCGGGTTGTCGTTGATTTGCTTCTTGATACGAACCAGCATGCTGGTGTACCACTGGTCAAGTCGGGATATGCTGTCGTAATTCTTTATAGCTTCAGTGAAAGCCTCCACGTTTTGCTCTTCGAGGTGTTCGATTAGCTCCTGTGAAAAAGGGAATTTATTTAAAATTTAGTGTCATGGATAAAGTTTCATTGGGAGGTTTACAAACAACAACCAAACATATATAAGCCGCGGGACCAATAACCGATGGGGGAGATGAGTCCTGGAATGGGCGTGAGACGGCCGCCGGCCAGGTGGACTGACGACTGGAAGAAAGTCGCCGGTAGAGACTGGATGAGAAGAGCTGAAGACCGTGTGTGGTGGCGGTCCTTGGGAGAGGCCTATATCCAGCAGGAGAGACACAGACTGATAGTATGGTATGGATAGTTACGGATATTTTATTTATGGAAAGAATGCGGGGAGACGAGCATGCCGTCCACCTGGTAGTAAGTGTATACACTGTCGCCCTGCGAAATTCACGGTACATACCGACATCAGTCAAGAATGACAAACATTGGCGAAGGTCGACAGCGCAAAATAACCCCCCCGCCCTAAATTTACCTTGTAAAATCTAAATCTAATTATAATAAGAAAAAAATATTTTACCTTCTTGTGTTAAAGTGGTTACAATTTAAAGGAAATATTATTCTTAGCTGAATGGAGCTTCCACAACTAAGGCTGTGGTTGGTGGTGACTTTCGGTTAATGGTACCAGGGTTAGTAAATATTAACCATGGTACCACTGGTATCGGCGGTATGGTCGGTGGTACCACAGTTAATAAAATTAAAATGTATATTTGATGGAAAAAAGGCGGCAAACGATCGTACAGTCCACCTGATGGTAAGTGGATACTGTCACCCATGGACATCCACGATACAACATCAGTCCAGTATGACAAACGTTGGTACAACCCCGAATGTGTTTGAGATTTAGGATTTATTTGGAGAACAGGTTGGGAAAATGGGGAAGGATAGGATGGGACGGGAATGTGCTCGGGCATATCTCACTCACTACCGAAACACGTACTTACATTGGGGAAATAGGATATAATGATATAGAAATAGGATATAGAAATAGGAAATGCAGTACAGTTCAAGGTAGTCTTCTGTGAGAGAGAGGTAACGAGCCACTTGAGTACGCCCAGCGGCTGTTGGATTGCAGCGTATACCCTCCCGCTCAAAAAAAAAGTTATAAAATGATTATATTGGCATTCAGTACTTGATATTCCTTTTAAATATAAATAAATCTCTGTTTAAATTGTAGTTCCTTGTAGTTTATTGTAGTTTTTGCCCACTGTTTTTAGTTTTTACAGTGTAGCATCTGATTAAAATTGTCAACTGTCTTGTACTCACACTTTCGCAAATAAGCTCTTATTATTATAGTGACTGGTGGCAATGGACAATACAATGCTGAATACAGCCGGTAGCCCAACCACATATCAAGATCTGCCTTGATATTTTTTTATTTACCTTTTATTTAAAAATCTTTGCACTTAATCTTAAAAACTTAACGCCTGGAGGCATTCTCTACCAGCCAACCTTTGGTTAAACAGAAAGCACGTAGGGAGCATGTCGATATGGGTTTGGGTTACCACTAGTTGTTCTCACCTTAATAAGCTTATATTCTCGTGTATCAGCAAATGCTGGGTACAGTCCAGAGTACTTCTCTATCGCATGCTGAGCGTTCAAGATGTCAACGCAAAGATGGCATAGAGCCGCTCGGAACATGTATTCCTTCGCCGAATATTTTAGCAGACTGTTCTCCAGAGACGATTTGGCGATCTAGAAAGTAAAATAACAATAAAAAATTGACCGATAACAAATTCCAAAGCAAAAACACTAGACATTTAAAAGAAGTGTCCGCGTCATTTTCGAAATTCATAAACTAAAATTTCGTACTTAGTCTCATACAGATTAAAGATTTTTAACATTCGTTATGTCGTGGATAAACATTATAAATGTTGTGTTAAGGGTTAGCTCACGATTTCATCTATTTTCTATAGGCGATATTTCGATTCGGTGAACAGTGGTCTCAAGTAACCACGAATCATATACAACGTGCCACCGAAATAACGCAAAACTTGAAACACGTCAACCCATTTAAAATATATAATCAATCAAAAGTTACAAACATGTAAGGTTCTGTTATCCTGTCTAAAACGTTCGCACCGCTTATTATTCTGACCGGGCGCGGCAGCAGCGCGCTCTCGTGTCTGGGGTGACGCGCGTAGACTAAATGATATACTAGAATTGTACTATAATACATGAAAAACAAAGATACTAAAAGTGATAGAATCAATTCTACTTTTGACTCGGAATAAATTAAATATAATTTTTACGTCATTTCAGTGACACATTGTATAAGGTCCTACAAAAATTGTGTAAAATATTTTGATATGTCAACAAGCACACTACATATATTGTCGCTAACTAAACATTTACATTTTTTTATTAGACAAAAAATTGTTAATTGTCGATTAATTTACTCTTACGTAGTTGATACATAATTACGCGTACTCACTAACAGAAGCTAACAGAACGCGTTCAAAGGGCAAAGACCTAAACGGGTGATTGTGGATAGTGTTATTATGCATATACGAGTAAATTAATTATCGATTATTTATTTTTTGTGAAATAAAAAATTATGAAATAAATGTTAATTTTTATTGTACTGATTGACATATTAAAATATTTTACACAATTTTTGTAGGACCATCTAAACCATCGAGATCTCGGTCAAAAAAGTGGCGCTCAAAGGGATTCAAAATTTACGAAAATTTATTCAATTGTATAATTGAAACTCACCTGCTCATAAATCTGTATAGCCTTATCGTAGTGCTCAAGTTGAGCGGCGTACTGAGCCAGCTTGAGCATGCACTTGTTGGCGGAAGAAGTGGACTCTTCGCCGCGGAAGTAATCAGCGGCTTGCTCATAGTGTTGCATGGCACGGGCCAAATCTACACACTCAGTCTCGTATAATTCCGCTATGTTCTGTACAAACAAATGAGGTTTTGATAAGTGTAAATATACTCTTAAATGAGACAAAGGACAAGGTTTTTATGTGTAAATATATATATTTTTTATTCTTCTTTTTAAGGAACTTATGCCTTGGGGCATGGCAGTTCCATTATAACCTAAACTAAAATTCTGCAACAATACTATAGGTTACCAATATATGTTATCCCGGAAAACGGTACTTATTGTCTGTCGGTTCTAGTTGACGAGATATTCAGACTGTGCATAAATGTAAATGCTCTTGGAGGCAATACAAGGCAATACTGAATGAATTATTTTTTTAGGTAAACAATTGTTTTCGTCAAAAACCCAATACCAGTCTTCCCCATGAGAAAGGCGGAAACGACTTGTTACACTTAAACAATTTTTTTTCAGTACCTACTCTGAATTCAAATTTGGAACAATGGCATACTGAAATGATGGTTAGTATATGCCAGCTTCAAAACTGCACAAAAACCTTTTGATCAATCAATCATTTTTTAAGCCTTCATCAGGCCATCAAAACTGAAAATGCAGGGTGGCTTGATTCAGGTGTCTGAGAGTGTAAAACTTTATGTTACCTGGTGATGTTTAGCGGCCACAGTGAATCGGCCCATGTCCGTGTAGATCTCTATGGCTTTAAGGAGGCAGGAGACAGCCTCTGTAATAAAATAATGCACTGTTTAAAATAATCATCGCTTGTAAACTATTCTTGGACCTTATTGTTTGGGCAATAAGATTCTTAATATGTGGCATTAACTGAGAGAAAGAATGTGTTATTTTTAGTTCTAGTTTCCTAGATATAGAGAGTTTAGATAGATAGATAGAAAGATTTACACCAAAATATATAGAAGAGAAACAAAAAATACAATTATTTAGAAGGACAATCAGTGGCTAAAGTGATTTCTTCCAGGCAACTATTGGATGGTGAGGAGAACTCTGTAGATGAAGAGGTGGATGGTGTAATAAATAAATAATTTCTCTATACAAACAAACTATTTTTGAATAACTGAAGTTAAGGATTTAAGAAAATTTAAGAAGGAAAGAAAAGAAAATTTAAGGATGTCATCACCAAGTGGACAGAGTCCCACTTCGCAAGACTCCATTGTTTTTATTGTTACCAGAGAACTTATATCAAGCCCACCTTTAAATTATTCTACTCATTATTTAATTATTTCTTAACGTTATATTTACAGAATTATCCACTTTAAAAATTATTTTTAGATGAATGTTCTCTGATTTCCTGTTTGACTCCTTGAATCTATTTAGCCTTGAATCTGTTTATCATGTTTATCATGGTCAACATGCTGATTTGCTGATAGCAACGTAATAGCTGATGTAATAGTAAACAGTAGTACACATCCCGGTCGAAAGTAATACACAACGGCCTTTAGAAAGAGACTGTCTAATGTATATCTGTCATAATGACAGAGATGACGCTCTACAAAACAGAAGCTAGCTAATCATAGTTGATGTGTATTATTTTTGGCTGAGATTGTGTATTTCAGTATACCATGAAGATGCTAAGAAAAGGGTACTTGACTGTTAAAAAATATATAATTAAATAATTTAAGATAATATAAATTGATCCCTATATAATGAAAAATTAATGACTTGTAACTTTGAAGTTACAAGTTAGAAAAAGACCATGACATAGTACGGTGATGTCATCATTATATAACACGACTACAGACATAGGAAGATAAGTTTTTAATTTTCTAGAGAAATAAATAATTGTACTTATAAAAAATTTACTCATAATATAAAAGACGTTAAAAAACCTATTACCAAAACCGTAACCAGCCCAGCCGTTTAATCATCCACTGTTAAACATGGGTTTACTCAAGCAGATTGTCTTGTGCATGATGCATGAGGGATGTATGGCATCAAAGTGCCACACTGGCCAAGAGGGTTGGCAAATCCACTCTTTAAGATGTGGTGTAGTTCCTCAGAACTTGTGGTTGCAGCGTTGTTATTCATTGTCACCATTTCACGACACCCACGGGAATATTGGGTAGCAGGAAGACAGTGCAATATAATCTCATTACAAATGTGCATAAGAGTTTATGAGGCTTTATGTAAAGGATTGGTAGAGGAGGAAGAGAAGTAAACCATTTAAACAAAGTCTTCCGATCTTACCAAAATAATCTTACCATTAGCATCACTCTTTTTATAACAGTTAGATGCGTCCACAAAGTTAGTAGCAGCGTCGTGGCGGACTCCCGCCTTAAGGTGTAGCTGGGCGGCACTACAGAAAGTCTGGCCTGCAAGAGGCCATTTCTTGGCCATCTTGAACAGATTAGCGGCTCTGATGTAGCAGTCCACTGCCTCTTCTACTTTAGATGAGCCACTAAATAATTGAATTTTTTTATTAACGTTAGTATATTAAGAATTTTTGCATAGAATTTTAGAAGTGAACATAGCATATAAAAAGTTTATAGTTCTTCTATTGATGTGTTATTATAATTAATTTGTATCTAAGTCATTCTGAGCTGAGAAGAAATTAAAGAGATGTTTTTATTCTTTATATTTATCTTTTCATTTTAAAACTGAAACGTCATCAAGAATGACAAATCATGGTATGTCCCAATTTGTACCACTTATCTTATTTGTGAAAGGATGGGGAATTAGGAGTTACAGGGGTGAGAAAATTTATTAAGACAGATGTTTGTTAATGTGTCATGTGATCATATTGTTTCTGTCTAAAATTTTTTTGAACCAACTGGAGATTGAATGTAGGACATTACACTCAGCAAGCAGTAGCAATATAAACTAGCCTTACAGGTTAATTAATATTAAACCTCTGAAAAGAGAGTAATTTACTAAGAGTACAGTTTTTTTTACTTTCTTAGATTCAATAATTGTAATGTAATTATTTGTTTTATATTTGTTGTACTTATTGCATGTTAATTTAAATATTTGCATAGTGCTAAGGCAATTTGTGTAGGTCAGTCATATTATATTTTACCATCACACATTTTGTACACACATGTACACACATTTTGACAAATAAATAATTCAAATTTGAGAGTACTGAACAGAAAAGAGTAGGTGTCGAAAAAGGTGCTCATAGGTCTTTGTTGTCTCAAGTGAAAGTGATAATTACACCAATAAATTTTGCCCACATTCCATGGCCTGTATAATTTCATTTAAAACATAGGCAATTGGACTATGAATCATAATGTGGGACGTTACCTAGTTATTTCGCAAAAGTAACTGGTGTTTCCTTTTGTTATCTAGATATTATACAAGCACCATGAATCAGTGTTCTATAATATTTAACCTGTTATATGACCTTATTTGAACGCAACAATGAGATCAATGTTCTATTATATGTAGATTATGGGGTGATTGTGTCGAATTTGCACACTATAATAATATTAAATTAGATATAAGCCAATTTGAAAGTATTAATTCCTGACAATTAAAGTTTAAAACTGGTGGGTATTATAAAGTAAATAATAGAAAATTCATTAATTAGAATTATTGAACCCCTAATAAGCTTAATCAAGTAATAATTAGGACGATATCAACAAATTATTAACAAGTCATTGTCTCACCCGAAAAGTGACCCAAGGAAGGATTTCGACGAATTCAACTTTTTCTCAGCCTCCGCCACTAAC
This sequence comes from Sesia bembeciformis, assembly GCA_943735995.1. Taxonomy (NCBI): domain Eukaryota; kingdom Metazoa; phylum Arthropoda; class Insecta; order Lepidoptera; family Sesiidae; genus Sesia; species Sesia bembeciformis. Next base: position 12,542,852 of record OX031044.1, read on the forward strand.
TGCATGGCTTTTTGTTCAGTGTCTGCCATTTTGCTGGCTTAATTAACACTAACTTTTGCTAAAAAAACTGTTTTATTCCACTAAATTTCCGATTATTGACAAAATGTCGTCAGAAAAGAATGTGAAAATCCGTCGGTGTCATCGATTGATTTTGGGTTGCCATACAAGAAAATATTTTTTTAATAATTTATTTGGACACTGGTATAGTTATTTGGCCACACATATTTTAACAAAATTTGCTTAATTTTACAACTAGGGAGGAATTTTCTAAAAAAATATCTAAACTACGAAAATATTTTCATGTAAATTTTCAATTTTTATTTTTATTTTACGGAATAAAAATATACTGTATATTTCTGATATAAATGTTTGTTTAGCACTTTCCTTTCGTTACATTAAAAAATGAATTTAAAAATAATCGTAATTTCGAACAATTTCAGTGTGGCGTTAAAACGAAGGCTGACTAAAAAAAAATGTAAGTACTGCCCATGTTTTTTTGCCCATTATTTTAAAAACATAATTCATGCCGATTCCAAAAATATACAATACTATGATCTAAAATAAAAACAAACGTTACTTCATCATTCATCAAGATATATTATTATGTCCACAATAAGAGGAAACATGGCGGTAAGTACAATGTGATATGTTGGATTTATCTAGGTTTACTATTGAAACAAATAAAACTAAGTATTTTGTATTATTTTATTTTTACAACAGATGTTCAAAATGTCTCCCATCATCTGTAATAGGTACCTACATAATAGACATCGTCATAGAAATTCGTAGAGCTCTCGCTCTTTCATTGTTTTTAACAATATCGATTACAGCAGTTAATTTTTGCCGTAGCTCCCGTTCAGTTCTATTTTCTTTTTCTTAAACCGCTCCTTTGAAGTATTCCCACAGAAAATAATTGATCGGGTTGAGATCCGTTGAACGCGGAGGCAATGCACTGTGCTTCCCCTAATCATCCATCGATTTGGGAATACTTCATTTAAATAATTCGTAACAATGCGAGAAAAATGAACGGGAGCTCCATCATGCTGTAACCACATCACATCACGCACTGATTGAGGCACGTCTTGAATTAAACCAGGAAGTTCGTTTAGCAGAAACTGGTGGTAACGTGCGCCATTCAGTCACGCCGGAAGTTCAAACGGACCAATCATTCTTGTATTGACTATACCGTATACCCTATTGACTATGCCCACAAATTGATACCGAACTGATTGATGTTGGAAGCGATCGTCTCAAGATTCGAGGATTAATTACAGGCCAATGGTGTAGGTTGTGTATGTTATAAACAGCGCCGGCTCTAGCCCATGTAGCGCCCGGGTGCAATCAATACCCTGGCGCCCCCTAGTAGGCGCTTTGGATTCTTTGGAGGCGTCGCGAGCGGCGCTCGGCGCCCCCTAAGACCCTGCGCCCGTGTGCGCCGCACGACCTGCACCTATATAAAGCCGGCACTGGTTATAAACTCTGATCCGAGTTATTGTCCAAGTCCCGTTGAGTAAGAGTCGCTCAGTAAAGTGATAGTAGGTTTAACTGAGACCTCAGAACAATTAGACAGAGGTCCTTCCTAGAAGTCACGTGCTTCCTTTCTAGGAATTTGATTATCAATGCAGTCTTATTTGATTATCAATTTATCACAAACATAATGCACTAACACTAGGCACTTTGAAGTTTAATAACTATCAATATTAAACCACAAATCCCACAATACACATTTTCAGCAATAATCAAACAAAAATTCAACTTTACTTGTCGGGTTCCCACCAAAAAGTCGAACAGGAAAATAATTACGAATACGTTCAAAAAACACGAGTCCAATAAATGCAAGTATTAGTGGGTGGTTATTTCATTTAAAAAGAAGTTTGTCAATAACCTTAGATCAAATCAAATGGAGGAAGACACGTTACTCACGGCGCGTGGTCCTACAAAACAGAGTCCGTTGGACCTGCTTCGTTTAGCTTTAGAACAGCGACTTACTTGCACGTGATACTCACACGGTGAACACAACTTTGTAGTAGAAAATCACTTCAAAATGCCTTCCTGTGCATTTATTCAGTGCACAAATCACTCAGGGAGTAAAAACAAGACATGAAATCACATTTCAAGCGTAAGTACACCAAAAAGTAATAATTTGTAGTTTTTAAAATTATTAGTTTACATTCGGCCAGTAATGGGTGAGCGACATAAAGCTATACCAAACATGTGCGAGCGACCGTTTAGCTTGTCTCGCTCTTGACACTATCCAAGCTCATCGCTCGGTCTTTCGGTGTCGTACAACGTGACTTCAATTGTAGGTGAACGAGTTTGTGTCCATGTAGTTGTGCATTCGAGCCTATTTTCAGTAGACACAATGTAAGAACGTACATCTTCCGCCTCTGCTTTGATCTAAGTTTATAATATATAATATATTTTATATGCAATATTTTCTGTTCATGATAGCACGGGATGCATGTCGAGGGTTTTATCTTTCAAGTCGAGCTCAGATATAAACATTATTCGCCAAAGTACGATATGTCACATGGGTGACAGTGTCCAATCATCACCAGCACCGAAATCTATGGTAAACCAGATGAAGTCTGTTGAACTTCTTTCTGTATAATCTTCCACCTTATCACATGAAGTAAGTTTAAAAAGAGCTTGTTCCATTATAAGCTTTATTCTTAATCCTATTCCATACTGCCCCTTCAAAGGAGGAAACCTTTGAAACATGCCGTGTTATATTATTGAATCAAATCTGTTCAGTAGTTCCTAATTGGGAACTTTTCAAACTTTTTTCATAGTTTGTACAGACATATAAACAACGTTGAATACGGTTCATCCAGCTCTACAACTTTTAACTATTTTTTTTTAAAACTTGGGGGAAAATATTGAAATTTACCTGTTAGATAGGCGCAAGAAATAAAACTCGGATATTTGTCATATTTATTTATTATCGTGTATAGACATAACCGCCACTATCTGCGATAACAAGATACACAACGGCCGAAAGCTTTATGTTGGAGTGTTTTCTGACCAAGTTATTATTGATATAAAGATCACACAGAAAACATTCCATGCTAACATAAAAATATATTTTACAATATATACTTTTTCAGCTAATTCTCAACAACTAGGTATATTCTCTTTTAGACACCTATTGAAATAGTGCTACGTTTAATACTGTGATTGTTTGAATATACGACTAGGTTTACCGCAGTTTTTGGTCTGTCCCAGGACTATTTTGTACTAAAAACACAAAATTATTTATTTATAAAATATACCTACGAGCAAATATCAAAAATAAGCCAACAAGGTTTTGGTGTGGCGTAGCATCGCAATCTGAATGTTGAAAGGAATTTAATATCCAAAATGGCGACAAACTTTTTCCTCATAGGTTCATTTTTAAACTTTGAATGATGAAAAAAACACGCTAAATCAAACGAGAAAAAAGAATACTACTTAACCATATGCTGATAAAAAAATCGATGGGAATCACCTATGATTTCTCTGGCAACACTACTGTTGCCAGTTTATAAGTAAACCTACTAAGAAGGAAATATTGATTGCTTATTTAACAAATTCATTTATCCATAGTTCTTAGGCGACAGACAGACCAAGGTTCTATTCAAAGATATTGCTATTTTTCTGTTTTCTTCTTTCTCTTTCATTCATGATTATAACACAGAGAGGCCGTTACATTACATTGTGGAAATATTGTCCTCGGTGTAAGAGGAAAGGAGACATTACATTACGACTATGTGCAGATATTATTTTTTCCTTAAAATATTATACGATGTTTCTCTAAATAAAATTACGTGTCTAGTCTCCCTAGACTATCCCTATATTTGAACTCATTGGGCGAACTCTGGACCCGTGGATAAAAGCGTCAATCATGGCAGGGTAAAAATAAGATAAAAGAAAAAAATAATCTTAATTGATTTATTTCATAAATAAACTAAATTCAATATCTAAAGGCGCGACAGTAAGAGCTATAACATATTGGGAGATATTTACATAAAAGGGAAAACGTTGATAAAAATAATAGCAAAAATTTACAACTTAAAAAATCAGAAGCCACTAGGAGCACTACAATCAATTCAAAAACGGGATTACTTAATCTTTTCAAACCTTAAAAGTAGACTAATAGCGAATCCCACTATTTTAAATAAATCAGTCGAATCCACCACACATCACAGAACATAATGAAGAAAAAAAAAAGGTAATGGCCAAACTAATTTAAAAAAAAAACCCACTGGAATTTCTCTGGCAAGTTTAACTGCATAAGACTTCATAAATTACCGTACAATACTTAAAATTAAGGTTATGAAACCTACTCGTCATATTAACCGTGTAGTTTTTCCCTATACTATTTGTGTCATTTGAATTATTACGTCATAATATGCTTTTTCTTGCTTGTCGGGCACTTGATAGAAAGCTAAGATTTTAAATATTCAACCCAATTTATAATTTTGTTGAAAATACAGAAAAAGCTATTTATTTTCTGCTTAATTGTACATCGTCGGAATGAGAAGACAGTGGAGACGACGAAGAAGACAAAACAGACTAGTGTTTCAAATCTAGCTTGATTAGAATGACATCTGTCAGTGCCTCGAATAGTACAATCCTACAAATAAAAAAGTACATATGACAGAACCTTCTGTGATTTTTAGTTTTTATATAGCACTATTTGAGGCACTTTGACAGCTGTCATTCTAATCAAGCTAGATTTAAACGACTGCAGTTACGAAATATGACGTATTATTTATTAAAAGAAGGTATAGGGTAAAAAAACCTTTTGTTATGAAGAGTAGATTTCATAACCCAAATTAATCGATATATCCTCGTCTCTCTTTCAGCAATTTTTAACACGGTTTCACGGCTCTGGATACAGGTCCTTTTGAGCCCAACAAATTCTTTAGTGTTGCCATTATTAATCTCTACTAAAATGTATTGCACAAAATACAAGCAAACTTCAGGACTTGCTAAAAGGAATTATCTTAAAATATTGCATTTTTTTATAGGTTTACCTTAATAATCCGGTGCATTTTAAGATGGAAAATCTTAATCAAATGTAATAAATCCATAACAATAATGAGGTCCCTTTGCTCAGAAAACGCCATATTTAATCTCTGAAGTACAAGCAACAGATTTCACACAAAATAGCAAATGATATTTTATACCATTAATTTGGATTCAAATCAATACCTCAACATTTAATAATACATACGAATTGTCATAGTAAAAAAAGATAAGTAGGTTATCTTTATATTTAAGTTTCTTCGGCGATTTGTAGTTATGTGTTGTGCCTACGTCCAACTAACAAAATTAAAGTTACGGAATGCACTATATTATAAGAAAAGTTAATTTTATATCGCAATTAAGCGATATTAAAGATATATATTATATTAAAGTATCCAATATATCCAATTATAACTATTTGACAGTGCAATTATATTATATTAAGCTGGAGATTATTATATATTATAATTTGTAAACACTTTTTAATTACATTTGTTCATTCTTTTTTTAAATATGTAAGTTGTCATAAAAATGTATCATTAAAGTGAATACCAATGTAATGTAGATATAATTTACCCTTTGTGTAAATCATAGCGGAACAGATTCTAAAAAAAAAATATCGTTGTATTTGCAGCCACGATTACAAATAAATTATATTTTTATTGTTATTACGATCCATTGTGACCACTTGTTGTTCGATGCAACGACACAGTTACAACACAATTGTAAGAGTAAATTGTAATGTTTGATGTCACAATAACAAGACCATATTGTTATAACTGCGTTAAATCCTACTTGTACAATAATATAACTTTGTGAGATCAATAAGTTTGGCTAATCGGGCGAATACGTTAAGCACACGAGCAAGTTAGTTTCCATGAAGAACATACTGTTCTTTTTCTACTATGATAAAACTTTACCCATCGACGTGTAACAAACATATAATCATATAGATTTTCAATATTTTTTATATTTTTTCAAACACGTTTATTTTTTTTTAGGTCGAGCAGCATATTTTTTTAGATATATTAGCACTATGTACTATGTGAAACACCCATTTCATTATTTACACATATAACACTGCTGATTTCAACTGTAGAACAAAAATGTATTTATAATCAAGCAATTATTCAATATATTCTACCGTATTACTTATACATATATATAAACAGCTACATGTATTGAATAATATATATATTCTTCTTCTAAATAACACATATAATCAGTGTTGCCATTTAAAAATCACGGTTTCTACCAAAACTGTTATAAGTACAGTAGCATTCATTATAGTGTGCTAATCGAAACGTGTCACAAAATACATTACAAAATTTTAATTTGTCAGTTAAATGTATAAGTACGCAATAACACTTTGATATACTTTCGTTTTTCTCAATTGTTTTTGGTACTAACCGCTCTCAAGAATTCCTATTCTTCTGTCTCCTTCGTTTAAAAATTTGATATCAACCAATAAAAATAATGCCTGTCAAAACATAGTTTATGAAAGTCCCAATAAAATCCACATATGTATATATATATATTTTTTGGGATTTTAATATACGAGATGGTTTGACATTGATATTTTTATTGACCTTAAACTTTATTTTTGTCAAGCTTATTGTTTTTTTTTTTTATTGATTGTGTAAGTTTGCAAATGCAAGTTTATTGAACAATAAACATTGAAATTGTTAAAATTAAGATATTAACTATGGCATAACTTAAAAAATAATCATTAAAGTAGTTAATAATTGTGAAAACAGAAATAAACTGTTTTCAAAACATGAACTGGCTTCCAAGGATTCGCTGAAAAGTTCATGATATATAAGATCTAGATATCATTATCTACTTTCTTTTTGTATTAATTTGTTTTTGTTTCAAGTATCAAGTACGTTTTTTTCTGTTTACAACGAGCCAAAGATTTTTTTTTTATAATTGTTGACATTTTAAGTGCCACGTTCGAATAAGCAAACTATTTGCTTAATTTTAATATAAAAGCGAGATGGCAATGACCTTAAATTAGCTCAGTACTTTGTCCAAATTTTAATAAAAACTTTCTACAGTAAAGCACAAATAATACTTTGAAAATTGCTGAGGAGTCTTTAAAAAACAATATCACATCGACTAAAATATACACAGTTTGTGTTTTAATCAAATTTGCACAAAGTAATTTGCACAAAGTGCAAAGTGTGTGCTATGCACAAGCATAGCACACAGTATGCAAAACTGTTACGACTATATAGAGTAAGGACGCTGACCTTAGAATTTGATGGAATTTATTCATATTGTAGCAATTTTTCAATGGGATAATTAAATGTAACAACCAAACTCCAAATAAACGACACAGTGATTCAACTCCGAAGTTCGACAGATAATAATTTTAAAATCTTATAGTAATGCAATATGAAAATTAGCTTTCAAACTTTAAAATCCTTAGTACATAGATTAATCTTCAAATATCTTATAATAATGCAAGGTCTTTGTACAAACAGTTTAATTTTTAAAATCTTGTAGTAAAAACTACTATACTACAAGGTTCTAGTTAGAAGTCGTCCTAATACTACGTTACTATTATAGTAACGTAACTTTCTCGGGTTGTAACATAGTAACTTAACTAGGATTTTTATTAAAACAATATCTTCATTCTGTTTAAGTATGTTGGAGTTTAAAGTGAAAATCAAGATTTGAAAACCGGTTATATTTTCCAACTGTTTTCAGCCTAAGTACAAATTACCGTTACTTTTTAGTTTTTGCCGAAAAAAAAAATGTTTAATGGGTTTTATCACACTGTTTTAAAATATTTAATGTTGATTTACGGGCATTTAATTCATTAATTAGGTTCGTATAATTATACACCCTATTCATTAAATTTTGACTAGTTCCGTATCGAACGTGAACTTTATCAAAACCGATATTTGAAAAAACAGACTCCAAGCCTTAGCGGAAATAGAGTATAAATCGATTAATTTACACATATAAGTTAAGGTATAACGGTTAAAATAGAGTTTATGAAAGCGAGCGAGTCATTTTCACTGTACATGAATATTAATGGTCTATTTTTAACCGGTTCCAAGTCTTGACGAAAATTAGGATTTTAACGTAATCTTGTATACTTGGTAAGCACCTAGTCCATATATCCACAACAGTTCTAATATACACCCGTAATATTCAATTTGATAACAATCTATGCGATAACTCCTATTATGTTTCAATGACAGTTAGGGGTGCTAGGCACGTATTCGATACGACATATCCAGTTCGGTTTTAGGCCTCATTCATACCGAACACACGGACCGGAAGTAGCCCAATGCGGAGGATGTATATTTTGAAAGTGAACTTTAGCTCTAAAGATTATGGTTTAAATTTAAAGATTATGGCTTTTTGCATAAAATTGCGAAACAAAAATAATTTCATGTTAAAGATTTATTAATTAAGCTGTATAAACTCCGTGGTAGGCTGCGGTTGACAGCTTCATGCCAAATTAAACACCATGAGCATCAAATTTAGACCACGATGTTTGGGGACAATGTTCACTTTTAAAAAACTTAATAATAATAATATTTTTTATATCTTTATTGTATAGACTTATATAGATAATTGCACATATAGCTAAAAAAACAGAAAACAATAGACAATTATGCAATAGAACACATATATAAAATACACGACGTTCAATTTTAAAATATGTACCTTCGGCATTGGGGTCCTTTTGATTCCTGTGGTGGGCATAAATCAGGCCTAAAACCAAATAGAAATATACTGAACCGAATAAGTGTGTAACACTCCTTATTTCTTTACCACTAAGTGTGGAAATGGAAACAACATTTTTTTAGAAAAAAGTACTTTTGATGTTAAAGATCAAAAGTGTTTTCGTTTTTTTATTAACAGCTTATTCTATGACTAACATATAGTTTTGAAAGATATCATTTATACATAGATAATTATTATGAGTTATATATTATGGATATGGAATCTACGCAATGATTTCTCATCTAGACAATTTCGAAATTAAAACTCTAATTCCGAATCATAAATGCTGACTATGCCCAATGGTAGGGGAAATAAATAAAAATACATATTAAATCAATCTGTAGCTAAATGATTTTGTACATTTATGGAATGTGATGTAGGTTAAATTTGGACAAAAAAAAATTAGCGCACCGTTTCATAAGATTTCAATTTAAATTATTCATAAGTCGATTAAACATAAGATCGATGATGATAAAAAGTGTATTTCAAAAAATCTTGTATATTTTCCTATAAATCAATAACTTTATTTCTCTTTATAAGCATACCATGCGTCAATTATATATAAATAATTTAGCACTTAAAAATCTATCAATTTTTCAAGTATCAATATTTTAACTTCAATCATAATATACATGCAACGAATTAAAATTAAATATTTCAATAAAATGACTAAACACGCAACCTGCGAAAAAGTAGAAAGTGACATGTTTATGCGTGAAAGAGAGAACACTATGTCTCTGAGTTTACGTCGTAAAAAATTAAAACACTAGTACCTACCTTCACAAGTCAGCGTTGACGATGGCATTCCTTCAAACCTTTAAAACTACCCGACTGCTTTAAACCATTCTAAAAAAACATATTCAAGTGTTTTTCATAAAATTAAAAAGTAAATTTCTACGGCTAAAAGCAAAGAAATCTGCAAATTTAACAGGAAGCACGGAAACCATTCAATTTTATGAAGTATATTATACAATAAAAATATATTTTTTTATTGTATAATAACGCACATTTCTTTTAGTAACATAATAATATGACAAGAACGTATAGTGATTACAGAGTGTTACTCAGTGTTTATCGAGTACTCAGTTTTACGGAATATTCACTCAGTTTTTTACAGACTATCTACTCAGTATTTACCGACTACCTACTCAGTGTGTACCGAGTATTCACTCAATGATTACCGAGTATTACTCAGTGTTTCTCGAGTACTCAGTTTTACCGAATATTCACTCAGTTTTTACCGACTACCTACTCAGTGTTTACCGAGTATTCACTCAGTGATTATCGAGTATTTAGTAGGTGTTCACCGAGTATTTACTCAATGACATCAAGTATTCAACTCAGTGTTTCATTACTGAGAAATTACTGTTTTAACCGAGTATTAATTGAATACTGTGATAAAAATTACACTTAAATTTCATTCCGAGGAGGAATATTTCATATTTTGCGATTGATCCATTCATTGTATATAAAAAAGTTTTAAAACACGGTGCTAAGCAATCGGGTGTTTCGACAAAAATAATCCAACTAATGTGTGAGGATGACGTTTAACTGAATTGGTTTGTGGTGGGCTGTGGGGGGACCGCGGGGCGCATCGGTTGTGCCATCCCCATTGGCATCATTGGCGCACCTGGCATGCCCATTACCATGCTTGGCTGTTGCTGGAAGGTATACAAAAAGAGTGGTTACAAAGGAGCACTCCTTTGAAAACAAACATATTCTCTTATTCCAAACGTATATACAGTCTCCGTTCCATCGCCGGTTCTTTTTTATATAGGAAGAAGGCGGTAGACTAGCATACATTCCACCTGATGGTAAGTGTATACTGTCGACCTACAACATCCGCAATACATGCCGACATCAGTCCAGTATGACAAACGTTGGTACGGACGCTGGCTACCTTTAGATTTAAGAATGGATTGCATAATTTCGGAATGAATTTTGAAAATGAAAAGGAGGTATAACTCAAACAAAAGAAAAAAATATTGAAGATCGTAAAATTTAATCGTAAAAGATCGTTACTTTTCCTGAGAAATTACGATCTTCTTTATTATGAACTAATATCAATTATGTTCATATTATGTACAGATTTCAGGATTATCAGTATATTATTCGCTTGTGTTCAAAATATTGTATACGTAATAATCCCATAGGAAAATTGTTACAGTCCTCGCAACGAGACATGAGCTTTACATCTGTGTGAGTGTACACTATCGGCGTGTACTTACACAAACGCAAAACTCATGTTTCGTTAACTTTAGTACTGGCAGTGACTAACTATAATCAATCACTCTAAAGGTGTTACGTCTTATAGCGTTACAAATTTTAAATTATTCCTGCTACCTGTAGAAAAGAACATTCCATGCGATATCGAACCTATGCACACATTCTATTATAACAACAATAATAAAATTCATTAAAACAATGGTATATTTAATATTTGAGAATCAAACAATGTACAGTATCCAGCGCTATATGGCACATTGTACATGAGAAAACGATCACCTCTAATCATGCAAACATTTCAATACATAAAGTTTGCATGCCCTCTATAAGTACCTAGTACTTTATTTATAATAAAAAATGTTTATATAACATCGATCTTAGTGCAAATAAAGATACATTGAAATCACAATGTGCCATATATATAGCCCGGTACTATATCGTATGATCTGAAAAGTCATCGATTACTAATTGACGGCAAGTTAAACGCAATTTGAAAAGTCATGAGTCATGATGCAAACAATCAATCATAAATCACATCCATGCAAGATCGAACTCATCCACAGTAATACACATCTTTTATACTTTACCTTTGGTAGACGTCAGTTAAGTATTTTTTCATACGGCGTCACTGTTTCCTACCATTCGCTGTTTAATACCATTTGTCAAATTTATTGAAATATATTTTCTATATTATATTGAATCTTAATTGATTGCTAGTAAATGTAATGTGTATGGAGATATGGATAGCATAATGAAATACTTGTCTGTTTTGTGGTTTTCGTATCATGTCACTGAAATAATGTCAAAGCTTCAGATAGGCTGTTCGGTGTCGAATGTGGAATCAATTCTACCAGTTCTTTGTAATAGATCTTTTTTTTATAACTTATTGTTCATTTCTCGAATATCTTTTATTCTACGCACGTCGGCCGCGCCTAGTCACTGCCCCTGTACTGAGTTTTGAGCGCTACAAACGTTTTAAATAGAAAAACAAAACTTTACATGTTTGTAACTTTTTACTTAATACCTAAACTAATGTAATTTTTCGCTAAAATAGTTTCCTATGTTTTAAATTAGTTGTGATGTGTTTCTGGTTTTGCATTATTTCGGTGATACGTTTACTTTGCCCCACCATGGAAAAAATCCTGACTACGCCCTTGCTACGTTGTATACATTTTATGGCCTGTTTGACAACCAAACAAGGAAATAAATCAATAAAAGAATGATTTAAAATTCACTAGAAAATTAGATAGATATGAGCCTAAGAGTATGCGAGGTAATGAGCTATCTCTCTCTAACATTCATATGTATCCCAAACGTCACTTCGCGGTCCTTTTTAGTTTGTGACTTCTAAGCCCTCTATCTTAGCCATTCTTCAAGATATTTAACTTCTGATTTCACAGATAAAATTCCAATATTTTGAGTTATAAGATTTCCCACAAAAAAACAAATACCCTATTTACACCACAGTGAAACATATCATTGCACAATAATGTACTCGTTCGAATTCTCTTGTTGCAAAGAAAAGCGCGCGGAATGCAATAAAGAAGTGAATACAACATTTTTATTTTTTCGTTTTGACCTCGCTTTGGGAATTCGAATTTCTCTTTCGAGTTCTTTCTCAAGTTTGAGTATCTCAAAATTTACCTAGTCACCCTATGCATGTATAAAATGTGTGCCTTTGCCTAAACATACTAATATAATCATTATTGCTTGAAATAAATGTAAATAATGTAACTAAAATAGGCAATTCAGACGCAAGTAATTATAAATTTGACAAATAGTAATAAATCGCTTGACCTTACTCCTAACAGATCTGTATGATACGATAATACGAAGGGGTTCGAAGATTTTTCTTAGAAGTTGATATAGTTACGTGCCACTATTTTTAAAAACTGCGGCCACCGATGAAACCTGTATAAATCAATTGATACACGCACATTCGGAAACAAGTCAACCTATACCATAGTGCGTTAAAGAAGGGATTAAATCTAATGGTTTTGGGTAGCTACGATACTAATTGTGTTGCTGATTGTACTAAAATAAAAATATCGTAACTAGTAATAAAAAAGTATCACCTTACCGGGATATTTGGAGGTAAAGAACGCAGAAAAAGATCGCGTCTTGATTTTCAAATATCTCGGGGTATTTCAAATATTTCAAATTCAAATATGTCGCGTGACATTTTAGGTAGATTTCAAAGAAAAGCTACCCATTGTGGCGATCACGACTTTTTATACGGCAATTTGGTGTTTGACCAGTTAAACTGGAATTCGGCAAAAAAAATATGTAGTACGTTAGTTGAGTCTATATTGTCGTTATGTTCTTAGATGGGCCATATTTATTCCGTAGTGGCAAAAATATATTTTCAACTTTTGAAAATGGTCATTAAAAATCATAGACAATATATACAAACTATGTTGTTGAATAGAGCTCATGGACCTGTACAATTACAATCCAAATAGTCAGTGGGTACAAACAACGATGTCGAATCCAATTTTTATCTAGATTTTATAAAAAGCATAGTAAAAATTGATACATTTCTGAAAAACGCGCAATGCAGGATTCTTTTGTTTGTATATATGTATACCCTATCGATTTACATAAGTTTTAACAATGGCCGCAAAAACGGCCGCACGTTATATCACAATCTTCGAAAAAGTTTCCATGACAATAATCAAATGTGTGCAAAAGGAGGTTTGGAGCTTGTCAGCTTTGGAGGCAAAATAATGCAACACAAAAAGCGAAAAGAAAATATAATGGGAAATAATTAAACGAGCAGCAGAAATAAAGAAAGTGGCAGCAAATCGACGGCAGCAAATTTAAAGGTGGGGTTAGGTTTCAATAAAGATACAGGAGTACGTCGACTTTGTGTTGACATCCTTAGAATTAAAAATGGTTAATTTCAATTATTAAAAAATAGTTTATTTTGTTATGATGATTTGTTGCCCATTTAGTATTTCTTGCTACTCGTTGAAATACAAGCCAAAATAAATTAGCATTGAACTTACCATGACATAATGCGGGGGGTGGTATGTATGGGGTAAAGTGTGGGGCATTGGTGGGAGCGTCATGCCTGGGCCCTGTAAAACGCAAAATAAAACCGGATGCTGGCATGCTACGGGGAGAATGCGGAAAATAGCGTAGTAAAAAAAAACGGAGCCAAAGAAAGAGCGTAAAGCCGAAAACACACTTAGCTCACGTGACGCTAATCCAAACGAATCGGTTCCCAAATATTTTATATGGAAAAATGTTTAGAAGCATATTTGGCTTACATTTAGGGCTGCCACCCCTCCGGGTTTGAAACGAAGTCTTCGGATTTGAAGGATGTTTGTGCGGGCTACGGTTTATCATCGTAAATCTCCGGGCGATGTGGCTATGACGTGCATTCAAAAATATCAGAAAAATGAGAAGAATGATGATATTTACTCGTATCTATTTAAACGGATCTTCTCAACGCGTATGGTTACTTTATTTATTTCACTCGACGCTTCAGCTAGGTTTCACCAACCATGGTCACCCGGTGACTCAAGTATGATGATTTTAAATATCAAGCCAACTCTACTTAGTGAATATTCATACAGGCTCTTTTAAAGATGATTGTTGACATTCAAATGCAAAGGTGTAAAACGTGTCACTGAAACACAAAAGCTATAAATAGGTTGTTCAGTATCGAGAGTAGAATCGATTCTATTGTTCATTTTTTTTCTAGTGTAACTTTTATTCTATGTACAATTGTTTTCTTTTCTTTCGGAATGGCTAAATTCTTGTGGCCCTAATGGCCTTTCAGAGTCACCGGGCATGACGTACAATGGCACTCTACACGCAGCGCCCGCACCGCGCCTGCCTAGGCGCCGCGCCCGTTCATTACTGACCGGGCGCGTAGTGCGTACTGAGTAATGACCACTACGAACGTTTTAGATAGAACAAGAAAACTTAACTTTTGATATAGTCCAGTTAAAAATAACTTAATTTTTAACTGGAACGGTTACATATATTTTAAATTAGTTGGCGTGTTTTAGGTATCGTGATATTTCCGTGACATGTTGTATAATATTAATTTTAATCTGCGGGTTTAGGGTATTCTGAAGGTGGCAGCCCTACTTGCATTTCGTAACGTGAACCAACCTACGGGACGCGTGAATCCTTTTTGTCCCTGGTCGCGTGTCACAGTCGTCTCTAGAAAAACGTGTTAGTAGTAGGCACGGCACGTGTATTGTGTAATAAATTCATAGTTCACTGATGTTCAAATTCATTTACGCGAAGGAATTCATCTTATTCTTTAATTCGTTTATGTGTGTGTACTTCAATAGGTCTTAAAGATTAGTTACTTTTGAAAATTTGTTTAGGTCGTTTGTTTTAATACTTCAGTAGTTATCAGATTTATTTATCTCGTTTATATAGAGATAGAAGTGTCACAATACGTAATCATGTCGTTCGTTCGTATCGCGGTTTCGTTCTTCATGAGTACTTAGTGAGTCGGTGGGAGGAAGGAATTCATTTCGTCCAGTCAGCCGTTGGCGTTTGACGAGAACGGTAACGTATAGAAGAATACCTAAATTGTATATGCAATTTCATTAAATTATTTTCAATCAATTCACGTGATTCTTGAAATTTGTTATGCCATACGAAAATACATAAAACAAACACCCAAATTAAATGCTAAGAAATTAATGACGCTATACGCGCTGGATCAGCCCTTTGTGCACGTTCAATGAAAGCGTCAAGTGTAGTTTTATAGAGTCACGTCAGCCAGTATGTTTCCACCTTAATAATGGCATAGAACAAAATCGTTGGCGTAAGTCGCAAAATGCAACATTTAAAGCAAAAAAAAACTGAATAAAAATGAAAAATAGCGTCGAATGATAACTCCGATATTTACTTCAGTTTTGAGGGTCATTTTATGTTCGATTGTCGATTGTTCAATTTATCATCTGTCTTAGTATAGCCGTAAGAAAGTTGTAATCTTAAAATGTCTTACGTTTACTCAGTTACGAGTATACTAATTTCCTTTTCCAATTTTTACAATAGATTAAGAGTAATTCGTTATTAAAATAAACGTTATTTAAAATTTACCATTTCCTGAAATTTGTCTCTTTTGAGAAAGTAACGAAGAATTTCAAGCAACGACTAAAAGTTTTAACGGGTAATGTTGATTTGTTTTATCCAAAATAATTTTACGTACTGCAACTTGCATTTTTAACATGAAATCATCTACATATGTATGTTTTTCCATATATATGTTTTTTTAATCGCATATACAAAAAAACTACGCTTTTGACATCAACGCCCATTGATCTGTTAAATTTTAGTCACAAATAATAATGCTACGTTCTTAGGGACAAACATATGTTTATCAACAGGTATAACAATATAATAATTTTAGTCACAAAATTGGCAAATTTTCACTTACTAGTCCAGATTAAGCGTTAAGCGACCCATACATATATTCGAACATTTCATTCGAATTTCTTTAACTGGCATAGTTTTAATATGATATCGAGAGGCTCAAATACGACTATCGTCTGTTTTCTTTTAAAAATAATAGTTTTATAGCCATAAATTTGATTCGTAAATAGGTAATGGTAACACGCTCGCGGTGTAGGTACATGTCAGGTACATACAGGTACATGTAGGTACTCACGGTGTCTAAACATGAAATATTTTTCAAAAAGTCATTGGAATATAAATTACGAGTGACACTTTTTTAGAAAAACTACACTACACTACAACTACATTGATTTAGAAAATCACGCAAAAACTACTGAATGAATTGTAAGGACACTTGGCACCGGTAGCATATGTACCGGATTAATATTTAATGTACTTTTTATCCCAGCCCGTTATGGAGTTCCCACGGGAATTACTCTTAAAGTTCATGCCACGAACCAAGTCGCAGGCACCGCTAATTGTTATTAAGTTTCTTTTGTAAGCCCACGCGTTTTAGTTTTAGTTTACAATTATTACTGATTTGGAATATTTTCTAATTTTTTTTTTGTCACAATGAAAAATTACCTTTTCACATAATATTTCACATATCCTCACATAATAGGTAGTCGGGAAAGTTCGCGGCCTTTTGAACGTATGACTTTAGCGTGCTATGTTTCTGGCAACACTGATCACTGGCGAAAAAGTGATACACCGTTTGACAGCTGACTTTTTTGTAATGGCGGCAAATTGAAATTGCAAGATAAAAGACTTGACATATTTAAAAAAAAAATCAAATGAAGTTATGTTTTCAATAAAGAAGAATGAAGAGAAAATTAGTTTATAAATACTACATGTTTCCACATAATAATTTTATATGTTTATAATAAATATTATAATAATATATTTATAATAAATATATGTTTTACAATCTTTTCCACAAGGGTATGAATACTTCTAGTGCTCGAAAAGAGATTTGTGGTGTTTACAGAGAAGATGTTTCTTTATCTAAAACTACTGCAAAAAATATGGTTCAGTCGATTCAGGTCTGATAATTTTGATGTTAATGATGATCCTCGGTGTGGTAATCGTCCTATTACGGTAAATGTTGATGTTATCATTGTACAAATTGAAGCAGATCGATACATAAGCAGTCATCAAATTGCGCAAGAGCTTAACATTCACCACAACAGTTTTGGATCACCTGCATAAACTGAATTTTGTAAAAAAGCTAGATGTTTGGGTGCCGCATGATTCAAATGACAGACACTGGATGAATAGAATTTCCATATGTGAAATGTTGCTAAAACGAAATGAAATCAATCCATTTCTGATGAGATTGGTAACAGACGATGAGAAGTGGATCGCCTACGATAAAAATGTTCGAAAATGATCTTGATCTAAGGGAGGTGACCCATCACAAATCATCCCAATGCCAGACCTCACTGGGAACAAAGTCATGTTATGTATATGGTGACACAGGAAAGGCATTGTGTATTACGAGCTTTTGCCACATGGCCAAACGATTAATTCTGATGTCTACTGTCAGCAATTATTAAAATTGAAACCAGCAATGGAAGAAAAACGCCCAGACATATGAATAGAAAAGGTGTAGCTTTCCATCACGACAATGCTCGACCGCATACATCCTTGATGACTAAACAAAGAATAATGGACCTTGGCTGGGAAGTTTTAATGCATCCTTCATACAGTATCCTTCATCCTTCATCCTTCATAGCGCCTTTGGATTACCATTTATTCCGCTCTTTACGAAATTCTCTAAATGGAGAAAAAAATTACATTGAAGAGAGGCCCGTCTAAACCCGGTTTTCGGTCAGAAACAGTAAAAATTTTATAGCGATCAGATAATGGCTCTACCAGAAAAATGGCGAAAGATAGTCGAATTTTATGGACAATATTCCGTTCAATAAATATTTATGTAACACAAGTCTATTATTTTCACTATAAAAAGGCCGCGAACTTATCCGACTACTTAATATTTTTTCAGTCTAGAGACACATTACATAAATATGTTCTCAAAAACTAAATTTTTGATATACCTATGAACCTCAAAATGAGCTTCAATCACTGACTTAAATGCTGTCAAAGATACGCAGTCCATTGCAAATGTCCCACACACACATATAATTTTGAGCATATTTACATATCTGGGAACGTAATTAGAACAATCGACAATCGCGTTTTATTCAATCTTACCATAGGCCTGTATCCGGCTCCGGTAGTCGCCTGCATCGGTTGTGGAGTCCACGTCGCTCCCGGTTTCGATGCATTCTTCGGTGAATTCCACTGCATCGGTCTACACCACACCACACGGGTCAGTGTGTGCACCATTGCAATATAACTTTACGAAAGTGTTGCCAGCTTTTTTTTATTATTTCTTTGTAAAATTACAATAGATATGCTGAAGACATTTCGTTTTAATATCACTTACAATAACTTTGCACAGATCAGAAACGATTTGAATTCTTTTAAATTATGTTCTAGTAAGTTTTATATATTTACATACAGTTAAATTTTTTTTAGTTTATGCCGTGTAGTGTTGTTAAAGTAAGCGCTGAGCGCTTGAGCGTTAGAGTGCTGGAGCGCTAAGTCAGTGGCTATTGAAACTTAACTATAAACCGACCGTTTAACTCGCGTATCGCCTGCGCGGTAAGAAGGGAGCGGGGGGAAATGTTAGCGGATGGGTGAAAGGGGTGCGCGGAGCAGAGAGCTTACGTCAAGTGCGGCAGTGCGCTGGCTGTGCTCGCAGCGCGCGGTTGGTATTTTTGTTACGGACGCTTGGACATTAACGCACAAGGTATACGACTGCCAAGATAAATCTCAAGATGAATCGCTCTTCCAGTTTTGCGAACAAAATTAACAAGCAAGCTAAACAAATAGCATACAATGTATATTCCTTTTTTAAAGCCAGAAAACAAGATCATAATTCTACGTAATACAGAGTATCTTGAAAACGTAAACCTAAACAAACTTGTTGCTAAAGCTACAGGACTTTCGGTGACTACCATATGTAAAATAATAAAAGAAGGAAATGAACTGAAAGATGAACAAAATAATGTAAATTTTAAATCACCAAAAAAAATTAAACAAATCCGAAAGAAAAAAATTGAAGTTGACAGTTTTACAGAGGGCGTTGTTAGAAGAAAAATAACTCAATTTTATACGGTTTTTAAGAAGGTTCCTACATTAAAAATTTTGAATGCGAAACTCAGAGAAGAAGGAATTTTAAATTGTGGCCGAGAATATTTGAGAACATTGATTCATAAACTTGGCTTTCGATTTAAGAAATGTCAATCAAAAAGAAAATTACTGATTGAACAACCAAACATCGTATCGTGGCGGTGGCGTTATCTTAATGCGATAAAGAAGCACAGAGGAGATCAAAGAAACATTGTTTACCTCGATGAAACATATGTCAATTCGTCATTAAATGTACCGGCGTGTTGGCAATCCAATGAAGAACGAGGGGTGCTGTCGCATATTGGCAAAGGGCCACGTTTAATTATTGTACATGCTGGTGGACAATCCGGATTTATCGATGGAGCTCTTTTAATTTTTAAATCCAAAAGCAAAACCGGAGATTATCATAGCGATATGAATTTTGTAAACTTCAGCAAATGGACTAGAGAAAAGCTATTGCCAAATTTACCGCCAAGCTCAGTTATTATTATGGATAATGCCGCATACCACTCGGTACAAGAGGACAAAAAGCCTACAATGACATCCACAAAAGCCACCATGCAGACCTGGCTGCAAAGACACAATGTTGAATTTGATACGTCTTTAAGAAAATGTGATTTATTGAATTTAATTAAACAACACGCGACAGAAAATACTTACAAAATAGATGAAATTTTAAAGGCGGCAGGTCATGAAGTCTTACGACTGCCTCCATATCACCCAGACTTGAACCCAATCGAATTGGTTTGGGGGGATATCAAAGGACAGCTCGCAAAAATTTAAATTGATTCTAATTTAGACAAAAAGAAAAATACACTGGAACAGTTATTTGCCGAATTCTCTGTAGAAAAATGGGTTAACTGCGATAAACATGTACAAACTATTGAAGATGAATATTGTCTGCACGATCGCATCGTTGATGAAGAGATGGACCGATTTATTATTAATTTGCAAGATTCTGACTCCTCAAGCTACACAGACAGTGATGATGATTCAAGCGATATGGATATTAGTGACGAATAGTCCTATAAATTTTTTATCTGTGGTTAAATATTTCTTAAACGGAGTTAATTATTGTTTTATGATTTTGTACCTATGAAGCTATTATAAAATATTTGTAAAACTTAAAAATAAATACTTAAAAAAAAGATACTTATTATTTTATTCTTTACCAACAATGTCTATCTCGAGATAAATCTTTGGATTATTGACTCCGTGTGTAGCGTTACCCGCCCCCGCTCCCTTCTTACCGCGCAGGCGATACGCGAGTTAAACGGTCGGCTTATAGTAATCATTTTAGACTCGAGCTTTTATAAGGGTTTAAGAGCATCAAACATCAAACATTGGACTCACTCATGTACGCTCACTACCCTTTAACGTTAGCCTTAAAACTTCATTAGCGTTCAGTTAGCGCTCGAGCGTAGTTCGCTCGACGCTCGTTTTTACAATACTAATGCAGTGTGTGCATTTTTAAGCAAAAATTTTAGCTGGTATTCCTAAAAAATTCATGAGTATTATTGACTGTTTTATGGCTTATAATCTGATTTTATAGTCTTGACATATTTAGAGAAAAGAAAATCGATATTAACAGTATTTTTACAAAATTGGATAGATGACCATAGAAATATTTGAAGTCACGTGAAGTTATTGTAATTTTAAGAGCACCACTGAATTGTGAATACGGGTATCAGTCTTCTATACTGCGGTTTATTTTAATTTCTTTTATGACATCTCGGCCATTTTCAAGATATTTAGATTTTGATTTCACTCACTGATTTCAGGTAACGTAAAACATTTAATTATATATTTAAAGGAAGTGTCAAATACCGACAAAGTTAGCAGAGCGTAAATACTTGAGTTAATTTTGGTTATAAGTTTATTTTATTTTGATAAATATTTTGTTTAGCAACACCCTTGTAAAATTCTCTTGTAATGGGAGCTTACGTACATGCGGATGTATTTGTGCGTTTGTTTCGTTGTGTGGGTAAATTTCAGAGCGTATGTATTTTTAATTTTACTCTTGTAATTACCAAATCTGTTCTACATTTTTTTATTAATAACTAAGAGATTTTTATATAATTTTTAAGTAATAAATTCATAGAACTATTTACGTTTTGACACAATTAAAAAACGACAAAAAGTAATGAATATTCTTATCTTTTGTATTAAAATCGCCCCGTTTATCTACACAACAATACAAACGGTAATGACAGCATCTGCTACTTTCAACTATTCTTGTGTTTGTGTTTGTGCAAAGCTAATGTTATGTAAGTGTTTATTCGGTTATAAAAGATATTAAACAGTTACTCGTAGTAGGTGTCCGTGAATATGAATTATACTCAGCAGATAGTTTAACACTATATGTTTATGCAAGTTGTATTTTTATTATATATTCTTAATTACAATTACCGATAAAGTAATAAGTAAATTTCGAATCTTTGTAAAATGCTATTTATATATACATATTTTTTTAACTTAATAAATTAATACATAGATGTGTGTTTTTGTTTTCCAAATTGTCTGAATAAGAGTAAAAATGAAATAATTAAAATTTCAATTTAGTCTTATATACAGCTTGCATATTTTTTTGTAAAATGCGTTAAGATTTAAATTTTAAATAAAAACTTTAACTAGCAAAACTATTGATATCACGTACACTTACTTCACTTGACAAGTTCACACATTTGGTCTAAATATAAATACTGATCAATATTTCGCTTAAATAACAATATAGATCAATCTTTCACTTGAATAATAATACTGATTAATCTTTCACTTGAATAATAATACTGATCAATCTTTCACTTGAATAATAATACTGATCAATCTTTCACTTGAATAATAATACTGATCAATCTTTCACTTGAATAATAATATAACATTTTAATCTTATTTTTTTTTTAAATTACTGTGTACAGTATTTATTTTTGACCATTTTTTTTCAAATGCTATTAATACGTATCTACCATAACAATGCCTGAATGATTTTTTTTTATTATAATGTAAAATAATAATATCGTACTGGTAATGTATCACTCAAGCTAATCGCTCTGTTGAATAATCGGTGATTAAAATATGTTAAATACAAAAATAAAGTTGTTTTTGCTATTTCAGATTTTCATTTGACCGCTAGTTTCTGGTTTCATCGTGGTAAACAATAAACATTACATGTAATGTAAATTATATGAATTTTTGAAGGCATATATATATATATATTGTTACATAATTTGTTGTATTTTTTTTTTGTTTTACTTGTGAGTAAAATGTGCTGGATCCGCACAAACCAGTGCTGGTATATGAATGCTAAGTGGATTAAAAGTAATACTTATTTAGAGAACAAAAAAAGAAAAATTTCATAAAAATTCAAAAAAATATATTCGTCAATTTTCACGTGAACGTTAACTCGGGACCATAAACGGAATCTACGATATCAGGTTTCGTGAAAGGTTCGATTACGCCTTATACGCAATACTGCAAAAATCTAAATATTATTGGGTATCGAAAAACCTTAGGTAAAAAGTAGTAAAATAAATAAATGCAAGTAAAAACAACATGAAACATGTTTTTAATGTATGTATTTTTGTATTTTAATGTATTTTTAATTTATATAAATATCCGTAAAAAATATATGGAATCTACAAATGTAAATACTTATTTTCACTAATATTAATGTGAAAATTTGGATGTTTGGATATTTGTTATTCAATCATATCGAATCGGCTGAACCAATTTCGTTGAATCTTGGCAAATAGGTAAATTTTAATCCGAATTAACACAGGTTAAAAAAAACTTTATGTAATAAATAAATAAAAATAGTGACACCTGGATAATTTTAGGTGTCTTTGTAGATTATATTTCAACTCCATTTTTAGGCCTCCGAAGGACTCGATTCATGTAGGTCACGCGAATGAAGTCGCAGCCAAAAGCTAGGTACTTATAAATTTTAATATATTTTAATCACAATAATCCATCAGAGCGTCTCTACATAATTCCAGGAGTATTGTACTTACTTCTGGGCTGTGGCGCTCTTGTTGATGGACAAATTATTGGCCAGCTGAGCCAGGGACGAATCCAGGTCTCCGGTAAGAACCTTACCCTGCTGTTGATGTGGTTGCTGACCTGGATTTTGGAAGTTTATATTATAGTTGAGGTAGAATTTTCAGTAACAGCGACAAAAAATATAGACTGGTGTCGCACAGATGTCGCATTCACTTAGTATGCGTGTTAACTGCATAACATAAGATATATACCGGTCAATTTTGTCATCGACCCACACGCGAATGTGCAGTCAGTGAAGTTTGTTGGTGGAATCACAAAGTTTTATGGCACCAAAAAAAAACTTTATGTAATAAATAAATAAAAATAGTGACACCTGGATAATGTTAGGTGTCTTTGTAGATTATATTTCAACTCCATTTTTAGGCCTCCGAAGCACTTTTGGCAATGAAAATCAGTAATGCCAAATGTCTGTCAACTGACAACGCCAAATTATAATGATAGATAGATTGACAGAAAACAATAATTTCTGACTATCAAACTATCATACGCTGTAAATGACAGCTATTCTTGTGTCCCTGTGTAGAATCATATATGTAAATACTCGAAGATCAATAAAAGCGAGTAATAAATAATACATATAAAACAAATAAATATATTCAATGCGACCTCGTACACACATCAATATGAGTTTAATCTTTGTCATGCAATAATTTGTCTTTGAACACTATGAAAATGAGGTGTTTTTGTATGATATATAAGTAAATGAGTATTTTAATTTTATGCATATAATAATGACGAAAATAAAAATGTATTTTAGCGTTGAATCGACATGAGAAACATTTGCTACAAAAACATACACATAACAATATAAAGAATATATACAAAACAAATATGTACATGTGTCTCCACTATACACAAATTAATAAAAAAATGTAGCGCTATTGTGTGCAGAGTATTAAAAACTAGTCTATAAAAACCTGCAAGAAGCCTGTGCTAAAAAAGCAAAAAAAAAAACGATGTTACTGGCCGCTCAGAAAGCCAACAGGAGAACTCAAAACGGACCATCTATAGAAGTAATATCGAACCCATAGCTGTCATCGGCATCATCGGCTGTCTGGCTGGGGATCCGAACATCATTGGTTGGGACATGGGCATCGACATGACGTCACTGAAAGGCTGGGCTGCCATTGGTTGGGGCTGTTGTGTGATTGGTTGAGGTTGGGATTGTTTTGCGGGAGATCCGCCGAGGGACATACGCATAGCGTCCTCGAGATCGTCAAACGCGGATTTGGGTTGGGGAGGGTTTGCGGGTGGAGGGGGACGAGCGGGTGAAGCTGTGATTGGTTGAGTGGGATCCCCCATACCCATGAACGGGTTTGCGGCGGCAGCTTGTATAAGAAATAAAACACATCAAAAAGACGTCCTTTGTATTAATGTACAGTATTAACCAACACCCTGATAGAAAAAGAAAAATTGTGTAATAACCATCGATTTGAGAATACATACTAAATATTTTATAAGTACAGCCACTCGAAGGCAGGCACGTATGTCTGATAGTGTGCCACGTTCAGTCGCTCTCGAATACTTTAATTCATATGTGTTTTGAATATGGAACATTCAAATTTGACTTTTCCACATCTGCTTCCACACCTAGAAGTTGCCAACCAGGTTTCTTTGCAGAAGAAAGTATGATGTGTCATCTAATCTATTCTCATATAGATGGTATTAACTAAGGGTTTGTTTCACAACTTAAAATATTGAAATATATCAAAACATTCACCAGAAAAATAAACCCAAGTTAAATGTTTCATTATCAGATTACAAATATAAAGAGTTGTAAAACAAGTCCTATATAAAATTTTAATAATTACATTAGGTATTGTAAGTGGGGTTGTAATGTGACGCTACATAATAAAAAATGACAAGACATTTTTTTAATCACCGTCATAAATTGTTTTAATAATTAATTTTGCCTTATTAATAAACAAATGTTACGTTCAGTCAGTAACACAATTGTATGGTAAATCCTTCGATTCTAGCGCTTATTGCTAGCGCGTTAAGGTACTCGATGAGTATGGGTTGTTGCTGTAGGTACTGTGTAATTAAGTAGTTCCAACATGAAACTTCCAAGAAAGTATTGTGAACATAATTTGCAATACTTTATTTAAATTGTTTATTATAGAAATGTTAGCCTTTAATGTTACGATTATTTACACTTACTAAGAGTAAGTAATCGTACTGCACATACTGCATCCCATAAAGTGTCAGATTAAAGAAAATATTGTATGTTTTCGACGACAGACTTTGTATGTTATCCAAATCAATGAAATACTTCAGACACTGTCTTTGGCTAAGGACGGGCTTAAATATGGAGCAAAAAAGAATGAACCAAGGTAATGCCTAATCGTCAACCGTCACATGACAACCCCAGGTTCTGATATCTACATGTGGAAGCGCCTCACCTGTGGTGTCAGTGTTATTGAAAACGTTAGAGAAGTTAGCTTCGGACACAAACGTGTTGTTGGCAGGCGGGAAGGCCGCGAAGCCGTTGGCCGGCTGTGATTGTGGCCACGTGGCCGTGGCCGCAGCCGCGGGGGCCGGCGCGGGTGCCGCTACAAAATGCCGCTAACTTAGGCCGTTTCCACATAACGCGTATTGTCGACGCGTTTTTGATACATGCGTAGTGTTTTATTACATTTCGACCAGATATGAGGTGGATTCTCATTTGTGTACACTTTGAATGTTGGTCCTTTAAGTGGAGAGCGACGTATGCCAATAATTATCGTATTTTGCCTTTTTATAGTTGAGGAGGCAGATGGGTGGCCCACATAATGGTAAGTGGTCACCACCGTTAATGAATACGAGCAACAAGAGGGAGAAGTGTTTGCAGGGTCACAGCTCTGTTAAAGACCCTATTGTCGTGGCTCAGTGGATAGGTCTTATTTGGCAGTTCATTCCACAACTGTAAGAGCTCATGATATAAAGTGAAGCTTGAATTTTAGTCTTGAAATTCAATATGAATGTCTTACTCGACACGGGGTCGAAGCGGTGGGCCAGGTGAATCTCTTTTCTACTAAAGAATTGCCCAAATGTATCTATTTCTACAGTACAGAACGTACGTATCCCACGTGAGTACATTATCTTGTTCCTATACATAAAATGCTGGGTTAAATTTTCTAATCGATCTAAATACATGATATTATCAAAGTATTTTTCTGTATACAACTGAGAATCTGCCCCTGTACCTGACCTTTGTCTGACCTGACCTGATAGAAACGCGTCGAAGATACGCTCAGTTAGGAACGTTTTTAGGCCGCAAATAATTTGAGTGTGTATTAAATTCGTATCTCTAGGCATGTTGTACGTATCGAGCACGCAGTCGTAAGATAAAATATATACTTTGACGTTTCCAGTTGTCAAAGAAGTTAAGGCAGAGGATAACTGCAAAGAAATCCCATCGTCAACATTATTAATGTACGTAATACAGAAAGATTACTGTGCAGCTGTCTGTACGTACGTAACTGTATGCAAAGAGCGCGCAGATTTAAATACCAATGCAGTACTAAAAGATTGTATTATTTTGTCATTGCTACTGTGTATTTTGCGAATATTAGAAAATTTTCGAAGAAATATACCGACTAATTTTGGATTTCGGAAAAAATTACTACATCTCCAATAAGGAAAAGAAATTGTGGACAAACTGCAGAGGCCATTTCTTAACCGATTATAATGAAAATCGGCATAAAAATAGTTTAGATCTATATCTCGATTATATCAGAAGATGGGTGAAATCGATTCAATAGTTTCTAAATTGCAAAAGTGACTATAAAATCACAAAAAGATGTATGTTGTTGGATAGAGTTTATCAAGCTCATTTTTTTTTCATTACAGAACGAAGGTGGCAGACGAGTGGAACAGTCCACCCGGTGGACTGTTCCACTCGTTGCAGTCTCTGCAACTTTTGTCTGTTTTTTTTTCTAAAACGGCGACACAAACCATGAAATCTCTTCAGTTCCTTATTTCGTAACTTTTGCTAAGAATATCATAGTCTACATTTTAGAACAATAACAGAAAGCACAAATGAGCGGTGATAGGCCAGGGGTATCTATGCTCGACTCACATTCGTGTGATCGTAAGTTCAAATCCTCGGTCCGTACTCACTGGGTTGCTGCTACTTTTTAAAAAATGTCTCTTTTTTGGCGGCGAGCGAAAACATCGTGATGATCCAGATAAAAAAAGGAGTATGTGACCTACTAATCCGCACTGGGCCCGCGTGGTGGATTACGGCCCGAAATCCCCCAGCGATTTACTAGGAGAGGCCTGTACCCTATAATGAGACATTATAGGGTGATACAACACAAATGAATTACTTTAATTGCCTTGTTTGTTTCAGAGATTAAAGAACTATGTTCTCAGGGAACTATATTCATATACTTTCTTATATGTAATTTTATATATAACATATATGTAAGCGGCGCATCATTGCCAACGCTCGACATTTGTCATTTCCGACTCACGTTGGTACATATCTGACTCACATGGGACTTCACTCTCTTGTCGTGATGCAGCTTGTCTTTCACCTTACTTTTTACCACATCGCACCATCGATCTGTCTCTCCACTGATGGATTTAGGCCTCCCTAAAGCTCGCCACCACATGCGATCTTTTTTAAACCACCACCTATCAATGGGATTTTTAATTCTCATTCAAACTCTTCTAACATGTCTTATTTCTGGAATACTAATTAAAACTAATTAAAACTGAATACTAATTCGTTTTCCTGCAGTGATATTTAAAATTGCGTTCTTTTCCCACATTCAATTTAAAATAGTCTACTGTGAAAATAATTCAATTTTGTGCTTACACCATCCCCGAAAGCTTGGGATGTGCTTTTATAATACAGTGAAAAGGTCTTCTAAAGTGCTATTACTTGTTTTATTTACTTAAGCCATTTTGCAACTGGGTACAATACGTCATAACTTGAGGTTTTATCAATATTTTATACTTCCACCGTTAGTACAAAGAAATTGAAAAGAATTCTAATCGTGTATGCAATTTAAAAACTACTTTATTTACACGGATTTAAAACCATTCGTACTTGCATTATCCCTGTCTCGGCAATGCACACGTGGTGCGAGCACACGTCCGCACTCGCCGGTGGCTCGAGCGATAATAATGACGGTTTATGTCTATCTGACATAACGCCCCACCAGCATGCGCAGAGACAGTATTGATTAGATCGATATTATTTATCGCTCTACCTAAATACGCTACAGTACTATCCGTGGAATTATAGAATATTAGAACGTCTAGTAGTGTCGTAACGTAAAGTATTAGTAATACTATGTTATTAATAATTAGGAAGATTGTATCTACACCTCGCACACATAAATTCACACAGACTACTGAAATTGTTTCTTATTGTTGATAAAATAAAAGCTATAATCGTCTGAAGTGAGTTTTAAACTCGAGGTATAGAAAACCGAATCATTTTGTACCACGTTGCAAAAGGGTCAATTACCTTCTCTCCCGGTTTTGTACAAATTTTAAGACCTGACTCAACAAAATCTTGTGAAAATTGTTATTGGGCGCATTCTGTCTCGTTTTAATTAAGATATCCACTATAATTAGATTGTCAAGTAGCGAATTTAGCATATTTTAGAACAGTCTAAAGCCATCAAGAAATGTTATTATGAACAGATTTAACAATATCACTAATCATTTTTAAAATCAGTTGTTTTCTATTGATTAAAATTAATATCTTGGTAGTAAATATTAGATTTTTAGGTCGTTAAAGATTCAACTAAAAATATATAAAATAAGATAAACTAGTGTAATTTACAATAAAATATAAGGCCCTACAAAAATAGTGTAAAGTAAGTTAATAGGCCAATCAGTACACTAAAATATTACATCTACGTTGCATGATTTCTTATTACATTAAACATAAGTACAATAAAATAAATGTAATTGGTGATTAATTGATACCTACTTACTACTAACAGAAGCGGACGCGTCCAAAGGTCAAAGACCTGAGCGAGCGAGTGTGGATAGTGTTATGCACATACGAGTAAATTAATCAATTATTTATTATAATATAATAAAAGAAACAATTAAATACATGTTAATTTTAGTTCTAATAATTTTAATGTACTGATTATTGACATATTAAAATATTTTACACTATTTTTGCAGGACCTTATATATGATCAAAAATTTTTTGACAGTCTTATTTATTAACTTTAAATAATAACTTTTTGCATTATTTTTTGACTTAAGGCATACTACAACCACTTACCTCCAAACATATCAGCAAACGGGTTCCCAAGAGACAGTAAATCATCAGAAGCCTTGCTAGCAGTACTGGCTGTATCTGCTGATGTTGGTCCAAACAGGTCTACAATGGACTGGCCCTGGTTGGAGACGGGCGCGGTTGAGAGGAACGGGTTGTTTGCCGCCGCGTTTGTTGGAGATTGCACCTTATTCTGTGGGTGTTAGAGTTGTGTTTTGAGTTGTGGTATAGATATATGTTTTATGATGTAAATGCGTAGTATCTAGTTTTATGACTATCCATATGATATAATTTTGTAACATATTTTACGACCTAAAACCATATTACACAATGACAGACAAACCTTTTTACTGTAAAAATGCTCATGTGAGAATGAACATAGGCCAATTCATGTGAAAATCCTAAGATCAAAGAGATATGGGTAATTCTTCGAAATAAAATTATTTCCCTGGCGCAAAATTAGAAGAAAATAAATTATAATATTTCTTTTAGTATTTCTTCAGTTGTTTTTTTACATTTCGAGTATTTTGTTAAAATGAAGACCAATATACGGTAGATCCCCTGTAATCCGACACATGTTTAGCAGGGCATTGGCGAATTATCGAATTTTCCGGACCAAGTGTTTCATGTTGAGCTCGGATTCGATGTGATTGGTGTGCCGGATTGCAAGGTGGTTCGTCGGATTAGACGGGGGTCGGATTTCCGGGGGTCTATATTTTTATCAAATCAATCCCCAAAGGATTCAACGCTAACATTCTCTAATTTACAGAGCCTCGAATCAAGTATTGCCTTTTTTCTTGAATACTAAGTATACAAGAAAAAAGAATACTTTACTTGAAAAGATAATAACGATTTTGTGACGTTTGAAGCTCTTATATGTATGTGAATACGCATGTAAATTTGAGCTGAGACGTATGTAAGCTGTACTGTGTTCTATGCTGTGTAGAAAAAGTACAGATTTGAAAACCCACCACCAAGACATAAAAAGCAACCATTTAAAAAAAAATATTAACGATACTATGGTAATAGCCTAGGGATATGATTTATTCAGTCTGTTTTTCAATAAACTGAGTTAAATTATTGTAACTATTAAACAAAATCCGTTTTCTTTTCTTATGGACGAAGGCAGCAGACGAGTATACAGTCCACCTGATGGTAAGTGGATACTGTCGCCCATAGACATCCGCGATACATGCCAACATTAGTCCAAAATGACAAACGTTGGCATGCCCGCGGATGCGCTGCCTACCTTTGGAGATATAGGACTGGATTTGGAGAAAGGTTTGGGAAAATGGGGAGGGATAGGATGGGAATGGGCTCTGGCACATCTCACTCACTACCGAAACACATACATACATTAGGGAAATAAGATAAAATTGGGAAATGCAGTACATTTCAAGATAGTCTCCTATTTTATATCCTATTTGTTTCCTAGATTATATCTTTTAATCAATTAATCAATCACTAGTGAAATTGTTATCTGTGTTTGATGTCAGTACATATTTAAAGAGGGGTCAACTGGCATTTTTGTCAAATGATATATTGTGTAATGTTTTATTGTCCTTCTGCTTTGTACTGCTTAAATCAATTACAATTAAAATAAAAACCATGAACGTAAAAGTTTCATTTGCTGTGGCGTTGTATTCACGCATTGTGATAAACTACATTTTTATTATTCTTTATTGGGAGAAAAACTATCTTTTTTATGTTTATTGAACAAACATAACACTAATGTTACTGACATTTAACATAATTAAGCTGCATATAACCCTTAAAGTTTTATTGTCCTTTTTCGTAAAAGACTATATTATTTTAAGAATTGATTGAATAAGGAAAGAACAAATGCTTTTATAATGCAAAAATCTTGCGTCAGTAGAGCGCCCTCTGATTTACTGTTTATATGATAACCCTCATTATATACGGCCGCCAACATATCAACCTATACTATGTACACCTATAATGAGATAGTAATAAGCGCTATAATAGCATGATTTAGAGCACATAAACACGTTGTCGACTGTACATACATAATAAGAATAATACACAAGTTACATAAACATATAACATAAAACGGCTAAGAAGGCTTTGTGACGAATTGCTTTGAGAGTTTCAACAAAACCACTCTTTAACAGCCCACATACAAAGACGTGTACATAACAAAGCTCCCCAATAATTGTATAAACCTTACAAGGATTTCGGATAACTCTTCCTCGCCGGTCCATTCATCCCCTTGCATTAATTGCACCTGAAATTGTCGTTATTCTGTCATTTCCCTGTTTTTATAAAAATACATTACTATTTTCGATTTAAAAATATTTACGATACTTGGTGTGTAAAGGTCAACAGTGCCATCATTCAGTACCGCGAGCGTCTTGAGTAAATTAAGGAAATTGAGTAAATAATCAAATTATTTTCGTTTCTTCCTTGAAAGTGTTCCGTGAAACCGACCGATTACTGTGAATTACACCCGGATAGGATAGTTTTGTACTATACATACAAAAGCATGCCTACCCAAAACAAATCTCGGTATCACGCAAACTAAATTGAATATTAAAAGTCAGGACAAAGAATTCATATTTCATTGAACACTTGTTTCTGCATTAGTCTAAAATAAGGGGGCTTACCTTTTACCGGTTCATGGCAGTCTCTTCTTCAGCTAGAGCTTGTTGTTTGAGCGTGTCGTTAATAAAAGGGCTATTTATTTTTAAAGAAAGGCGGCAGACGAGTTGACAGTCCACCTGGTAGTAAATGGACACTATCATCCTGGGACATGTGCGATTTTTGCCAAAATCAGCCAAGAATGACAAACGTTGGCTCCCGGATGCGCCGCCGTCTACCTTTGTAGATTTAAAGGAATGAATTTGGAGGAATGGTTGGAAAAATGGGGAGGGATAGGATAAGAACAGTTGCAGTAGCTTTTCTTACCTTGTACTGGTTCATGGCAGCCTCCTCTTCAGCTAAAGCCTGTTGTTTGAGCGTGTCGTCAATAAACATAGCACCGTTGGGCTGATTGTCCAGTCGCGTTGAAGCGGCCGCGTTTCCGAACGATGAAGACGTTGAGGACAGTGCGCCCATCACGCTAGCCACGTTCTTTTGGGCGCTAGAAATAAAAGAAATTAGATTTTTTTTAGACTATTAAGATGGGAGAATGGCTGAAATGGATTTCTAAAATAGAATTCTAAAATGGATTACTAAAATTTTTACGATTTGTTGCTGTCTCGGCAACGAGCGATGCAATTTTTTTGAGAGAAAGGGACAATTGCACTTCGAGCTGATAATACCTATAATAACTGGAGAAAATCGAGGTTTCGTATTACTCTGTTTCCTCCTCCAAAAACGAATCGATTTCTATTTTAGAAGTTTCTCTTTTTGCTTTTTATATAAGAGTTGTTAAATTTGCACACTGGGCTTTTTTCCAGCGTTTTAAAGGGGCATTTTTTATTTTTGAAGGGTTCTAAATCCTAGAAACAACTAAACAAAAAATCAATACGTAGGGACGTAGCCTCGTGGTAGATATCTGTAAAATATTGAAAAATAATTGCCCTATTACCAGAATTCAGGGAGAAAACAGGGGAATACTATCATCCCCTCTTAAAGAGATTTTAATAGTTATTTAATATATTTAGATGGAGGATTAAAAAATATGGATAAAAGCGCTCATACAGTCTGAAAATCGCATTTCATACATAACATACATACATAACATAGTTGTTAAAATCACGAAATACATATATTTATTTATTTTTATCGAATCCCATGATCTCGGACATAGTGGTACTTAGTACATATGAAATTACTCACATTGTTGGATTTTCTAGCAATTCCAGCGTCCTGTATGCAAAAAAAATTTACAATAATGTGACAGCCTCAAGATTCGGTTGAAAATTAGTATCAGAAGATTATGGGGCACTCTGATTCTAAAAAATCTAGGGATGACCTCTTGAGTAAGAAAGGATGGTGTTCAACCTTGTTATATTTCAAGATTGAACCCCGTCCCTACTTACTATCTAGTAATCTAGTTTACTAAGCCCGAGCGAGACAATGGACTCGCTAAGATAACTATTTCCAGGAGCACGAGATTCAATAAATAAATATATTTCGTTATTTTAATAACTCTATGTTATACCTTCTCATCAACTTTAGGTAAATTAGCCCTACCTATTCCGATCACTGGAAATCACAAACCTTTTTCCATTCATCTGGATCAATAATATAATTTTTTTCCAATAACATTTTTTTTACTGTGGTCATATTCATATCAATGTTTCTTTGAGCTGCATAACCATTAAGCTGCGACTATATGTTTTCAATCGGGTTGAAATCCGGATGATATGGCGGCAATCTCAATACAGTGTGTCCATATTCAATAGAATATTCCACAAATCTTTCCTTATGACAAATAATAACTTGACAAATTTGTGGCTGTGTCCAAGTTGGATCGACGTTAATGTCATGTTTCACCAACCAGTTTATCATTATCTTGCTTCAATGTATTTGAATTCGAAGGCCTTTTCACATATTTATGATATGCATCATTGTCAACGACCAAAACCGGATTTTTAGGTAAGTTAGTAATCAATTGATGAAGCATTATTCATAATTTTCGCTGTTCATCTCATTATGAAAGTCTCCTGTTGTATCCGTATACATTAATAAAGTCCCAAAAATAAATACATTTTTACTGCCTGTGTGTACTATAATATAATAAGACGTTTTCCTGTAGAATCAGTCCAACGTTTACCTGCGATATGTGACGTATGTACATAAGTTGCATCCATATATACAATTTCTACGTACATACAATTTTATCCGTTTCAATCTTAGATCATCCTTTTCCATCAAAATTTTCCTGTTGTTATTAAGCTTTAGTGAACCGAAAACTCAGGTGACGAAGAATTTTTCATAATGTATTCTCGCAAACCCCGTGAAATCAATAGCTTCTATTGGTTTGTTTTAAAGACTTGAGTGTCGGCACTTGCTTAAACCTCAAATGAAAAATATGCGCCATTCTTCTTACAACTGAATAGTCAAAATCGTCAAAGATTCGATAAGATTTTTTTTTCAGTCTACCTTTTTTCAGTTTCTGATGAATGCGAGCTGTCCTCATGAGTTCTTACAATTTTACGGATACACAAGTATGTGATGCAAGACCAGTTGCATCACAAACTCTGTTGTATCTTGTTAAACTAGTTTATCTCGGACGTATTTTCAAATTTTGTTCGTACTGTTCATAGTAGTTTTCAAATTGCTTCGGGGCCAGTTGACCAAGCAATATCAAAAAGTTGAAAATTCGCCCACAATCCAATTATTACGTGGGCTAATTGCCACCTAAGCCCTATTCCATTCCATACATACCTGGCAGTCTGAGTGGGTGTGTTAGCAGCGGAACCCTTCTTGCCCTCAAGGGTGGCGAGATGGCCTTCCAAAGCATCCAACAAACTGCTAGGGGCTTTAGTTAAGTCTGGGATGTCGCCTTTGTCTATACCCACGTTTTCTGCCACCTGGGGATAGAGAAATAACGTTTTTTTTATAGAACAAATGTTGGGATGAGCAAACAGTCCACCCGGTGGTAAGGAGATACTTGCTTTTTGGCGGGAACTCCAGAAATTATGGTTGAGCTTCTGTTTCATTAATGTAAATAGTGCGTGTGGTGTCAGCCGGCTATAAAATAGCACCACCCCATCTCTTCCCTTGGGTGTCGTAAAAGGCGACTAAGGGATACCACAAGCCCTGAGGAACTACACCACTTCTAAAAGAGTGAACTCGCTAACCCGCTTGGCCAGCGTGGCGGTTTAAGGCCATACATCACACTAAGACAATGTGCATGAGGAGGCACATGTCCCGCAATGGATACTGAAAGGACTGGTTGCATTGCAATTTAAAAATTCTGGTGGGTTTTGTGATTTATTAGTGATAATTTATTAAACTTCAAAGTGCCTATAATTGGGCCGTTCTAATAGGTCTGATTTGACATATGACGAACCATATAATCCACCCATGTGAAATATTAACTAATATATTGTGATCTATACTAATATAATAAAGAGGTAAAATTGTGTGTTTGTAGGTATGTTGGGGGTAATCTCTGGAACTACTGAACTGATTTAAAAAAATTCTTTCACAAATAGGAAGCTACATTATCCGTGTCTAATATAGGCTATATATTATTTTGAAATTTTGAAAAAAAAAATACTCATAAACCGAAGCGAAGCGAGGGCGGGTGGCTAGTCTTCTTCTATAAATCAAAGGATTTTGAGGTGGATAAGCAAAAGTGCTTTTTGACAAAGGTGCGTTTCGTTCAAAGACTATTCGCCAAAGGTGCATTTCGTCCAGAGAAATGGATCTCGTTTTATGTAAATCATGTTTTTTATCAAGTTTCCTTGTTCTTGTTTATTTTAATGAAAATATGTCAAAAAGCCCTAAGCACCTTGAAGTTTAATAAACTATCACTATTAAATCACAAAAAGGGCAACAAATTTTTTATAATAATCAAAGAAAACTCAACTTCATATCTCGAGTTCCGGCCAAAAATTCCAAGTAAGTTTTCCATAAAACAATAATCTTACCTTCAAGAACTCTCCGACCCTATCCATTCGTATGAGGAACTTCTTATAGAGGTCGAGAGCGTCACGACAATTCTTTTTGTTCATGTCGAAGTACTTCTCCAGTAGATTGATTATGCCATCGTTGTAGCATGCAAACAGTCTGGAAAAAAAATCAATTTCGAAATCAGTCTATAATGTCTTCCACAGATTTGTGTCGCTTCTTAAAACGGTATTTTGCCGTGAAAACCACGGGAACTTGTTAATACACACGGCATTACCACGACGCGGCATAAAACCGTGAAAACTGACGGCGAAATATCGAGTGTTGTATGACAGTCGATGGGAGTTTGTTAACGACACCGGACGTTTCCACGGTTTCGTGACCGCTTACCTGTC
Organism: Sesia bembeciformis; assembly: GCA_943735995.1. NCBI lineage: Eukaryota > Metazoa > Arthropoda > Insecta > Lepidoptera > Sesiidae > Sesia > Sesia bembeciformis. Next base: position 12,579,689 of record OX031044.1, read on the forward strand.
TGTGCTTATTCGAGTTTTATGTTATTTTAATTTTATTTAGCAATAAGAAAAAATAAACTTCATTTCCTTTTTATATTTCTAAATTTATCATTTAGTAAATAATCGTTTTTTAAAAAATAATTAATTCTGTGTCACAAAATCGCAATTTAGCCTATATGAGTCCATGATGTGCACGTCTTTAATTGGGATACATACTGGACTTTAGTCGTATAATTGTATATTCCTAATCAAGTTTTGGATGTATGTATAACTAAAAACGTTAGGAATGCCGCCACCGGCGGTTCGTAGTATCGCGAACAAGCATATACGGTTTCTCTATGGCGCGGCGAATTCAGCAAGGGTGGGATGGTCGAGGCGGCATGGAAGTCATTTAAAAAAATGGTAATCGGTGATCTATGGTGTCGGCCGGCTTTAGAATAGCTCTATCCCATTTCTTCCCGTGGGTGTCGTAAAAGGCTACTAAGGGATAATAACTTATTAGGTATATTTAAGGACATATTTATAACACTTATCATCGCACCTCCCAATGTATCTCTCTAATAAACTCAAAGGTTAGCTGGTAGAGAATGCCTTAAGGCAATAAGCTCGCCTTTTGTACGATAATGTGCAATAAAGTTTGTTAAATAAATAAATAAAAACTCTTTTGTTTATTATGGACGCTATTTCTGGTGTGATGATAGAACTGTATTAACTTACCTGCTATTATTATTCACATCGCAAATTAATGAATTAGATTCGCGAGTTGCTTATAATAAAAGCTACAAGTGGGCGGGTCCGTAAAGCATTTAGTTACCTGATAAGATCTCTGAATAAGAGCATGAAACACATGTTGATGACACCATTGGTAAGATCGTTGGCGGTGCAGTCGAACTCTAGCAAAGCATCCAACTGGGCTTGTAGCACCGGAAGAGTTTTGAGCAGTTTCTCAGCATTCATCATGCGCAGGGAGCCCTCTTCTTTGCTGGAAACGGATAAGAAACAAGAATTAATAGTCAAAAATAGTTTATTATTATTTTATACTAGCTGTGCTCCTCATTATTTTTGCACATAATATATAGAGTATGTCCATCTGGAATAATGTACCTTTCAAATGGTGAAAGAATTTTTGAAATCGGATTAGTAGTTTCGGAGATTACCTCCTACATCCAAACTTACAAACGTTACCTCTTTATATTATTATTATTATATTAGTATAGACGTTACGAGAAGAAGCATCTGTCGATTACAACCAATAAATTTCTTCCCGTGTCGTGTCCCAAAGTGTCGTAAACGGCAAATAAGGGATCACGAGTCCGCAACCACAAGTGCTGAAGAACTACACCGCCACGTAAGAGTAGATACGCCAACCCGCTTTAGCCACGGTGTCGTCTTAAGGCCATACATGCCTCGTGTACAATGTGCATGAGGTGGTCCATGTCTAGCAGTAGTTAAAGGGCTGGTTACGAGTAAAAGCATCACTCAATTACAACCAATAAAGATCCACTGCAATGCATAAGTACATAATCACGCAGCTTTTTCAGGCTGTAAGAATGCAAGGTTGACAGCGCATGAGCCTCTTTCTTGACGTTGCAGGCGTCCGTGACCGGCGGTGACTATCTACCATTTTGTGAGCCAACGGTCCGTCTGCCTACTCTTCGATAAAAAAACACGCGAGTACAATATTTCTTAACCGATCTAAATAAAAAAAAATTGACATGAAAATATTTAGTTTCTTTCGATAGAAAGTTATAGTCCTCTCCGTTAAGTTCGTGTGATGTTTTCAACTCCCCATAAAATCCAAAGCCATGTTGTTGAATAGTGCTCAAAATACTATAAGACCTGCTCATAGTATTTATATACTTATAGTATATTTCTACTAAACAGTAAGAATAATGATATCCATTTTTCGGATCACTTTTCCATCTGGCACGATTTGGCAAAGACAAAAATTTATAAGAAATGTTTAGAAAAAAGTTTTACAATATTCAAAATGAGAATAAGAAAAAAAATGATGAGATGTGATCCTCTTCCATCCCAAATTGAGCTACGTCACAACAACCTAGAAAATATAATTGAAACGGCTTACCCCCTCTTAACCTTGCAGAAGTCAAAGGCAACAGTCCTGTAGGAAAGAGCCTTCTCGTTCAGGTACTTGGCGTAGCGCCGGATGAACGGAGACATGTCATAGCCTGCACATATACAATATATGTTATATTTGAAATAAAAAAAAAAAACATGCGACCTTACCTTGCCCTGCGTCGAGTGAACAATATTCTAAAGCACAAAAGACAAAACGGTGAATTTGAATGATCTCAATGAAAAAGATGTGGGAAATGAGTTAGCCTACTTCTGAATTTTATTTAAGCAATAAATACCTACCTAATTAACAATAAGTAACGAAAGCTTAATTTTGTTCGAGTTTCGGAGTATAAATTTCATTTTTTTTAATTTTCATTTCAGAATCAAAAAGCATACGGCTACAATGTGTAACGATAACTTTAACATAGGTAATATGTATTAAATTTTCGAAACCTCGTTTATTGAATGTAAATAGCTGTTCTGATTAAATATTTAAAATCTTTTATCTGTGGATTAAAATCGTTGGTAAAAAGAATATTAAAAGGAGTCTACTAGGCATTTTTAGGCATACAAATAATTCTCAATAAAAAATGCGCAATATAGAAAATCATTACACGAATGCCTAATAAAAACGCTATTGGATAAATTATTCGAAACACATCATTTCATCAAACTAAATCAGTATCTGAATGGTTGAGAATGTTATCCCCCGAGGGGCAAAACTGATTATACGAAGATTTTCTCAAAAATGAGTTAATTATACCAAAAGTATTTTGTAACTCTTTCACTGGTAAAATTGGTGTGTGCTAAGATGAACCGTTCCGGATATATTGAGTGAAAAAACCGATTAAATCCTATTATGATGAATTTATTCCTCTTTTTCATTGATTCTCAAGTTTTTCGTAAATTGTTAGTACGGTTTTTCATACTGATTGAAAGCGTCTATACCGATTGAATACTGATACAAACTGCTTGAAAATTCCTTTAAAAATAGTTTTAGTCGGCAAACTTTAAAAATGAGTTTTCTTCAAATCATGATATCAGATAATTGGTTTCGCCACAAGGGAACGATAGGTGAACACTATTTTCAAGGTTTCTTTTCTTTTATAACGGGATAGATAGCGTATTCCTCTGATATGACGAAAACATATGCATTGAATTATAATATAATATTATATAACCAACCCATATATTCTAAACTACATTTTTTGACCAACAATACAAAATTATAGCCGTGAAATGATCCACTACTCAATAATTAATCAAAGTGCATGTGCAGCGTGCATCATCTAGTTTGCAGTGTGCGTATACGATACGTGAACTACAAAATATGTCAATATACCCTACTAGACAGCAAGGTTAATTGAATTAGACTATTGTGACAATGGTCTATCTTTATGTGCCAATAAAAGTTTACGATGTCGTTTCGTTGTGCTTTTTTCAAAATAATATGTCGCTTTTATTACTCGTGATGTTAATATTTTACGATTTGCAACAAATTTATTATAACAGCTTTAAGATAGTAAAAACATAACAGTAGGCTATCTTCATAGAAACTCCTAGTGTACTTGTGTGCATGCCGTGTCCTATATAGATTCACTTCAAATTGACAACTACGCGTCGCGCTTCGCTATGAACAGAGATTTCGACGAACGAAACTGGTGCTAAACTACTGTTATGTCTTTACTACGCTCATAGTTTGTACAACGGAGGTATTAAAACAGTAAAAAAATAATTTAAAGAATCATAAAAATCTTGAGCAATTTAATTAATGTAATTGTAGTTGCGAAGTGTGGTGACCCTTTTTAATGTCATGTTATGTGCAAATAACATAGTAAATACAGCTTCATACAAAGCGTGTTAATCTACTACAACAGGTAGATTATAAATATAAAAAAAAAAATCGCGTTCAATGGCCTTGTTCTAATTTTTCTCATTTGCAACTGCTACTGCTATCATGTAATCATCAGGTTTTGTTTTTTTTTTTTTTTTTTATTTTTTACAGAATTAAGCAGCGCCCCTAGCGGTCGTATTTGGAGACTTCAAACTTTCAATACAGAAAAACGGGGGGGAACATGATTTTTTTAAACAACTTTTTTATATAAAAATAAGGCGACAGATGAGCATACAGTCCACCTGATGGTAAGCTGATATCGTCGTCCATAAACATCCGCGATACATGCCAACATCAGTCCAGAATGACAAACGTTGGCACGCCCCTGGATGCGCTGCCTACCTTTGCGGATTAAGGAATAGGTTGGGAGAAAGGGTTGGGAAAATGGGGAGGGATAGGATGGGAACTACCGAAACACGTATGTACATTGGGGAAATACGATAAAGTAGGAAATGCAGTACATTTCAAGGTAGTCTTCTGTGAGAGAACGCTAATGTGGATGGTCGAGTGCGCCCAGCAGTTGTAGAAATGCAGCGTGCACTCCCCCCCTACAATATCTTCTTGTAGCATGTTCAATGTTCAATGAATGTTCCCATCTATTTTTCAAAAACTTTTTTATAAAAAGAAAGAAGCGGTCCTTAATTATTATTGAAACGAAATAAATGTTATTATAAAAAAAAAAATTAAACAGGCCTCAGGTTATTTTTTGTTTTAGCGCTTTGTTTGATGCTGGCTCACTATATCCTCTCAAATTTCTGCTAGTGCAAGACAACTCCATAAGCGTGTGAGAACTTGTGTGTGCATTACCATTATATGTGTATTACTATGTATGTGTATGCTTGTTACAAGATATATCTATATGAAAAGTATATAAAAAGGACAGCACGTCTAACCCAATTCATCGGTATCCTGCTTTCTTGTTATACCATGTCCAAGAAATGATACTGCAAGTATATACATGCCTACAAACATTATGTACTAATTTATTGATATTTCATTTCTTCATATTTATGTAACTACTGTTTCGAGGGAGACAGTATTTTTTACTGTCCTATGTAATTCATTATTTTTGTTAGAAAGTAGATGATAAGCAACGGTAGTCCGCCTGATTGTAAATGGACCCTGTCGCCAGCGACCGTACTTTCATAGAAGCACGAAAAACCGGGCTTACCCGATAAATTAAAAATAATTTAGTTACCAAACCAACAGAATAGTTTCCGATTAGTGGTGGGTAATCAAGACTTCTCGGAGTGTTTTAACTCACTTAATCCTGCTCCGGTTGCGGATCAGATTCCTCTTAGTTACTCCTTAACCCTTTTCATTCACCTACTTATTCACTTCACCTTCCGAGGGCGTTTCATTCCCATAGCCTAATGGTTGTTGCATAATCAAAAAAGAAAGGTCATGCCATCGTTGCATCTCGATTTTGAGCTCCCGACAAGTGTCGATGCGCGATTACACTTACGATCATGATTAGCGCCGGAATCGGAATGAATAACAATTCGATGGAACAATTAAGAGATTCTGCTTCGCTCGCGGATTCAACTCTTTTGATTCATTAACTCCGGAGTTAGCCATCACTACTTCCGATTGTATTATTATAATTTTTATTTATCAGTGATAAATAAAAACTTTTAATCAGTGATAAATAAAAACTTATTAATCAGTGATCCACTATCCAATTAATTTGAGATTTATTAGGTAAGTCGGGCTTTAGGGCTACTATGGAAGTACCAGCCACGAGTCAGGATATCCGCGATACATGTCAATATAAGTCTAAAGTGACAAATGTTGCCCCGCGCACGGATACCTTTAAAGATTGTGGAGTGAATTAAAGAAATAATTGGGAAAGTTGAACATTAGGTGGTATAACTGAATGCAGTTCATTTAAGATGAATTGACATTTTATGCAGGTAGTTCGAAGACAATATAATTATACCTTTATCTAGCCCCAGTGCCTATGAATTTTGAATGAAGTATGCGAAAAAAAACTTGGCACCCATTCCAAAAGCGTGTCTCTATGCTAGACATAAACAGACAATCAAACATATAAAGCCGCCATTTTGTTTTAGACTCACCAATGCGAGCGCCGGCCGCTCCTTTCCGAAAGCAATAGGAAAGTAAAAAAGTTTCAGTTAGATACAGACTTTGGAAAATTGGATTTTAAGAGTTGGACAGTTGTGTCGGGAAACCAGTTTCAAGAGTTGTGTTTTAACTGTATGTATTTGGAGAAAACATTGAATTTTAAATATTAGAGTCTGGCAAATGAAACATGAGACAGGACAAACGCGGCAAAGTACAAAAGGTTATCCACTAGAAATAGTTGGAAAAATAATTCTGTTACTTGAGTTGAATAATAATCAACATATTATAACTTTCATAATTTGCCGCGCTTTTCCAGTATATAATTTCATTTGCCGGACTTAACATTTTACTTTTTTTTTTTCGACATATGGATATAGGGTTGTAAATCAAACTACTGACTTTGATCACACCATAAATACTATTATATTGGGTCGGATTAAGGTGAGAGGTCGGAATTAGATAGCTTTGCGTCATATTATTATAATAATATAATATGTAAATTCATGTAAATTTCCTATTATACAGTATGACTAACAGTTCAACCTATTTCTATTAAGGCGTGGTAGTAGGAGTCATCGACGACAGAAAAGTTATCAAACATAGTATCCTAAAAACGATGTATTTTTGACCAATTTGCCCCTTTATTAATGTAGAAGTGTGATAATTTTGTTCCCATTTCGAATTCCCCACGTTTATGATCAGGGTTCGTAAAAAATCGATATTTATAATAAATATCACAATATCCTATGTTTGATCGGATATACATATATCCACGTATATAAATAAAAATCGATATTTATAATAAATATCACAATATCCTATGTTTGATCGGATATACATATATCCACGTATATAAATAAAAAAGACGCGAATTTAATTTTGTAAGTGGTTTTATATTGCCAAAATTGTTAAATGAAACTCTTAGTTTGATTAATGGACTTATTTATTATAGAACAAAACAAAAAATAAGAGTAACAAAAAATTTGTCTGAGATTAATAATCAGTGTACTTAATCAACATTCAACTAAATTATAATTATAATCTTTAGTGTTGGATCATTGGCCGTGGCAGTGATCATAATTATTATTTATGTCAGTATAACAATTTAAAAGCGTGGGATCTGCCAAAATTCTAGTGTTGACGATAAATTGAAATATATTAATATAAATATCAATTGATATATATCGTGATATATATCAACGAACCCTGTTTATATGGTAGTCTTGAAAAAAATACATTCTTTTGAGTTGTAAATGCGATAAAACCTGAAAACACCGTTTCCCATTACTTAAAAATAGGCATTTTTAGAACCTTATGTTTTATTATACTACTTTTGCTGCTGCGTCTAATGATACCTACTAGCATCCGCTAAAAAGAATTGGTCGAACATACCACCCACCCTCGTTATATTTGATATTATACATGTGTGTCAAATACCTTATTCTTATTCATCTGGATTCTTATTAGAGCGACCAATTGGCGCAGTTCGTAGTGACCCTACTTGCTGTGCAAAAGGTCCCGGGTTCGATTCCCGGTCGGACATACATTTGTTTAAAAAAAGAAGACAAATGTATGTTCGGGTCTGGGTGTCTGTTTGTGATTGAGTGTGGCGTTATTTATTTATTTATGTAGGTACTAAAACGACTGGTTTCCATACACTCTTATAGTATAGTTTAGTAAGCAATAAAATGTTACAATAAAAAGTTAATGTAACACAGAGAGTAACATAATTGAAGGACATCGTATAACATGAATGAATTTCTCTATCAATGTTATCGCTAATTAATTTATATTATTATTTTGATAATATTAATATTTATTACTATACTGATTTATTGCTGCAAACGTAATTATATGTGTTTAATTAATGTGGCGTAAAATTTACTTCAATCGCGGATAATAAATAATAATTGATATAAACATTGGCCAATCCGGAATTTGCACGATTACAAACTTTTTTACGTTTGAAAATGAGTTATTGTTGAAACTGAAAATTCGTTGTTTTACTGAAAGTACAGGTTTCTCTACGTTGTATTTGCGATTGGCGTCACCTAGCAGCCTATTGAATAAGTTCATATAGAGCTGCAAAATAGTTTGTATTCCTTCGAACGCTCAATTGATCAATACTATGGTTGTAGGTTATTTTTTCTATATTGTCCTTCATCACCTATTGTAGATAGGTTCAAAATGATGAAAGGGTTAAACATATTAAACGCCTATCCATGCAAACTACATGTTTGTATGGATAGGGCTCATTGAGCTCTACAATTTGTTTAGACAATTTCTGTTTCTGAAATTTATTTTCTTATAGGGCAATAGCGCAATTAACGCTATGGCCGTGTCAAGTTTTCGTCGTATAACGACTCGTCAATATCCAGTTCAGTCAAAGTAAGTTAGAAGTTGTACAGTAAAGGGAGAGTAAGTTTACTAAGGACAAAATTTGGACGGACTCCTTGGAAGAACACGAAAAACGCGGTGTTATGTTTTTTATTTACTCTGAAGTTTAATAAACTATCACTGTTAAACGTCAAATCTTACAATACACATTTTTTACAATAATCAAACAAAAGCGAGTGCGCCCAGCAGTTGTTGGATTGCAGCGTGCACTCCCCCCCCTACAATATCTTCTTGTAGCATGTTCAATGTTCAATGAATGTTCCCATCTATTTTTCAAAAACTTTTTTATAAAAAGAAAGAAGCGGTCCTTAATTATTATTGAAACGAAATAAATGTTATTATAAAAAAAAAATTAAACAGGCCTCAGGTTATTTTTTGTTTTAGCGCTTTGTTTGATGCTGGCTCACTATATCCTCTCAAATTTCTGCGAGTTTCCACAAAAAATCTTTTCTCTGTACTGTTCTGAGTGGTGAATATTATTGGTCTTTTTTAAATCAAATCATTTTGATTTGATCCCAAGATTGCCTGGAAGAGATCGCCTTAGCGATAAGGTCGCCTATTGTATTCCGTCATTTATTATTTGTGCACGTGTAATAACTATTTGTACGCAATAAAGTGCTTATTATTATCATTTATTTTGCCAAAAAAATAGTTAATAAAAATATGGTGTTACAATAAATACATTTGTCCCATTATGTTTTGCCTCGATAGGCGGACAAAAGTCAAGTTCGTATTCACAGTACGTTTATACATTTACTTTTAATACACATAACAGTTCCGCATTTTAAGCTACGATCCGAGAATAAAAAATCACCTTTACATACTTCTGGACTGCCAAAGAGCGATGTGCAAAAATGTATGGATATAGTCCCAACCCGCCAACGAATATAAAATTAGTGACAAGTTAGTTATTGTGATCTATCACAAATGTTATAAGTAATTGTAATCGCTACAGCTATGCAGTTTTTTACTACGAAAATAGGAAACAGATTTGAACAAGTAAAAGATAAGAATACAAAAGCGGTTTATGTCATGGTTCGCCCACGGTTTTGACAGTAACTGTCGTTAACATTAAAATATTTATGAAATAAAAGCTTTCATTTGCGGCATATATCAAGTGTTTTATTTCATAATGATTTTTGGGATGCGTTTATCAATCGTCCATTGTACTTTAAAGTGCGTAACGAAATTCTCACTGTCCGTTTCCTTTGCCAAATCTCAGAAACAAGTTTAGAGCTAACGAAATATACAATCGTGTATAGAAATTACGGTAATGGCAATGTTTATATACAGACATATATTACAATGACCTTGTTCCGACGTCCTACCATTATTATATGTATACAAAACTATTCTAAGTAAACATTTTTATGTACATGTATTAACATGTTACACACGTTTATAACAGCTTTTAGTAATAATAAAGTATGAACATAAATGTAATCTAAATCAAAATAACATTATATTCCTATACATATGTCTGTGTCATTGCCCAGTGTAGGACACATTCATTGACATTTTGGATAAAACGATGTCGTTATTGTTTCGCAGGATTGTACAAATATCTAAGAATTATTGAACTGTGAGTTAATTATATAAATGTCAATAACATTCGGTCGTCTCCGAAAAATATTTACATTCTGATAAATATAGTGTATATTGGCACTAGAGAAAATTATCAGAATTTCCGTAATTTAATTTCAAGTGCAATTAATGCCCTCAAGCTTGTTTTTCTATATAGATAGAAAGTGGCAGACGAGCAGAATCGAGTCCACCCGGAGGATATTGTCGTATATGAGACATCTGCGCATACCAACATCGGACCAGAATGATAAACTTTGGCACGCCCCTGGATGCGCTGTATACATTTGGTGATTTACAAATGGATTTGGAGCAAGTTTTATAAATTATTATTATAAAACATGTTTTTCTTAAAAAAGCATAAGGCAGGAAGTAATTAAAATCACAATTGCCAATGATTTTTACTACATTCATTGCTCTACAGATTCGTTAAATTAAAACAAGCTAACGGAAATGCAGTTATCGAGATAAGAACATACACAATACGTTTATTCTCGTACCTACGCGTAGGTTATGAATGTACGTTACATACAATGTGGTGGCAAAAATCACTGGCTGAACGGACGAGGTCGCCGCAAGTCGACGAACTAGAGGTCAATGGTCAATAGTACCCATTTACATACTGTGTTAAGGATGCTGCACACTTGTTCCACATTCGGTACGATATCGATCCATATACGGGATCTCGTTGATTGATACGTATACTCGATACATATAAACCATACCAATCTAATTGGTCCAAAAAAAAAATTCTCTTAACATTAACAAAAATGGCTACCCGAGGCAACTGACTGCCTCTAAAATCAAATTTTGAGGTGGTAATTGTTTACATATCGATAATTTGATTAATCGAGACTACAAGTTTGCTCTACGTTAAAAGCTATATGTTGAATTGAAATGGATTATAAATGCAACAATTTCATATTGTGGTTATCATTTAAAATGTCAACACCATTTAAGATCGATTAGAGGTGGATTACTCTACGAATAATTTGCTAGATATTTCATATGATCAACAGCTCAAAATCTTTGTAATTTAAAATATCAACAGATTAATCAGTCAGCTAGTAAAATATTTATATAATAAACATGTAAGATCTGAGGGAAATCAATGAATGTTTATTTATTTTAAAAGATGAAATAAACGAAATAATCGGATTTTTTTTTTTTTTCAAATATGTAATTATACTAATTATTCACCTCATACTTTACCTGTTTATTATATTTTACAGCAAATAAACGCGACTTACGTTTAGAGTTGTCGACCCCTGGCCGCCTATATAATATGTTAATAATTAACTGCAAATGTGATGGTTTATTATTTGTTCCAATAATGACAAACCTCTACACTCACGAAAAATACGGTGTTGAGTTATACTTCTGTAACTTGTACAACTGTGGCCGCAAATTCGGAGCGATAGGGCGTGCAGCGGGGCGTCGTTTTGAGCGTGCACGCTGAGCTATTTAACATACAGATTAGTCTCGAGGTGTCTTCGTGAGAGCGTTTGCAGCGTGCAGTTAAGCGTCCCGTCCAGTGGTAGAGCGGGGCGTTGTAATTAGCGTGCACGCTGGATCGCTTAACGTATAGAAATGCGTGAAGGCGTATTTGATCGAGCGTTTCCGTTGTTTTTGTTTCGACGAGCATATACAAGTGTTGCTTTGTTCACTGTGTCAAGACTTTCCAGTGAAAGAGGTTTTGTGTGGTTATAAATAGCTATGGAATGGGAAGATATTGATATACAAGCGATGACGCTTGTACTTGAATGGCCGTTTCTGATTGTTCAATACATTAAGCGCCCTGATGCAGCCAAAACTAGTTTGCGTGGACGATGCGCACGACAATGCACTCTCAATACAACGCCACTGTTCCGAATTTGCGGCCTAACCCTCTGTAGTAATGGCTAAAGAATTATTAAACAAGTACATAACAGACATTAGTTATTATGTTCCGAAGGCGCCAACATAACTTGGCAATAAACCACGCCAGAGCTGTGCAATATTGATCAATCATTAAGCTGGCTACACACTTCCTTTTCGGTATTTTCGTATCTGTTCGCGACGCCAAAGTTACTTTTCTCGCCAAATGGCAACCTAATGTTTTTAGGTTAGTCTGCAAGCCGCTTTAAACAGGTCACGTTTATACAATTTAACTATTATTTTGACAAAAAAAATTAAGGTTTATTAACAGTTACAAGAAAAATACTATTCGGTTAAGGTTTATTATCAGTTTCGTTTTTTTACTTACCCATTTTTTATTAGATTTATTTTTTATGCATATTGTTTTCTATAAAACCGTTTTCTTTACTAAAAATATTAAAAAAAAAAAAATCGTGTTTAATTTTTTTTAGTAACTCACTAATCAGTTGCATTATTTAATGAGTTTCAAACATTAATTTCCTCCTTGTATAACTGTATGGTAAGTAAAGTAATACTTTTTTTTTTTTTTTCTTATAGATTAGTGGGCGGACGAGCAAGCGGTCCCACGTGATGGTAAGTGTTACCGCCGCCCATGGACACCTGCAACACCAGGGGGTATGCGGGCGCGCCGCCGATATTATTATGATAACATTCTGATATGTTGGTACTATTTTTAATAATATTTTACAGTGACCAGTCCTTTCAGTATCCACTGCTGGACATGGGTCTCCTCATGCACACTGTCTTGGCATGTATGGCCTAAAAACGCCACGCTGGCCAAACGGGTAGGCGAGTCCACTCTTTTAGAGCTAGTGTAGTTTCTCAAAGCTTGCGGTGGTGGCTTCGTTATCCCTTAGTGGCCTTTTACGACACCCACGGGAAGAGACGGGGTGGTGCTATTTTTCTCTCAACTACTGAACGTTATTGAAGTTCCTCGGTGCGTGTGGTAGCCGTTTTGTTATCCTTTAGTGGCCTTTTACACCACCCACGGGAGGAGATTGGGTGGTGGCACTCTATAGCCGGCCGACATCACACGGCATGTGTGAAATATTCTTTAAAATAACAAATATATCGAACGCAGTCACGTTTGTAATAACGTGGTTGTGTGAAACCAGCTTAATATAATATTGTTACATCATAATAATATGTAACATACAATATGTTACATGGTTTTTGCGTTACTATGAGATCTCATAAAATTCGAAATATACGTGTTGTCGTTTTAGGCACGAGTTACAACAAAGTGTCTGTCAGATTCTTTAAAGAAAGTTAAAATAAATTAGCAAAATGTTAATTATCTTCTTTTGTAATTAAAAGTTTTCCATGTTTTGTCGTTACTGAATATTTATTAATAAACTTTTAGTTGAATTGGTAAATCAAGTAATGAAAGGTCATTGCAAAGCACAGGCTTCCCCTAGCGGGTTTCGGGCCTCGTGTGGATTGGTGTATAAAACATACACTAAAGCGCGCGTCACGAGCAGGAAGAATTTCGGTCATTGACACGAGGTCAGCCAGGACTGGATGGTAAAGAGATTTCTGTGGAACCGTCGAACACCGATCACTTTACTAAACCCCTCTTAAGGTTCAATAATATGAGGGGTCTAGTAAACTGGCCGATCTCATGTCAATGATCGAAGTTCTTCCTGTTCGTGGGGTGCGATTTAGATATTCTTTTTCGAGTACGCGGGCGTTTCCTACACGGTGGAGCTTATGACAATTTTAATTTTAAGTTAATGTATTAAATAATTTTATTTACCATACATTTTGGTAGTACAAAATAACGTTTTAAAATAATAGAGATATACTGTCCGCAACACTAGTATTACCAAAAACCTACAGAGAATTTCTGTTGAAATTGATAACTAATAAAATAAAAATGTTAGCTGTAACGCGTTACATTTAAGAATTACGTTTGCAGCATTTTTTTATAATTTTCTATTGGATAACACTGGACCAAACCATCATTCAAACAATTACAAATTTGTTTTGCACTCTATGGTTTATTTTCGTTGCTTTCAACTGAAAAAATAAATTTGTACTACAAAGTTACTTTTGCAGAGAACGCGACTTAGGGTAATAACGAGTTGCAAAAATATTTGTAATCGTTTGAATGGTTGGACTGTAAAACACTACTGTATACAGTAAAAAGATAAATATAAATGAGAATACATACCTTGAACACCACTTTTATCGAGGAAATTACTTAGTTGAAATGTTGAATTACTCGATGCTAGATATTGTGTGAATCTCTGTAAGAAGTAAATTAAACTTTGTTTTAGGCTAGATCTTATGTTAAATCTGATGGTTATAAGATAATCGGTGACTGTGTGCAAATGTGTGGGCTCTGTTCAATACAATCCCACTTAGGTAGCAAGTCAACTCGCTTGAAAAATTCCCGTGGGCACTTCAGTAGTGGCTGATCAAATCATTTATTTGCAATGTGAGTGGTAACAGATGGTAATCATACAGCTCGTCACATTTACAGAATTGGCGTGAAAAAATAAATATAAAATTATTATAGAACAATATCAAATATAATTAAACCAGATTATGACAATACTGATTGAGAACTCTTGCAATTTCCATAGTTTTCCAATACAGCATTGAATCTGTCTCTACTAATAATATCGTTTATAATAGTTAACAGTATATATCACAGCTATTAACATAGATAAGTAACATTGTCATTTTAATAGAAGGACATGTCAACAAGATTATTATACAATACAATGATCCACTAACTTCATTCACTACTTGTTTTTGAACTGGCTACATTTTTGTACGTGTATATTTGATAGGGTGTACTTAGTCGACAAATGGTACAGTCTGGCACGCATTCGCTGGTTGTCTATACAATATACAACAAGTATGTTGAAATAAAGTGGCTATGGGAGGATTCGTGCGGTTGACTGTACCTACAAAACATTCTTCAGTCCTTTATTGACACAAGTGGTTGTATTGAAGAGTCACAATCGTACAGTTATATTATTACAGTCTCAGTAGCGATACGGTAGAGAAATTAATAGCAATACAGCGTGGAGGAAATTGCATGATAAGAATATTGGGTGTTTTTACAACGACTAATTGAAACGTCATGTCACAGAGAGTGACTATGTAGGTAAATGTACAAACTTGAGTGGTTATATCCTATAGGCGGCAGACGCCAAACACAGTTCCAAAATTAAGAAGACGTATTTATTTATAAATTTGTCAAAAAAAAAACACTCGTCAAGTTAGTCACTTTAGTCAGTCATTTTTTTTTTCTAAAACCCACTGAAAATACTAATATCCACCATCCCCGCTGGCGTGTTTAATTGGCATTTTTAAACTGGATAAACAGTATTGGTATAACACAGGTACATATACATAGCTTTATATAGATTGATAGTTTTTAACCATCTGGAAAATGTCAGGACCAATAACAACATTAGCGATGGCTGGCGGCCGCCCGCGTTAGTTTAGGTTTAGTGCAAACCTAAACTAACGCTATTAGGTACGTAAAGCTACCTAATAGCGACCTCCTCTTTAATCCGACCACTGGGTTTAACTAATATCTAATAGTTAGACATATAGATGTTCGGAAGAGGAGGGTGCACGTTGCAATCCAACAGCCGCTGAACGCACTCGACCGGCTGGTTGGTATATCTGAGGTATATATGTTGGTATATCTGAGATTAATAGACTTCGACACCGTTTGACCGATCACCATGAAAGTTGACACATATATGTATTTATCCATAGAGAAAGTTTTTATGCTATCCACTTTGTTGTAACTCGCCACTAGATGGCGCTGCAGCACATCAACTTCTATACCGTTCAATCGATCGCAAAAATCATATCGACGGCAAAACAGAATAATTTGTAATTTTATTTTAAGGTAAATAAATATACACAGGCAGGACAACGTCTGCCGGGTTTTGCTAGTATAATATATATATATATATATATATATATATATATATATATATATATATATATATAGCTAGATATATCTATTAGCTATACAAAATATAGAAGATTGTTACCCTATAATAGAGGTAAATGTTAGTTGGAGCCTTGGACTGAATGTGTCATTCTCATTGGCGGCGCTGTAATGTGTCAGTTCTGCGGAAAAGCTTTGCGGTTTTAGAATGCCTACATTCAGCTTAATTTTCTGTATAAGTTACCATAGTAATGAATATAATGGGATAAAGGTGATGAAGAGTAGGGGGCGCATCTATCCTCGACTCACATTCATAAGGTCGTGAGGCCGCAATAGTTCACAGGATCAATAACAGATTGGATAGAAGGGTCATAGTATGGAGTCCACGTATCAGGAAACGTACAGTGGGACGTCTTTTGGCCAATTGAGCTGACGACTTGAAAGTCTCCGGGTAGTAGTTGGATGAGATGAGTGGACCCACGTACCTACTTGAGAATTTAAAAAAAAATGGTACAGATGTTATCCACTAAACCGCACTAATTCCACGTGGTGGATTATGATTCGAAACTCCCTAGTTGTTTACTAGGGGAAGCCTGTGCCATGTAATAGGTTGTTTTAGGCTGATGTCCAATTGAATTAGACGCTATAAACCAGACGTTTGTCTCTCTTCACAATAGAGCAGAGTATATGTATTGTCAGTGTCCGTGGATTTTTTAAGGACAATGGACGCGAATGTCAGGGACTTCAATAATAATCTTAGGTGTATATTTGCATAAACATCAGTCGTTATCGTTACCATGACATATGATGCAATAATAAACTAAGTTTGTAACAG
The DNA here is from genome assembly GCA_943735995.1 of Sesia bembeciformis. NCBI lineage: Eukaryota > Metazoa > Arthropoda > Insecta > Lepidoptera > Sesiidae > Sesia > Sesia bembeciformis. Next base: position 12,596,378 of record OX031044.1, read on the forward strand.
ACTGAAATAATATCAGAATATAAGTTACATCAACGTTCAAAAATACTAAACTAAGTATAATATATGACATAGAAAGGTCACTAGATGCAGTCAGTTTAACATTTCTCTTTTATAGAAAAAATACATGGTAAATGTACAGACAATATGTCTGGCGTTATGCGAATATTATCGCCCTGGGACACATGCGATACGCGCCAATATCAGTCAAAAATGAATGTTGGCACGTCCACAAATATGCTACCATTGAGTATATAATGATAAAGGAGTGGGAATAATGGGAGTATGGAAAGCTTGCCAGATGAGGGTATAAGGAGTGCGAACATTCCTAAATTCAAAAAGCTCCTTTTAGATCGCAAGCAGTTTCTACTGTTATATATTTTGGTTATATAGTTATTATACTTTAGATCAATTGTTTTTACTTAATTATAACTAATGTAAAAAATAACTATTTATTTAACTTTTAGATCTGTATGTATGTTTTGTATCTGCATGTAAAGGTGACACTTAGCTGTACATTACAAGACCTTTGCGGTTTGTACACATTTATAGATAGGGCTGCCACCCCTCCGCCACCTTGTTAACGATACGGTTTTCCTACGGTACGGCGGGTACGCCGCGCCGCGCCGTAGAGAAACCGTATATGGGTTGTTCACGATACGTTTACCGCCGGTGTCACAGCTAGCGCATTTTAGGTGTGGACTTCCAGTGTCATTTTTATTTATTTATTTAGGCACGGCAACGTTATACTAGATTGATCAATATATTTTTGGAAAAGTATTGAAACTTTAGGAAACGTATAATTAAATTGTGTTTACTTTTTAACCTTCTAATCTAATAGACCTTGAATAACGTTTTGAAAGTTGCTCAATTCCCTTGGAAAAAAGGCTTGATCCTGGGTATTGAAAAAAGACTTTACAGCGCACAAGTGTTTTTTCACATGTTTTTTCACTTTGATGCTGCATCAACTGAAACCCAGCCGTTCGGATGGCAGCGCCTGCAACATTAGATCGATGCGCAGGTGCATTGTCATGATGAAAAAGCACTCCGGCACGCAACTTCCCTCGTCGTTTATTTTTTTATTTCCTCACGTAGATTTTTGATCAATGTTGCGTAATACTCTCCAGTTATTGTCTGTTCTTTAGTTGAATAATCGATCATAATGATACCTTCCGCATCCCAGAAGACCGAGGCCATTATCTTGCCAGCGGACGCAGAGATCTTGAATCTCTTGGCAGGCGGGGAGGACGATATTTTCCACACCTTACTTTGGTTCTTCGTCTCCGGAACAAAATGGTGAATTTCATTTCATCAAAATTTATCAACGGTCACGAAACGTAGTCGAAAAGATTCTGGGTCGCGGTCAATAATTGCCAAATTTTGCTTTGAAATGTCTACTCTTGCTTTCTTTTGTACGTCTGTTAACATTCGAGGAAACCAACGCGCGGCCACCTTTTTCAATTTTAAGGTATAAGTTAATATGAACTGAATTTTCCCGAACGAAAGCTTCATAATATCAGCTAAATGACTAATAGTCACACGTAGATCTGTCTTAACAATTTCTTCAATATTTTTTAACGTTGTCTTCAGTATCAGCGGTTGTTGGGCGCCCAGAGCGAGTCTCGCCGTTACAGACGGTTCTGCCGCGTTTAAATTCCGCGCACCAGTATGCTACTATAGAATAAGACAGAGCATTGTCTCCCGAAGCAGACTGCAATTCTTCAAAAACAAATTCTTCAGGCAGAAATATTTAATAATCGCACGAACTTCGATTTTCTCCTTTTTGCATACTAATAAAATTCCCGCTAAATATAACCAATGAAAAAAAAAATTGGTGACAGTTCTTTTTTTTAATTCTTTTGGCACTGGCTACTACTGAATTTGAGACTTGAATGAAATAATTAAATATAATAATATAATAACGTATAACATGCATGTATTTACAGTAAAGTATTCGAGACTTATTGATCCACCTAGTATTATACTTATAACTTTAAATTAAAAATTTACTATTATACTAAATTTCCTGTTTAGTTTTTTTGTTCCATTTTTTTAATCTCCGGGTTTAGGGTATTCTGAAGGTGGCAGCCCTATTTATAGATCGGGTCTAAACGCGTAATTTACAAATAAAAGGTAAACAAAAGCCTGTAATTATGCAGGTTTAAGAGTACACACCTCATTCCCGTAGGCTAATAGGTGATGTACTGTGATGAGAGCCTTGTACACCACCACCCAGTTGGTGTTCTGAGTGCGCTCGACGAGGAGGTTGGCCAGCTGCGGTATCGACACGTTCGGCTCGTTTGTGCAGTGGACTAGATCTGAAAAAAAGGTTTTTTATCATCTAGATATTCAAAAAATTTGGGCAATACGTCAGTAACTAGGTAATTTTTGAGATACAAAAAAATCTTTACATTACAATGCAAATTTTTACTACAACTTCTGAAAATACTCTCCATTGTCTAGCGATTCATTCGTCTAAACCAAGATTTAAAGCACTGGCGATACTCTTCTTTAACGAGATCCTCAACAGCTGCCATAAAAGCTTACCGAGCGTCCTCAGGGCTGTGTAAAAGAATGCCACGGAGTACAAGCTCCACTTTTAGAAAGAGAAAGAAGTCGCATGGAGCTAGACCAGGGCTATAAGGAGGATGGATCAATTCTTGGATCCTGTGGTCTTCAAATCTCTTGGGTAAGATGATGCGGTGGCATGATGCAAGAAATGCCCTCTCAAACCTGTTTTCGGACGTTTTTGATTTAACACATTGAATATAGTTGGTAAACAGTTTTTTGAGCGTCTAAAGAAATTGTTGCTAAATGGGTGGCCACCCTTAGAGAAGAATGTTGTCACTATTTTTTTGCCCACACTCCGCCCACGTTTGAGGGCTTGGAGGCTATTTGTCTGGAAACACCCAAACCATTGGTTACCGCTTAGTTAATGAGTCATACATCCAACTATTATCTCCAGTAATAATATTAAATACTAGCGACCCGCCCTCACTTCGCTTCGGTTTATTAAATTTAAAACAATCTGAATAAGATATTTTCCTGCGGTAAAATGGAGCCTATATTTTAAGTTAAACCTCTAGCAATACATCGGTGAAATCTGCATTCAATTTCATGCAGTAGTTTTTGCGTGATGCGTGTACAAACATACAGACATACAGGCAGACAGACAGACAGACAAAATTTCTAAAAACTGTTGTTTTGGCTTCTGTTGCTCTAATAAAGACCCCCCATATTAGTTGTTTTTCAATATCTATAATGTACAGACATCAGCCTGTTACAATTTTATTATTGTATGTATAGAACATATTCCGTGACGGACAAAGGAGGAAGAGTATTAAGAAAATGCTACATTAAACTGTACACTGTCCTCCAAAGTAGCGGCAAACGTACGTACACCAAAGGATGTAATACCCTATCGGATGCCAGGTGTTTATAAAATAGCATGTGGTAGTTCGTACATAGGCCAAACAAAGCGCACCGTAGTAGCAGGGTCAAAGAAAATATCGCAGCTATGAAGAATCGCCAGACGAATAAATCGGCGATAGTGGACCATGTACTCAACGCAAGGATCAATCACTGGATAGAAACCCATAGTCCAAAAATCCTCTCCACTGAGAGCCACTAATTCTCGAGGATAGTGCGTGAAGCAATTTAAATCAAGAAAGATAGTAATTTCAATCGAGAAGATGGATACAAATTGTCCTCGACATGGAATCCAGTGATTATTAATTAATAAATTTAAACCTCAAAATCGTCTGACGCTACTTCTAATATTGTGTGTTGTGTGCCGTAACTTTCCGGACTATGAAGACCAAATGCGGGTAGTTGATGAAACTGCTCGCAACTGGACGTGGACTACCCGCCTCTTCAGTCAGCTCGTGACGCAATGTTCGTTCAACCCAACCGAAGCGTCGAGTAAAAATATAAGTAAAACATACGCGTTCAGAACTACCATGAGACATGGACTCTCACCCTATGTCTCATAATTAGGCAGTCTGGTTTGTCCGCTAACACGCTCAGGATGTCGTTGGCACTATGTAGGTCACGGTGCATTAAGGAGGTGATTCTTGTTGGTACAATGGCATTGAAACCTCCGCAAATATGACTGTCTTGGTAAACCCAACAGCATCCTAAACGTGTTATTGTACTGAACTCGAGCCCGCCAGAGCCCATTGCCATTTACTCAAACATTTCTCCAAATCCATTCCTAAATCCTGAACATAGGCAGCGTACCCGAGGGCGTGCCAACATTTGTCATTATGGTCTAATGTTGGCATGTATCACGGATGTCGCGGGGCAACAGTATCCACTTACCACAAGGTGGACTGTTTGCTCGTCTGCCAAATTCTTTCTATAAAAAAAATGTCTAAGTATGCTTTATGCCTCCATGTTGGAAACCCCCCGCATGTCGGAAGATATTAAGATGGAAGGCTACAAGCAAGTTTTCTTGAATGTTTAATGGCTCAATGAGGTAGGCATCTTTGTTAAAAGAGATGACAACTTTTGACAGGTGCGTTATAATAAGATTGACAGATTTTGTTAATAACGTAAATGTTATAACAATACCCCGCAACATACATGGCATGTCATAATTTAGAAATAGATTGTATTTTCTGTTCAAAATAATCTTTAATGTCATTTAATGCAAATAAACATATGTAGTTTAATAATTATTATATCATGACTAGCTGTGCCCGGCCACGCGTTGCTGTGGCTGCCCAACAGATGGCGCTAAGGGTGGACAACCCTTATCACTAAGGGGTATGAAAAATAGATGTTGGCCGATTCTCAGACCTACTCAATATGCTCACAAAATTTCATGAGAATCGGTCAAGCCGTTTCGGAGGAGTACGCGAACGAACATTGTGACACGAGAATTTTATATATATAGAGAAGAGATAAGAGAAGAGAAGAGATTTATATTCAATGTCTTAAGTCTCAGTATTAGTCTATACCTAACCGTGCCACTGGTTAGGTATAGACTCTCCAGGCCTCCCCTAATAAATCACTTTGGCCTGTAATCCACCACGCGGTCCGCGTGGATTGGTGGATTCACAAGCTTCAGTTCTTTTTTTCATTCTCGACCACGCGGGTTTCCGCAATGTTTTCCTTCACTGCCAGAGATAATTTAAATACGTGGGGTAAAATGTGCATTACTGTCATTAAAAAGTACCTACTGTTTAAGATTAGAACGGTAAAATAAACACGGAAAAGCAGTAACAGCACAGTAAAACAATATTGTGTAACATGTTTAGAAAGAGGTCAAATTTTTTTATTTATACAAAGATTATTACAGCATTTAGCGATTCGGTAATGAACGGGTAATATAAGTAGAATTACGACATATGTTTTTGAACGACAATATGACCTGGTAAAGAGATAAAAAAACAGATGCAAAAGAGCGGATAAGGTGACTCCCATTATCCATAGTTTGATAATGTATATTTTATAGCAAACGCTCGCGGCTTCACTCGTTTAAGTTTCTAATTCCAAATCAGTATGTTAGTTCCTTTTACAGAAAGAAGACGGCGTATGTGCAGTCACATCACCTGATGGTGTATACTGTCGCTATGGACATCCGTGATTACATGCCGACTTGAGTTCAGTATGACAAACGTTGGCATGCTTCCAGATGCGCTGCCTATCTTAGGAGATTTAGGAACGGTTTTGTAGAAAGGGTTAGGAAAATGGGAGAATTGCAAATGTAATGGGAAGAAGGTCTCCCTGGGTGATGGGAAGAAAAGACTATAATAGAACAAGCAATTCCTTTTATTCCCTTATACTCTCCATACAATGGGATAATATAAGATGGGAATGGTCACTCACTACCGAAACACGTATGTAATTGAGGGAATGCGACATGCAGTACATTTTACGGTAATCTTCGGTGAAAGAGAAGTAACTTGAGCAGTCGAGCGCGCCTAGCGGCTGTGGGATTGCAGCGTGTATCCTCCCCTTCCATTTTGTCTAGATATGTATTGTACATTCTAAAGATATCATAACGACATCACAACTATACCATACGCATCAAACAGATATCAAAACCGTGGTGACTGCCTGTTATTTTCTATCCTGTCACCGTCATTAGCACCTGGACACGGGCCTCCTCATCCACATTGTTTGTGCGTGCGGGATGTGCTTTAAAACGCCATGCTGACCAAGCGGGTTGGCGAGTCCACTCTTTTAGAGCTAGTGTAGTTTCTCAAAGCTTGTGGTGGTAGCTTCGTTGTCCCTTAGTGGCCTTTTACGACACCTACGGGAAGAGACGGGGTGGTGCTATTTTTCTCTCTAACTACTGAACGTTATTGAATGTGATCAGAAAAATACAGATTTTCTCTCCAAAAACGTTTATAGGTTTCACGGCAGTATTTAAAGAGAAAGAATACAGCCAGCTGTGAAATGCAAGAGTATCTTCTCCCGTCCATTTTACGTGGAACATCTTTCAGTGTGTTACTCTGTCAATATTTTGTTAGCGGAATAACAGTTCAATCCTTATATCAGTAGTTAGCGGTAGCCTGTCAAGTACAGCCAAATGTGTTGCCTGGTCAGTTTTTGTGTAATTGACTCACAAAGTGACAGGCGTTAATGTTACCAAATTGGGTAGTCGGAAAGGGCAGTCTTAAAATAGATCTCGAATCCCAAAACGAAGTAAAACAACATTCGTGTAGGATCAAAACTGAGCTTTCCAACATCTATACACATTATTATAATGAAAAGGTAAAAAATATATTAGATGTGTATATATGAAAAAGTAAAAAATCGATTATGTATATTTAATTATTTTTTTAAAAAAGTTGTGGCAGTGTATAAAGTACGAGTGATATAGATAGAGAATAAAACAATTTTTTTTTTAATTTTGTTTGTTTGTTTGAATGCGCATCACTCAAAAACCACTGGATGGGTTTTAATGAAACTTAACGTGCAGACCCGTGAAATAGAGACTGGTCGGAATAGAAGACGCGCGCGTGCCTCTGTGTTAATACCGATAACAATCTACCTATTTGCTAAGTGTCATCGAAATTGGTTCAGCCGTTTCGAGGTGATTGAATAAGAAACATCCAAAAAAACTGCAGCATTTATAACATTAGTGGAATTAGTAGGAATATATTGCAACAATAGGCTGTCACATAATTATTTAACATCTGCTTAGAGGCAGATGGTTATTATTGAGGATCGCAGTGCAATATGATAACAAAACGGACAGGCTCGTTTCCTGTATTATCACGTATTGTTTGTGAGCGCTATCTCGACCGGGAAATGTGTCTCAGATGCATTCTATGTTTACACATCATTTATGGGCAATGATCGGGAGCGTTTGTCGGACATACCATTAGTCATTTATTATTTATTCTTTATTGCAGTGACAAAAGGATAATTACTTGGAAGCATTATCTCCTAGTCAATGTTTGAGCAGCGCAAAGATGGTGGTAGGTGCAAAAACAGTTAAAATTGTGTAAAAATTATGATACTAAAATGACTTAATTATTTAAAATAATTAATTAAGCGATTAATTTAATTATTTAAAAAAAACGCAACACGATATACTAAATTCTATATCATGCTGAATATAAAAAGTACAAAATACTTTCACACGATTACCACTTGACACAAATCAGTGACAACTTCTGCTAAAGCGCGCGCCACGAGCAGGAAGAATTTCGGTCATTGCCACGAGTTCAGCCAAGACTGGACGGTAAAGAGACCCCTCATATTAAGGTTCAATAATATGAGGGGTGTAGTAAAGTGGTCGGTGTTCGACGATTTCATACAAATATCTTTAACGTCCTGTCTTGGCTGATCTCATGTCAATGACCGAAATTCTTCCTGCTCGTGGCGCGCGCTTTAGTAAGAACTACGCTGCAACGCAATGTTTTATAGGTACATATAACATCCCCAGAAAAATACTTTTTGTCCGTTCTGGAATTCATAGTTCTACAAAAACACTCCTGTACATTTTGCTTCTTTTTTTTTTTCCAAAGTAGGTGGTCGAACAAGCGGTCCACGTGATGGTTAGTGGTTACCCGCCGCCCATGGACACCTGCAACCCCAGGAGGTATGCGGGTGTGCCGCCGACCTTGTAAAGTCCTATTTACAACTTTCACATAAACGTAGAGTTAACATGCAAGAGATTAGCTTCCTGCAGAAGCTTCACACGAAACATTTATAGAAGATTTTTTCAAAGTCAGCGGATACGTATATCTCTAGCAGTGATTGTCTATCTTACCAGGTCAAGATCAAAACCGCAATTATAGGTTTGTCACGCTGTCTACTATGACCTTTACTGCTTGAATGTAATAGTATTTTTTGTCATCGGTTTTTTTGTTTTATTTGTTTTGGTTGTTTTATCTATATTCTAACTTAATATACATATATTAACGTGAGTAATGGGGGAGGGAATGTTACTGCCAATACTAGACAGCTCATTGACACTCCTACTTTCTCCTACTACTCCCCACTCGCTTGTTTGCAAATTTATTTTTGTAATACTGGCGCGACCATAGATTGCGGCCATTTAAAAGTGGCAACCAAATTTTTGTTTTAACTAAGATAAAATAAGCTTTAATTTGATATATAATGTTTGTATATAATATATATTATAATTATTTGATACAATTTTTTGATATAAAGGCTGTTTTTTTTAGAGGTATAGAACTTTGAAATGGAATAAAACAAGGATGAATTTTTAAAATTGACTTTATTCAAAAGATAATCTTTTGGCATTATAATTTAAATATGATTTCTGGCATATGACCGCCACGGCTGGCTCGGACGTAATCCAATCTGGAGGTCCAATTTTCAATAACTTTTTCCAACGTTTGTGGCCGTATATCGGCAATAACGCGGCAAATGTTGTCCTCCAAGTGGTCGATCGTTTCGGGCTTATCGGCGTAGACTAGCGACTTCACATATCCCCACAGAAAATAGTCTAGCGGCGTTAAATCGCACGATCTTGGAGGCCAATTCACGGGTCCGGAACGTGAAATTATGCGGTTACCAAACGTTTCCTTCAGTAAATCAATTGTGGCACGAGCTGTGTGACATGTTGCACCGTCTTGTTGAAACCACAGCTCCTGCACATCATGGTTGTTCAATTGAGGAACGAAAAAGTCAGTAATCATGGCTCTATAGCGGTCACCATTGACTGTAACGTTCTGGCCAGCATCGTTTTTAAAGAAGTACGGACCAATGTATCCACCAGCCCATAAAGCACACCAAACAGTCAGTTTTTCTGGATGTAACGGTGTCTCAACATACACATGAGGATTATCTTCACTCCAAATACGGCAGTTTTGTTTATTGACGTAGCCATTCAACCAAAAGTGAGCTTCATCGCTAAACAAAATTCTCTTATGAAAATCGGGATCAACGGCAATCTTGTTTTGGGCCCATTAACCGAATCTACGCCTTGCTAGGTGATCGCGTGGCTTCAATTCTTGCACGAGTTGGATTTTGTAAGCACGCAAACAAAGATCTTTCCGCAAAATCTTCCATAAAGTGGATGGACACATATCCAATTCCTGTGCACGATGGCGGATAGACTGATTCCGGTCTTCCTCTACGCTACGCTCTACAGCAGCAATGGCTTCTTCTGTACGCACTGTACGACGTCTCTGTAGATGCGTATTATCATTTAGAGTAAACGTGGTGCGAAAACGGTCCATAGTTAGTCGAATTAATTGCTCTGATGGACGATTATGTTGGCCGTAAAATGGACGTAGTGCGCGATACGTATTTCGAACAGAACCATTATTTTCAAAATAAATTTGCACAATTTGGAAGCGTTGTTCAGGCGTCAGTCTATTCATGTTGAAATGCCAAACCAAACTAAACACAAATCACTTGACAGCTGACAAAATGGCCACCAGTTAAAACAGTGTTGCCAACTTAAAGTTCTATACTTCTAAAAAAAACACCCTATATAACTAACTTGATAAACATAAATATAACTGCGGCTGATTAGAAGACGTCTTTCCAATTCCAATTGTGTCATTCCACCCCCAAACAGTAGAAAGAGGGAGGTTGATGGTATTGTATGAATTGAGTTAAACTTTATTGCAAATTAACTGAAAGAACATTAGGCAATGATGATTCAAAAATGATAAACTACGTCAAAAGCAATTCCCGACGAGGCACTTTCTTAATAGGTTTTAATATGAGGAACCAACGTTTGTGTTTGAGATGAAATAGAATGTCTACACAGAGGTTCTCAACTTATTTCACCTATTGCCCCCTTTTACAGATAAAAAATTACTCAATCTCTCCTCTAATAATCTTAATTAAAGGGATTTTTATTGTCGTTTCTGCATCCTAGATAGACTTTAGTGAAATCTTAAAAAAGCAAACTAAAATTTATATTACTTTACCTTAAAAATCTCACGTTAGTGTGTTTCCATTTAAAATAATTTTGAAAAAACGTGATTTTAAAATTTTAATCACAGGCAATAAGTTTTCTGGTAGTGGCTGGGTGAAAAGAGCTGACGACTCTGGTGGCGAGGCTTGGGAGAGGCCTAAATCCTGGAGAGACAGACTGATGGTATGGTAACCAAAGGCAATAAATTAATATCGACATTAAGGTCCTTTTGCACAGATAATGTCACAAATAAAACAATAAGCGGATACCAAAAGAGTTCTTGATTTAAGCCGAACAAAGTGCTCAAATAACTCTGCCCATCAGATGCATTTTGAATGTTTAATAAAAAGGAAATTTAGGAAAATAAAATAAAACCCTTAGACTGTATTTACCTAACACTGTTAACACAACACAACGATTCAGTTTTGGAATTAAAAAAATGTCTTTCCTTCTTCCTTAAAATCTTATTTTTCTGTATAGCCCCCTTAGTGACCACAACGCCCGTTGGAGAACAGTATCACCCACTTTGAGAAACGCTTGTCTAGAATATTCGAGCGACGCTCGAGATGCGTCTCGGCAATGAATAAAATTAAACGTCCTGATGTCCTTACAGAATGTTTTATGTGCATGAATGTTCTCATAGTATACGGAATCCTTTAACAATTTGAAGATATGTTATTGACAGAATTGAAAAATAAAAGTATTTATGAATTTTCAAAAGTCTGTTTCAAATAGTTCTATTTGAATGATTTATATTTCTATAGTAAAGAATGAGAGATTTAAAGTAATTGTTAGATTTAAATATCTGGATTAAGGTGGTTAGTTATGATTATTTTCATAAAGACCAATCCAACGACGTGCTGTTCATATTGTCGACGATCCCACTCTCACGGGCGGTTTAGAACCCCTCAGCATTCGGAGAGACGTTGCGTCTCTCTGTGTGTTCTACCGCCTGTACAATGGGGAATGCTCTGAAGAATTATTTAATATAACTCCCACCTCGGGTTTCTACAACCGCACCTTCCGTCACAGAAGTGTGGTCCATCCGCATTTCCTCAATACGCAGGTGTCGCTTACTGTTCGGTCAAAAAATCATTTTACACCGCGAGCCCGTAGGCTCTGGAACGAACTGCCTCAAGAGGTCTTTCCATTAAGCTACGATATGGGGTTCTTCAAGAAAGCTGTGAATAGGATTTTGCAAGGTCGGCGGCGCACCCGCATGTCACCCTCGTGTTGCAGGTGTCCATGGGCCATTAACACTTACCAGGATATGGAACCGCCCACTTGTCTATATAAAAAAAAGGTGTCATACGAGCAGACTTGGTAGGGGGAGAGTGCCCGGTGCATTCCCACAGGCATTGGGTGCACTCGACTGGCCACGTTATCTCTCTCTCACAGAAGACTACCTTGAAATGTACTGCATTTCCTACATTATCGTATTTCCCCAATGTACGTATGTGTTTCGGTAGTGAATGAGATATGCCAGAGCCCATTCCCATCCCATTCTATTCTATCCCTCGCCATTGCCCCAACTCTTTCTCCAAATCCATTCCTTAATCTGTAAAGGTAGGCAGCGCATCCGGGGGCGTGCCAACGTTTGTCATTCTGGAGTAAAGTTGGCATGTATCGCGAATGTCTATGGACGACAGTATCCAATTACCATCAGGTCGACTTGCAGATGATCTTGTAAACTCGTCTGCCGCCTTTTTTCTATAAAAAAAGAACTTGCAGATGAGCACTTGGTTAAATCAATCGAGACTGACAAACGTCTGTGGACATATTTAAGTCACTTAGGCCAATGCAAACATCGGCACATGCGCTACCTATCTTGGAGATTAAGGAATGGTTTTGGAAAAAATGAGGATAGGAATAAGATTGGAAGTATGTGATACAAAAACATTGCAAAACGAAGCCTATAGTAGTCATTTATCAGTATAAATATTTGTTTGTGGACAGAGAGTATGTAAAATTTGACGGTGCACTGGAAGAATGACTTTCCTCAATGAAATTATCGTTCAATATTAGATACGATCAATTTGCGATAAACATTTTATCAGATAATTAGACCATGATTCAAAACATGTGAAATTCGGTGTGTGGCGTAATTGATGTTGTCTCTGTTTCTATATGAAAAGATAAGAAAAGATTCACGATAATTAGAATACACCATATTAATACTGAATTTGACAGATTTTGGAAATGTTTTATCGTCATAAGTTTCCAATCTTGCTCCTCATTAAAGATATATTAATGAGGTCGTCATTACTTGATAACGTAATTCATGGATGATTCCTTTTCTATATATAATAGATGGCGGACGAGCGGGCGGGCACCATAATGGTAAGTGGTCACCACCGCCCATGGCTACCTGCAACACCAGGGGGCTTTATTTGGCGTACCGTCGACTTTCAGAAAAGAAATATACACAGTGCCGCCCTACACTGCAATGTTTCAGCGAATTACTTATTTTTACGCTTCATTGCATAATAATGTACAAAAGGAGTACAAAATCCTTTTGTACAAAATCAATTAATAGAAAGGAGTAGACAAAAATATACATTCAATTTCCATCGCCCCCCTTGGATCATTTCAACGCCCTCGGAGGGTGATACCGCCTCCATTGGGAACCGTGGATGTAGTTGTTTTTTTCCTGAAATTGTTTCATTTTTATTTGTCTCGTGGCTTATTCTAGAACTGAAGAAAACAAATCAATATTAGATCTTTTTTAGAATTTAAATGAAATTCCGTGATCTCCGCAATAGGTAAAGTACCAGCCAAACGAGCGTTGCCACAAATACAAACTCCTGTGCCGTCCATTATCAACTTATTGAATAGGTGGTTAGATGGTGCCAACCGCACTTGTGACGTTGTAGAATTTTCATTCACTTAGGGTAATGAATATGAACTTTAAACTCAATGTAAAAACTCGATTACGAACGCAAAATAAATTTGTAATCATGCCAACAATGGATTGGCCACTAGTTGTATATTTCTTCGGAATCTCCTTAAAAATTCCTACACTATTTAAAAAAAAAAACCCAATGGATATTTAATATGAAGGAGTAATAGAACAGAGAAATAAGACACAATAGATGTGTTATTTTAAACTCTCAAAGGAAATCCTGTGGCCTTAGAAAATAAACTATTAGGCAATATTCTTTTGTAGGAAATGAGAATTATAGTAATTTATTTACAATTTTGTAGTAAAGAAGACATGTAACTAAAGCTATAGTCGGATTTTATATTCGAGTCAGGGATAGGACATGTAGAACTGTCAAACAGAGTGAAATTTGTACCGAGATGACACTTGACAGTTCCACATGTCATGTCATAACCCCGATTCAAATAAAATTTTAATTTTATAAATTTGAATTGGCTTTAGAAAAATTTCAATATTTCTCGAGAAGTGAACTTTTGACATGTCTATTAATGTGTTATTTCATAAATGACATGTACTGAGGAGATGTACCAACAGTCGTGTAGAGAGATGGTGTTATATCATGCATAAATAAAACTGATGGTTGGCAGTTTAGTTTTTTAGAATGTAATTTAATACAAGACGAACATGTCGCTCACATCCATGATAGCACACAGCACAAGAAGATAATATTATAAATACGAAAAATTTTGTTTTGTTTATTATCAAATTTTTCTGGTACAAATCAACCAAATTTGGTATATTATGCGTAGTTTATGATGGCAGGCAGGCGAGCGGGAGGGTCACATGATGGTAATCGGTCACCGCCGATAAAGACAGGATGATTTTCATCCCAGTCAATGTGGAACAAAAACGGGGCAATAACGTAATGATTATGATATGGTCCAACTATGTGTTTGTGGATCTATATAGGGTGATGACCTGACTAGACTGTTTTTTTGTTTTTTCTAAGATAAAATTGTTAATAACAAAATTCTAATAATACTGTTTAATTTTAATTGAGTGCAGTATTTTGTTGACGATCACTTATCTGCTGTCATAAAAAATATATGTCTTTTTATAACAAAAACTATACTTAATTTCTCAAGTTCCTGCCAAAAAGTCCAATGGGGACCTTATTGTCCGTTCTAATTTCCGAGATGTATGTGGAAAGGTTTGCTCTGGAAGGCCAATCTTCGACCCACATCACCTCGGACCATGTTAGGCTCCAACAACTTTCAACTAGCACTCTGATGTGCTGGAAACCATGGCTAAAGTTGACGAGATAACTGAGTGAGAGTAATCAGAGAAGTGGGCTGTAAATCCTTCATCCCAGTGTGCAAAGGCAAAGAGTTCAGACTATTAAGTGACACTTGGCATCATGCAAACAATTGTAGGTGAGAATTGAATGTAGTTTTGTCACATACAAGAATTGTATACAATATTCTCGCCCAAACAATTCGAGAAAATCTTGTTGTATAAATAGGCCTTAATGTCCACATATTACATATGTATATAAGTGGAATATGTTAATACATAGATAAAAGGTCATTCAAATACTTTTTATTATACTAATTGCTTAATCATAATATTGATGTTAATTTATAACTGTCTGCTACTTGCTAATCTAAATGTGGTTTCAATGACTCAGAAAATGTCTAGATTACTGAATGTCTAGCTCAAACAATAATCATGTCTAGCAAGTCTAGACTGTGTTGGCCATAAGTAGGTATACTATCAATGGTTATTAAATGGTTATTTTATAATATATATTATTATACATCATCTACAAATTCTACAATCAGTCTCAGGATGTTAGTACTTGGTACCTACAAATTTTGTAGATGATATGAGTTGATTTTGGGTGATCATCTTCATCTGGTTAGATTCCATAGCATCTAATTGAGCTCAACCACCATTGAGCGTGCACACTTTGGTCTTACTCCATTATGACTAACATAACCTGTCCTTTTTCCACTATGTCCACTGCCAGACATAGGCCTCCTCATGCTCAATGCCTTATGCATGAGGGATGGTATGGCTTTAAAAAGCCATGCTGCCCAAGGGGGGTTGGGAAGTCCACTCTTTTAGCGGTGATGTAGTTCCTTAGGGGTTATGATAGCAACTTCTAGATCGGAGGGTGCACCCTCTAAACTAGAAGTCCAATCCCCCTAATGTCCAGTCCATCAAGTACATCCAGTTCCCCAAACAACTAATTTTGCAGATTTATATTTGCAAATAACACAAGTATTGTAGGGTATTCAATTGAGTGCAAATATGTATGTATTTTTACTGTATTTAATATTGTTTTCATTGCAATATATTTTGAAAAAAAAAAGAATGTATTTTTGTTGTCTTTTATTTCAGAATATCAATATTAAAAAACTGACAACTAGATATATGTGTAAAGTGATAAATATGTATTTTGTGCTACTGTAGTTTATACCATAAGTATAGATAAGTATTATCATTGCTGTTCCAATAACAAGTGTCAAAATCAATATGATCAAGAAATGTGAAAAACATTTGGGTCTCCTGGTAGTGAATGGTTATAGCCTTCTTATTGAAGTTAGCAGTTACAAAATTTGATTATTCTAAATGGTTTAGAGGTAGTTTTAAATATTTTGTGAAAAATCAGGGAATGGCTTTAAATCTATAAGATATTATAGATTAAAGTATGGCCTGATAAACATTGCCAAGTTGTAAGATATTTATTATTGGAAACATTAAATCCCACTTCCCTATGGATATTAATGGGAAAGATAAGCAGGTAATTGAAAAAAAATTACAACAGAATATATGATTGAACATTTATATATTATTTTCAGGAATTATGAAATGATTTTATAAACATTAAGCACAGAACATTTGAATACAATTAACTATCTGTACATAAGTATCAGCCATGTAACATACAAGTATAGCTCTTATATAAATTCAATTGGCAACAAAATCAAGTTTTTTAAATCACTAACAAGTATTAAGCCATTCCTTCAGTAAGTTTCTCATGACATAATACATGAATGTGTGTCAAATACCATTATTAAGTCGTGGGATCAAATTATGTAAAATGTTTCGAAACATTGCTTTGTTAAATAGGATTCCAATAAGTACGAGGATGTATAATTTTATTGTATGTATTGGACATTTATTGTAGTTAATACGTCCTGTGAACTTCAATTAGATGTCCTGACACGCTTTTTAACATCCAAGATCAAGAAAGTTATCGACCATTGGCTTGTGCGATTCGACGACTGTCATGTTTATCGAACGAAAATTTTGTTCCAATATACGTAGGTGATAAAGTTATTTATACGATAACGGATCATAACAATAAGTACTTACAATCTAAATGTTTCTTTTTTGGTGCGATCATTTCTTCGGTGGTTGCTTTGCATACGGACTTTGCTAATCCCTGGCCGGCGATACTATGGCGAGCGGCTAAAAGCCTGTCGTTAATAGTCTGACCCGCCATTTTCACGTTCAGTCCTGACATAAACTATTTAAAACACCCCGAAACGCCACTGATTTTTGCTTTTGAATAAATGCACAAAATTATGACTGACGATGACGGGTAAAATAAATGTCACCGCCCCCCGACTGGCACTATACTAAATTCAAGATGGCTGACTTTTTTTAATAATGTTTGTTGCCCTGGAAGTAGGGTTGGTTGAATAACAAAGAACTACTATAAAGGCTCTTTTACACAAAGAGAGTTTCTCGAAGAGTTCAGGCGAGAATACTGTTTGTATACAATTCTCGTATTCAATCAAACTTCATATGATTAACGCGTCCAACTGTTCTCATGATGATAAAAACTCAGCGATCACATGATGATATGATAACAGTTGTTAATACTACAGTCTTCAACTTTCACCTAAATAGCTGGCTTCTATTGTGACAGCCACAATAATAGTCAAATAATGGTCAAATCGAGGTATTAATGTGTTTTATCAACTGAGTGTTATGTACTAGAATTTAAAAAATACGTGCATGGCAACCTTAAGTGATTTTTAGGTTTTTATAAATTAATTATTTTTCTATTCGAGGCACTGATAGCTGTCTTTCTAATCAAGCTAGATTTAAAAGACTGTAGGCAACTAGGCAACGTCCAGTGACTCTTGAAAGGCCACTAGGGCCACAAGAATTTAGTCAATCCGAAAAAAAAAGCAATAGGCAACCGTGTTCTTGACTCTTCCGTCTCTTCTATATTTCAGGAAAATTAATTTCGGATGGATGATACATTTAACAATAAGTAGATAGGTACACAAATAAAAATTAATTTAAAATAATCCTAATTCAATTATATTGAGGCAAAACCAAATATTAATTAATACATTCAAACTGATACCTACTTATAGATTTGTTAAAAAATTATGATGCCTTTTTATGACGTCCGGAAAAATGAATGTTATTGTGACGTAACCCTCGATGCTTGCAAAAGAACCTATTTTTGACCTTACATCAAATCAAATGGAGAAGGATACGTTACTCATTTACCGCGCTTGGTCTCGCAAAACCAAGTCCAATTGACCTGCTTCGTTTAGTCACCGATGGTACAGCGACTTGCTTGCATGTGATACACACACGCTAAATACAGTTTTTAGTAGAAAATACATTTAAAAATGCTTCACGCGTAAGTACACCAAAAAGTAATAATTTGTAGAAGTTTTTTATAATTATTAGGCTATTAATGAGTTAGCGAGATCAAACTATACGAAAAATGCGCAAGCGATACGTTTAGCTTGTCTTGCTCTTGCTAGTGTCCGAGCTCATCGCTCTATCTCTGTCTTTCGCTGTCATACAACGTGACTTCAATTATTGTGTGTTTAGTTATGTATTCGAGCCTATTTTCAGTTGACGCAATATAGGAACATATCGTATCTTTTCCTTTTGTTTTGATTCTAAGTTTTTGACGGCAAATTACACGAATGTCTTTCCTTTGTGATGTCTTGAGCGAAACTGCTGTAGAGGCTGAACTGACACTTGCACCATAAAAATAAATAGGACAAATATGGTATTGTTGTTACTCACTTGAATGCGTTGACAGGGGAACGTAAGATTTTTTGTATTAAACTTTTGAGTACCTACATATACAAATAGCATATACAGGTAAAATTATTTATGAACAAGCTATCATTGTAAGCTGCAATAATTATTTATAGACTAGACTCAAAGCATTAATTTTCAAGTAGGTACCTACCTAAAACAATAAAACAGTAATTAAAAAAAATCTCGAAAAAAGACCTTCATGTGATACCCTGGGGAGTGAATTTGCATCTCAAAAATGCTGTGCTTTTTGCAAAAGTTCATTCTAGCATTTTCAAGATAATACAAAACAGGATCCATTGGACTATAAAAGTTAGGTATCTAAAATAAGACAATTTTTTTAACCGAAGACGCGAATTTGCCCCACAAAAAGCAGAAAGCACGTGAATACACAAAAAAAAAATAATGCACCACATAGATGTCAAAATATATTTGGTTTATGGTTTAAGTATATAAACAGATAGTTTTGTTTCGTTTTTCTTATCTACTCATATTGTCGTGTTGAGTTGAATTGATACTTTATTGAAAATGTTCTTAGATGATGTTGATCAGTCATTTTCTCTGTCGATTTGCTGATGTTGAGATTGAAAATGAAAGTTAAACGTTTATAAGACTATGAAAATTGAATGGTGCTTTGTTCTCGTAGCTGTCGTTAGTGATCCCAAAATTTGATTTAAGTTTCTATTTGACAGGAGACATTTTGGCTAAGGGAGCATTTTGTGTTGCTTTTTATACAAAATGGCCAAGAAAAGACCTAGATCGAAGGTAGCAAAGTCACAAGCATCTTCAAAGGTAGTGAAGTCACAAGCATCTTCAAAGGCAGTGAAGTCCCAAGCATCTTCAAAGGCAGCGAAGTCACAAGCACCTTCAAAGGCAGCTTGGACATCGAAAGTAACGAATTCGGAAGTCAAGTCTGTAGACTCTGGAGTACCAGCTGAAGTAATTGCTGCCGCTTGCAATTTAGTCAACTCACCCGTTTTACTGAAAGTATGCAGGCTATGTGAGAGTAAAGACGGACCTTTTCTTAATATTTTTGATGCTGAGAAGGTGATTGCAAAGAAAATTGACACCTTAATGCCGTTCGCGGTAAGATATCTTTTAATAAACCCCTCAAAAAAGTTAAAAATAAAATATAAGAAAATCGGTAAGTTTTAATTAATATTCCTGAGAGAAGACACGTTAAAAGAGTTTGAATATTATTATCATTATATGTATGTACCGCATCCAAACATAGTGTACTGTACATACTTTACCAGTGCTGGCCTATAGAGTCACTTCTTTTCTCAGGTTCTTTGGTACCCTTGCTTTAGAAAATTGGTGTGGTTTTGTGTGAACTGTTCTAGTAATAACTATTTCTAATAATACTTTTATCAACCTATACCATCCCACTGCAGTGCACAGGCCTCCCCTAGTAAATCATTGGAAGGTTTAGGGCCATACTCCACCATATGGGCCCAGTGTACAAATTGGTGGATACACATAGTTCAATTTTTACTATCACTTGAGCATGTGGGTTTCTTCATGATGTTTTCCCTCACAGCTGATCTAGTGACAATTTAAAAAAAAACACATTTGAAACTCCAGAGGTATAGGCTGAGAATTTGAACTCACAATCACACAAATGTGAGTCAAGTATACCCCTAGGTTACAACTTATCAACTTATCACCACTCTAATAATAATGTTTGCCTAATTTTGACCCTTATTGAATGAAAACATTTATGGAGAGAGGCTTCAGATTACATTAATACATTGAGGCTAGAGGGTTTAATAGAAACAGAAGATCCTAATACTTAAATAATGACCATTAAGACTTTTAATATAGTAAGAAGGTGGTAGACAAGCAGACAGACCACCTGGTAGGGGGATACTATTAGACCCTCCTGAAGTAATGTCCTAAGCCGAGATCCATTCCTTACATCGGTGTACCAGCGTGGTAGCTCTTAGACATGTTGCTGTACACTTTGCTCCTGATTGAGTACCTTCTGTGCTCGACCTAAACCACACATGTCTAGTGACTCTTGAAAGGCCATTAGGCCCACAAGAATTAAACCTTACATTTTTTGTATATTATGTGGTACCTATATTGAACCTTTTCAGGATGAACATTGTAAGGGACAATTACAATTTATAAAAATAAACATGTTATTTAGTATCTTCTAAGATGCTTATTTCATTTTGATTTTTTGTACTTTGTCACTTACCACTTTGTACTTTGTTCTTTGAGAAAGGTTCAATATGTTTTTTATATAGGTTATTTATAAGGTACTATGGGACTGGCATTTCTTGTTAAGAAAGGTCACCAAAAATAAAGAAAAAGAAACCACTTATTAGACATCACACACTCACTAGGTTTATCATGGGTCTAGAGACAGGCCCATCTGGACCTAGTCGTCAAGTACGAGGCCGTACTTAGCGCCCACAGCCTCTTCAAGGCATCTGTAATAAATTGATAATTACAGAATTATGGATCAATAGAGCATGTCTGATACTGTAAGATGACATTAATAACTCAAAAATAACAATTTGTCAGATACAGTCTTATTCCTCTCGGGTACAGAATTATTCTATAGTGTTTTTAATACATATATTCTTTACTCTACCACCTTGTGTGTTGTTGTACTCAAACTTGTAATCCATTTTATTTACAGATTGCTGAAAATGATGATTTACCACATAAGATCTGCTTTCGATGTTCCGCTAAAGTGGAAGAGCTTCATGAGTTTGTACAAAAATGTATTAAAACCCAAGAGAACCTTTGCGAACAGATTGGAAAGAGGGAATCACTGCCTATAAAAACTAAAACTGCTAAATTGTGGGAAGAGAAGCTAAATAAATCCAATATGTCCAATGATGATATCTGTGATGCGTTAATAAAGAGAGCAATGGAAGGTATTAAAGATATTCCATTAAACTTGCCTTTAGATGAGGAAGATACAACAATACCTGATGCTAAACCATCTGAGAAACATACAACTAAGAAATCTGTCACAAAAAAAGAAAAGAAAAATGATGAGACAGAAACAGAAGAGACCGACGAAAGTGATTTGCCAGTGAAGAAAGCAAAGTTAGAAGTTCCAAAGTTACAACAAACAGAAATTGCTAGACCAGCCAGGTCATCTCGTTCGAAAATTGTAGAGCCATTAGTTGAAGGGTTAGAAACACCCACAAAACCCTCAAAGAATAGTTCTAACAAATCTGAACCTGTCAAACCAGTTGCAACAACTAAGGATTTAAAATCCAATGACTTCAGTATTGAGGAGGATAATATTGTAACTACTGATAAAAAGACTGAGTCTCAAGTGGATCAAAAACCACAAAATAAGACACCCAAATTTGACATAATGGACCACATAAGTATGATCAAAGTTAATGGTGTAGGTTTGTTATTCCAATGCAAATTATGTAATAGAAATTTCTTAAAGAAGGAAGTGGTGTTGTCTCACGGTTGCGCCAAAAATGGGGTTCGAAATATTGCAGAAGATATAGTTAAGAGTGTTGCAGCTGTAGAACCACCTAAAATACCAACAGTTAAATATATTAATACCAAGAAGGACACTAAGCCGTTAGATGCAAAGCCCATTGAGAATGTCGAGAAAAGTGTGCCACAAGAAAAGCCAAAACCGAAAATAGGTCCAGCAAGTAAAGTGAAACGTCAAAGTGAAGAAGTGACTCCAACTGTTGGGATGATGGTTACTCCAAGAGTTCCCACTCCAACCCCTCCCATTACAATGTCATTACCTGTTCAAAACGCTCCATTACCTTCCATTCAATTCCCAACAATTCCATGTATGAATGGCCGCTACAAATTAGTTCCTGGACCAAATAACACTTTTATGCTAGTTGAAGACATGCAAGCCACATCTGAACCACCTGTATCACTTAATCCTGCTCCACCTACTAATACAAAACTAAGCATTCCAAGTGTCAAACCACCAGAGACACTTTTAAAAGATATAAGCAAACCTAGAGGTAGGCCTGAGCCTAAAAACAGGCTAGTGGTAACAAACAGAAATAGCACAAATAATTCTAGCAGTTCAGACATAATAGATTTAGAAGAACCAGTTGCAGGACAGAGTGTGGCTGGTCCACCACTGGATGGAAATCAACAACCATATCCCGTAGGTCTCTTTCAAACGGCACATCATCCAACTGCAGCTGCTGCTACATTCACAACCCCTGTGATCAAAAAACCATCATACACAATAGTCCAAACTGGTCACCCAAGCAAGCTATTAATATCAACAAAACCGCAGCTTCCTATCGAGGAACCTGCTAAAAAGAAACTGAAAAAGCAAAAAATAGAAGTTAAACCATCCAGAGAACAATTTTCGGTAACGTTAGAAGACACAGCACCACCGAAAGATGCGGGATTCTTTACATTTATTAACGTAGATCCATTATTGCAGCCTTCATATGTGTTGCCAACGGATAACATCATTCAGGAATCGCAGATTACGACATCTACACCTATAGCCCAAAACAGTGCAGATAAAGACAATGGTTACAGTTGCAACTTGTGTGGTGAAAGATTCACGAGGGAAAAGAAACTTCTATCGCACATCCAATCACATTACACCAAAATGGATGAAGAAGATCAAATTAGAAATAAGACCCCCAAAAAGAAAGCCCGGAAGTAAGTCTGAATACATTTATTATTGGTGGTGTCAGTTTATAACTGTTAATGTGAAACTTTCAAGTGAATACAATTATTGGTATTGATTACTTTTTATATATAAGTTAATCTTAATTTTTATCCTCAGTCTAAAATAAATTTTATCCTTTATCTAGACTGAATAGTCTAGATAAAGGTAGATAAGCGTAATGCATTTTAAAGTCAGTTTGAGAAATCACATGCGTTGGAAGTATTTCAACATTACATTACAGAATTTTAACCAAAAGGAGTAATAATAATAGGAGAAATCTTCCAGGGCTTTAAGGGGAAGTAAGTCGGTGATTATAAAAATATTGAGTCTACCAGAAAGTTTTTTCGTTTCTCTTTGTATTAAAATAAAAACAATACATGTTTGTTCTTTCTTAAGTAATATAGTTTACATCGTAATCTGTGACACTGCCATCTATCAGGGAGAGTAAATATTCCCGATTTATAAAATTCCTGACTTCAGAGAAAAAAGTTGTTTAATGATCATTTTATCATGGTTCACATTTATTTTCTAAAGGTCGACTTTTTTTCAGTAACCTTTTAAAATGTTCTGATTTTACAGACCACTTGCTAATGTCTCCAATTATTTCATTGGAGAATTATCTATCAGGGAGAGTAAATATACCCGTTTTATAAAATTCCCGACTTCAAAGAAAAAAGCTGTTTAATGATAATTTTAGCATGGTTCACATTTCTAAAGGTCGACTTTTTTTCAGTAACCTGTCAAAATGTTCTGATTTTACAGACCGCTTGCTAATGTCTCCAATTATTTCATTGGAGAATTATCTATCAGGGAGAGTAAATATACCGGTTATATAAAATTCCCGACTTCAAAGAAAAAAGCTGTTTAATGATCATTTTAGCATGGTTCACATTTCTAAAGGTCGACTTTTTTTCAGTAACCTTTTAAAATGTTCTGATTTTACAGACCGCTTGCTAATGTCTCCAATTATTTCATTGGAGAATTATCTATCAGGGAGAGTAAATATACCCGTTTTATAAAATTCCCGACTTCAAAGAAAAAAGCTGTTTAATGATCATTTTAGCATGGTTCACATTTCTAAAGGTCGACTTTTTTTCAGTAACCTTTCAAAATGTTCTGATTTTACAGACCGCTTGCTAATGTCTCCAATTATTTCATTGGAGAATTATCTATCAGGGAGAGTAAATATACCGGTTATATAAAATTCCCGACTTCAAAGAAAAAAGCTGTTTAATGATCATTTTAGCATGGTTCACATTTCTAAAGGTCGACTTTTTTTCAGTAACCTTTTAAAATGTTCTGATTTTACAGACCGCTTGCTAATGTCTCCAATTATTTCATTGGAGAATTATCTATCAGGGAGAGTAAATATACCCGTTTTATAAAATTCCCGACTTCAAAGAAAAAAGCTGTTTAGTGATCATTTTAGCATGGTTCACATTTCTAAAGGTCGACTTTTTTTCAGTAACCTTTTAAAATGTTCTGATTTTTACAGACCGCTTGCTAATGTCTCCAATTATTTCATTGGAGAATTATCTATCAGGGAGAGTAAATATACCCGTTTTATAAAATTCCCGACTTCAAAGAAAAAAGCTGTTTAATGATCATTTTAACATGGTTCACATTTCTAAAGGTTGACTTGTATCTCAGTAACTTTTTAAAATGTTCTGATTTTACAGACTGCTTGCTAACGTCTCCAATTATTTCATTGCAGAATTTTCTAAACAGTAATCTATATTTGTTGGCATAGAAAGGCATAGGCTACTATGAATGACAATGCCACAGGCCATTCGTAAACAGCTGCTGATCGAACCACTGCTTTTAGAGATTGTAAATTGCATCACTTGGTGATTATGGTCTATTCATAAAATATGTCATATTAAATCATTGCATTTTCAATTACCCACCAAATATTACGTTAGGAGTGCCTATAAATTGCTAATAGATGGGCAAAGAAATTCCCCACGACACTATTGGTAGTGCGGCTCGGTGGTGTTGTGGGTCAGGAGGTTTTCGAATAATTTATTAAACTGGTTTCGTTTAAAATTTACTTATTGTAAATTTATTGTAAAATCAATATATCACTCCAATAACGTTTTAAAAAATGTATTGTTTGAAATCAGATGATTTACGAAAGTTATAAGATAAATTTTATGCTTGTGTTTGTTTTATAGGACCTTAGGTTGTATTTCAGAATTATTGTATTCATTTTACTGATTTAAAATAAACCAGGATATGAAATGTTCCATTTAATAATTCATAATTCATCTCAATATACAGTGCCGGCTTTACCTATGGTGCAGGGTGTGCGGCGCACACGGGCGCAGGGTCTTAGGGGGCGCCGAGCGCCGCTCGCGACGCCTCCAAAGTGCCTACTAGAGGGCGCCAGGGTATTGATTGCACCCGGGCGCTACATGAGCTAGAGCCGGCGCTGTCAATATATATATATTGCTGCCTCAGTAATAAAGAAGCCTCCATTCACCATGGATCAGGCACCATTGGTGGATCCATGGACAATTTTTCCGTCTCTTCAATCCACAGGTGGATTTATGGACAATTATTTTTCCTCTTCGACCTACAGTTTGTTAGTAATGAACTACATTTTTGTTGTTTGAAATAAAATGATTATAATTGGGCCGTTCTAATAGGTCTGATTTGACATGACGAACCATATAATCCACCGATGTGAAATATTAATTGTTATAGACGCAAGGCTTCCAAGAAAACGACGTTGAAAACTGATCGAGTTTACGATACTAATATACGTTATGTTTACCTCTAATCATTACTTGCGCCACTGTGACAAATGTGTGGATTGAAATGTCCTAGAAATATTTATAATTGTAGGTATGTACTTGGATCCCAAAATTGGTGAATCGAAGTGGCATATAAAATATTATTATATTTGAATTCCTAAATTGGTGGATCGAGGAGGAGGATAAATTATCCATACATCCACCGGTGGAGCCTGATTGTGGATCCATGTGAACGGAGGTATAAAGAATAGTAAAACATAGCCCAATAGTGCTTTCGCAGAAATACAAACTCTTTTGCAGACCATTATCAACTTACTCAATTACCAATTAGGTAGCGATAAGACTTTCTAATAAGACGTTTCTTTCTCACTATTTGTGGTATTTTTAAGTGTATCGATTTTTTTCATTTGGGTACCGCGTATCCAGGGTTTTAAAATAAGCGATTTACTTTTTTTTTTGTTGGTGAATCATTTATTTTTGTTTCGAAAAAGCTTTAAAATAATTTAGTTATAAATAATAATATTAGTGGAGTGCAAACAGAAATAAAAGTATTTATTTCATCATCACAATACTGACTCGTGAATTACTAAATTTTTCATAGTAATTTTAAGAGATGCACCTAACATACGAGGAGTGATCCAAAAGTAGTGATAGGCGGGTGTTTGTAATACAGAAAAAATAGAAAAAAAAAAATTATACTGCCTTTAGATAAGCGTAAAAAAATCATATAAATAGGTCATCATTTCTGGGAGATACATTCATTTGAATACTACCAGTCGAAGTGATAACACGAAAGTGGAGAAAAACGAAGTGAGAACTGTCATTAAGTAACCTCTGCTTAAAAAAAATGTCTATCAAAGAGATATACGCCCTCTTAGAGGAAATACTGGGGGACTGCTTCTCCATATTCCACAGTTGCACGCTAGTGCAAGGAGTTTAAGCTGGGCATCCACAGATGGACATCGCGAAGGACGCACATCCACGTCCCTCACTGAGGATAGCGTCAAAAAAGTCCAAGATGTTGTATTAGCAGACCAAAGAGTGACTATCAGACATTTAGCTTAGGTCACGGCCAGTCACGGGGATCTCATATGGCAACGAACTGGATATGAAATAGGTCTCCCCACGTTGGGTACCGAGAATGTTAACCGAGGAAGAAAAGAAAAGGCGATTTGACATTTCAAGGACTAATCTTAAAAAGTACCAAATAGACTAGGATTTTTTTGTCGCGATTTGTAACCGAGGATAAGACCTGGATCCATCACTTTGATCCTGAGACGATCAAATTACGATTACGATGAGACGATTATCCCAAATCGATAAATGAAGAAAATGTCATATGGTCAATGTCGTATAATCAGTATATTTTTGTTAAATATTTATAAAAAAACGCGGAAAAGGACGATCTCTTTGTATATGCGTTTCAATAATACTTGACATTTTTGTGGGTACTTAAAAATAATTTGTAAATCAAATAAAACCACCTATCTAATTATAATAACAGTAAAACTGCGCGAGTTGTATTGAATCGTTATTACAGTATCTGACCTTAAATATGACATTTCATACATGAGAAAGAGATCATTCGTTTTTGTTTTTGTAGAGCGCGTTCTCATTAACTATCGCGTCACTTCTCATTCGAGTTTTATAAATCATATGCCATATAAATCGCCAGGTACATTATAATATTTTGTTACGTACTTAATTTTTTTTTTTTTTTTTGGCTTTTGTTGTCATTGATTTAACAACAATGTTTAAGCTGTTACGAGTTGCCTAACCGTCTATTGGATAAAGGAGAATGCCCATCTGTAGGCCCCTAATTCTACGATGGAGTATATAGTATGGTAACAATAATATAAATTAGAAACATTTTTTAAGGGTGTGTAAGAAAATTTTACGCAGTTTGGTTGTGGGGAAAATATTACATTTTCTTTTAGTAATTGTATTGATATGTCTGACAACAGTCAAAAATTTCCTACTGTCTTGTCTTGACTACAGATTATAAAGACTTTTACGAAGGAGTATATCAGGATACCATCAGCCTATGTCTCTCCACTGCTGGATATAGGTCTCTTCCAAGGCTCGCTACCACACACGATCCTTAGCTTTTCTTATGCAACCACCACCGGCGAACTTAAGTCGTGAGTCCACCTAGCCGGAGGGCGTCCCACATTACCACATAGTAGGATAACTAAATATAAATTCGAAAAGGGAATCTGTAGCAAAGATTTACGTAATTTCGTTATAGAGATATATTTAATTAATTAGGTATCTTAGTAATTGTACTGACACATTATAAACACCTAAAACTGACTAAGGGTACCATTTACCAATGTTTGAGATTATTGTACTCTTATTTTGACAAATATTTTACAATGTTGAATAAAATGCTTATGTGATAATATTATTTAGATACCATTTTTCTTATTACACCAAAACATAAACGAAATGGCATTCTTCCTAATGTGTTGGCGTTGTCAAAACAACAAAAACTAACCCAGCACTTTTTGGCTTGAACCAGAGAAATTAAAGTTGCATTTTGTTTTGTGTATTGTCGCATTTGTGGTTTAATTGTGGTAGTTTATTAAACTTCAAGTGCATAATGTTTGTGATAATTAAATAAGGGCTTGAGACAGCAAGGAGCAGTTTGATCTTACAAGGAGTCCAACTGTCCTCAGTAAACCTACTATCACTTTACTGAGCAACTCGTACTTCAACGGGGCTGGACAATGACAGGATACGTTTTAGATTTCGAAATTGTTTATTAATTATTACGAAGAAAACTTGACACTGGCAGTCTGTGCTAATTGCACCATTGCCGTATATGAAAAAAAAGCTAACTCAAAAATCGTTGATTCCTACATTATTTTCTGCGTAATCCCTTATTGGATTAAAAAAAAATATATATACGAGCAGCATAGAATCAAAACTAGCTATATCCACGAAGTATGTTTTTCGCAAAACTTAACACATGTTTCATTTTCTGTAATTCTCACGTTGGCTGATAAAAGCCTGTAGGTATATAGTTTTAATCAAAATGAACCCTATGTTACATACAGTAAAAACGTGTCCTGAATATTATTGTTGATAATTTCCAAAATAAGGCTTTAGCCTTTGATTCAGTCACAGCCTTGTCACGTCACTTGTATTAGTGATGTCCAAATTACATTGAAAATGGATAAGTACTGATTTTATACTTGCATTGTATTAATATATAATAAACGAATATAAAAAAAACCTTCAGACAATAATTGTTGATTAAATTTGGATTTTGGCAGCATTTAAATTTTAAATGTAAAAATAATTATTGTGGTTCAAAGGAAAAGGACACAACAGGATAGCGTCGAGTTCGCCATTTACCTATAGGTACTGATAGTCGAGTAAATTTTAGTCGAATATGTAGATAGATGTCTATAGGCTGGTTATAATTTTTTTGTGTAATAATTTTTATTTTGAATGATGTAAACAAACATGTTTGCGATAATAAATAATGTATTTATTTTATACAGATTCAGTATCCACGTAAACCTTAATATTTGTAATAATCACATTCTTTGTGTTCAAACTATTTAAGAAACTATTATTTTTTAATAAAAACCGCCACCGCCATGGCACAGTACTGAAACGGCCGTCTTGATTATGATTAATGAGTATGGAGCGCTCTTATGGCCAACCATATTTTTAGCTCTATTTGTTTCCATCCTCTCGGGATATAGCTGTATTTGATTCTGAGCACTATTTTTGAAATGAACTTAGGTAATTATCTAGTTGCTTTTGATACTAAATGAGTGGATTAGCAGATTTCAAATTGCATGTTGATTAGTATGACATTCATAGTTATGATAATTATGTTCATATTTGATTTTGTGATAGGAATGGATTTTAGCTGTTTTAGATTCTACACTCATGTGTTGAAATTACGCAAATACTGCATATTATGAAAATTTTAACACTACGAAATTATCGAAAAAAAAGGGGCCCTACATCCATACTTTCGTGAGCATTCTCCTTTATAATGGACTGTAAAGGGATTTGTAATAGTTTTCGGTTCATACGTTAAGTCAGCGCCGGCTCTAGCCCATATAGCGCCCGGGTACAATAAAAACCCCGGCGCCTTCTAGTAGGCGCGCGATCAAAATAGAATACTTACTGTTATATTTTCATCAGTGATCGGAAATTCAGGTGCAAATGGTGCAATTACAAATGATGCAATTATAACACGGGCGCAGGGTCTTTGAGAGCGCCACAAGCGACGCAGGCTCTTTGGAGGCGTCCCAAGCGGCGCTCGACGCCCCCTAAGACCCTGTGCCCGTGTGTGTCGCACATCCTGCACCATAGGTAAAGCCGGAACTGCGTTAGGTAAGTAATTACAGTATCCGGCCCGTCTTTATTAAGAAAAAGACTCGATATTTTTCGTTTTTGTAGAGCGTGTTCTCTGTCACATACCGTTTACGTTAGGCGACTGTAATTTAAGGAACCAACAGCGAGCTAACTACGACCAATCACCGTTTTTACATTTATGATATGCTATACATTCACATATGTATGATAAATCGCTAATATGGATATTGCAGCATTTCTAAATATTTTTTTGACCTATTTATGACCTTTAGGTGCACTTTCATAAATACATGAATGTTCTGACTTCAGTAAATTCATTAGTTTTTAATTCTACTTTGTAAATATTTGTTTTTAATTACTCTTAAAACTTATTTTGTTTATAAGATTTTTATTCTATACTAAAATGTTGTTTTCTATAATAAGTTAGGTCTGTAGAGATTTCCATTTTTTGATTATGTAATTAATACAGAAATTACATTATCTAATTCTGACTTTTGTCTTTATTCTTTACCCGTCGTACAGTCAATTACCTATTTAGATGGTGATAAAGTATCCATGTAAATACTTGGGTCTTTGCAACTCACGAGCTCGCGTCTCCTTTGTTTTTATTGGTGTGCCAGTGCGCGTAAAAAGATATATCCTTTACAATATGCCTTTAAATAGATACGATGAACATAATACATATTACATGTATGAACATTAGGTATACACAACCAAGGATGTTGCGCGCTCGTACATCGCTAAATCTTTACTTGTAGGTACATTCAAATCGTCTTCTAATATCAATATTCCGTTAGATTGCACGGGGGGTTGAACTCGTGGTTGTAAGAGGCCTATGTACCCTGCAGGTGGACGCTGGGATCATTTGTTTGAAAACAGAGTATCTGGGGTGACGACTTATGTCCGCTACAAAGACTTCTTAATACTAGCGTAATAGACAAACGTAGGGTGCGAGCGAGATTCCTAATGTTTATGTAATAACAACGAGTGGCGATTGCGAACTTGTTAACTGCTAGAACCCGTTTGTCCAACAATAAGATCCCACAATCTCCCGGTACTCTGTGTTTTATTTAAATTTCCCATTTGTATATGTTTTCATTTAATTTGCGTTTTTATTGACAATGTTATCATGTGTAGTGATTTCTTGTAGTGTTACACATCGAAATAATCCCGACAAACACAAATTTTACAGATACCTAAATATGAATTTGGACATCGTGAATTCCCAGTGTTTATTTTTGGTAAATAATTGCGTAAATGTGCTCCTTTTGCAACTGATATTATAAATAAAACATTCTACTTACTTTGTATTATTAGGTATACTTTGATGAAGAAATTTGTGTTAAAAATGTGTATTGGCGTTGTATACGAAAAATCTTGAAAGTAATACATTATCGTTTTATCGATATCGATACATAATACATACATATTTTAGATAGTACGTAACGTCGAGTGTTACGTATGACTTTTGTGTCACTTATTTTCAGATTTCCAAATAATGCATCATTAAAAAGGAAATGGCTGCAAATGAGTGACAGGCTGAATTGGACTTCTGAAAGAAACTACGGTGTGTAGTAAGCATTTTAAAGAGACTTGCTTCGTGCAGAGGGAATTTAATCCTACAGTTTGTAGCAGTAGGTAGGTATTTTAATTATTTTTCCTATATTTATATTATTATTCTGTATACCTAATTCTATTAAGCTATCAGGTTCTTTTCACATAACATTGAAGTGAAAACAAAATGTATCTTCATATGTCTACAGAGACGTTTCGCCTAAACCGTCGACGTCAGTAGGTACAACAGCCAGCGACGCCAATGAAAAGACAGCTGATGACTAAATGCTACAAACGAAAAGATGAGATAAAAGTAAACAAAAGTCATTCGAAAACAGGTTAAAAACATAGAAATAGTGGGGCTTTAAAAGACGCGGTTACGTCTTGACTCTTGACTATTAGCTATAGTGTTTTAAAATGCGATCGAACTTTTAACGCTATCATAAGATCCTTAATCATTTTAGATTCTAGCTTTTAACTACAATAGGTTTAGACTATCAAACGTTGAAAACATTGACTGAAACAAGAGTTTAACTGTGGTATTTATCGATTCGGTTAACTCCCTAATTTTAAAGCTTCATTAGTGCTATTGACCTATTAGTATGGACTCTAGTTGATAAAATCGTGTCAACCATGATTCTGAAGGTAGTTTGACGATCTACAATTATCTTATTTGCTAGAAGCGCTCTTATCTGCCGTACAAAATTGTATTTCTATATGTTTAAAAACAAATACTCGGGGTCTGGGTGGTGTTGTCTTGTTGCCGAACCCATGACACGATATCCTAGTGTGGGTACCAGTGGATGCGGCATAATTATTTATTTAATGAGTGAACATTGTGAATGCGAAGTTTTTATTTTAATTTAGAAATAAAACTCAAATTCAAGATGATTCATTTATTGATTTCTCTTTAAGAACAATAAGCATTTTATTTTACTTACTTTAAACACATAATATCAACTAACAGAGCTCAAAGATCGCCGTTATTTGACGCAAGTTAAAATTATGTAGCTTCAACTTTAATATTAAAAATTTACTTAAAATCTATGTATAGATAAAATTGACATATAAATAGCTACATTTAAACTAACGAAGATAAAAATTATTATTTTTCTACGGGTACACAGAAATTCATGTTTCTAAAATTTGGTTAGATGACTAGGCTTGAGTAGAGGACCTAAATGGCTCCGATAACTTCTGGCAAATACAGGCTCTTCAATTGCAATTCAATTTATGGTACATATTTCGTTGATTTTCTTATCTTCTGTCCTTTTCTTTGAACCGGAACAATCAATGTTTTAAACTTTCGCTTCTGACCGACACAATCTATTTAATATCTTTAATTTGCTGCTGTTTGATTACAATCAATTTTATTTATAATGTGGTCTACATCCATCGTAGTATCAGATCTAGCAAATTTAATGTTTCTTTTTAAATGGCTGACAACCATTTTATGTTCGTCAACCTAACTCAACTTTTAATTTCTTAAATCATTTAAATAATAATTACATACATATTATTTTCAGTTGCATTATACACTGCCACTGTAAAATGGCGCTTCCGCATTACATAGTAATTCGTTGTCTTTTTAGCCCGCATTTGACAAAAGTTTTAACAAATAACACCGAAGGATTTAACACAATAATCGTGAAGCATTATAATTTTTAGATCAACGGGAAGGATTACATCTAAAGGTCACTTCTAAACTGCAACTACTTATATTATAATATAATTTATAACGCACAATGTAACATCTATTATAATAATCACATAATTTTGATATGTATTGGGACCAAGTGCAGCACCGTTTAACATGCTTCTTTTAAGGATGAGAAATAGTTCCTACTAAAAGGTCTTACTATTGTAAGACATTAAAATGTTTCATAAACACTACAATACCGATATTAAAATAATTGTACTTTATCCACTACTGATTATAATCTATGATATGTATTTTTTTCCACCTAATATACAACGATATGTATTCCATGGTCCTATTCTGGATTTTGCCAAAAGCCAGATATAAAGCGCATGCATTCTTTCAACGATTCTTAATATTAAAATCTAGGGGATTCTCATTCGAATTAATCCTTCTTTTAGCTTTATATCTCGCTTAGAATGGACGCAGTTTCATTGGAGTCGCCTCTGACTTCAAAATTTTATTTAGAAAAGGTAGACTAACATCGAGGGGGCGACAATCATAATCAATCACTCGTATTTATGTAAAGTTACAAGTTGTAATCAGGGACATCACATGAGTGCGACGACGTGAAACATTTCATTCGACACTCGAAAAGGAGGTAGGTACAACACCAAAATCCAGTCTTCTGCGGTCCTTAAAATATTTTCAACGTCGGCACATCAAATGATATAGACGCGAGAATTGATCCCTGATCCAACTTATTTTGGAAAAATTACTTCTATTCCAAAAGTTACTTCTATAAAACAATTGACTTCCTTTAACCTAATGAAGCAAACTATGTTTATAAAAATATACCTACTATAGCGCTCTTCGTAAATGAATAGGTTGCTCTCTATTCATGAATAATGCTCTCTTAAATGTTTAAAATGAGCGAGATTTTTGAGAAACAATTGTTAAAGCCAGATTTGAGCCTACGTGGCCGGTTGTAGGAGTCATGTCTGACCACAAACGAGAATTTCTCAAGAACAACACGCCAGAAGAAAACCTCATGCACACACCAATCTTACGGAATGAAGGAGAAAGCTTACTTTCTCCTATATTTTATGGAGTCATAGGGAAGGTAGCTGTAGAAAGAAGAGCTGAGGGGACCTAAGTGGACGACGTGGTAATAGTCAGAGGCAGACTCCGGTGCTATTCAGTCAAGGAAACCGGTGTTGACCAGCTTCTCCAGGAAGAACTTGACGTCGCCAAGCTCGGAGTCCTTGATGCCGAGGGACTTGAGCATGCCAAGGTCGCCGTTCTCGACAGCCATGAAGACTGAGCGAAGGTGTTCCAGATCAGATCGCATCAGGTGAAGGGCCGCCCCAAAGTCTTCGATAGTTTGGGATTCTGGAATTATGTAATTTTCGCTCAGTATTTTTTTTTATTGGGAAGTAGGCGGATAAGCAAGCAGTTCCACGTGATGGCAAGTGTTACCGCCGGCCATGGACACCTGCAACACCAGGAGGTAAGCGGGTACGCGGCGAACTTGCACAATCATATTCACAGATTTTTTGAAGAATCCCATTTTAAAGAGGGTGAACTTGTCCCAAGTCTCGAGATTTCGTAATAAATACGCTTTTTATTAAACTAAGGTTTAATCAGCCATTTTCTACGGAATACGGGTCTCTTCAGATTCCTCACGCACACTGTGCTGTACATGAGAAATGTGTGGCCTTAAAACGCCACGCTAGTCAAGCGGGTTGGCAAGTTTCCTCTTGTCGAGGTGGTGTAATTCCTCAAGGCTCTACACCGACTTTGTTAGCGCTTTTTACAACACACGCAGCAAGAGATTTAGTGGTGTTATGCCAAAGAAAGCCGGCACCGTCATAATTAAGGTCTTCAATATGATAAATTTTACAAGCTGTAAAACAAGATTTTTCTATAAGCAAAGTTATTTTGTTAAATTAGTACATTCTTATTGGACTCAAATTCAAAACTATGATCAGTGACAATAATAAGTCATTTATCACAGAGTAAAAGTATAAGCAGCTGACCATAATCTAACAGAATTTTAAAAAATCTTACCCGAAAGAGCAATGGCCACCTTCTCAACGCCGCCTAGCGGCTCCAAAGCATCCCTCGCCTTGCTGCCGAAGAGTTTCTCTAGATAATTTGGTCCGTGCGATGCCAGTAATGATTGCAGAAACGATGCGGTTTCTTCCACGGGAGGCCGTTTAGCTGTAAATGAAAATAAGAGACACTAAATTTTCCTCTCGATTGTTCAAAATTGTCCTCAGTTCCGAATTGAATGTGAATCTTCGTGGAGGCCTGTTTGATGTAGCTGTTGAGATCCATTTAGAAGGCTGTAGCCATGGTTATAGATCGGACCAGTAGTTTATTATAAAAGTATAGGAAAATAATTTTGAACTCTTTCACGAAAAAGAGAATTAGGTACGTATCTTCTAATCGTTTCTTCTTGATAAATTTTCATTCTTATCCTACGTGCACCATGAAAAATAACCATATTTGGGATATTCTCATTGGAGGAAATTGACGTTTGAAGGTTGATACATAATAAACATTTACGAATGTGGACTTATAGCAGAGCATTCCACCATATTTACACCTTTTAAGTAGATTGTAAAGCGTGAAAATAAAAAACAATTTCAGGCAGGGAATGGCAAAGGCATTCTCGTAAACGTCTTCATGAAAAGATCATTTGGAATGCCTCCCGAAAAGAATGCTTATATAAAGGTCGTTTACGAAAGAGCATATGTTGGAATACTTTAAGTTGGTAATTCCCGCATGCGGTTTTGGTCTTTATCAAAAGGAGGTATAGGCTATGTTGCAAAGACTGTATCCGTGAAAAGAATTTTTTCAAGGGCATAAATGAAAGAATGAATGAATGAATCACTGGAATGAAAGTGCGTCGCGTTCGTCTTAAAATTGTGGCATGAGCTATTTGAATTATATTAATGTTGATACTATATTGCGTTTCGAGACATCAAAGCAACGTAATCTGATTATAGAACTCGGTACGTTTTATGTAATTGAGCCCTATTTCATTAGTGCTTATTATAGGTATATATTATAGGACGACGTATTGAAGTTCCTGACATAACTCAAAGACTAAACAAAAGCAGAAAAACAAATACCGTAACCGTACCAAGCTGCTTTGTCGTC
Organism: Sesia bembeciformis; assembly: GCA_943735995.1. Taxonomy (NCBI): domain Eukaryota; kingdom Metazoa; phylum Arthropoda; class Insecta; order Lepidoptera; family Sesiidae; genus Sesia; species Sesia bembeciformis. The sequence goes on from OX031044.1 coordinate 12,632,801, forward strand.
CACCGCGGGACATGTGCCTCCTCGCAAACATTGCTCGCATGAGGGATGTACGCATTGCCTTAAAATCATGGTTCAGAAATCCACTCTTGAAGCCATTATTGCATACATTAATATTATTACCCAGTTTCTACCTAAACATAATTAATGCTCTACCTACGTGACCTTTTCTCTATCCTACTAGGTATCTCTTCAACTTACTAAATTAAAGTAATTTCTCTCATGTTGTCACTACCCCCACTTTATCAAACTGAATGACGGTAGAGCTATTATAATTAACCTCGTAACTTGTAGGTATCTTAACCCTTTTGTCTAATTAATGTCCAAACTTTTGACCTTAGTTCAAAGGTACAAAATTTGGAATGAAAATTGAAAGGATATTTCATACCGAAACGCAGCAAATTAAGTAAAATAGGTACTAAAAATGGCGCTGGGTAAAGGATGGAAGTAATCAACCCGAGCTAAAATTATGGTAATAAAGCGGTTTTGGATCCTGGCCTCTGGATATTTTATTTTGTGCAAAACAAAAAATCAACATTAGCCACATGAATTTAATTATAACAAAACTTAAGAATTCGACTATATATAAATATAATAATAATAATATAAGTAGGTATATTTATAAGTATAATAATCTGAGACATGGACTTATTAATTTTATTTAGGATTTTGTAGCTAATTTCTTTGTTCCATGATTCAACTCTGGCCATTTGCTGTCGGGCGGGTTTAAAACCACCCGATTTCTCCTTGTAAAAAGACGACTATGCGGCGGGATAATAAAGCCACTACCTCAAACCCTGAGAAACTACACGACCTTAAAAAGAGTGGACTCGCCAACCCGCCCGGTGGCTACGTGGACCAACAATTGGAAAAAGTTTCAAGTACTTGCTGGAGAAGAATGAAAGATCGTGTGGAGAGGATTATAACCAGTAGTGGAGAGACTGATGGTAACGTATCATATCGTAATGTACCTATGTAAAGATTTTAAGACCTACAATGTACACTTAGTTTGCAAATAAATAAATGATTAATTATTTCGTTGATAAATATGGCGCGCGATGTAATGTCAATGTTAACCTCTAATTAGTGTTTTAATAAAATATGAGCAAGTTAATGAAGTTTTAATGTAGCTTAAATACGCGGAGGTCTTTAAAACTGTTCCGGGATAATGTTACATTAATCAATGATTGTATAAAATCGTAGGAAACTAAATGTTGGGTATTTAATGGGTATCTACTCGTATAAAATCGTAACCAACCCTCTTATCGTCCACTGCTGGACATAGGTCTTCTTATGGAGGTATTGACTTGAACAGGAGGGATGTATAGCCTTAAAACGCCAAGCGTATTGGCGAGTCCACTCTTTTAGAGGTCGTGTAGCTCATCGGGGTTTGTGGTAGCGGCTTTGTTATCCCTTATTCGCCTTTTACGACTCTCACTAGATGAGATGGGGTGGTGCAATTACATAGTTGGCAACCGACATCACACGGCGCAGATGTCCATCCATGGGCAATAAACCAAATACTTACTGCCAAAGGGACGGTATTCTCCTCACTTTTCTAGTTTAAACAAATGTTGGAATCCGATACTCACCAGCAGTGCAGAGTTTTGAGTCTTCATCATAGCCGTCGATGCAGTCGGGAGCACCGTCGCAGAGGTACTGGATGGAGATGCAGTTCCCATCTACCGGACACTTGAAGGGCTCGTATGGGTGGCAGTATTCTGAAACATAATATTTTAGGAATTCAACAAGAGAGAAGTTAAGGGAATACAAGGTTTTGCAAGGTCGTAGCTGGATGAAAGTAATACGCCTGCGAATTGGAGGCATTGTTTTATAATGAAACTATAAGTCAGGCATTGTAAATCTCAACGGCTTTGATGGTCCCTTAAAGACAGAAGAAAAGCAAAAATGATCCCAAATGGACTTCGCAGCAATAAATTCGAAGAGGCAGATCTAGTAAAAGATGGATCGAAAGATGGAGATGGGAAAGCTTACAAGCATGGAGTTACAAATGAAAAGCCCCGACTCACAAAGGGTTGTTTGTAGTGTCAAAGCAAGAAGAAGAAGCGGGATTAAAAATGTTACTAATGCCTTTTCGTCGTAGGAGGGCAGAATAGCTAGGCCTAGGTTAATGTTACTCTATACTCTATAGTAAGCGACATTAATAGAGTCTATACTAACATCTATACATATAATAAAGTAACAGAGCCGTGTCTGTGTATGAAATATTTTCTGAAAAAGTCATTGCAGTGTAAAGTGTGTGTGTGTGTGTACGGAACACAAAACAACAATTTTTGGATCTTTTTCCTGTCTGTCTGTCCTTACGTCTGTCTGAACGCGTATCACGCAAAAACCCCTGATCGTATTTTAATGAAATTTGACATAATTATAAATTATATGCTAGGTTAATATTTAGAGTACTTTTTATCCAGATAAACTAGAAAGTTCCGATGGAAATCAGAAGTTCACGCGAAAGAAATCGTTGGCACCTCTAGCAACATTATAAAACCTCATGCGTTTTAAAACCGTCCCTTTTCGGACATTAGGTACTTTTAATACTCCTTAATTTCTAATTCAATCTTCCCCGTAAGAAGCCTCTCCTAACTTATAAGTACATCTTTAGGAATTTCAGCTCTTATTCACCCAAATGAACTTCCTTAAAGTAATAACATTACGTTGGCTAATCACCCTCATTCCCTTGAAAAATTACAATCTACCCTCATTTGATAGAGTAAGTGGCAGCTTTGTACGACGTAATGAGAATCATTTTCGTTAGAGAATCTAAATCAAGTAAATACTATAATTTATTTTTTTATAGAAGGATGTAAGTGAATAAGTACACTTTATTTCACACCAAAGAATACGGATAAAGAGACATAAAAGTATCTATATAGAAATATTTTTATCCTTTACATGGTTGATAAAAAAACACGTTTTTTTTAATTGAATGATTTTTTAAAATTTTGTATAATATATAGGCAACATATCTTTAAAGGGAGTAAATTAAGCTTGACAGCTGTTAACACTGAGTCGTGTCGCATCAACTGTCTCTGTCACGGAGTAAAATCTATGTATTATATGCCATTGTTTACAAACAGGTACAATACAAATAAAAACTGGTTTTGTATGTGACAGTGTCTGCGGGACGAAAGAAAGACGAGATTTGGATCATATTTCGATATACATATGTCGATTAACGTAAAATAAATAATTATTTTATTTTTAATTCATATTTGTATCAATCCAATGTAATCCAATTAATTTTGTGTCCTTGACATTGATTGAAATAATTGATTAAGATTAAAAAAAAACAATCACTTGATTTTTATCATGATCTGATTAAATCATTGATTTAAAATACTCATACCTGTTTTTTTTTGTAATATTTTATTTTAATAGTTATACTTATTGCATTGATCTTTTAGGAGTTTTGAACTTATTTCCATTATAAATAGGTAGTATACAAAATGTAACCCTTGTTGGTAAAGGAATCTCTTGCTGGCGACCTTTGTGCGGTAGGAGATGTATGCGAGCACAAGAATATTAGATGGATTGTGAACATATTATTACTAGAATCAAATATGTAATAAATATATTATATGCACTATAGTACATATCAAGGACGTCGCCAGTCAACGCCAGCCAAAGGGCTAGGGGGGACAGGATGGGAGAAATATGAATTGTATGTACAAATACAACTGCCCAACTGTGGGCAACTGCCCCCCCCCCTCCCCCCCCTCTGACGACGTCCTTGGTACATATGTATTATTTACATATTCATCTTTATATATCTAGTTACATATGCTGACTACGTGAAATGAGATGTTAGTTTTAATTTTTAATTAACAACGCAATCAACTTGCATATATTTATAAGAATGTTGGTTAGACGAGCAAACTTACCATCTGAAATGGATGCTGTCGCCCATGGACATTCGCGATACATGACAACATATGCTGCCTTGTGGAGCAGCACATCAAACGTGTCGTCAACGTAATGCCGATGTTAAACTGGTTGAGGTTTATGAAACATTCGATAAGCTTTCTTTCTTAACATATTTAGATTTATAATTTAAACCGTGGTCTGGCAGAGGTCGCTATTTCTTTTATAGGAAGAAGGAACGAAGGCGGCAGACGAGCATGCAGTCCCGCTGATGGTAAGTGGATACTGTCGCCTACGGACAATCACGGTACATGCCAACTTCAGAACACAATGACAAACGTTGGCACGCTCCCGGATGCTCTGCCTACCTTTGAAGATGTAGGAAAGGATTTAGAGGAAGGGTTGGAAAAATGGGGAGGGATAGGATGGGACGGGAATGGGCTCTGGCATATCTCACTCACTACCGAAACACGTACATTGAGGAATAAGATAAATTGGAAAATGCAGTACATTTCAAGTCTTCTGTGAGAGAAGGATAACGAGGCCAGTTGAGTGTGGCTGTTGGATTGCAGCGTGCATCCTCCCCATCCTGAATTACATCGCTTTTTGTGCATTTCATGTGTTAAAATGTCTGTCTTATGTTGTTTTATGTGCAATAAAAAGTTTTATCTATTTATCTTTAATCTGTAACAACCGGTGTTTTTGAATCAGTTAAAAACTTTTTACGTTTATTTAGCGATTATCCATCTTAATCGGTCGTTGAAACGGTTACTGCAGTTTTATGACTATGGGATAAGACTATAGATAGCATGTTTTAGTCTTGGAAGTCATTGTTTGAAAGTAATTTTGTGTAAGTGTTGTTCTCACTCTTATCTTGTTTTCTGCTTTGAAAATGAATAAAGAATTCCAATTTAAAGACTCAATAATGCCTAAATACCGTACTTGACTGATAAAAAAGCCTATGGCACTTGCAGGTAAATCATTTTTTTTCTAATTATTGATCTTCTATATACACAAACATGGATGTTGGTATATCTGATGTTAGTAGACTTCGACGCCGTTTGACTGATCACCGTGAAAGTTGACAAATATATGTATTTTTTCGTGGAGAAGGATTTTATGCTATCGACTTTGTTGTAACTCGCCACTAGATGGCGCTGCAGCGCATCAACTTATATACCGTTCAAACGATCGCCATGAAAATTGATATACATAGGTACTTGTGCACGAAGAATATTTTCGAGCTATCAACTTTGTTATAACTCGCCACTAGATGGCGCTGCAGCACATTAACTTCTATGGCAGGACAACGTCCGCGGGGTTTTGCTAGTTTTGTATAAACTAGGTATGTAAAACAAACCCGACTAAGTCTCGACTATGAAAAGGGAATAGGTACTCAGAGGACGCTGAAATTCAGCACCGGGGACCCTTTGTTTGCAGGTTTATTATCTGGTTCACTGTATTATTGTCACTATAAACATTAGTTTTTGATGTTTCGTGTCAATGCGTTACTAGTGCGCTCGCCGGACCGTTATCGAGCGTGACCAGGCAAGTGTTGCCAAGTTCGGCGGTACCTACATGATAGGAAGGGATGGGCAAAGAAGTATAGTCGGCTACCTAACAATTGTAACAATTGTAAACAAAAAAAAATCAAATCCATATTGTATATCATATGTATTATTTAGATATATGTGTTTATATGTATTGTATATAAGTACATATTTATGTATTTTGTTAGTATTATGTACCTTGAAATGTACTGCATTTACCACTTTGACTTATTTCCCTAATGTACGTACGTGTTTTGGTAGTGAGTGAGATGTGCCAGAGCCCATTCCCATCCTATCCCTCCCCATTTTTCCAACCCTTTCTCCAAATCCATTCCTATATCTCCACAGGTAGGCAGCGCATCCGGGGGTTTGCCAACGTTTGTCATATTGGACTAATGTTGGCATGTATCGCGGATGTCTATGGGCGACAGTATCCATTTACCATCAGGTGGACTGTATGCTCGTCTGCCACCTTCGTTCATTAAAAAAAAATTGTTATATCTACTATTAAAGTATTATAATATACATACCGTACCGTACAAATTGTCCCTACGCACTACGCCTGCATTTCTGTCTTGACCTATATTACACTTTTCCAGGTCTGCTGGGAGGAATCTCCGCAGGAGATTAGCTTACGTTTTGTACATGTTTTCTTTTCCTTCCTTTTTATTTTTTTCATGTTATGTGTGTACAATAAATTATTAACTACATACATAATCTACATTCATATAATCTTTAATAGAAACTAATAAAATAGAAACAAAGCCGTGTACGCTCGGCGGTTGCCAGTCGCCTCTCGTTTTCATTTGAACTAATCAATATTATTGTAGACATTTGTGGTTTAATAACCTTGTGATATATAATCTACACTTTATTCACACACGCAAACACACACAAACACACACACACACCAACACCATTTTCTAAAAGTCCATTTTTACAGTTAGCACTATTTTGAATTTAATTCCATTTGTCAAAGTATGTTATGATGAAAGATATATCCGGCTTATATTGGAGGATTGTAGTACGAATGCAAAAGAAAAAGTTGAATCCAAAATCACCCTTTACTCCTAACTCATTTTTTTAATTATTCTTCGTTGTTCAACTTTCATCATTATTCATCAAGTAGGTACTTGTAGGTACAGATACTTGACCATTCTGTAAGTTGTGAAAGTTTACTAAATACACCATTCCGTTGACATTCGTTGGTCTGATCACGTTCAGGTATTACTTAAGTAGGTGGTTGTTATTTTAGCAACTACTTACTTCCATTGGCTAAGCTCCAGTCTTAATTTGAAGACGCTCAATTACTCCAGAACAAAGAGGTTAGCGAAGTTACAAGTGCTTAATGTAATTGCACAACATCAGAATCAGTGGTTTCGAAAGGTCACGGGAAGCCACATTTTCTTAGGCGGTATAAATTTTTTAGACATTTTTTTCTAGTTAAAGGCTTGTTTTAATCTAATTAATTTTCACGCCATTATGTTTCATACAAGACTGCCGTGAAATAGCACCTTTAATACCATAAGTACCATAATCCGGAAATAATAACTTCTCAGTACAACAAGAAAGCTGATAACTTTTAGAAAGTTTCATAACTTTTTACGAGCTTATATAGATACAAAGTGTCGTTTAAATAAGGTAAAACTCGAGCTAATTAAAAAAAATATAAAAAACCGTTCAAGAAAAAAATAGAACTACCTATTTTAGGGAATAAACCAAAAGTTACAAACGTGTAAAGATTTGGTTGTTGTATCTAAAACGTTCGTAGCGCTCTTTACTCAGTACAACGTAATGACAGACGGCGCGGGCGACACGCATACTATGTAATGCGTGTAGAATAAAATATATACTAGAAATGAACAAATAGGTTATGAAAATGAATGATATTGTAAAAGCTAGTAGAATTAATCCTACTCTCGATACCAAACAACCTATTTTCAGTTTTTGCGCTATTTCAATGACGTTGTATATTTTGATTAAAATAATAAAACTAATTATTATTATTTTATGTTTTATGGGTATTATTTTTTACAAACTTCAAAAAATATTTTGCTCTTCCAAAACCACTAAAATATTTTTTTGGCCACAATTATCTCAAACTATTTCGCATGCTATTTCAAATAATGTTAAAGTCTAAATTTCGACATAATACTACTTACGACTTTGTTAAACTGAGTGTACTTAATATACCAACATGTTTCCGGAGTGAGTCAGATTCGCTATTCTTATTTCTTATCCCTTTCCGCGCTATCAAATACATCAGTCACTTACTTACATGCATCAAATACATTTAAACTTATCCTTTGTCGGGCTTTGTGTACCTACACAGTATGATACGACGTTATCAGCCTACAACGTCCCACTGCATGGCACATGCCTCCCCTAGTTCATTACTAGGAGATCTCGGGCCGTAATCCACCACGCGGGCCCGGTGTGGACATTTAAGGTCAGTCATTGAAGGAGAGAAAAAATTTCCAGTTTCAATGAAAAGTATAATTGAAGTATATTTTTTTGACACATTAATTAACCTTTAATTACATATGTAAGTACACCTTCAATTGCAGCGTGGTTCTACCAGGAAGTATACTTCCCAACAGAATCACATAACTATCTCAAATCTCATAAATCCGACGTAGGACCCGTTAGTCACACCAGAATAGTATAGGTTTCGTGCTTGACCAAAGTAACGATATACGCCCTTCGGACCTGCGTTCTTCCGAAGTTACCACTTATCGGTAGTATCACCAAAATTAAAATTTTAGTCACCCGCGGTACTACTGATCTACTAAAAATTGATCTAAAAAAAGGAACTGTAACCACGGGCCCTTCACAAAATTATTATTATTTGTCACACTGGCAGTATGGCTAACGAGAAATAAAGTTCTTGTTATTCACACTGGATTAACAACTTGGTGTGACCACAGGTCCTACGCCGTAAATCCTTAAAGTGCAAATTTTAATGCGACCATTTGTGCGTTCATAAAATATACATTATTGTAATTTATTAAATTATTTGTTCCTTAAAATTTGTATTTGGTATACATTTAAAAGAATTTGTACTGTGGTCCTATCAAGAAATATTACTTGAGATCAAATATCTATAATACTTATATTGTGTGTCTTTCTCCTCTAACTGTAACCAGTCACCATCATGTGGCCCCCCGCTCTTTTGCCATCTATTGTATAAACAAATTGTAGCATGTTTTATGTATATTTTCTACCTTTTTAAAATCCATCTTGGTTGTTAAATGTAAGCACTAAAGATAAGACCAGCCTTACTTAATTATAATAACTAGAAAATTAAGTAAGTAAATAACAAAGTTTAAAATACGTGCCCATTATAAAATACCTATTATTTTTTAAAACGTAAAGTAAATTTCGTAGACTGATTCATAATTGTAAATTTATTTTAATCTCAGTTTCCATCAAAGCTGTTTATTTAAAATTGTGAAATGAAATCCGTTATATTTTTTATAATTAATTTCTGTGAAAACATAATTCGTCCCTCACCGTAACCGTTTTAGGTAATTTGCAGCAGTTAATATTCTAATTTTTCGCTTAAATGTTTCGATGACATTTTTCCAGAACATTGTTTTTCCTACGTACGTTTCATAAAATAATTTCCCCGGGGAGCGTCACCAAGAGAGATTGTTTAAAATTATAGTTGTACTGTGGAACAAGTATCTACGTAACATAGAGCTTAGTTTGTACTAAGTTGTGAATATCTTGGCTTGTTCTTGACATTAAACTATATCTACAATACAATTCCAATTTGCAGAACTGCAAATTTTATAAAACCTTACGAAATGTTCCATTAAGGAAATTTAAGTTTATTCTTGCAGTTAGTTCCGTCTTTACCCTAAGGGCACGTGGGGCACGAGCCCAGGGCCCCCGGCCCGATGGGGACCCCGAAATGCCGAAACCCAGTGCCTATGTATTTTTTATCCAATTAATCAATAAATAAGTAAAATTATTTTTTAACAAAAAACAAGATTTTATCGTATTCTACTCGTCGAATCCTTTCATTTGATAGCCAACTCGAAAGAAACCATTAACATCAACGTAAATCCAATTCTCAAAACAATAATCACATCACTTATAATTGATTTGTATAAAGCTAACCGTAATAACCAATAAAGTCACTAAACAAAAGTAAATTCTGATGTTTTCATTCTTGATGTTTTTTTTTCTTTTTAAAAGGGCCCCAATCTCTGTGTGCCTAAGAGCCCCTACATGGCCTAAGACGGCCATGCTTGCGGTGCCCACGATCGCGCCCGTAGTCTTTAGAATGTGGTTAGTTCCCTTGGGAACTTATAATTTATCTGTACCCTAAATGGTAACCTACATCACAAGCTATAACTATGACAAGCTTAATTAAATTAATGTTTAGTGATTTCTGTGTAATGCTCGTCAGTCTAATCTCGGTCTAACTGACAAATATTTAAAAGAAAATGTTTTAGCTTTCGTAATTTTTATTGCAATGACTTTCTTCAAAAATTAATTCGCAGAAACAGTTTTGTTTCGATTTTATTATAAGTACTCGTATGTATAGATTAAATCCAACTAAATTAAGATCCAGATAATTTTTCGTTAAATACCTACGTTAGTACCTATTGTTATAAACGTAGGTACATTTAGATCAAATGCTTTTTCTCTATTCATATCTAGTAAATTACTAGGAAGTATCAGGTTGATATTTTCATTATTGAAGTGAAAGGTTCATACTTTCATGTTTTGCAAATACAAATGCAAAGCTCGGTGTGCTGAACAGAGCGGAGCGGTACTTCACCCCTGGGCAACTCCTTATGCTTTACAAAGCTCAAGTGAGGCCCCATATGGAGTATTGCTCTCATCTCTGGGCCGGCGCACCGAAATACCAACTGGACCCATTTGACTCCATCCAACGACGTGCTGTTCGTATTGTCGACGATCCCACTCTCACGGACGGTCTAGAACCCCTCAGCATTCGGAGAGACGTTGCGTCTCTCTGTGTGTTCTACCGCCTGTACAATGGGGAATGCTCTGAGGAACTGTTTAATATAATTCCCACCTCGGGTTTCTACAACCGCACCTCCCGTCACAGAAGTGCGGTCCATCCGCATTTCCTCGATACGGAGGTGTCGCGCACTGTTCGCTCCAAAAATTATTTTATACCGCGAACCCGTAGGCTGTGGAACGAACTGCCTCAAGAGGTCTTTCCATTAAGCTACGATATGGGGTTCTTCAAGAGCTGTGAATAGGATTTTGCAAGGTCGGCGGCGCGCCCGCATGCCCCCTGGTGTTGCAGGTGTCCATGGGCGGCGGTAACACTTACCATCACGTGGGACCGCTTGCTCGTCCGCCCTCTAGTCTATAAAAAAAAAAAAAGATAATGTCAGTTTAACTTAGTGTCACTTCAAAAGATTTTCTGAAAAAATGTCATTTTATAGATCCGTCTTTGTCAACGGCTCAATTTGTCAAACTATTTTTTTTTTTTATGTATGAAGGCGGCAGACGAGCATACAGTCCACCTGATGGTAAGTGGATACTGTCGCCCATAGACATCCGCGATACATGCCAACATTAGTCCAAAATGATAAATGTTGGCACGCCCCCGGATGCGCTGCCTACCTTTGGAGATATAGGAATGGATTTGGAGAAAGGGTTGGGAAAATGGGCAGGGATAGGATGGGATGGGAATGGGCTCTGGCACATCTCACTCACTACCTAAACACGTACGTACATTGGGGAAATACGATAAAATGGGAAATGCAGTACATTTCAAGGTAGTCTTCTGGCCAGTCGAGAGAGCCAGGGGTAACCTGGCCAGTCGAGCGCGCCCAGCGGCTGTTGGATTGCAGCGTGCACTCTCCCCCTCCTAAACTGTAATCATTGTCAAACACTGTAATAATTAATCTCCATGACGTAGTAGATGTCGCTCTCACTCAGTCACTCTGAGAGGCGTACGGCTTTACGCAAAAAATTCTATAAAATTGTACTGAGCTTTTGTCTTATGTTTAAATGTTAGATTTGTGACATAAAAATCAGAAAATAATGACCAAATATTTTTACAAAGAATTATGCCATACCATACCAACAGTTTGTATCTCCACTGCTGGATATAGATCTCTCCCAAGGACCGCCAGCTACCACACACTGTCTTCAGCTCTTGTCATCCACCCACTACTGGCGACTTTATTCAGGCCGCCAGTCCACCTTGTCGGAGGGCGTCCCACGCTACGTTCCCCGGTACGTGGTCTCCATTCGAAGACTCGTCTCCTTCCTATCACCATGAATTATACATTTGTACAATTTTATACAATTAGGAACAAATGCCTCAATCACTCGGTACAACTAGTCGATCGCTTTAGTTGGTAGGAGTGAAATAAGGGAAATATTGGTCTGACTCACCAGATCTTTTAGTATGATGTCCATAGAGTCGGTTCAGGTCTAAAGCGAGTACAGTATTCGGCAGCGCACAGCACACCGCTGCTAAAACCGCTACGCACGCCGCTATACGGCACGTCGACATTTTCTGAAACAAGAAAACTGCTTTTTACTTTTTTTGTACTTTCAAGCACTGCTAGTAGAACTTATGTAGGGCATCGAGCTCATGCTCCAGCGCTAAATTACAAACAGATCGACAGGTCGCTTACAGTGTCACGCAGTCTTGTGAAGAGCTTTTCGCGGGAGCAGGCTTCACCATGTGCCGATGTTTATAATCAATTCCACAAACATTTGAGAGATACACTATGAAGTCGCTTTAGAAAACTTGAAATAAACCGTTATTTTTATTCTCCTTTGAAAAAAGAATCAACTGTTTGTAAGATAAACTGGGCAATAAACCGTTTAACAAGATTTTTACAACAGTTGATTTTATATCGAACTAGGATCTGCCACGACTGCGGCCCCATATTGTTACGTTGGGGCACATAATATATAATAATTACTAATGGGTAGAAGCGTATAAATAACCCCTAAAAGTTCAGCTCTTTTTTAAAATACTCAAAAGGCTCAATCTTTAGTAAAAAATGGAATTATCTACAAAACTAGGGCTCCCTATGGCCCGTTTACACAAGCAAAGTTTCTCGAACGGTTTGCGCGAGAATATTGTATTCCATTCTCGCAACTATTCACATGATGATAACAGAGATAACAGTTATTAGAGGATGCTTACAGTTGTTTGCATTTGACCGATGTTCTCTCCAGCTCGCGTTCGAGAAACTCTCCTTGTGTAAATCAGCTTTAAAAGAGTCGCCGTATTCATGCGAGTTAATTTGAATCTTAAAAGCTAGTAGAGAGTAATATTCAGCGCGTACACCACTTTGAGTTCGTTCGAAGTTGCAAACGACGGTAGTTCGCAAATGGTAGTAATAAAATAAAAAGCATTAAAACTTGTATTAGTACTAAAAAACCGCATAAAAGCCATTTGAAATTCCCTTTAAAGTAACAAAATGTCATTTAGTTTTAATGTAATTTAGCTAGATTTAAATGTAATATCAACACGTAGCGTGTACGTTGTAAATTGGATTTAAAAACGAAATTGCAGACATTTTAAATCTCTTTTAACAAAGAAATATACAAACCGTTATTAAAACGTTTCATCCTGAGAAAATGGAAACTGCTTTTCATTAATGCGAACCGCTGTTTTTCAATATTCCCTTTGGCATAGAATATTGAACTCGCAGTAGGTGATAGGTTGTAATTATAACTTATGCAGTAAATATGCGCATTAACACACCTATTGCTGTCTGGGTTCCTAGTATATTTATCGTTGGTTAATGCTGATACGGCGTTAGGTAAATTGCCTTTATTCGAAGTTTAGCCTTTAAATTTAGTTCGACAAGGCTTAAATTAAAGTGGCCGAAATTACAATTAGTAGCGGCCATCTTGAATTGTCAGTCTAATTTCAGATTTACAGGCGTGTGTTGTCGTGTAATTAATTCTAAATTAATCTGTTTTGAAAGTCAAAATATTTATTTTCTATATTTTCTATACTTTTTAGTGACAAATGATATTTCTCCTGTTAACATTTTTATCTCATTCAGTCATAAAATTAATATCAGTGTTTACTTTACATATGTTAGTTAGAATAAAGCCATGTTAAATATAGAACTGTGGTTACCCTAGACACTTTTATACGGCTATCAAGCTATCTCTCACACTTATTGTCCTTCTCAGAATCTGTATTTTTCTTTGTTTTTATATACGAAGATTTCAAGTTTCTTAATACGTCCGCCAGGAGCGCTGCTTGATTAAATCAGAAAAACTACTTAATGGATCGGTAATATTACCGACAGAAAACGAAATAAACATTACACAAACTAAGGTTACTGGGTTTCCTGATATTATTATCAGTATCTTGACATTATTTAAACTTAACATTGCATATCATTTAATCTAATTGAAAAAATCCGTAACGAGGAGATTCGCCGAAGAACTAAGGTTGCCGACACAGTTCAAAGGATCAGCAAGCTGAAGTGGCAGATGGCGGGCTGGCTATATATGTCGCGGAACCGACGACCGATGGGGAGACGAGTCCTCGAATAGAGACCACGTACCGGGAAACATAACGTGGGATGCCCTCCGGCCAGGTGGACTGACGACTTGAAGAAAGTCGCCGGTAGTGGCTGGGTGAGAAGAGCGGAAGACCGAAGATCCTTAGGAGACGTCTATATTCAGCAGTGTAAAGACACCGGCTGATGGTATGTATAGTAAATAATTTAATTTTGGTGCTGTGTCGACACCACGCCGGCTGTGCCGTGAGGTGCAGGCCGGCTACAGAATAGCATCACCCTATCTCTTCCCATTGGTGTTGTAAAAGGCAATTAAGGGATAACAAAGGCTACCAAGCCCGAAGGAATTATACCACCTCTAAAAGAGTGAACTCACCAACCAGCTTATCCGCCATGATGTTTTAAGGCCTTACATCCCTCATGCACTAGACTATGTGGTTGAGGAGGCCCATGTTCAGCAGTGGATACTGAAACTGCTGGTTGCATTGCATAACTTCATTTTAAACCTTATTGTTGGACCGCGACTGCCGCGACGTACTTTTAAAGTATTTGCATGAAGATTAACTACTGTTTTGATGTGATTACCCTTCGGTTCTCACCCTTTCGTTTGAACTTTAAAGTAATTAAAACTTCTTGGTCTAGTGTTACCATAATAAAAGTTTGCGGAGTTGCCTTGTCGTTTAGCGAAGCAAGATCCTACTTTGTTTTTCAAAGTTTTACCTTTTCTTTTTATCACTCTTTGACGTTGAGGTTTGCTAGAGAGTGGTACATAAAACACTTGCCACTTGAATAACTCAAAGTTTTTGTGTTAAAAATTTATTTAAGACTCCTACACAATAAAGACCTAATCGAACGGTTTAGAAAGTTGCTCAATCACTAATTGATCATTAATCCACATCTGCAATGAATTTAGTGCAAAATATATTATTCGAGGGGGAGAGTGCACGCCACTGTGCACGAGAGTGCATCCAACAGCCACTGGGCGCGCTCGACTGGCCACGTTACCCCTCTCTCACAGACTACTACCTTGAAATGTATCTACTGCATTTCCCACTTTATCTTATTTCCTTACTGTACGTACGTGTTTCGGTAGTGAGTGAGATGTGCCAGAGCCAATTCCCATCCTATCCCTCCCCATTTTTTCAACCCTTTCTCCAAATCTATTCCTGTAGCTCCAATGGTAGGCAGCGCATCCGGGGCTGTGCCAACGTTTGTCATTTTGGACTGATGTTGGCATGTATCGCGGATGTCTATGGGCGACAGTATCCACTTACCATCAGGTGGACTGTATGCTCGTCTGCCGCCTTCATACATAAAAAAAAACGTAAACATTGGGGTGCGGCTTGAATTTTTCGCTAAACATTTTGTTGGGGGATAAGGTTTCATTTTTGGCTAAAGTTGTCTTTTTTTGTTTCCCGTAGCGATTAGAATACATCTATACATTTACTCCCGTGCGGATAAAGACGGAAGTGCAATCACTTCCGCTCGCTTATTATATTATATATCACCGGGATTTAAATGTGTACTTATGTATTTCGGTAGTGAGTTAGATATGCCAAAGCCCATTTCCATCCCATTCTATCCCATCCCTCCCCATTTTCCCAATCCTTTTTCCAAATTCCTTCTTAAGTCTTCAAAGGTAGGAAGCGCATCCTGCGGCGTGTCAATGTTTGTCATTCTGGACTAATGTTGGCATTTATCGCGGATGTCGCAGGTCAACAATAACCACTTACCACCAGGTGGACTGTTCGCTCGTCTACCGCCATCTTCATTTCAAAACAAAGGTTTATGTAGTGAAATTTTTCCAAAATTCTAAAATCGTAATCTGTGTATCGTGTATTTTTTCGAAATGTCCATAAAATGTCAAGGCGATATATAACCGCAGTCGTATCGTGTTTGCGGAATGCATATGGTAGTCATAAGCCGCTTACCCCCATATAAGAAAATTATCCCCATTCTTTAGCTTAAAAAGTACCGAAAAAAATACCATATATTTATTCGAACAGCTTACGCCTAAAGCCGACGTTAAGCTCTTTGATACAAGGGTCCAAAGTTCTCCCTGTCCGTGTGAAACCTTAATCCTTATTACATATTAGTGGGGGTTTCACACGAATTGTAGCTTTTGTACAATATCTTCTCTTATTTAATAATGTATAAATACTTTTTTTTGTGTGTATGTACAATAATATATAAAATAAATCTTTCCCTTCCCGCTCGCTGACAGGAAATGCGTTTTTTTATAGAAAAAAGGTGGTAGCCGAGCAGATAATTCAGCTACGACTACGATATTCAGTACGACTGTGCTTAAGTGGCTACTATCATCCATGGATATCCATGGACATGCCAACATCAGTTCAGAATGACCGCTGTCTACCTTTGAAGATTTAGATATGGATTTGGAGGTTTGGCTACTATGAAAATGGGTTCTGGCATATCTTACTCACTACCGAAAACGTATGTGCCTTGGTAGAATAGGATAGAGTGGGGAACGCAGTACATTTACAGTAGTCTTTTGTGAGTGCGGGGTAACTTGGACAATCGAGTGCGACCGGCGGCTGCGAGGTTGCAGCGTGCAAGCATTATTTCATTTCCATTCATTCATTCATTATGATTAACGTGCAGAATTAGTAATATTACGTCATACGAGGCGTCTACGACATTTTCAGAACGTAGACGTATCGTAGGCGCCGTAGCGCCCTCACTGAATAATTTAACAGCATTTCGTTGAACAGCTACGCCTTAGCACGTAGTTTGATTTCGAAAAATCAAAGGCTTTAGAGATTTGAAAACAGCATTGGTATGTATGCAATGCATGCAACGTTGTTTAAGCCATATTGTTTTTCAAATTTTTACTGCATACATATAAAATAAACAAAATCGTATTTGACGTGTTTAAGACTCGTTTTATTTAAGACTCCTTTTTGTGGTCCCCAAGGAGGTCTAAACAAAATTTTAACTGGATTCGTCCATCCATTGATGCGTGAAAGTATTTCAAACAAACAATCGTTATAGGTAACATTCTAGACAAGTCAAAATGAAAATATCTTTAAAAATAACTGAATTATAGTGCTTAAAAGTCATTAGTTAAAAAAGAGCTGACGTAATTATCACAATAGTGTGACACACTATCACGTTCTAGCCACGCGTGTATGACAGAGATAACAATAACTCCCTACGTAAAATATTCTCAAGTTCATATCTACCTAATTATTTAATAAATTTAAATTATTTCTTTAAATAACGTTTATTTATATCATGGTTATTAAATAATCAATAAAATATTTTATTTATTGCTATTATTTATTTAATTTGGTCTATTGCTCTATTGCCAGGAATTTGATATTGAAAAAATAACACGTACTTATTAATTTTATAGAACAGATACTTCCAGGCTATCACTACTCACAATTTATCATCAAAGAATTTACAGCCTCTGATATTCAATTCGGGAAATTCAGCAAATATATTAGTGTATTCCGATTCATCTCTATTATTCTAGACCCAGCTTATTTGTAAATGAAAACAAAAGTGTCTAGATGAAGGCCTAACAAATAGCCGGTCTTTCCTGAAATTTGGATTAATGTTCTAATAAAGGTATATATACTTCGTGACGGATGAGGTATTGTGCACACACGGGATAAGCTAGTGTCTGTTACGCATTATGTAGTTATCTTCGTATAACTATAGATAGATAGATATACTGTATTGTACACCAAAACATAAAGAAAAAACACAAGAATACAAGTAATTAGAAGTACAATCAGCGACCTTATCGCTAAAGCTATTTTTTTACAAGCAACATGTGGTGGTACGGCGAAATTTGTACACGAACAGAGACAGTTGATGCAATAAAGAAATAATGTACAATAATGTGTAAGAATTTGAGATAATTAATAAGACATTTAATATCATAGACAATAGTTGAGTAGTATTTACATATAAGTTAAAAGTATCTTAATTGACCGGCGCACGCGCTATTCTTGGATTGGTCCGCCCTTCGCTCGTTGAGTGCGCAGGCGTAAGGGAAGGGATCTGCCATCTTGAAACGAGATTGTAAAAGGAGTGATAGCACGTGCGCGCAGGACAGATTTACCTTAGCATTCAATTGAGCAGGACATGAAAGTGTAATTATAGCATTGGTTAATAAAAGTGTATAATAAACAAATTGGTGTATACTTGAAAATCCTACAAATGAAATAAGAGACATTATTTCTTTATTACATCAACTTTAAAACACACACACATACACACATATATATATATATATATATATATATATATATATATGCAATGCAATAAGTAAAATAAAGACATTATTTTACTTATTGCATCAACTGTCTCTGTTCGAGTACAAACTTCGCCGTACCACCACATTTTGCCTGGAAATATATATATATATATATATATGTGTGTGCGCGTGTGTGTGTATGTGTATATTGCTCGTCATTCCAAACCCTATTTCCAAATATTGCTTCTGTAAAGATAGGTAATGCCTTCGAGAAGTGTCATTAGTAGGTGATTATTAATCATTTTAAATCAATTGGAGGCGAACGAATATGAGCTGAAACAATATAAATAGTAATAAAATATCATCTACTGAAGTACTACAACCCCTGACAAACTACACCACCTCTAGAGTGGACTCGCCAACCCGCTTGAACAGGTGTGCCGTTTTAAGGTCATACATACATCATACATAAGACAATGTGCATGAGAAGGCCCAGCGGTGGATGTTAAAAGAGTTGCTTACGGTATACCTACTTATTACAATAATTTATACTTTGTTTCGCGTATAACGTGTCTTCGTGATAAAATGGGTTGTCATATTTACGTTGTATATTTCCCGTGAATAATGATTACGTTTGAAACACATGAAGTCCATTTATTACGAAGTGTTACCGTGGAAATATACTGCGTAGTACCGTACTAGATGAATTGTTATTTATTTATTATCTTCATTATATTGTACTAGCTGATCCGACAGACGTTGTCCTGTCCAAATTTCAATAATACAATAATTTCAATAACTTCATACAAAAATCTATGGGGTACAGTATCCACTTACCACCGGGTGGACTGTATGCTCGTTTGCCACCTTCTTTCTATAAAAAAAAAAGTTTATTTCTTCTCTACAGTGACTAGTCTAACGAAAGTACAAAAAAACTATGCAGGAATCACAAAGATACTACAATAGATCACATGCATGTGATCGTGAGTTCAAATCCTCCACTAAATTTATATTCAGATACGGATTTTTTTTAATTGTCACCTTAAAAAGACCTTTTAAAATTGCGGTGAGGGCAAACATCGTGAGGAAACCCGCATGCTCCAGAATTTAAAAAAAAATTGGAGTAATGTGATCCATCAATTCGCACAGGGCTCGCGTGGTGGATTACCGCCCGAAACCTCCCAGTGATTCACTAGGCGAGGGCTGTGCCCTGCAGGATGTTATAGGCTGATACGTATTATAACAGGAAATGGGTACCTGACTCAACATGATGCTGCAGTATAAAAGGCAGCGCTGATATTCTGTCAGATCTCTATCACGAACTGACGTCAGTGCAGCGGAAATGCAAGTTGGCAGCTCTAGGATACGACGCCAACCTTTGGAATTTCAGGAGTGGTTTTGGAAAATGGATTAGGAGGGATGGGAAAAATATATTCTGCACAAAGGAGAATTTTGTAAATTCCTTAATTTGCAAAATTCTCCTTAGGATTGCGAAGAATGAGGAACATGGAGTATCGTTACCAATTATTATCACTCAAAAAATAATTGTCGAAATATCTAACAACACACCTTTCTCTCTAATGAGTATTCCAAGAATTACCAACATATTAGTAAAACAATAACAGTAGTTTAACTTCATTGCCGCGGTGTTGTCATGATAATTAATTACTCTCGATTCGCTGTGAAATAATAATAATACACTGTAATTATCACACCACACACACCATGCTACAAATATTATACAACCAATATCTCACACTAGGATTCCACGGTCTAGAAACTCACACAAAGACGAATAAAAACGAACGAGACACGAATACACGTTTGTCAAATGAATGTTCGACAGGGTATTGTACCCAGGACGAGTTTACTTGCAAACTTTGAATTTGTATTTTTGAAGATAAATGATTTGTGCTGTGTGGTGTCGACTTTAAAATAGCACCACCTCATTTCTTCACTCATAAATCCTGAGGTAGACCACCTTTAAAAGGGTGGACTCGCGAACCACATTAGCAAGCGTGCCCTTTTAAGACCCTGCATCCTAGATAATATGCTTGAGGAGGGTATTGTAGGACGATATAATTAATGCTTATGTCGTCCACTACTGAAAATGCAGTACTGAACGATATTAGGACTGATTACAGGAGATAACCTACTGTTGTCCTTTTACTATGCAATTAGCACAACAAGGACATCATTACAACAACATGTCTATTTTCGTCATTACTCTTACAAAGAATAACAGGAAGTTTGCGTTTAAACCCAAAGCTTCCATTATTCGGGTCAAAGATCAAGAGCTCGATCGGAAAAGCTTCAGTAACATGTCGCGACTTGTTTGTTATTCAACAGCCTTTACCGCTTTAATAAAAGGTAAATTGAGATATTAGTGTTGGGTAGGAGATGAAAACAGAAGTTTGTTGTGTTTGCTAAACTTATATAAGCGACAATTAGTTCTGTAATTTTTAGGGGGAGTGTGTACGGTGCAAAACAACAGCCACTGGGCGTACTCGCCTGGCCTCGTTACCCCTCTCTCACAAAAGACTCACACTCACAGAATTCCCACTTTATCTTATTCCTCAATATATATACGTGTTTCGGTAGTGAGTGAGGTATGCCCAGAGCCTATTCCCATCCTATCCTCTCCCTCCCCATTTTCCCAACCCTTTCTTTAAATCCATTCCTACATCTTCAAAGGCAGACAGGGCCGTGCCAACGTTTGTCATTGTGGACGGAAGTTGATATGTACCGTGGATGTCCATGAGCGACAGTATCCATTTAACAGCAGGCGGACTGCATACTCGTCTATCGACTTCATCCTATTAAAAAAAATATAATTTTGTTGTGTATGTACCTATTATCTCGTAAGGTTTTAATTCATGCCCAATCGAGGGCGCCCAGGTGGCAGCGGGTTTCAGAGTGTATACCCTCCGTCATCCAATTTCTGAATAATATATTGTTTTCCTCACAAGGGAACATCCTCTGGTAGGTATTTCTAGTGTATTCCGTATTTAGATTAGATTTAAAAAAAAAGTTTCCAAGTTTCCAAATCTTGGTACGTAATAATACAATAACAACAGAAATGACCATTTTTCTCCGGAAAATCAGTGCTCATTACTGCGAAAAACACAGTTGTTGTTAGCGGTTGTTACACGAATCATCTCCGCCTTATTAAAAATTGAACAGTAAATGAAAAAGAAAATGAGAAAGCGGACATTTTTTTTTATTAATTGTAGCGAGATCCGCAATGTCTTAATTGACCAAGTTTCCAGACCAAGTTTGTTATAAAGATAAATAAAATTAACGACATTCGCCAATTATAGTAATCTGTAAGTAAGTTTCAAAACAAGGATTTGTATAATTTTTAAATGATGTTATTGTATTTTGTAATTATCTTTATTGGGTATAAAACTTTATACAAAAATGTGCATGGCACCTAATATAAAATAGGAATTTTAAAGATTTGGGTAATCACCTTTCTTCGTTCCGGATCTTGTCCCGCAAAGAAACTCCGAGCATAGCTCTCTCCATACCTTGCTGAGCGACTTTGAAATTTTATTTTATTTTTTTATAGAAAAAAAGGCGGCAGACGAGCATACAGTTCACCTGATGGTAAGTGGATACTGTCGTCCATGACATCCGCGATACATGCCAACATCAGTCCAAAATGACAAATGTTGGTACGATCCCGGATGCGCTGCCTACCTTTGGACATATAGGAATGGATTTGGAGAAAAGGTTGGGAAAATGGGGAGGGAGAGGATGGGACGGGAATGGTCTCTGGCATATCTCACTCACTACCGAAACACGTACGTACATTGGAGAAATACGATAAAGTGGGAAATGCAGTACATTTCAATCTGTCTTCTGTGAGAGAGGGATAACGTGGCCAGTCGAGTGCGCCCAGCGGCTGTGGGAATGCAGCATGCACTCTCCCCCTACTAAAACTAATACTTATTAATCAGGCATACAGTTAGACAATGTTTCCTTTAAACTTCCCATGATAAATTATAAATTAATGATGGTTTATTAATAAATACTGTTTATAAACGAGGACATGGCTTATAATAACATAACAGACATACCGAATTCAAACAGCCATCGTACAAATGAAAGGAATTTAATATTTATATTTTAATTCTGGATTCAAGGTTCGTGTTCAAATCTTGTATGTTCGTTTATATTTATTCATGAGTTCGGTTTTTAATAAGTGATTGTATGAAATCCAAAGCTTTCAGTTTATAAATCCGGTTAGGTTAATATAGTACCTGAAATAAAACAGCGCGCTAGGCGCATTCGACTGGTCTCGTTAACCCTCTCTCAAAGAAGAATATCTTGAAATGTTCCCCATTATACTATTCCCCAATGTACATACGTGTTTCGGTAGCGAGTGAGATATGCTAGAGCCCATCTTATCCCATCCTTCCTCCCCAGTTTCCCAACCCTTTCTCCAAACCCTTTCCTACATATTCACAGGTAGGTCAGTGCGTCGGGCGGCTTGCCAACGTTTGTCATTCTGGACTGATGTTGGCATGTATAGTGGATGTTCATGGGCGACAGTATCCACTTGCCACCAGGTGGACTGTATGCTCGTTTGCCGCTAATTTTATCAAGTAATTTTATTGGAATGGCAACACTATTTATCACTTATCCTTCCAAATAGTCAACGCGACAACTTGTTGTCTCTACAATGATATTAAACTAAGAACGGTGAAATTTTACACTTGTCTTTCAATCATAGACAATCTGATGGAAATTATTTATAAAAAAATATTGTTTGTCAATTTATGTCAAGATCTTTCTTCAATTCGACAAGAGAGCTTCTGTTTCTTTTAAATCTAATAATATATTATATTGCACTCGGTTGACTATCACGCGAGATAACTGCGATAAGACTCCTTCATTTCGCATTTAACTGTCTCCAAACGCACTTAGAGCTTAAAAGCATTTCACTCTTATTGCGCTCTAAAAGCTTTCTACTGTTTTCGTTATTGTATTAAATTTTATGTTTAAGTTATTATGAACTGGCTTATAACATTCGGTTTCATTTTAGAAGAGCTTTAACTTAACTTACACTTTTTAAATATAATTGACATAAATATATTTTTTTAAACTTTCTCGTTTTGTACACATTTTATATTGTAAGTCGGGTCTGAACACGTGTAATAAAGGTTTTTGTATACCTTTTATTCCTACTCGACGTTTCGGCGCGGGTTACATCAGCCGTGGCCACGAGTTGACTGAAGAGGCGGGAAGTCCAAGATGGGAGCTGCGAGCAGTTTTGTCAACTACCCACTTTTGATCTTCACATTTGGAAATACTGCGACAGACTACAATACTTTTGTTATACGCATTCAGACCCGATTTATGTTATTAGTTTTTACCTTATTGTACCCAATTTTAACATTGTCCGTGCATCTTCAATGGATCCACTGAAAACCAGAGCTGTGGTTTGTTCGCGGCATATGCTGAGTTGGAGACCGTTTCCGACATCGCAATGCACATCTTAATCGTATAATATAAGTCTTTCTATTTGTTTTTTTTTTTCAAATTTTATGTTTTCATTCCATTTTCTTGTTATGCGTAATTTGTTTATTTCATATATTTAATTGTGTATTGTCATGTCGAAATAAAGTTATGTCTATGTCTATTTAGAATATAAAATTGAAATTCCCATTCTCATGTACACCTTTGGCGTGCTCAGATGGTCTAAGCTGAAAACTCCACTTAGCCATGTCTCTCCACAGGATGCACCACCTAGAGCCCGGCACCTCGGCCGACTATGCTTCCGCAAGTGGTATGTCGTCTTCCCATATACTTTGTGAGATACTTGTAAAGTAGATATTTCATTTCGCCGATATTTTAGAGCCTTGTTGCCATAATAAAAAAATAAGCTTGTGTTAAAAGCGTTCATTTCGTATTTATGTGATTTTTATTGCACTTATACCGGCCAAAATGTCGCATCATTCTGTAAAATTTTTACAAAAATATTCAAGTAATACAAGTCGGACTACTTCAAATCTCATTTCACAAAGTCAGAATACTCTCAATATCTCAGCGCAGCTGAGACGCTTGTAGCATCTTAGAGCTACGTCGTAGCGTCTCGTAGAACCCCCATTTTGTTAGCTTTATTGCTCGTTCTTCGTTGAAGACACTTTTATGACATCATCAGAAGCTTCTTTATTCGATTGAACGTATTTAGGTGGATCAACCGTATCAAGTCAGTATCAAGTTAGTGGCTATAAAATTTCTATTTGGCTTCAACATGCCATATTATGATAAAATGATGTCTAATCATTACATGATATCGAAAAAAATGAAAACAACACACGGATGGGATGGTACGCGTCAGACGAAAAGATAAATTTTCCTTTTTCCAGTACGTTTAAAAAGAAATGTTTTTTGAAAGTTTGTAGAGTTTCACGGGCCTACTTCAACGATATATTTTTGTATGTACTTATATAGACGTAATTTTTTTGATATTATATAATCTTGGAACTACTGAACCGATTTGGATCATCTTAGAACTTAACCAAGATAGAGATTTAAATTATTTTTGTATCAAAGGACAATGGGATAAAAATGTATGTATGTCGTCCCAACCTACTAACATACATAAAATCACTGACAATGTATTTGTTATGATTATAAACAATTGTAACTGCAGCTGTAACTTCTAAATTGTAACTTCTAAATTGTAACTTCTAAATTGTAACTTCTAAATTGTAACTTCTAAATTGTAACTTCTAAATTGTAACTGTAGTTCTATAAATTTACGGAATACTGTACAGTTCTATAAAATGACAGAATAGATACAAAAAAATTCAGTGAAATGCAAAATTCATTGAAATTTAGTTCATGTTAAAACAGAATATTTTAGTGAATAGTAAATACTTCATGAAAATTTATGAGACTGTTTTAAGTAAATTGAACTTTACTATGTCCTCGTATACTAATATATTTGTCCGTGAGCTAAATTTATAGTGTATCCTAACACGGGCTCTTTGCCTATTTGGATAGCTATGGTTTATGCAACCTTTCTGCCTGTTGACGTGTGCTTGTCTTCAAAGTTGAGGTGTGAATGGTCCGTAAGTTGTTGTTGAAATGAATAAATAAATAATAATAAGATTATAATGGTTTTTATTTAAACGAGTAGAACACCAACAATACACCTGAATAATTAACAATACAACATCAATAACCGAAGTAAATAGTTTTAAACTACTAAGAATGCGATCTCCAAGTCGACCGAGTCCCGTCTCGTGAAACCCCTATTTCTTTATTTATTTAAATTTGCTTCTCATTCAGTATTGTTTGCTGCTCATTCAGTATTTGTTCTGCTCATTCATTGTTGTTTGCTGCTCATTTAGTATTTATGCTGCTCATTTGGTATTTTTGTTGTTCATTTATTATAGTATTTTTTTTCTGCTCATTTAATCACTAAATAGAATAAGGAGGTTCTTTTTTTCCTTTGTACTCTCCATTCAGTAGAATAGGATGAGGGAAGCGGGATTTGACGAGTCTCATTCCCTACGAAATACGTACATACATTGGGAGAATAAGATAAATTGGGAAATGCAGTACATTTTACGGTAGTGTTCTGTGAGAGACGGGTAACTAGGCTGGTCGAATGCGACCAGCGACTGTGGGATTGGACCTTATCAATATCATTTTAATAATTATAAAAGAATTATAATATTTATCTACTATTATTAAGTATTAAAAAAACAATTAATATGAAATATTTCATTAATTTTAATAGTTATAACAATTTAAAAATAGCCAAATTTCTTATTGATTAATTATTTAAATACATATTTCCTTTCACAATAAATTTAGTATAACAATTCATATACATATTTTAATTTCGGAACAAGCGTATACATAATATTAATCGTTATGTGAAATAAATAGTTTAGGTTTTGATGATAAATGGTGTTCTAGACCTCTAGTTAATCATTTTTTGCAATTTATATGTAAATTTTGTAAATACGCTACTCGTGCTAAAAGTTGTTTTTGTATGTTTAATTAAGGTCAATTTTGCTTATTGCGCAAAGTGTTTTCTTGACTTAATTATCAGTCGTCGGAATGGGTTGAGTCATTATGTGGTACGTGGTCGGGAAATTATGGTACGAAATATGTATTTTATAAATATATTAACTTAATTACGCCAATTGGCATTTATATTTATTTTTATACAGTGTTAAATAAAAAGTACCTGTATCCTCTTAACACAGAATTTATTTACTGAAGCGAACAACTATTGTTTTCGAAGTCTTATAATGGTGAAGGCTGACTGGCGAAGTCAGGGATATCTTGAACTAGAGACTATGTACAACCAGCCTGTGTCTCTCCACTGCTAGACATAGGGACCTAAGAAGAACCACCATCAAACACGATCTTCTGCTCTTCCACCCAGCGACTATTGGCGACATTCTTCAAGTCGTCAGTCCACCTGTGGAGGGCGTCCCACGCTACAATTTATTCCATTTGTGAAGAAAAATATTAGGTGCCATCTACTTGAGGTACATGAGGAAGAAAAAGATTACAAACACTTCCAATACCCGATCCAAGTTCATTTACATGGAAACAGCTTAATAATCCCACCCCGCATAGCACATAAACCAATTAATTTCCAAGATCCACCCGCTCTGGCTTGGGTAACGATCAAAGCCAACGATTACTCCGATATAACCTACTTCAATTCAATGTTATTAATTTATATTGGCTATTCCAGACTCGGCCGTGAAACTTTTTTTTTATATTAAACGTGGCAAACAGGTAGACGGTCCCAATCGGAGTTTAGTGATTACCGTAGCCTATGGACGCCTACAATACTATGAGGATTCCAGATGCGCTGCCTACTTGCGGGGTAGCTATTCACAGTTCTCTTGAAGGAACTCATTTCCTAACTAAGCGTAAAAACCTCTATGTCGTTCCACAATCCTGGGGTTCGCGGTAATCCTTTACTGCTTTTCTAAGAGAGGCCCGGCATTTACGGTGGGACGTTATAGGGTGATATCGATTATTCACTGGCACATTATAATACACAGCAATATTTAAAGAAATTCTCAAGTGTATACGCATCTTTACTTAAATACGTTATCGCAATTTGTCATGTCTGTGGGTGTTATCAGTACAACAATAATAACGTGACGTCAACTAGTGGCAGGTAGTGGCGTGGGCGTACAGACGGTAAATATGTTAAGCTATATGCATATTAAGGTGAATTCAATTTGACGATATTCGTCGAGGTCGTTTGAATTTTAGAAAGTCAGAATTTTACAGCGAAGGGAAGAAAGTACTTTTTAAATAACCTATTCTTTTTATCTAATCCTTTTCTTTTTATCAAAACCATAATGCAGGAATTTGGCTGGCGAAACAATCCTGTGAATAGGATTTTGCAAGGTCGGCGGCGCACCCGCATACCCCCTGGTGTTGCAGGTGTCCATGGGCGGCGGTAACACTTACCATCACGTGGGACCGCTTGCTCGTTCTACTTCACTTTAAAAATAATACCTATAAATTTATCCCACTTTTAATTTAAAACTATTTTAATTCAAAATCAATTAAAACCTATTCAAAGGATAATCACATTTTTTATCGCTATGACTTTTAATTTCTTGTCCGTGTGTGTTTAAAAAATATGGGCCTTAAGTTCGGTGATGTGTCTTATGTTTATTACTATTTGCTAATACTATAATATACTATAATATTATATAATAAGTACGGTATTATGTACTTTTAAAATAATTTACATTGTATATGATTATTAAAAAGGATAACAGTGTAAACATTATGCGTATAACCCAGTCATTTTAGTTTGCATCTATTCGAGTTAGGGATATGACATGTAGAACTGTCAATAAAGTGACATCTCCGTACAAATTTCACTCTGTTTGACAGTTCTATATGTCATGTCCCCGACTTTTTTATTCGAAATTTGCTTCGCACGAAACATTGCGAAATGCGAGCTAATGCGAGAGTGCCACTATACCGCACCTCATAGATAGTGTCTGCTGATGTTTGTTCAGTAAATGTCACAACTCGTTCATTGTTATACATAGCGCCACGTTATTCTTATAATTGTTTACTTTAAGGAGCTACTGCTGTGGTGTTTATAGGGCTCGTTCAATTTGAATAAGAAATGTCCTTAATATCACTAGGTAGTGTGTTTACTCGACAGACCACGTTCCTCATCTCTCATAGAAGACTGAAGTGAAATGTACTGCATTTCCCCCTTTATCCTACGCCCCCAATGTATGTATGTGTTTCGCGTGTTCTATCCTTTTATCACTCACTGCTGGACACGGTCCTTCTCATGCACATCGTCTTGTGCATGAGGGATGCAATAAGGCAATGTGTCCTTGAAACGCCACGCTGGTCAACCAGGTTGGCGAGTTCATTCTTTCAGGAATGCAGAAGTTCCTTTTAGGACACTCGCGGGCAGAGATAAGTAGTGATATTCTAAAGCCGGTCAAAACCACACGGTTATTGAGTGTTTTGAGTAACATTCATTATTTGCACAACCGACCCTCGGTTGGTGTAAATTATGTCCCGAAAGTTATGGAATGAACTGTCAGATGAGAGGTGGGGCTCTTCAAGAGAGCTGTGAACTGGACTCTGCAAAGTCGGCAACGCATCCGCATGCCCTGCCATCTCTTCTATAAAAAAAATGACCCAAAATTACGTGACAACTAACTCCATACCCTGAAGTGGGACGTTATAGTCTGAAAAAAGTTTAGGTCAATCGGTTATCACTATAAGAGCTTCAGTAACCCCTATAGAAATCGTGTCACAGTTGTATACAAAGAACCAATAACTGTCACCGTGTTACCATTGAAGACGGTTGGCTTTTAAAAGTTTTGTTTACTACGCAAAAAGAAATAAAAACTTTCGTTTCTGGACACGGTAATGGCGACCTTTCTCAAAATCCACCTTTGTAAGGAAAGGTTACATCATTAGAGAAAAAATTGGTAAATATCAAAAGCCGAATGGATTGTAGGCAAGAATTTCACAGATAGAAGTTTTCTCTAGACAATTTCTTTTGTTATAAATGACGTTTAGAAGAATGAAGACATTATTTTTCAATCGAGTCTTCAACAAATACTTCTTTACAGCTCATATCAATTTATTCAATAGACACTTAGGTAGCGCCAACAGCAAATGCAACGTTGTAACAGACCTGTACTTCTAATCAGAGCAACGAATTTTAACTTTAAACTTTAAATTCAAAATAATAACGTCGTTTATGAACGCAAAAAGGTTTGTAAACGTGCGAACACTATGTTGCCTAATGTTACATATCAATGGTCGTCATTTTTTTTTGGTCTAGGGCCAATAGAGTTAATGGTGAATGGCACCGCGGACCGTATACAATGTTTACATTACCACCGAATATATAAAATTGAAATAATGTACGTTTGTTTGTAACGCTTTCACAAGTGGACAACGGAAAGTACTAAAACAACCGTGTCCAGTGGTAATCTGTTACGTTTCATATGTTAGTCTGGCTCGACCTAACCGGACTTAAGTCCAAAATCCACATCTGGTTTAGTCTTTGAAACAGCTCCTGGCTTAGTCTAGTGCAGATTGTTAGATAAACAAGGCCCGGTTTTTTTTTTAAATTCTCGAGTAAGTTTTTCCACACAGTGGTTTCCGTTAACAGCCGAGCTAATAATAATTTAAAAATCCGTACTTATAATAAGTAGAAATGGTAGAAACTACGTATTTGGCTAAACTATTATATAAATTGGCTACTCAGAATTGGGACCTAAAAATCTCTCGAGCACACAGAGAGACGAGTCCTGAATAAATTTTGTGCAAATAAAGTGCCCCATCTCATTGTCTCGACACACTTACTTAGTTTAGGC
This sequence comes from Sesia bembeciformis, assembly GCA_943735995.1. Classification (NCBI taxonomy): domain Eukaryota; kingdom Metazoa; phylum Arthropoda; class Insecta; order Lepidoptera; family Sesiidae; genus Sesia; species Sesia bembeciformis. The sequence continues at coordinate 12,662,826 of OX031044.1, forward strand.
AATGGAATTCTTTTTAGAAAATAGAGCGCTTTATAAGCTTATTTGTTTCAGAAGTCGTCTTCGATAACTACTTCTGTACCCCTACAGCAGCAATGCAGCGCGCACTCTTCCCCAAGAGTGCGCGCTGGGCGCACTTCACACAACCGCTGGGCGCACTCGACTGGCCATTTTTAATGATAGCCTATTTTATTCTATCTAGCCTGAATCCACGGTTTCAGGCTTAGGAGAGGCTTTGCACACATCCCGTATCCTTTCTTATTTTGCGAGCTCGACAAAAAATACAATATGATTTAGATTATCAAATAGCGATAACCATACGTTGCCTTATACGTTATACGTTTGTAACAAATTCAAAAGTAGCAGTACTCTGACAACGTTCGCGTGAACTTTATAGTGAATCCCGTGAGAACTCTATAATGGATCTGGATAAAAAGTACCTTAAATGTTAATCCGGCAATTGACCTTTAACTATGCCAATTTTTATTCAAATCCATCCCGTTGTTTTTGCGTGATGTGCGTTCAGACAGACAGATAGATAAAAATTCCAAAAATTCTTGTTTTGCGCTCTGTATCATTCCCACTTCTTATTGCAATCACTTTTCCAAAAAAATATTTTATGTACAGACACGGCTCTGTTACGATTTTGTTATACCTACATCTATAGATTCGAAATTCAAAATTCCCAACTAGTTCTAACTAATAGTTTCTAACATCTGTTAACATTTAATTACATGTATAGATTCGAAATTCAAAATTCTCAACTAGTTATAGCTAACAGTTTTTAAACATCTGTTAACATTTTATTACATGTATAGATTCGAAATTCAAAATTCCCAACTAGTTATAGCTAACAGTTTTTAAACATCTGTTAACATTTTATTACATGTATAGATTCGAAATTTAAAATTCCCAACTAGTTATAGTTAACAGTTTTTAAACATCTGTTAACATTTTATTACATGTATAGATTCGAAATTCAAAATTCCCAACTAGTTATAGCTAACAGTTTTTAAACATCTATTAACATTTTATTACATGTATAGATTCGAAATTCAAAATTCCCAACTAGTTATAGTTAACAGTTTTTAAACATCTGTTAACATTTTATTACATGTATAGATTCGAAATTCAAAATTCCCAACTAGTTATAGCTAACAGTTTTTAAACATCTATTAACATTTTATTACATGTATAGATTCGAAATTCAAAATTCCCAACTAGTTATAGTTAACAGTTTTTAAACATCTGTTAACATTTTATTACATGTATAGATTCGAAATTCAAAATTCCCAACTAGTTATAGTTAACAGTTTTTAAACATCTGTTAACATTTTATTACATGTATAGATTCGAAATTCAAAATTCCCAACTAGTTATAGCTAACAGTTTTTAAACATCTGTTAACATTTTATTACATGTATAGATTCGAAATTCAAAATTCCCAACTAGTTATAGCTAACAGTTTTTAAACATCTATTAACATTTTATTACATGTATAGATTCGAAATTCAAAATTTCCAACTAGTTATAACTAAAAGTTTTTAAACATCTGTTAACATTTTATTACATGTATAGATTCGAAATTCAAAATTCCCAACTAGTTATAGTTAACAGTTTTTAAACATCTGTTAACATTTTATTACATGTATAGATTCGAAATTCAAAATTTCCAACTAGTTATAGCTAACAGTTTTTAAACATCTGTTAACATTTTATTACATGTATAGATTCGAAATTCAAAATTCCCAACTAGTTATAGCTAACAGTTTTTAAACATCTGTTAACATTTTATTACATGTATAGATTCGAAATTCAAAATTCCCAACTAGTTATAGCTAACAGTTTTTAAACATCTATTAACATTTTATTACATGTATAGATTCGAAATTCAAAATTTCCAACTAGTTATAGCTAACAGTTTTTAAACATCTGTTAACATTTTATTACATGTATAGATTCGAAATTCAAAATTCCCAACTAGTTATAGCTAACAGTTTTTAAACATCTGTTAACATTTTATTACATGTATAGATTCGAAATTCAAAATTTCCAACTAGTTATAACTAAAAGTTTTTAAACATCTGTTAACATTTTATTACATGTATAGATTCGAAATTCAAAATTCCCAACTAGTTATAGCTAACAGTTTTTAAACATCTATTAACATTTTATTACATGTATAGATTCGAAATTCAAAATTTCCAACTAGTTATAGCTAACAGTTTTTAAACATCTGTTAACATTTTATTACATGTATAGATTCGAAATTCAAAATTCCCAACTAGTTATAGCTAACAGTTTTTAAACATCTGTTAACATTTTATTACATGTATAGATTCGAAATTCAAAATTTCCAACTAGTTATAACTAAAAGTTTTTAAACATCTGTTAACATTTTATTACATGTATAGATTCGAAATTCAAAATTCCCAACTAGTTATAGCTAACAGTTTTTAAACATCTATTAACATTTTATTACATGTATAGATTCGAAATTCAAAATTTCCAACTAGTTATAACTAAAAGTTTTTAAACATCTGTTAACATTTTATTACATGTATAGATTCGAAATTCAAAATTTCCAACTAGTTATAGCTAACAGTTTTTAAACATCTATTAACATTTTATTACATGTATAGATTCGAAATTCAAAATTTCCAACTAGTTATAACTAAAAGTTTTTAAACATCTGTTAACATTTTATTACATGTATAGATTCGAAATTCAAAATTCCCAACTAGTTATAGCTAACAGTTTTTAAACATCTGTTAACATTTTATTACATGTATAGATTCGAAATTCAAAATTCCCAACTAGTTATAGCTAACAGTTTTTAAACATCTGTTAACATTTTATTACATGTATAGATTCGAAATTCAAAATTTCCAACTAGTTATAGCTAACAGTTTTTAAACATCTGTTAACATTTTATTACATGTATAGATTCGAAATTCAAAATTTCCAACTAGTTATAGCTAACAGTTTTTAAACATCTGTTAACATTTTATTACATGTATAGATTCGAAATTCAAAATTTCCAACTAGTTATAACTAAAAGTTTTTAAACATCTGTTAACATTTTATTATATATATATTCGTAATTCAAAATTTCCAACTAGTTATAACTATTAGCTTCTTAACAAGCAAACAAAACTCGTAAATAAATTAACTAATTCTAGTGGAGAGTTGTTTGCAAAGGTAGTGCTAATTAATTAACGAACAAGTTATGTATATGTGAGAGCAACTTGTGTTAATTCACAAAACAGTTTATTGTGATTTCTAATTAACTAATGGTCTTACGTTCCTAAACGTTACTACGCCCTAATTCAGCTTTATTTTGCCCGTGACCGTGGCTTTGATCAACGATAACGCGACCTCGTCGGGAAAATTGTTGCAAAATCTATACATTCGGCGTGTAACCGAAATAACGCAAAATCCGAAACTAATGTAAAGTATATAGGAGCCACTCTAGTGAAAAAATAAAATGATTTTTGGGAATAAATCAAATGTTAAAACATGTAAAGTTTTGTTGTTCCATCTAAAACTAAAACTGAAAAAGAGCGGCCTCGCCACCCGCGTGGCCGGAGTGGCGTTTCGAGGCCATATACTAGTAGAAGTGCATCTGTATGTACATCTATATGGCCATCTACATGGATGTGGTATGTATGAGAGCATACACAAGACAATGTGCCCAGCAATGGACAAAAAGGGTTGGTATAGTATCCCTCTTTTGGTATATTTATTGAAATCACAACCAGGGAGAAATAGATTTTATTGCTTCATAAGTTAATTAATATATAATATATACATTAAATTTAAATTAAATTACGTATTATATTATTTTTATTCACAATTTTTAATTATTTATTATTTTATCATCCCTCAAGTTCAGATATCAAGAAGGCTGTGATTAGTTAGGATCGTGCAAGGTCGGCAACGCATCCGCATGCCCTCTGGTGTTGCAGGTGACCATGGGCGGTAGAGACAACTTACCATCTCGTGGCCCGCCCGCCCGTATGCCACTTCTTCTATATATAGAAAAACATTACTGGATTTTAGCAGCTCTGGGTCTTCGCGGGCATATAGCCATAGCTGAGAAATTCGGAGAAACGACGAATCAAAGGCGGCAATAAATTGATTACGTTGTAATAATTCCACGAGCGTTGCAAGCCAATAAGAGTTGAGCCTTAGCTCAAGAATATTGAAATTATTGATAGCTCAAACTTGCTCAAAATTGTTTGAAACAGATTCTTAAATCTGTATCAAACAATTTCCACAGTTTACTGGAATAAATAAATAAAAAAGTAAAACCCTGCCATATACCTAAATAATATAGAATGTCGCGCAGAATAAGCGATTAACATTTAACCATAATATAATAGAAAAAAAAGTCGAGATTGGATATATTTGTGGGTAATAAGGAGACATATTATATGAAAGTAGTGTAACTTGAACATTTAAATGCAATACCAGTGCCCAAGGCACCACTCCGGCCTAGATTACACCCTTCAAACCTTTTTCTAACTACCTACTTTAGTGGAAATTATTAAAGTACCCAGATGGGAATAACTAGGGTAGGAATATTGCTTCAACTTAATCTGGTTATATAAATGTGTTGTCTCAAATGTGTCAAAACATGTTTTAGAGAAGAGATTGCAAATAAACGAGCGGTCCGAATGATGGTAAGAAAGCAAAAAATATGCATAGTTCACAGAACTGAGCATATTTTTGTTATGCCACTTTAAAATAAAACCTCACACCGTTTAAAAAAAAATACCGAACGACGCGTGCAAGTCCTAAAGGTAGATTTGGCTATTTTTAGCAAAAAAAAGTTTTTTTTTCATATAGATATAATTATGGCAATGACGCAATTAGCACATTCTGCCAGCGTCAAGTCACGTCAAAGCAACTCTGAAGTCTCTCGGTAAAGTGATAATAGGTTTATTGAGGACAGAGTTGGACTCCTTGGCAGCACAAGAAAAATGCATTCTTATACTTGATTATCACAAACATTATGCACTAACCTAGGAAGTTTCATAAACTATCACTATTTAACCACAAATCCCACACTTAAACATTTTTTAATAAAGTCAAACAAAAATTCAATTTCATGAGGCCTAGAGATTGTTTTCAAAATTGGAAATTCTCGATCTCTTTAATAGATAGCCAAAAACCAACGACTATATGGCTATATATGATAGCCATATAGTCGTTACTATTGAAATTATTGGCACGGGCCAGAATGTAGCCGCGAGAGACTCGTTCCCGTAGTTGGCGCCTAACGCCTTCGTTTTCCGTCTTTCCCAGTACCCCACTCCACACTCTTTCATTAAAAAAAAAACCTCATGTCTTTCACTCAACTTAAACTGAATTTTATTAATATTCATTAGTTTGCACGGAGTCAAATTTGTGTGCTGCAACAAAGTCCCGGTTAGTTTGGTATGTAAAATAATTTGAGTACCGGCAACTTGTTAGTGAACTACTCTTCGCCGGGGGTACAGTACAGACAGCAAGAGAAGTTGATTATTATAGCAATGAATATAATAGAAAATGAACTGCAATTGCCTATTTTAATACTATCTATACTAATATAATAAAGAGGTAAAATTGTGTGTTTGTAGGTATGTTGGGGGTAATCTCTGGAACTACTGAACCGATTTCAAAAATTCTTTCTCAAATTGGAAGCTACATTATCCGTGTCTAATATAGGCTATATTTTATTTAGAAATTTTGAAAAAAAAAGACTGATAGCCGAAGCGAAGCGAAGGCGGGTCATTAGTTATTATTGTATATATAGGTCTATTGGTAATCAATCTGACTATAAGATAAAAATATGTTGCAAAACAATTGAGACAAAAGGTTAAGTCCCTTGTCTCGGTAATAAAAGACTACGAATTAGAACAAAATCGATTTAATCTGGTTTCTACATGTACCGGTAATTCAAGAACCGGTCCAAGTCCCTAATTTTGAATAATTTCAAAAAAAAAATAATCTCGGGTCACCGTTTTATAGACAAATGGTATTAAGACTAGGTTTATTACTAGTTTCTTTATAGGTATAAAAATAATTACGATGTAAAAATGAATTATCAATTTCGAAATACATATTTCAATCTTCGCCTGTTGTTACTAACGCTACATTCATTATGCGCTTGTTGCCTCCGCGGTTGGTTGTTGGACCAAGTGGAGTGTTGAAACTTTGAAACGATGCATAGAATTCACTGCACATTGCTTATTACATTACAGTCTAAGGTTAAACGCATATAGATTAGATATAAGCTATTATAATCCATAATACCTATTACATTAATACCGAAATAACACAAAACCAATTTAAAATATATAAGACCATTCTAGCCTTAAATATACTTATTCTAGGGATTAAACCAAAAGTTAAAAACATTTAAGGTTTTGTTGTTCTATCTAAAACGTTCATAGTTCTATTATTGTAAAAAATATTAGCGCTTTGTGGTTTAATAGTGATGGAAATTTATTAAACTTCAAAGAGTTTTCGTGCGTGATGTTTGCGATAATCAAGGAAAAGCGTGTGACTGCGTTTTTCGTGAGCTTCCAAAGAGTATTCTTCTTTAGAGAGTACTTTACTGAGCCGATTCCTGATTTACTTCGACGGGACTGGACATTGACAGGATACGTTTAAAGACTTTAAAATTGTTGAAGAAAACTTAATACTGGCAGAATGTGCTAATTGTATCATTGCTATATATGAAGAAAAAAAAATAGCGTAAAATTAACACAGCGCACACAGATCACAGCGCCGCGCCTACGGGACTTCTTTTGTGGCGTTTACTTTATACTGGAAATGAACAATAGGTTATAAAACAACCCTATTGTAATAACTGTTAGAATCTATTCCACTCTCGATACTGAACAATTCATTTTCAGTTTCGCGTTATTTCAGTCACATCTTGTAGGTTATATATTATATGGGCCTTTGTTGTCTGATGCAGAATAAATAAATAAAAAAAGTATCCTTGTGACAAAGGAAAATGTGTCTTATCAAACTGATCTCGACAACAATAACAAAGCTAACCGTATTTCTGTTTATCTCAAAGTTTATATTGGTGGGTAACAAAATGAATCATCCTTTAATGTCCTCTGGGACACTCGGGACGTTGTTCGAAGGTTTCGAAGCTACGCGTTCGGAATGACGAAAACCTAGTCACAGTTTAAATAAATTGATGATGATGATATCGGCTTATGGATGTGTGGTGTCTGGCGACTACAATAGCATCTCCCCATCTATTCCTGTGGGCGACTAAGGGTTAATAAAGTCGCTGAGGACCACAACCGCTGAGGAACTATAACACATCAGAAGGAGTGGACTCGTCAATCCGCATTGGCCAGTATGCTGTTTAAAGGTCACACAAGGTTAAAGGTGTTTAAAGGTTTGTTTATTTGTCCCGTATGCGTTCCTATACCATCCATCCGATTGCGATGAAACTTTGGTGAGTTGTTGTGCGCGCGCCCGCGAAGGTTTCTGAATTAGTACATATTAGTAGGTACTAAATATGTTATCGCATTAAATTGAAGACCACGCGAACGAAGTCGCGGGCAACAGCTAGTATCTCTATAAAAAAAACTGTTTTCAAAGAGTGATATTAGTGTTCAGTCCTTTTAGCTCCCTACTGGGAAATAAATGAGATGTTCCGTTAGCTGACAGATACAATCTTACCCCGGCTTTATAAATAGAGGCTATTTTGGAATAAATGTTTACGTCAAATGCCTGAGAATTGGCTGAAACAATAGTGGAGATGGTCATGGGAATATAGACATTAAGATGGAAGATTCTTATCTTATTTATTCTTATTTATCTAACAGTTTAAAAGTACCGATAATTTATTGATATCTAATGTTACTTCTTATGTTACTATGGCGGTGTGGTGTCAGCGGGCTTTAGAATTCCACCACCCCATCTCTTCCTGTGAGTGTCATAAAAAGCGACTAGGGGATAACAAAGTCGTTACAAGTCCTGAGGAACTGCACCATCTCTTAAAGAGTGAACTCTGTAACTCGCTTGGCCAGCGTGGCGTTTTGCGGCCACTCAAGACAATAAGCCTTAGGAGGTCCATTTCCAGCAGTCGATAATGAAATGGTTGTTTACGGTTAACGGTTACTTATACTTATACTTGTATTTGTACTTGTACTTATAAATAACATTAAGAATTAAAAGAAATAAAAGTAAATTACCTTAATTCAAAAAAACAATAAAATGCTACCTGCACGTGTTAAACCTACAAGTATCATCCCCGCGTACAACCATACACACGGTAAAATATGCTTTGAAGGGAAAAGCATTATCTTCCCACACGAAACGTGAGATAAATATCGGTTTTCAATTAGCTATTGTTATAGGAATATTAGGTTTTTTTTTATGTAAAAGGCTTAGTCACAGCTCGTAGGTAGATCGTAGGCGGCAAATGTTTCTACCCTATTTGTAATTTTTTTTTTATTTCTTTATTTCAATACACAAACTGTAACGTATATTTAAAATAATAACATTATAATATAACGCTTGATGTTTGTATATATATTGTAACTATGCACAGCACTCGTTAAAAGAGAAACACAAAAGACAAGTAATTAGATCCATTAAGTGTCACAAATAACAGAAATCACATAAGATTCATTATACTAATTGTGAAAGCAACTTAAATTTAAAAATGTCTGTTTCACTTGTCTGAGCAGAAGACGTAATTTAATTATATGTTCTGCACATTCGAGTAACTGGCCCACATTGTAAGAAACCTTATTCCTGCAAAGAGGTACCAAGAATAACTGCATAGTATGACACATGGCTCGATAACGAACTGTCAAACTTACTATGAACAATTTCAAAAAGTATAGCTAGTTCACTGAATTTTGGTCGATCCTAGACTATGAATTTTGAGAAATTTTAGTCTGTCTTTATAACTAAAGATTCAACTAAAGATTCGCGCTTACCCATTGAGACAACGTAACGAACGAAACGCTTTGGAACAGATTCCAGTCTTTCTCTTAATATGTAGCTTATAAAAAGGTTTAAATATATTGTTTAACATCTCAGTGTTGTAAAAGGACAAAGGAAAGCTGTAAAACCGCATGTATATTTGTGCGTACGGTGGATATGTATTTGTGTGTGCGTTATTATTGTTCAATTTTACTTAGAATCCTAATGCTAGGGCTAGGGTTTACCCACGTTGTTTTTATACAAAGTATCACTCAAATAACGCAAAAGCTGTGTCGAGAGTGGAATTGATTCTACCAGTATTTGCAATAGGTTATTTTTTTCATGATTTACAGGACAATTCCAGTAGGTACCTATATATTTTGGTACCTAGTTGCCCACAGATAAAGTTTATAGATCTATGCATATGCCCGCCGTCCCACGGTCTGGTTAATGAGCGCTACGAACGTTTTAGACAGATATATATATATTTTTTATAGACTAGTGGGAGGACGAGCAAGCGGTCCCACGTGATGGTAAGTGTTACCGCCGTCCATGGACACCTGCAACACCAGGGGGTATGCGGGCGCGCCGCCGACCTTGCAAAATCCTATTCACAGCTCTCTTGAAGAACCCCATATCGTAGCTTAATGGAAAGACCTCTTGAGGCAGTTCGTTCCACAGCCTACGGGTTCGCGGTATAAAATAATTTTTGGAGCGAACAGTGCGCGAGACCTCCGTATCGAGGAAATGCGGATGGACCGCACTTCTGTGACGGGAGGTGCGGTTGTAGAAACCCGAGGTGGGAATTATATTAAACAGTTAAATGTTTATAGATATTAAATGTTTTAAGGATATATTCCTTAAAACAAGCCTATTTTTCGCTAATACGGTTATATGTATTTTAAATTGGTTGACATATTTAACTGTAAATCTAAAACAATAGTAGTACCTGTACTAAGAATACAAAAGAAAGTGAGGGTTAGAAAGACTTGGCAATGTTGATTTCTGTTAACTGCGTAGGAGTATGAACCGCGAAATATAGTAACAGTAAATCCAACCCTCGTTTATATGTTATCGGTCTCGGAGGTGTCGAAACATTAAAGCCGAAACCCATACAAATCAAGCCCACCTACAATCGTCTAAAATGGTTTTCACAGTACATAAGTAGGTATAGGAAACAGGTAACTATTATTTAGCATTACGAGTAAACTGTAATCTGAGCTTTTTTTGTCCAGTGCCTGGACACAGCCCCCCATTGTTGTATGCATGAGGAATAACGCCACGCTGGTCAAGCGGGTTGGCGAGTCTTTTTTAGAGGTAGTGTAGTTCCTAGGGGCTTGTGGGCTACCACCTAGGCTGCAAAGCCGCTAGGCTTTGTTATCTCTTAGTCGACTACGGGAGGACCCCCGGTCGGCCAGCGTGGCATTTTAAAGCCATACTCGTCATGCACAAGACAATGTGCCTGAAGAGGCTCGTGCCCAGTATTGGAAGATAAAAAGGCTACGTTTAGGTAATTAACAAAATAACAAGACCCAAAAGGAATGACTAAGAAACTTCAAGAATAGTCAATAAATAAATTGTTAAGTGTAAAAATAGCCTCTGTTGTAGTATAGACAAAGTTCTTTTTTATCTAAATATTTGTTCTTTGACGGCTTGCTTAAATGTTGCTTTTCAATAAGATTTTCTTTTACTGAATGTATAAATTCTTGTGGGCACTAATGGCCTTTCGAGAGTCACGTATAATTTACGGCGAGTGCAGAATGCAGCAAATCGATGTCAGCAAATTTAAACGTGGGTTAGGTTTAGGTTCCTGGAGACAATGAAGATATAGGAGTCCCTCCCGCTAAGCGGAACTCCTCAATTACTAATGACCATCGATTCGATAATACATACTAGATATGTCAGACAAGCACTGTAGGGCAGGCACGTTACAGTCCAATAGTGTTATATGTTCACTAGCTCTCGAATTATTTAATTCATGTGTGTTTTGAAAATGGAACATTCTTATTACGTAGTACTTAAGTTACAAATTTGACCTTTTATGAACCCCTCCTCATCTGCTTCACCCCTCTAGAAGTCGCCAACCAGGTATCTTGATAGAATAATAATGACGTTCTTAGTAAATCAACATTATTAAATTTAGACGACCAATTGGCGCATTTGGTAGTGACCCTGCCTGGTGTGTTAAATGCCCCGGGTTTGATTCCCGGTTGGACATTCATTTGTTTAAAGACAAGTGTGCATTCGGTTTCGGGTGTGTGCTTGTCTTTGTGTGTTTGTCTCTGGACCCACGACACAGGTTATCCTATTGTGAGCCTTTGACTGTGACGTTATTTATTATTATTTATTTACTTCAGCTATACAAAACTAGGCTGTTTTGTTGCACTTTAGTATTTATTACTGACCGTTTAATAATTACAAGTCTTTCAATGGCCCTGTATAATAAGAGTATTCGCACTTAAATGTCAAAGTCTGGATACAAAAATAACACTTCTATTAATCAACCTGACCTTTCCCTTGTCCCAAAACACGGACAGACGGGAGCCGGTACTTTCTATATAAATAATAGGCTCTTACTCAACGTCCATTTGTTTAAAAGCACCAATTTTGTGAACATCAGTTTTCTTGTTTTTTCTCACGGAGGAATATAGTGTTGTAGAGTCAGTGAGGTTACTCGTGAGGTAATACATAGTTGTACTTTATAGACACTTCTATTACATGAGTGTGTTATAATAATAATAATATAAGTTTATTTCCAAAAATGTGAATACAAAACAGGTGATAATTTTAATCAGATGCTACACATTCTACTATAATGAATCTTTATTTCGTTAACACTTTATTCTACTGTATCCATACTAAGGTTAGTAGGGATATGATATTTCGGATCCGTATACGGATATTTGGTATACTCTTTTACCGGTTTCGGTTACAGATATATGAAATTATTTCGGATATGGTTCCGGATACGACACCGGATATGTTTTGTTAATGAAATTTTAAGAAAAAGTATTACTAACTGAAAGCAAAAAAAAAAAAAAAACCAAATAGGGAATAATTGCAATTTTACTCTCATAAAGAACGAACGAAAAATCTATCAAATCAAATGCAAGCAGCGAGAACTTGTCAAAATTTGCCTCGATTAAATTCCGCCCCTAACACATAACATTATTTGTAATTACATTCCAATTTCGGTTTCGAATATTTTATTAATTCGGTTATCCGATAGTTACGGCTACAGAGCTCCGTAACATCCCTAATACATACACACCATCAGCAATAATATATCAGCTATATCTATATCTATAGCTCAGCTATATCTGCCAGATGTTGATCATTTTAACCGATGTTGGCTTGTATCGCAGATGTCCATGGGCGACATTAACCGCTTACCATCACGCAGACTGTTCGTTCGAGTTCTTCTTTCTAAAAAACAAATTCGCCACCTTCTTTTCTAAAACTACATTTTTGGCCGCACAAATTTTTGTTTTTGTTGTCGTCTTGTTGTTATTTAGTTAAAGAAGTAGACCTCTCGGTAAATTGGATGAAGAAGTTTCTGCTCTCCCTGACAGGATTAAAGAATTCTATAGCGTCAAGCATAATGATAAGCAATTACGAATTAATTTTAAATTCGTTGTGAAGCAAGTTTTGGCGGGGGCGCTACTGCGCTCGCAGATTTGATTATACAAATGTCATAACTTCGTAACTTGCGACTTCTTCATCCCGTTTTCAATTCCAACCCTCGCCCATCACTAGACCGTATTGTACCTAACAAATTGCGCCATTTGGTTCATTTAACAACTCCCTCCCCTACATAAATTGAGTTTTTTTCGTGCTTCCCACTGTAAAACGCCGACGGCAGCGATTTAATATTAAACCCTGAAAACACTGAACACCATTTGTTCAGTCAATACGACCTTTGTAAACCGGGTTGATATAAATATTTGATGAAGTTTATTACTTCTAAGCAAATGTGAAGTAGCAATTAGGACGAGACCTAAATTCTATTTCTATTGTTTGATATATTGATTAAATTATAATCGGTATTGTACTATACATGTGCTTTGCAACCGGTGTACCGTGAGACAATGCTAGGTGTGCCGCTGTGTAACCTGAATCATCAGCAGGGGGGTGTAACTAAGGGCACGAGAGCGTGATAAATTTCCAGCGGTTTTTCACCCTTTTTCACTTAACTGATTTTTGACTGTTTAATTAATAAATTAGTAGAATGCACATGCACAAATGTGTTGCTTTGTTTGTCCCATATGCGTTCCTATACCATTCATCCGATTGCGATGAAACTTTGGTGAATTGTTGTACGCACGCCCGCGAAGGTTTCTATATTATCGCATTAAACTGAAGACCACGCGAATGAAGTCGCGGGCAACAGTTAGTAATAAATAATAGTTAATACTAGAAGTGGCAAGTACCAAAAACTTAGTAAATAAATCTGAATCTATTTTAGATACACAAATTCATGCTTACTTATAACTCTACATAATAAGTTACATCAAGAATAATAATGAATGCTCAACAAAGCCTTCACACGGCTGAGTTACTTCGACAAAGTTAAATTGGGCGTAGAAAATATATCTACCGGAAAAGCAAATTGTAACTTAGTATCTGACATGGTACGAAAAAGAAAAATACACAATTTTTTTTCAGGATTGGGGATTTTTAGCATGCTCAGCTGGTTTAAGCCGCCGAGATATATCAAACAACTTGTCAGATCGGTCTGTCCCGATCTGCCTCTCCTTTTAATATGCACTATCTTCGCATAGTGCGAAGATAGTGCATATGAAAAGGATGTATTTAGTACATCCTTTTAATATGCTGAACACTGCCAGTATTCCTTTCAGTATCCACTGCTGAACACTGCCTTCCTCATACACATTGTGTTATGCACGAGAAATGTATGGCCTTAAATCGTCATGCTGGCCAAGTGCGTTGGCAAGTCCACTCTTTAGAGGTGGTGTAGTTCCTCAGGGCTTTTAGTAGCGGCTTTGCCTTAGTCACCTTTTACGACACCCATGGGAAGAGATGGGGTGGTGTATTCTAAAAACGGCAGACACCACGCGGTCAATGTTTGGTATAAATTGTTTGGCAATCAAATGTATTTTTCCGTAATCTACGTTATATTTTTTCTCTCGATTAGGATGACTATTATTGTTGAGTACTTACATAACGTGTACGTCTTTCATTTTTATTTTATTTATTATGTCATTTTATAAACGCAAACAAAAGAATTACAAATACCAACATTATTGAAAATAAATTGCACAAAAGAAGGCCTTTAAAAATACCTTTCAACGAAACAGACACAATAATTGGAATCTTATAAAATCCCAATGACATTGTTTTCTTGGAAACATGCCCTTCGTTCTTACTAATAAGGTTATTGTAATGTTTGTGTTACTTGTTAATCGTCCCACACGGTACATGCAAAACGAAAATACAAATTGCTCAATAGGTACACAATTTGTTCGATGGCTGAGAGGGGAGTGCACGTGCTGCGCGGGCGCTGATCACCCGGCGGTAGTCGGCCATCGACACTTGTGCGGTACCTACGTTAGCGATTTGTTTGTTGTGCAAGTATGCTGCACATTTTTTGAGACCCTAGGATTCGGGTGTGTCGTGATTATTGTTGAAATTAATAGTGTAGTATACGGAAGATCTTGCAAAGGCGCCATTATGCGCCTCCCTGTTCAGCGGTTACGCGGGCCCCCAGGAAGATCCAGAGTGGCGGCTACAAGGTCGGTACTTTTGTTTTCTTTCTTAACTTTGACTTCGGGTATCGCGAATAGAATACAATTATAGTAAATATTATTTACATAGTAACTTGTTCAGCAATTTTCCGTTTAAATTAAAAGTATACACGTTATTACTAATTAATACAATCGACTTATCCATTTAACACAAAGAACAAAACAACTTGTAATTTTAAGTACAAGTGAAATCAGACTTCTGGTAATACGGGTGTGCTGCAGACCGCGTTCAATCCTATTTTTACAGCTTGTATTGAAGCATTCTGGTTCTGATGTATTGACATCAAAGTTCACGACACCCTCTTATCGAAGAAATGCATCCACCGCACTGCTGTGACGGGAGGTGCGGTTATAGAAACCCGAGGTGGGAATTATGTCAAATATTTGTTCAGAGTACTCTCCATAGAACACGCAGAGGGACGCAACGTCTCTCTGGTCATTCGAGGGGTTGTAAATCGGCTGTGACAGTCAAATGGGTCTTATTGATATTTCAGTGCGTCGACCCAGAGTGCGAATGCACCGCATTTCTGTGGTGGAAGGTGCGGTTATACAGAAACGGGGGGTGGGAATTATGACGAACAGTTTTTCAGAGCATTCCTCATTGTACATGCGATAGGAACACGCAGAAGGTCCCAAAGTCTCTCCGGACTTACAATTAATATTTGCGCTATTCACACACCAACCGTTCTACTTTTCATTTATAAATATGTGTAAACTGTCTGGGAGCATATTTACGTGGATGTAATGTTAATATTTTCACAGCATAATGAGAGCTCAAGTGTTTGCCCACAGTTTATTAATAGCCTTCGTAACAATATCGGTTTGAAAGTGTCGTTATACTTACAAAGGTATAAGATTACACAGACACAAAATAATTATAGGGACTCATTAATTCAAACCCGTTTAAACTTGGGGCTTGTTTACGAATTCACTTGTTATAAAAAAATATTACACTATAATTTCTTTAAGTTCTTACTAAGTTTTAAGGCCCTCTTGTAGAAGTCAATGCGCATTACGAGGCCCGTCTCTAGCAGTGGATGTAAAAAGGGGGGCTGCCTGGTTACGGTTACGCTTTGTTTGAAGAGCGGTGATAGCCTAATATAAAGGCCTTCTCGAAACCCATTCGAAGTTGTGAGTTCGAATCCTCGGCCTGTACCACAGAGTTTATTCCTACGCATGGATTTTTAAAATTACCACTGAATTGAAGGAAAGGACGGTGAAGGAAGACAGCATAATCGTAAATAAGAAAATCTGGAGCATGTGTATCCACCAATCCGTAACGGGCCCGCGTGGTGGATTCCGGCCTGAAACCTCCTCGTGATTTACTCGGGGAGGCCTGTGTCATGTAATGGGGTGTTATAGGTTATGTGCACTGTCAAATGATATACATTGGAAAATACTCCGTAACCAGCCCTTTTTATACGTACGCTGCTGGACACTGAGCTCAAAAACACCATGCTCGCCAAGCGAATTGGCGAGTCCACTCTTTTAGAGGTGGTATAACTCCTAAAGGCTTGTGGTAGTGACTTTGTTATCTCTTACAATTAGTTGCTTTTTACCACACATACGGGAGAAGATGGGGTGGTGGTCTTTTAAAGCCGGCCGACATCACACGACAAAAAAAGTCGCAAATAGTAGGTACAATTGAATATTGAGCCTAGAAACGGCTGTACATATTATATTACAGATTCCTTAATTAAACAAATTGCCAAAGTAAACCTAAAATAATTGAGTTTCCTTGAAACATAAATTAAATTAGTACTGTTTGTTACAAAGGCTTCCAATAAAACAGAAATAAATTTATTAATTTTTGCTTCGTAATAAATGGAAGCATTGAACTTTGCCTAATAGATTCTCGTAAATGGAAAAATATGAATAGGTATTAATATCTTAAAATACTTAATTAATTTAATTACTTGATCAGGGTGATTCATACTATATGTATTACAAATTTTAATTTTCAACCGTTTCACTTTCACGTTCAAGTAACGTTCACTGACAAAAGCAAAACAACAAAATAAATCAAGGGTCTCATGGAAGACTGCCTTGAAATGTACTGTATTTCCCACTATATCCTATTCCCCAATGTACACTTCCTTTCCGAAAGTAATACACATCGGCCTTTAAAAGAAACTTCGGTTTTGTAGAGCGTCGTGTCTGTCGTGTCTGTCGTGTGCCTGTGCGACAGAGACGACGCTCTACAAAACCGAAGCTAGCCGATCATAGTTGATGTGTATTACTTTCGGTCGGGATGTGTGCGAACGTGTAAGGTATTTACAGATTTTCAGGCTATTTCCTCAATATTAAAACAGCTTTTTGTTTATTTATAAAAATAGCGATTTTTAAAGTTACTTTTGCAATTACGTACGGACGTAGAGCGTACCCTATCCTATCCCTCCCCATTTCCAAATTCCTTTCCCCAAAACAATTATTACATCTCAAAAGATAAAAAGATACTCAGCGCATCTGGGATTTTCCGGGATCGGGGACTTTTTAGCAGGATCAGCTGGTTTAAAGCCGCCAAGCTATAGGCCGTATGAGACGTCCCGATGCACAGCACGAGTCTTTCCTTTTAATATGCACCATCTTTGCAACTAGCCCTTTCAGTATCCACTGCTGGACACGGGCTTCCTCATGCACATTGTCTTGTGGATGAGGGTATGGCCTTAAAACGCCACACTGCCCAAGCAGGTTGGTAAGCCTATTCTTTTAGAGGTGATGCAGTTGCTCATGGCTTGTGGTAGCACTTTGTCATCGCCTCTTGTGACACCCATGAGAAGCTATGGGACGGTGCTATGTAGCTATGTAGCTATGTAGCCGTCCGACATCACATAGCCACAATTTCAAATAAATCAAATCCCTTTCGATTCAAACATGTCCCGACTCCCTTGAATTTGTTAATCCCTTGGAAATCAATCAGTATTGGCGGTTATTCTGAAACAGTATCAACTTGCGGTTAATCAGTGGCTTTGCGGTCAGAGGGTCTTGTTTCCACTGTTTAACACAAACTGAAAATAATAGATGCTAAATGCAACGTGAACATAAACTGATAATGTTAGTTGGCCAATGCAGTTTTATTGTGGTACAAAAATAATCTTCGCTCGCGTGGACTAAGCAGCTGTAAAAGATTTTTAACACATGTTAAAGCACCGACATGATGGATTTCACGGATGAAAATCCATCCAGCAGTTTTCGAGTAATTCTATTAAAAGTATTTTTTTTTTCATTTCGTCTATAACTCAACTTCCTTGTGTCTTAGAAGATGACACGTATACCAGTTTTCCTGCTGGATACTTAGCTATACAATAGTGAAATTCCGATTAAAAGCCGTTGAGTAGTTTTTACGCGATACTCAAACAAACATACAGACATACAGAGAAACATACAGACAAAAATTTTAAAAACTACTGGTTTCGGGACTGTAGCTTTTAAAGAGACCCCCAATTTTATTTTATTTAAATTAAGCCAATATATACACTCATCCCTTCAACTGTATTATTATAAAAGATGCTTGGGGGATTGCTAGTTGCTAGGGGATTGCTTTATATTTTCTTTCATATTCACTTTTGTCAGCAATATCGATTGGAACATGGATGGAGGTGACACATTTTTCGAATGCTGCTCAACCGAGTTGAATACGTTTGTTGACCTCTGGACTGGACTGTAACTGGATCGTCTAAAACTTCTAGTGATTTGTCATTCAAGGACCGGGGACAATGCACATTTACATAAACCGAGGCATTCAACAGGGTCGCACCTTGCCGAGAAGAGCGGGCGATGCGACGGCAGCGCACCACATTCATTGTGTAACTGCGCGTGCATATGCTAGAAATGGACAAATAAGTTATGAGAAAAGGGCCTGTTGCAAAATCTGGTAGAATCGTTTCTGTTTTCAGTATTGAATAACCTGCTTTTGAGTTATTTTATTGACACATTGTGTGTAAACGTGACGGACATAGCTACAATTTTCCAATTATTGTTAGTAGGTATATATTCTGCAAATTAAAGAATTTGAATTTATATTCGAATAAATCTCCCATTGGTACCAACACGTTGCGACCTTTAATTAAATCCTCTCCGCTCTTATTTATTTGTCCCTCGCCCTAACAAAACAGCAAAATTCAATTTCCCTATGTTTTGCTTCGAGGTATAACCGTGTAACGTTGAAAATTGAAAATCCATGTCTCTCGAATAAACAGGGCCAATCGAATTTGAAATTAGTCCGGGTTGTTGTAGTTTCTGATAACGACGCGATCGCTCGTTTGTTTCTATTATAGATTTGAGTACTTTAATATTGGTTTTTAGTCGATATTGAAAAGATGAAACCGGGACGGAAAAATGAGGTTGGAAAATGAGAAATAGGAAGTGCGTATATAACGGTACGAGGAATTTTCCTCGGGTGGGGTAGGATGGAATGAGATGGGAAATTGATTCTGGCATATCTCACTTACTATACGGAAACACGGAGTGATTCCGTATATTGGAGGGTTATATGCTAAGGATGCGAAATGTAGAGCATTATTTTCTTTTTCATTTTTAAAACCAAAGCAATACCTGTGTTTACCTGTGTTTGTGTTTTAACTCTTTAATGTGTTTTAAAAAAGTAGTAAGTAAATTCTGTCGCCCGCATGGACATCGGTGACATAATATGCCAACTTCTTATTTAAAACTTCGTATGGTCTTCCATCCATACGGTCTGAATTTTATTGCGCTTGGCTTCCGATGTAAAAGGTCGGAGTCATTGCGATGTCATGATTTGTCATACTATAAAATCTTATCCTAATTTTCTTCCATGCTTCTTCTGTTTGCCTTTGACTTCTGATGTAAAGTCAGAAGTCTAGTCATTTCCTTACTTATTTATATTTATATTTGGCTCTGATGTATAGGTCAGAGCCCTAGTCCTATATTTTAATACTTATTTCTATGTCTGTCTTCCACACCTTCCGTTCCGTCTTATACGCGGTTCTTATTTTATCTGTTTCTATTTATGGTTCTTTTTGCTATGTATAGACAGAACTCCAGGAGTGTGTGTCGCCTGTCGTCGTTGTCCATAATTCCAGCGATGTTTTCCTTAGTCAGGCTGCAATCCAACATCATTTCTGTCTCAAATCTTCTTTTTCCATATACAGGGCAATCAATGATTAGGTGCAATATGCCCTCAGCCGCGTCTGGGTCACAGATACACGCCGAACTCTCCTTGCACCGGAAGCGATTCAGGTACTCGGAGAATCCGCCGTGTCCCGTTAACACTTGAGCGATCACCGGCTCCATTTGGATCTTCTTGATGATTCTATTTGCCCTAATGGCGTCCGGAAAGAAGGTCTTTGTTACGGCCGCCGTCTCGCCCCCCTGGTAGCGCCGGTTCCACTCGTCAAGCGACTCCTCACGGATTTGTCGCTTGACGAATGAGACCGGGTAGCTATCATATTCTGCCTTCACTTTCAGTTTTCTGGCAGCCAGTTTTGCCAGCTGGTCAGCGCGCTCGTACCCTTCCAGCCCCGAATGTGCTTTAATCCAAAACAAAGAAACTTCTTTGTTTTGGAGTATGCTTTGCATGATGTTGGCCCTCGTTTCGGTGGCTAGAGGGTGGGGGCTGCAAGGGTTGGCGATTGTTTCCAACACCGAGCGTGAATCGCTGAGTATGCAAAAGCTCGACTCTCCGCTTTGGAGGATCAACCTCGAGGCACTGCATATAGCCAACAGTTCCGCCTGGTAGACCGTGCAGTACGGCAGCAGTCTAAGTTTGATGGCTCTAGTTTCGGCTTCATTCTTCCAAATGGATAACGAAGCCCCCACTTTGCCATCAATCTTAGACCCGTCCGTGTAAATTTTTACTGCTATTTGTTTAGTGGAACTTACAAATTGTTCTCGATCTACCAAGCTTATGAACTGCAGATCTATATGCTCTGCCGGATGCGGAGTGTCTGCAAATGCCACCCTACGCTCCACCTCCCTGTCCATCGGCATCGTCCGGAGTATCCCTCTCTTTGCCTCATATAGGGCGGCTGCCTCTTGTATTCTGAGGTCGAGTGGTAATACTCCGGCTAATAATAGTGCCGAGTTTAGGGAGACGGTGCGATAGGCTTTGCAGAGCTTCTGAGCAAAACCTCTTTGGACCACGTTCAGTTGCCGTTTGACGCCCATCCTGGTGGCAGCCGGCGCCCATGCGCAGGCGGCATACATGATTATAGGCTCCACCGTTGCCGTATATATAATACGAATTATGTCTGGGTGGAGCCCCCAACTTATCCTGGCGGCTCTAGACAATTGCCCATAAACGTTCAGAGCTTTCTTGCAGGTGTTCGCAATGTGGGCTCTGAAGTTGAGGTTCTTGTCTACTGTGAGCCCCAGGATTTTAATCTCATTGGACATTCCAATGTCAACCCCGCCCATGCTGAGAAGTGGTATGCCAAACTTCAGCTTTTTGGTCAGCACCATAGCATTCGTTTTATGCGGTGCAAACCTAAGCTTATTCTCGACACCCCACCCCCGAACATACTCGAGGGCGGCATTGGCCTGTTCCTGCACTTCCTGCGCAGTGCCGCCGGCAAACACCAGGACGACGTCGTCAGCATAAGCTTGTACGTAGTCTCCGCGCTGTTCCAGGCCCCTTAAAAATGGGTCAATGAGGAGGTTCCAAAGAGTGGGTCCCGCAATGGACCCTTGTACGCACCCTTTGTGAGTGTCCTTTATGTACTCCTCTCCGGCATACCTTAATCGGACTCGTCGGTCCTCAAGATAACTAGTCATCATCCGCCGGAGATTCACTTTTAAGGCGGAAGGCATCCAATGAAAATTTCCCCTCGGAGATAAAAAAAAAAAAAAAAAAAATATGCCAACTTTAGTCGCATGTTGGCATGCCTCTAGATATACCTTTAGAGCTTTGGAGTTTAAGGAGTGAATTTAGAAAAAAAATCATTTGTAAGGTAGATTTCATATTTTCCATGCAGTGCTATGCAACCAGCCCTTGCAGTATCCACTGCTGGACATGGGCCTCCTCAGGCACATGGTCTTGCACAGGCCAGCGCTTGTGGAAGTCGCTTTGTTATCTTTTAGTCGCCTTTTAAGATACTCACGGGAAGAGAGATAATTTTCTAGTTTTAGAAAAATAATGTTTAGTCAAGAGTTGTAGAGTTTTACGAGTTCTATCCAACGACATAATACTACATAAATTTATTTTTGGGATTTCTAGAAATATTGAAATGAAAATAGGGGGGGAGGATGCACGCTGCAATCCAACGACCGCTGGGCACATTCGACTGGCCTCTTTACCCCTCTCTCACATAAGACTACCCTGAAATGTACTCCATATCAAACTTTATCCTATTCTCCAATGGATGTACGAGTTTCGGTAGTGAGTGAGATATGCTAGAGCCCATTCCCATCCCATCCTACCCTATCCCTCTCCATTTTCCCAACCCTTTCTCCAAATCCATCACTACATCTCCAAAGGTAAGCAGCTCATCCGGGAGCGTGCCAACGTGTGTCATTCTGGACTGATGTTGGACTGTATGCTCGTCTGCTGCCTTTTTTCTATAAAAAAAACATAGATATTGGCTTTCAAAGTACATATTTCATTAAAATTAATACACAATATTTTACGCTCACCCATTTTGTAGTATTTGTAAGGCTTATATTTTATTACCCCGGACTAATTATTAACTTATACTCCGTTTTATTAAACGTTTATACTACCCATAAATATGTGGATGATCAGCTTTTCCAATAAAACAGGTTCATAACTTTGGCAACTAATAATCGTAAAACACAGCAAATAAAGCTAACAGTAGCGCAACTCGGTGCTACTAGCATAATATCTTGGAACGAATCTTCAGAATGATCCACAAATCACTGACGTTTTCTTGCTACAGACTCGATGAAGAGTTTATTCAAGTGTTTGTGATTTAGTGTCTAACGTAACTAAACCAAATACGGTCGCAAGGAATAATTGTTGAGCCACTAACTTTTATTCTTAATTTAGCCGTGTTATAATTCTGTCATGATTGATACAACAGACGTGATATCATTGAATTATATAGCGACTGTACACAATAAAGCTAATACATAATTATAGTAAGGTATAGACGAAAGACGTAATAATATGGTTACGATAATGATAATTTTTGATGGAAAATAATAAAACGCTGGTCATTACCAGTTTTGGTTGTTTTTAGGGTTATTTATATATTTAAACCAAACGCAAAATATTTTACAAATGATAATTATAATATATAAATTATTATATAAGATTAAAAAATATTTTTTTTAAAGTAAATTAATATTTTATTATTAAAAATACATTTAACTTGTTTAGCATACAGATTTATGTGGATCAATTGTTACAAATTCACATTATAGATTTTAAGGCATTTTCGAGCCTTAACATTCGTTGAGATAGGATAATTTTGTATATGAGTGTATATTTCTGCAGGTATTGAATATCCAGTTGCGATGTGAACCTGTTATAATACACCTTTAAGCGACTACGTAGCCTTGTAAGGTTGCGAACTTGAGAGGGCAAAGAATGGAATAAACGGCGCTAGTGAGCGATGGTGATTGTAACAATATTTCAAACGTAAGAAGAATACCTACTGTTGACTGCCGCTACTGTTCAGTGTTCATATATATTTTACTCGTGCAAAAATCCACATAGAAAGGTATCACGTTGTTTTCTTTTTTTATATTTAATATGAAAAGAGAAACTCTTATTAGGAATATAAAAGATACTGACTTCCATAAAATAATAAAGAATTGTATACCATAACTTACCTTAATGTATTTGCAGGTAATATCAGAAGTATTGTTTGCAGGATCTTACCTGCAAGAAAAAAATATTATTGTTAATTAATCTTGTATGACAAGAGATACGCAATAGTACATAAGAGTACGATCCGGGAATCCAGTTTCATCGAGGATCGAAGAAATGTTTTGATGTTAAATTCAGTGTCGAGGGGTAATCCAGCAACAACATGTCACTGAATAACGCAAAAGCTGAAACAATTTCCAATGCGCTCAAAACTGCACCCTAAACTTTGGCTTTAAGGTTACAATTTGCGTAACACGTGTTATTCATACAGAATAATTATTTTCAAAAGCAAAATAGGGGTCGCTAATATGAAAAATGTAGTTGCAAAAGGCTTTTAGTTAGAAACTGCGCAGTGATAGATTTTGTTAATGTTTTGTTAATTGAAACCACTGCTATTTTACTAAAGTGTAAATGGAATTGTTCCATTTAGACAACACTGGCTTTTACTAGCGGGTTTGCTCGTATACAATATGTCACTGAAATAGCGCAAAAGGTCCAAATAAACAGTTTTTATAATAGTTTTTATTTTATCATATTTTATTGTTCACTTCTTGAAGTTATATATTTTTTAATATATGCGCAGTTGATGTCAACGTGCGCACCCTCCCGCTCGCGCTGGCTAGGCGCCCGCTCATTACTCTGTACTGAGTAATGAGCGCTACGAACCTTTTTTATAAAACTTTTTTTTTCTCATGTTTATAACTTTTGAAATTAATTTAATTTTTGTCCTCAAACGGTTTAATCTATACCGGTATATATAAAAATGGATGTTGGTATATCTGAAATTAATAGACTTCGACACCTTTTGTCCGATCAACATGAAAGTTGGCATATATATGTGTTTTTTCATGGAGAAAGTTTTTATGCTATCGACTCTGTTGTAACTCGCCACTAGATGGCGCTGCAGCACATCAACTGCTATACCGTTCAACCGATCGCCATGAAAGTTGGTATACATAGGTATTTGAGCACGGAGAATATTTTCGAGCTATCGACTTTGTTGTAACTCGCCACTAGATGGCGCTGCAGCACATCAACTTCTATATCGTTCAATCGATCGCAAAAATCATATCGACGAAAAACATAATAATTTGTGAATTTATATACAGAGGTAAATAAATATACACAGGCAGGACAACGTCTGCCTGTGTATAGCTAGTATATTATAAATTAGTTGATTTGTCCTAGGTAGTGCGTTGTTTCAGTGACAGGTTGTTTAGAGATTCAGTACGAACATTCATATTTCAACTGTCTAACTGTATGCTCATTTGGCATTTACACACGAACAATTTCAGATTAGGTGTCCGAAACAAACATGAATTATAAACTTGTGATACGGGTATTCCCATTGTGTAATATTGTACAAAGACGGATTTACATATACAGCGTTAAATAACAAATACCAGCACCTTCTTAACACATAATTTCTATCATTACTACTAACAAATTTCGTTCTACGACATTTTTCTAAACTTGATATATTCCCAAAAAAGTATTATTTTTAAATGGTCTCTGACTTTGTTACTCTGTACTACTCAACGCTGCTAATCGTACCGCTACTATTGAAGACCCACATAATTTTTTATTTACATATAAGACTAATATAATGGTATAATGTCATTTAGTCATTTATTTATTCATTGTGATAATTACAAGTGAAGAGATGTTTGTTAAAAGTACAAAGGTATACTTCTCTGTAGTATTTTCCTACATCTTACAAAGATGTAGGAAAAAATTTATTACATCGGATCTGATTGCAACCGAGGATCGCATGCATTCTCGGCCCGTGCCATTAAACTTCTAATACTAATTTTTTAAAAATTATCACTACCTCACATGTTCTAGAATAAAAACGAAATCTGGAGCCTGTGTATCCATCAATCCGCACTAAGCCTGCATGATGGAATATGGCCCGAATTTTCCTAGTGATTTACTAGCGGATGCCTACGTTCTGCAGTGGGGCGTGAAAAAGGTTGAAAAAAATGATAATTATAAACCTTGTCAAATCGAATCAGTAGTCCCAAAGTTATCAGTGTAAACCTACAAAAATCTATTTTTTTACGTCTATCTATTACGACGACCCCATTTTTCCAAACCTTTTTTCCAATCTATTTCTTAATCTGCAAAGGTAGGCAGCGCATCCGGGAGCGTGCAGGTATCGCGGAAGTCCGTGGGCTACAGTATCCACTTACCATCAGG
Organism: Sesia bembeciformis; assembly: GCA_943735995.1. Lineage (NCBI taxonomy): Eukaryota > Metazoa > Arthropoda > Insecta > Lepidoptera > Sesiidae > Sesia > Sesia bembeciformis. Next base: position 12,688,542 of record OX031044.1, read on the forward strand.
TGGACTGTATGCACGTCTGCCGCCTTTTTTCTGTAACAAAAAACATACGGATATACTGTGCCATATGGTGTCGGCTGGCTATACAATAGCATCACCCTATGTCTTCGCGTAGGTGTCGTAAAAGGCTACTGCAAGCCTGGGGAACTGCACCAACTCTTAAACGAGTGGACTCGCCAACCCGCTTGGCCAGGCAGCGTGCCGTTTTAAGGCTATACATCCCTCATACGGAAGGAAGCGTGCCCAAAAAGTGAACGTAAAAAAGGTTGGTTACATTACATACGAACTATAATAACTTGAAATCTCTTTAAAAATCCATGTGAGATAAATTAGCGGCAGATGAGGAAGCTGTCACTGTAAGACACGGTGTGTCAGTCTGTCACCTCCTCCGTTAAAATTACATGGAAAACCTTGTGTCATTTTATTTTTACAGCGTGTTCCGCGGCACTTTGGTTAATGAAAATAAAATACAAGCCCGTTGAAAGTACTTCCATTATTCTAAGTGGATAATAATTGAGTTATGCTGTTCTTGTTTTTCTTCCTTTAGTTCAGTATACGACATCATGACATAAAGTATACATAACAAGGTGCTTACATCGATCAACCAAAATACAGAGATGTAGCAATATACGGCCCTGTAATTGTGGCATTTGCCAGGCGGCCATTTTGATCGAAATTCGACTCAAACTGTCATTTGGCGATAAAAAACTACCAAGGACGTATTATTGATACTTTTCGTTTTTTTTTAAATAACTGCAATATTTTTGACGTAACGGTGTTTTCAATGTAAAAACTAGATATCAAATATACCTAGAAATAATTGAAAAACTTATATATGAACCAAAATAATAATTGGCACTATTGTAACTTTCAGTTTAATTAAAAACTTAAACTTAAAACCAAAAACCTATATTTTTTGTTTATTATTATTATTATTACATCAAAGATTTTAAAAAAAATGTGATTGCTGTGTGCCCTATAATAAGGTTTTTATTAATTGTAGAATCAGCATGCTTAAGTAGCAATGGGCGAGTTATTTCACTTTGTGCACCTGAGTGAATCAAGTCTACTCGATTTTATTTACTTTTTATGTATACCTAAAACCTACAAATGACAAATTAAACACCCACAAAATGAATTAAAGTGCTGCCAAATATTATAAAAAAACAGTTATTGTATAAATTGTTTAATCCGTCCGTCGTTTTGTAGCCACCGGTGAAGTTTTAAACAAAAAATAAACGGTCAAAGGTCAATTGTATTGAATATAATGAACAAGTGAACAATAAACTGAACATCTGGGAGCGTCAAAAGGTTAAAGACCAACATCAAACTGCGTAAGAATGTACACTCATACATGTACATTTATTTTACTTTCATAAAACTTTTCACAAAACTATTTTTCATAAAAAATATGACTGTGCGGTTTTTATCCAAGACTTTTTTCTCTATAGAAAGTAGGTGACAGACCATTATTGAATAAATTTTTGAATTGTTCAAAGGTGACAGACGATTATTGAATTGTTCATTATAAACAGTGTTAAACGATCTATACAATAACTGATTTTTCATTTACCAGCACTTTAATTATTTTGTGGGTATTGAATTTGTATCTGAATAATATATACATGAAAAGTAAATAAAATCGTATAGACTTTATTCACCCTAGTGATTTATCATTGGGTGATCATGGGACACTAATCAGTGGACTTCATTCACCCAGGTGCACAAAGAGGAATAATCCAGTATTGGCAAGTCATATTTGCCGCAGGGGCAGAGGAGTTCTCGAATGGACGGGAGGTCACGTACCGAATTGAATGAATTTTATTATTTCATCTTAAAAATTACAAACAATTACTTAATTGAAACAACGAAATTTTAAGTTAGAAAATCACTAAATAAGACCTGACCGTTAAGGTACTTTTATTGAAATAACGTCATAAATATTCGAACCATATCATCGTGTATTGCGAATTTCAAAGTCCAATGACTTCGCAAATTGGTGCGCGAAATATTCATTAACACGATACGCTGATTTCAAAAGTTATTCTCATAATACAACCGATTATTGATGAAATCTCTGAGTTTGAAAATGATGACGATTCTTGTGTACCGTGTGTTCTATATTTTATGTACAATAAATAATATATATTTTTTTATCTATTTAAACGGGTCTTAACGCGAATGTTTAATTTATTTATTTTACTCTACGTTTCAGTTGCGTTGCACCAACCGTGGTCACGAGCTGACTGAAGAAGCGGTTAGTCCACGTCGAGAATTGCGAGCAGTTTCACCAACTACCCGCATTTGGTTGTCACATTCGAGTATGTTGCGACTTGCGGCACACAACACTCACAATGTAAGGATTGTGCGGAAAATGCTTAGACATGTAATAATAATTTATGTATAAGCAACATTTGAGACCATCGCATTTCATTTATGATGACAAAGTACAATAGGCGACCTTTTCACTAAGGCGATCTCTTCCAGGCAGCCTTGGAATAGAGAAAACTAAAAATGATTTAGGAAATCCAAAATGACTGAAATTTACAAATAGAATTATTCTAAATGTTTATGATAGTAAGTGGTCGGCTGGTCGCCGCCGCCCGTGGACACCTGCAATATCAGGAGACTTGCGGGTGCTCTGCTGACCGACCATAACCCTGTTCACAGCTCACTTGAGAGCCTCGTGTCGTGGTATAGCGGAAAAACCTCAGCTGGCAATTCTTAGATACTTGGCGATTTAAAATTCACACTAAAAACTAAGCGTGGGCGGTTAGTGTCGGTGGATACAATTTCAGTAGACAACTGGAGCGTTAAATTTATTTACTGCCGTTCCCATGGGTAAATGCAGTCATTAACAAAACCTACGCACATCCAAATAAGTAGACGGATTATATTTCTGTTTTGTAGTAGTTATATTTCTTTTCAAGGCTTCTTTTCAGGCCCACCTCAAAAATATGTATCAAGCGACACTAGCGGCACATGCGACTCGACTTCATATAGTTAAATAATTAATAATAATTACTAAAAATAACTCTTTAACCTTTTGACGCTCCCAGATGTTCAGTTTATACAATAACTGTTTTTTTTTTAATAATATTTGGCAGCACTTCAATTTATTTTGTGGGTGTTTAATTTGTAGGTGAATAATTTTATTTGCTAGTGTATTGTCTTTTGCTGGAGGACAAAAAAAAATCTCGTACAATCAAAATTTAACTTTTTGAGAAATTTCTTTGCCTGTTATAAGCCACTTTTAATCGCCGTTATTTTGATATTTTGATGGACTTGTTCTTAATCACTCCTTTTAAAACCTACGTCTCCTGGATATGTGTCAACTCAGCATTATAAGTTTTAATAATAGTTTTAATAATTAATAATAGCAGTTTTGCGAAACCGCCTACTATAAAAGTTCATAACAAGCTGTCTATTAAAAAAATATCCTAGCAAAAACCTATTAAAATCGCCTATTAGAAACCTTTTAGCCGATTATTAAAATATTGCTAACAAGCTGCAGTTGAAGAAGTTTGCAATATTTTTCAACTTTCTACGATAATAAATGGATAAAGTTAGTAAACGGTACGAACCCACCGCTGGTAGATGATTGACTTTAATTATATTAATATATTAATTGAAGAGATAAACTCCGCACCAGCTCTGTTGAGTCATAGTAAAACATGACGGTAGGTTATCTTTATACACAAGCACGCGTCAAGATTGACTTGCATGCACACCCTGTTCATACGGACAAATTTATAAAATCGTTATTTTTTATACAAAAAAGGCTACAGACGAGCAGATACCTAACCTGTGACTCGCGAGCCTTAAATGAGTAGGCAGAAAATAGTACGGGTACTACGCGTACATGTCGCGTACTTAAAATGTGAAAACACCTTAAGCCACTTAAGTACGTGGTCACGTAGTAATCCGACAAGTTAATTCCGGCGGGCGATAACTTACTGTTAGTTAGATAATGTTAATTTGCGACGAATGTTCTGGTTCTGGAAGCTGTGGGTTTAGTCCGTGCACGTACTCTGAGCGTGGTCAGCGTACTTTGTGAGGTCGCTAAAATTACCTATGCAATGCACGTTTAATACAAAGATGCATAGGTCAGCAACATATGAAAAGAGTTGCTTTTATAATCGTTTGTATATAAAACGGATCTTAAAACGTACCATACCATAGTATAGCATCAGCCTGTCTCTCCATGGGTCGATATTATGCATGTTTCCTAAAGCAATAAAATATCATTCGCGAATACACATGTATCTGATCTACTACACGCGCATTTATAAAAGAGAAATAATTAATTTAAATTTACTGCCATCGATTTGCTGTCACTTTCAGTACTACTACCTACTACGTAGTAGTAATACTGAAAGTGGCAGTAAATTTAAAGGTGGTTTAGGTTTTGATTATCTGGTGATAATAAAGACAAAGGACATTGTGTTGACATTTTTAGTAATTAAAAATCGTTTATTTCAGTAATTCACAACTAGTTTATTTTGTTGATCGTGATTAATTAATGTCCGGTTACTATTTTTTACTGTTCGTTTAAGTACAAGCCTATATAAAATTAGTAAGTAATTTTTAGTTCAATATAAAGTTAACAAGTAATTTTATAGTCAATTAGAAAGTAATTTTTAGTTCCATTTAAAGTTAGGTACGTAAATGGCTTTCAAATAAACTTTGATTTTTAAAGTATTATGTTATTTTACCTACTACACACGTGCGGTTATTACTGTTCGATTTGTATTCGAGTGTTTGTATAGAAAATAACGAATACGAGTACATATACCTGAAAATTGACGAGTATACGCCAAAATTATTACGAAAATTTGAATATTATTGAAATAGTATTGTATATTCGGAACATTCCTCTATATAGGATATAGGTCTCTCCCAAAGACTGTCACCACACACGGTCTTATGTTCTTTTTATCCTGCCACTACTGGCGACTTTCTTCAAGCCGTTTGTCCGCCTGGCCGGTGGATGTTTCCCGCCTTATATAAACCGTAAATAAAGAAATATATAAGTATTAGAGCTCAATTTCAGTTGATTATCTTTGTTACATTGCTATGAGCTATTATGAAATAGTCATGTCGTTCGCATGAAAAGGCTTAAAGTCAGAAAAAAGAACTTCGCAAAATGAGATTTCTTTTATCCCGGATAAAACTTAGGAAAGCTTATAAAAGTCTTGCGATGTATAAAATTGAGTGGTAGCGATATAAAAGTTTTATTGACAGGAATAGTGTTCGGATTTTATTATCCGATTGCGATGTACTTTGTTAGATCAATTATGACTGTTTCAGTTCCAGTTAGGCCAATGGGCAATGGCCAATGCCTTCGGCTTGCCCAGCTCCGATTCTTTGTTGGACAAATATATATATATTTTTTTTATAGACTAGTGGGTGGACGAGCAAGCGGTCCCACGTGATGGTAAGTGTTACCGCCGCCCATGGACACCTGCAACACCAGGGAAAAAAAAAGAAATTAAAAAGAAATAAAATTCGAAAAGAAAAAAAGATAATTCGCAATTTAAAAAGAAATTCGGATTTGAATACAATATAGAGAATGTTATTTTCGCATTATATCAGAAGGGTTATAAATTAAATGAGAAATATCTTCTAAATTATAATATTTGTTAAACACATAAATACATGAAAGTACATTAAACAGAACTGCTTAGTTGGGAGCGTGGGAGACGACTGAAAAAGCTCTACTATGGAAAACTAAAATAAATAAAATAGCATGTCGCCATGTGTCGAACACTGTGTCGAACACTGTGTCGAACACTGTGTCGCTACAACTTAATTTCTGTGTGTATTTCTGGGCCCATACAAGGAATCTAATGTCGCTATTGATTATATTACCCATTTAAAACGGATTTTAAGCAAAATGCAATGTGCACGCAAAGGTTATAATTATGTCAACATCATTCTAAAATGACGAAAGTAATCTCGATTGCGCTGTATGAGAAATTAAAAACAGTACGACTAAATTATATTGGAAATTCCAACGTAAAATGTCAGTTTTCTGTGCAAAGAAACTTTATTATCAGTATTGACTTTCTTTCTTCAGTTAAGACCAAATTTTTATTAAACAGAAAAATGTTCTATCATCGGATTTTTAAGATGAAATATTTAAAAAATAAAATAACAAATTGTCACATTCTGTTAAGTCGATTTGTACTATCAATATTGCATTTATTTGTATTATTGTAATATGTATACATTTAATTTAAACATGTTACAGATTTTCTCTCAATGTAGTCAGACGTTACCGGTTGATGTAACAAAAGGATACAATATTCGTATTAACATACCATATTCAGATACCAATAGACCTAAATTGCCTTTGGTAAATTGACTCCTTCTACTAAATGTTTGGGAACCATTACCAAGTTGAAATCTAATAGATTTAGACTTTAAATACATTGCTAGAATTTGATAGATAGGTATCTCCACATATATAAAGGATAAATTTATATGTTTGCTGAGTAATCGCAAAATAATTAAATGGACACTAAAAAATATTGAGTGGACGGCAAATCGATGTCGGCAATTTTAATTTGCAAGCAACTTTAAATGTGCTGCCAACGATTTGCTGCTCATTAATTTATTTCTCCATTTAAAAATATCTACAAAAAAAATAATTCTGAAGTAATATAATATATTTATTTATGTATACTTTATTGCACACAAACGCTGTACAAAAGGCGAACTTAATGCCTTATGGCTTTCTCTAAGAGTCAACCTTTGGGTAAACGGAGAAACACAAACGGGCTGCAATAAACAATAATAAAAATACATATATGCACGGATGTATAAAGGAAAGTCAATAATAAAAAATATATATACATACATATAACACTAAGTGTAAAACAAGTCAATAAATACCTATATTTATATTAATATATATAAATATATCTACATATTAATAATAAATAAACAAAATACGCAAATAGTTTAACAAAATACGGTATCTTGTAGTCTCCGTGAAATGTTGCTAAGGCAAATCTGAACTTCAAAGTGTGGCTTTGAAATGTCGAGGTTATATCGGAGAAGTTGCCAGCGATTTCTGGTAGTGCTTCAAAGTAACATCAAAGCCTTAGTTACAGGCTCACTTGTGGTTGAAACTTGACGTTAAGGTGCGAACTCGATATGTGTAGATTATACTTACAATTAGATATATAAAATATACCTAAATAGCTATATATATACAAATAAATATACAACCAAATACAAATAATATACAACTATAAATATACAACCATTTATACTATGAACGAAAACAAAAACCTGAGAGGAGACTCACTTAAACTCCCAACTGTGCCGACTGCAAGCAAAAGAAACACTTTTTGCCCTACCGTGTGGTGAAAGACTGGAACAAATTACTGGAGACTGTTATTAGTGTCCCCTCAGTGAACTGTTTCAAAAATAGACTTTACAATCATATAAAAAAAGTGCAACAAAACAATGTACACGCATCAGCTTAAAGCTGCTAGTGTATCGGAAATATAATAATAATAATAGCTATCTATTCATAGACGACCACTAACTAAAATATCTTTTTTTTAAATTATTTATTTCAACGTTTACAGACCTTATCATACTCGTAAATACATCGGTTGCTTGGTGCAATCAAACTAAATAGTTTACCTTGGCACTGCACATTCGCTCCATTCATTAAATATATATATATATTTTATATGTACTAGTGGGCGGACGAGCAAGCGGTCCCACGTGATGGTAAGTGTTACAGCCGCCCATGGACACCTGCAACACCAGGGGGTATGCGGGCTCGCCGCCGACCTTGCAAAATCCTATTCACAGCTCTCTTGAAGAACCCCATATCGTAGCTTAATGGAAAGACCTCTTGAGGCAGTTCGTTCCACAGCCTACGGGTTCGCGGTATAAAGTAATTTTTGGACCGAACAGTATGCGACACCTCCATATCGAGGAAATGCGGATGGACCGCACTTCTGTGACGGGAGGTGCGGTTGTAGAAACCCAAGGTGGGAATTATATTAAACAATTCTTCAGAGCATTCCATTTCCCAGTTTTTATTATAAATAAAAACATATCCGTGGGTGGAGGGTATTTATGTTTTTATAATTATAAACAAATCCAGACGCCTCGCGTCGCGGTCACAATTCTTGCCACTCCACTTATCAGTACAAAAACCGGTTATAATATTGTGCGTACGCACTGGTCGCTTTTCACGTCTTATGATTTAATTATTCCTATTCACTATTTTTATTTGTGGTTCAAATTCAAATTAAATTTATTTGCTTAATTACCTACATATGACATTCAAACTACAGGTACATATGACATTCAAATTATTGCACAGCTGTTATGCCCTCGAGGGCGTACAAATGTTGCTTATAATTAACTTATTATGTATTATTAACTATTTATATATTTCAGTAGTGTCTCTTTAACTTAATTTAACTTTACTCCACTGTATGTGAATCTCATTCATACTACGGTATTGTCATTTGTGCCAATTAATTCGCAATAATAATCACAATCCTTTGAGAATATTAGTATATATTCTGTCTAATAAAGAAGTCGTGTCTGTATCTATATAAATAAAAATTAAATGCCGTTCGTTGGTAAGAGCATCACTTGAGAACGGCTGGACAGGTTTGGCTATTTTTTTTTTTAAATGTTCGTTATAGTCCGAATAAGTTTCCTAGAGAAAGAAAAAGTGGAAAAGTTGCCCGGAAAATTAGAAAATTCGGGAAAAACTGAAAATGCTTTTTTCTATGGGATTTTTGTATGAACTTATTGAAATTTGGACAGGACAATGTCTGTCGGCTCAGCTAGTATGAAATAAATTTAATAGGGACGGCAGCATTAATTTTAATTCTTTATGTGTTATATTATAATAATATAAAAATAAATAATATATATAATACTTTACATAAAACATATTATATAAAATAAAATATAAAACTAGTATATGTGATTTTTTTTCCAAATGCAAGAGTGCTACCGCGAGATTACTTTGAATTTCCCCAAATAGCTATTTACATCGTTAGTATTTTCAAATCTATTTTCTCATCAAAGCGACCTTTACATAATAGTGCTCAAAATTCACACAGCGAAGTGTCCATCTGAGCCGTTGATAGTATCTCGTTAGCACTCACATCCGCCCTTTGATCAACCACCGGAAACTAGCGGCTGGCTGTAATGGACGCTCAGGGTTGTCACTTGGCGAAAACTATGTGATAGGAATAAGGCGTTTAATATATTTTTATTAATTTAATATATTTTAATAACTTTTTAATATATTTCCTGCCAATCTTCAGGAGAGGAAAGATAACACCACTCCTTTTCTTTTAAAGGGAGAAGCAAAAGGAAATAACGAAAAGGAAATGAAAAGAACAATGGAAGTATTAGGAGTAGTCCCAGATCAACCATTGAACAGTTCCGTTTATTGTACCACTGAGTAGAATTATGGATTCATGATGAAATTAGAATTGCAAATACTTGTTAGAGTTCGGTTTTAAGTTTGAAAATATTTTGTATTTATGTAGCTATTAGACGCGTTAGATGTAATTGTTGGAAGCGAGACGTTTAGGATGGATGGGAAGGGAGTCTCATTACCACCCATTATCCCAACCCGCTATTCTCATTCTGCTGGCATGAAACTTTTTGTGTAGATGTACTGGTACATCAGACTTTAATGTCCCACTGCAAGACAAATGCCTACTCTAGTAAATAATATTTTTTTTAAATCCGTACTTATATAGAAACTACGTGGTACGATCATACGAATGTGAGTCGAGTATAGATACCTCTAGTCTATCACTGTTCTTGTGTAGATTTGTCGTATATTATATTTATAAATCACGTAAACATTTTGATAAAATGTCATTCCGCTATAAAGGGATACAAAAGGTTGTCTACGTATGAATAATAAAAGATTAAGATACAGGAATATGAAAACAGCTTTCATAAAAGATGCTACGAAAAACAGCTACGATGCTACGTCGTAGAATTGCTACGTCGACGTAAATATTGCCGTATCGATATAAGAATTCTTTTAACATGAAATACTAGAGCTGTGCATCTTAATACACAGCTGTATATACAGCACATGCACACTTTAGTGCAGGATTTTTTAACCTGGGGTCCGTGGCAGGAGTGCTGGGGGTCCATGTCAGATATGAAGACAATAAATACTGCGCGTGATCCATCTAAAAATGTAGGTAGGTACCTATCACTCATTCGCTCGAGCGCTCGCTTGTCACCGCCACGCAGTGGAGGAACTACTTCTCACTAACAACCGTCACGCGCTAATCTTTACTTTCTCTGTGGTAATGAATAAAAGTTTTTTTTTTCAAAATGCCTTGTTTTTTTCCCTACAATTAAATTTGGAAGTGGTCCGTCAGATTTTTGAAATTTTGAAAGTGGTCTGTGACTACAAAAAGGTTAAGAAATCCTGCTTTAGTGTATTTTAATCTATCGATCTTTGACCTTCAAATATTTTCATTTGTATTAGTGATCCTATTGGCAAAAGCCAATAAAAAAAAGTGATTTTAAGATTTTGTTGTCAATCAAATTCAACTCATAGAGCGAAGAACATGGGAAGTAAATGTATTTCGATCGACACGTGTATATTATATATATTTTAGATTTAGATAAACAATAATTAGGGTAAAAGCATGAAGTGGGAAATGCAGTACGTTTTACGGAAGTTTTGTATGAGAGAGGGGTAATTTGTGCATCCTCCCTATCCAAGCGAGTTTCGATAGTGACAGTTGCTTCAACCCATTCCATTCCACTTCACCCAAACCCACTTCATTTCCAAGCAGCATTCTTACGATTTAAAATAAAAAAATCGTGCAAAACCTCATTTTCACCGAATAAAATTAACAGCGAAACAAAGTTTCACGTCGTTAATTAGTACCAGAGCGGACATGCTGACACTTTGTTAACCGGAGTGTGGATTTTCAACTTGTTTCTGCTGGAATTTTGCGCTCAACACTTCCGTTTTATAAACTGGTTAAACCAGTTTAAATTTAAGAAATTAAGTAAATAAGTAGACTTTATTGCACCTCAAATAATGGTGATATCGCAGGTTATATGAATGGGTATACGGAAAGGGTTAAAAAATAAATAAATATACAACTCACCCTCTATGGTTTTATCGGTCAATTACCGTAGGTCACGTGGATGCGACTTACTGACCACACTACCAGCCGCTTCAGTGGTCACCGCACTTTTAAATTGGTCATAGGGCATATTCAGTTTCAAGGTTTAGATATACAGGTGAAATAAAAATGTATTAATATATGAAATTGGTTGTTGCTGTGGATACGAGAGTTTTCTGCAATAAGAAGATTATTTCAAAATGTCTATGAAATAAAATTCACGAAACGCCACTAGCAAAAATAAATCTGCAGACGAAATCAATTATGATGCCTTACATCTCAAAGTAATATTTTCTTTCCAAATCGTATTACTGAAATTGCGTTTGCCATAAAACCGGTAAGTATCTAACAAACGGCGCAAGGAAATGCTTTCAGAGGTATCGCTGAAAAGATTTATTCCGAGTTCACGAGAAAATATACAGACGGAAAAATATTCGGACTTGAAAATATACGTTTCTGTTTGCTTTTTGGTTTTACTACACAGGATGACCGGTAGGTAGACCTCCTTCTAGAGGGCGGCAATGAAGGTCATTAGGAACAATAAGTCATAATGTATAAGGTTTTTAAAATTGTATTTTTTGTAGTAATGGGGTAACCGAGTCTTAACTTATTTTAAAGGTTATAGTTTTATTAACAAATAACTTATAGACAAAATTGTTAATTTTATATTCAAGTGTCCTGGATATGGACAAGTCTAATTGTGAACGAAAATGTTATTCGCGTACCTTAATGAAAAAAGAAATAAATTGATAAGTTGAAAATGCTTAGAGTAACCATAAGAATAATTAATTAATTATTTTTATGACGTCACTCAGCCGATACGATGAGTAAAACAAAATAGGTAAATCAATTTTACTAAATATTAATCGTTTAATTAATAAATAACGGCTTTAGAATGGCGCTACCCCATCCCTTCTCGCGGATGTCGTAAAAGGTGACTAAGAGATTGCAAAGCCGCTACCACAAGCTCTAAGGAAGTACACCACCTCTGGACTCGTCAACCCGCTTGGTCAGCGTGGCGTTTTAAAGCCACATATCTCTCATGCACAAGACAATGTGCGTGAGAGATGTACATCCAGCAGCGGACCATAAAAGGGCTGGTTACGGTGACGGCCCGATGTACATACGGTGTCTGAACAGAGAAATGAGAAATCTCTTTTCCGTTCCATTAGTAAAGTAAAGAAGTCTACAAAGAAAATGGGGAAGCTGATAAAAAGTTTAAATTACTTCCGAGCATGTTACCAAACTTTATAAAATTCAACTTTAGTTATAAAAGAGTTTTAAATTGCTTGTTTAACAAGAAAGTATTATTTTAATGAGATGAAGTTCTGTATTTTTAAAGTTGCTTCCGTTTCCGGTAGAGTTTATTAATAGTTAAACCCTTTCTTTAATTCAGTTTATCGACTTGGTCCTCAACTTTCCAAGCTTGTATTCCAAATTGCATATTGTATTAGCATGCTATAAAAAATATTTTATTTTATTTTTATTCATTTATAAAGTTCATGGCTACAATAGTAGGATAACAGTGTTACTTGATAGGGGCAGAGGTGCATGCTGCATCTCCACAACGGCTGGACGCACTCGACTCTCACACAGAATCACAGAATCAGAATCACACCCTCTCTCACAGAAGACTACCTTGAAATGTACTGCGTTTCCTACTTTAACGTATTTCCCCAATGTAGGTACGTACGTGTTTCGGTAGTGAGTAAGATATGCCAGAGCCCATTCTCATCCCATCTTCTCCCTCCCCATTTTCCCAATCCATTCCTTAATCTGCAAAGGTAGGCAGCGCATCCGGGGGCGTGCCAACGTTTGTCATTCTGGACTGATGTTGGCATGTTTCGCGGATGTCTATGGACGATAGTATTCATTTACCATCAAGTGGACTGTATGCTCGTCTGCCGCCTTTTTTCTATAAAAATAACTAAGCTTTAAGACAATTTCGACCCAATATTATGAAAAACACTTAATACAATTATAGTGATTATAGTGTGTGGTGTGTGTGGTGTGTGTGGTGTGTGTGGGGTCTTATGTGTTGTTTGGGCAACGTGTAATGTAAATGGTTATGCTATGCGTGTGTGGTTAATTCTTTGTGTTAAATCTGCTGTGTATGTACTTAATTTACTGTGATTGCTATTTATCATTATTAAAAAAATATTTTTCATTTACGAAATATCAAACATATCGCCGTGTACTAAAAATCAATACAATCTAAAGAATTTGTTCAACAACTGGCTTCACATTCACATGTTAACTTTAGCCTACAATCTTTTGAAAGGGCACACCCTTTACAGAGACAAAGAAACCCCTTACCGATAACTCAATACAAAGAAACCCTTTGCCGAGGACGGCATACGAAAACAGAACGATTCAAAATACTATTTACCTATTCCCTATAAAGTGAAAAGGAAAATGTAGGTGAGCACAGTTCACAAAAAGGTACTGGAGCGAATGTAAAGTAAATGCCGTCAGTCATATGTTGACTCTCGTTTGTGGCCCTGGATAGAAGGGATTCAAAACAGTTTGTAAGGCTGTGGTCCGACCAAGAACGAGAAATGATGACCGACGAACTATTTTATCGCCCAAGACACGTATAAATTCTACGAGACATCGATTGAGACACTACCTCCGAAATCTACAGAGCTAGTGGCATTTATCTCCTTTTTTCTCTTCTCTATGTTTATGTGTGTGTGTATTCTAAGTATTATATTTATGTTGTCTTATTCATATGTATGGTCTATAATATAGACCATACATATTTAGGAACCCCTGGTCTATATATTTAATATCTATTTTTTTGTAAGTATATTTATATATTTACTAGCAAAACCCGGCAGACGTTGTCCTGAAATAAAAGTTGATGTGTAGTACATCAATTTTTATGGCAGGACAACGTCTGCCGGGACAGCGCCATCTAGTGGCGAGTTACAACAAAGTCGATAGCTCGAAAATATTTTCCGTGGTCAAATACCTATGTATACCAATTTTCATGGCGATCGGTTGAACGGTATAGAAGTAGATGTGCTGCAGCGCCATCTAGTGGCGAGTCACAACAAAGTCGATAGCATAAAAACCTTTTCCGTGGAAATATTCATATATGGGCCAACTTTCATGGTGATTGGTCAAACGGTGTCGAAGTTTATTAATCACCAATATACCAATATCCTCTTTTATATATATATAGATATATAATAGATAATAAATAAGTTAATTATCAATGTATTAGTATATTATTATTTATTCCGATGAATTAAGCTTTACTGTTTAATTTATTTTGCACCCGCTTTATTTTTTCACAATTAACCGACGGTAGAATGATGGAGAACTATAGTTATACAATATAGTGCAAAAGAGTAAATAAATTGAAAGACAGAGATAGAAATAATAGTTCAACGGTCTCATTGCAAGCGAGGACGCTCGCTCTAGTTTTATCGCTCGCCGATTGGGGAGCCAAAAGAACTCGCTTAGTAACAATCGCCTGCAATGTGACCGTCAACTGGTAGCGTCAATTAGTGTGGGGAGACGGAGGGGTCGAACTAAGTGAGTTGCTTCTAGCTCGTCGCTGTCGCTCGCTTCACTCGTTCGTTGCCCAGCGACATAAATACGTCGCGCAGTTAACTTTACTGGTCGAATTGTGTACTCGTGTCTCGTTACTCGTTTATGGTTGGATTACCTGCTTACGTTTCTCATTTTTGGTGGAACCCCAGCATTAATGATGTTACAAACGTGAGCGCTCGATGCTCGAGCGCTGAGTGACCATTAATGAACCTTTTAGACCACAGCGTTAAACGCTCGTGAGCGTTACAGTTCTTACTTCTTAACGTTTGATGGTCTTAAATCCTTAAAGTTAAAAGGTGGAGTCTAAAACGCTTAAGGTTTAAGGCTTATTAGTGTTTACTTAGCGCTTAAATTTTTGAGCGGCACAAACACTATTGTTTGGCAATAGTCAAAAACGTGAATTTTAATTTCCTCCCGCCTAATAAGAACTCATTGACTGTCGTTGTACTTGATATAAGTGAAAAACTGCATTTAATAATAATGTATGCATATATATATTGCATTATGTTAAATTACACTATCTACCTTTATTTGATATTGTTATTTGTCGTCTCCTTACCATGCAAAGGTTGTCTGGAAGAGATTGCTTTGGCGATAAGGCCACTTCTTGTACTTTCCTGTGTTACTCATTTAAATTGTCTTTTTGGAACATGTATTGGTTTTTTTTTATGTACGAAGGCGACAGACGAGTATACAGTCCACCTGATGGTAAGTGGATACTGTCGCCCATAGACATCCGCGATACATACCAACATTAGTGTGCACGACAGAATAAATAAGGGCGTAGCACAAGTGCAGTACAATTAAGATATGTATTATGAAATATGTAAATATTATGTAAATAAAATCAAGTGTACATGATATGTACGTACTGACATCGCACGGCTCGGGGAAGAAAGGGGGTTGTCTCACAAGGGTTGCGCAACTAGCGAGGTGAGGACGAATGAATTCTCACATTAGACTAATAAAAGCGTACGAGACAAATCCATACACCTTTCCTACGAGACTATGGGATGTTAGTACGTACATTTATATTATATTTTTTAAAGTGTCTTGTTTATAAACTGTATGTTTTTGTATTCGCTCTCCATAAATGTATTAGGGAAACTGGGTTACAGGTCAGGGTATAGGCAAAATAAAGGCTACCGCCCGCAGTGTGTTTTATTGAGCATTGAATTAAACATATAAAGTTGCGGGCTAGATGACGAAGTTCCGGTATCGGCGCCACTACTTCCCCTTTACCTTCAGTCCTCCCATTCCCCTTGCTACTCAACGAAGGAGGGAGGGAAAAAAGGGCTAAATTGCCCAGAAAGATGTAAAATCATCATGCATCGTCATCGAAAATAGCCTTGTTCTCCGCATAAGAGGAGAACCGACCCTAGGATAAGTGACTTGTAACCTAGAAGTTATGTATGACGTTGGAGAGCGAATAGCACAATAAACTACCCCAGGGAGCAGGGGGATCGCACGGGCAGCAAACTTGCTATAAAAGGCATAGGTTCCGACCTCTCTTTGCCAGTTCGTCCTCAGCACTTCAAGTAGTAACTTGAACTGCTAGTTTTACATTTATCACTTCAAGCAGTAACTTGATCCAACAGACTCCTCATTGTGGAGATACCTAACAAGTTCATACAAGCAAGCTCGCTGCCGACTGCCGCTTCCTCTCTGCCCCCCTGTGGTTCAATGTGAATTAGAGCAGCGTTTTTATTTCCGTATTTCACCCCTACACCCCCCCGTTGGAAGGCAACGTGCGGCCTGCAACATTGGCCCTGCGGTATAAGATCGATCGCGAGCACCGCCTTATATATATATTATATATCGTAGCCAACAATTAGTCCAAAATGACAAACGTTGGCACGCCCCCGGATGCGCTGCCCACCTTTAGAACTATAGGAATGGATTTTGAGAAAGGGTTGGGAAATTGGGGAGGGATAGGATGGGAATGGGCTCTGGCACATCTAACTTACTACCGAAACACGTAACGTACATTATGGAAATAAGATAAAGTGGCAGTACATTCAATTCTTCTGTGAGAGAGCCAGTTGCCAACGTGGCCAACGTGGCCAGTTGAGCGCGCCCAGCGGCTGTTGGATTGCAGCGTACACTCACCCCCTCAAAGAAATACAATAAACATGGTGTACAATGGTGTACATATTTACAATGGTTTACAGTGGTGTACATATTTACAATGGTGTAAAGTGGTGTACATATTTACAATGATGTACATACAATGGTGTACAATAAAGAGTACAATAGCCGAAAATAAATACGAATTGATATATTGTACTACCCACCTATTCATACATTATGAGGCTATCATCGTTCGCGTGTACCAATATAGGTAATAAATATCCTTTACTACCCTCAATTTGTTCTACCTTTATATCTACCCTTATTTATAATACTAACATGCCGTAAAGTATAACTGTATAACTGAAATTCGAAGATAATGCTGCTACTTGTGGATTATATATATCCTTGTAATAGGACATTCAAGGAATTTATATGATAAAATTTTATAATTTTTGCATTTATCTGTTTTTTTCTGTTAAAACAGGTCCTAAGCACTAGTATTTACCATGCCCTCCTGAAAAGAAAAGGCCTAGTGCCTTTTTAAGATTTTTAGCCTTTTTAGTGTTAAGGCATATTTTAGAGTAAGTAAAAGTAACATTATATTCGAATATTACGGACATGCGGCATACATGAAAGAGATATAAAAGTTTTTCAACATTTATCTGAGGTAAAACCTAAGATTTACCATTGAATGCTAGCAAAAGTATAAAGTAATTTTACCAGCATATTCCTTTTCATATTTTTCGAAGTTTTATCGTTACTGCTTGGTAAATCTTAGAACATTACTGAAAAAGTGTGAAAATTCACCATTATTCAGACTTTTATACGAACATATTGCTCAACCGATCGGCGCAGTTGGTAGTGACCCTGATTACTGTGCAAAAGATTCCGAGTTCGACTCCCGGTCGGACAAGACATTTGTTAAAAAAAGAGACAAATGTATGTTCGGGTCTGGCTGCGGTTTTGTGATTGTCTTTGTATGTGTCTCTGGACCCACGACACAGGGTATCCTAGTGTGGGCCATTGAGTGTGACGTTATTTACTTATATAAGGCCCTCATTTTTTGCATATTTTTGGAGATTTTAAATAGTCTACGCACTTTTCTTCGCTATATTGCTAATATTTTTAACATGTGTGTAATCTCCCTTATTATTATTATTGTATAATTCATTTGGACACTGGCATAGCCATTAGTCTACACACATAGCAAATAATACAATACATTATACAGAAGTCAGCAAATACAATTTTTTTTTTATCACATCATTGTCCAGTTCCGTCGAAGTAGGAGTCGCCCAGTAAAGTTATAGTAGGTTGACTGAGCACAGAGTTGGACTCCTTGGAAGATCAAAACTGCTGTCTCAAGCTTTTATTTAATTATCACAAACATTATGCACTACCACTAAGCACTTTGAAGTTTAATAAACTACCACAATTAAAAGACAAATCCCACAATACACAATTTTTACAATAATGAATACACAAACTCAACTTTACTTTTCGGGTTCCCTTCCAAAAAGTCCTATAATCTTCCATAGAAATTACATAAATGTATACAGAAATAGTATAAATATATACAGGGGTTCTCAAATGTTCATGGATGTTATGTAAAATTAATGTACCGTTAGCAGGCACCGCGGGCCGTATTGGAACGACTACGTGAATAAGGAATGTTTTGGAAGCCGGTATATTCGATTCGATATTGTATTTATGACTTGTATGGTCAGAAATTTATGGAAGATTTTACGGAGTCCATGAAAATATTTACATATTTTTTTTACTTTCTTTAATTGACCACTTGAGCGTGGTTCATCCACCCGTGACTTTACGGAAGAAAAGTTTATTTCATTAAAAAACGAAAACAACACAGATTAAAAGTCAAAAATATAAGTTACTCACAAAATTAATAAATAATTTACTGTAACTAACTAATGAGTATTAAATATTTTTACTTAACTAATGAGTTAATATGTACAAAGTAAGTCAATAAATTAGTAATGTAATCAAACTACAAGGCGGATGAAACAATAAAGAAATTTTATAATAATCCAAACTTCAAACTTGGTTATTTCCAGTTACAGGTGGGGATATTGTAGAATGTAGGATACGTAGAATCACTGCAACAGGCCTGTGTCGCTACACCGCTGCACGCTGTTGGCATGCAATTTATGTAAAATTGTGTTTATGTAATCAAATTTCAGGATGTAGAAATTAAATTTGTTTAATGTTGAACATGTGTTAAAAATAATAATAATCTATATAAATAAAAATGTAAACTCGTTTGTTCAAAATCTTAAATATCCGAAATTTCTTCACCGATTGCTTTGAAATTTTGACACAACGTTGCATTCGCATACGCGTGTGTTTTTATATATCTATCAAAGGATATAACATGCTTTTAACCCAAAAACAGCGGTAAACGCCATCTGTTGGGCAACTTATGGCCAGGTACAGCACAGCTAGTTATAAATAATATAAAATTATGAGTTTATACATTAATTCGTTTAAAGCTCAGGTGAGGCCCCATATGGAGTATTGCTCTCATCTCTGGGTCAGCGCACCGAAATACTAACTGGACCCATTTGACTCCATCCAACTACGTGCTGTTCGTATTGTCGACGATCCCACTCTCACGGGCGGTTTAGAATTCCTCAGCAGTGGGAGAGACGTTGCGTCTCTCTGTGTGTTCTACCGTCTGTACAACGGGGAATGCTCTGATGAATTGTTCAATATAATTCCCACCTCGGGTTTCTACAACCGCACCTCCCGTCACAGAAATGCGGGCCATCCGCATTTCCTCGATACGGAGGTGTCGCGCACTGTTTGGTCCAAAAATTATTTTATACCGCGAACCCGTAGGCTGTGGAACGAACTGCCTCAAGAGGTCTTTCCATTAAGCTACGATATGGCGTTCTTCAAGAGAGCTGTGAATAGGATTATGCAAGGTCGGCGGCGCGCCCGCATCCATCCAGGTGTTGCAGGTGTCCATGGGCGGCAGTAACACTTACCATCATGTGCGACCGCTTGCTCGTCCGCCCACTTGTATATAAAAAAAAATCAAAATAGTTTTAAAATTACACGTTATATTTCAATTACAAATCTAAATGTTCTATTTTTAAACCTATAACATATGTTTTATCTAATAAAAACGCGTGGAAAGATAATTAAATAATCTATTTATCCATGGAATTATTATAATTTATTATGTAGCTGAAATTCTCTCGACATTATTTTTTTTAAATCTGTGATCAGTATCGAAATTACTAAAATGATCTGATTAATGTTTTGTACTTAACTTGAAATTTCAGCTTTAAACTACATAAATTACTAACAAGCTTGATTTGCGAGAAGATTATATTTTTTATTATAATTAATTAATGACGTGTCTCTTATTTTAAAAAAGTAAAGAAAATTTCCTTTGAATAAAATCCACAGTATTTAAGATACTTTCCCTCCAGAGAGCTTGATCGTTTGTACCTACCACCCTTATGTGCGTGCTAATACGAACAACTCAGTAATTCTAGATTTATAATAATACAATTCTAGCTTTATTCTTACACATAAAAACACCTTTTTATTTGTTCAGTTTTGACAGACCATTAACCTTTTCAAATAATTACCCACTTTTGTTACAAATCGTGAAATGTAAACCGTAAAATGTAATGTTGACGACCCACCCACTATCTGTGGTAAGGTAGTTAAACACGTTATTTGCGGTTCGTTAACACTCATGTTCGCAGAACTAAACTCATTTTATACAAGAAATAACTATTTTTTATATAGAAAAGAGTAGTTATCTAGTGGAATGTTGTCAATCAATGATTTAGAGAAAATTAAATAATAATTCAATATAAGTATACAATTGTAAATACATAATAATATGTACAATATAAACACATACACTCATACATACATATAAAGTGAAGAAAATGGGAATAGTTTATAGGATTTTCATCAAATATTGTTTGCTGTAAAGATGTATCTGTGTTTCATACTCTATACCAGTGCTCCGCAACCTTTTCTCAGTTTCGGCACACATATATTCTTTTCCAAATTCGGCGGCACACCTGAACTAATAATATAGTTTAAAATATATAGATTAAAAAATAATAAAAAATACGTGTATTCAACTAATTTTTTTTTATAGAAAGAAAATGGCAGACGAGCATACTAACCCCTGGTGGTAAGTGGATACTGTCGCCCATAGACATCCGCGATATATGCCAACATCAGTCCAAAATGACAAACTTTGGCACGCCCTCGGATGCGCTGCCTACCTTTGTTGATGAAAGAAATAAAAAAAAAAAATCATTGAATGGGTGAAAAAGTGTGAAAAGCGCTGGAAATTCATCACGCTTGTGTCCTTAGTTACACGTCCCTTCTGGGTGATTCAGGTTACACTTAGCACCGTCTCACGCCAAGCCGGTTGCTAACCACTGCTCCGTACGCTGAAGCCTAGTCAAATCTGGTTTGTCTACAGACTATACAGTTCGTTGTTATGATTTCTAATAAAATAACTTAGCCAGGGATAATTACAGTGAAAAAATTTGCTTGTGAACCGCAAAAAAGTTTTGATAAAATAATTTGCTTTGTTCCTTTTTCCTTCGCTAAGTTAATAAATAGACGCACGCGAGATGAGGGTGAAACAAAGTTTAATGAGAAACGTGTCGGTTTATTGTAATAATAACTGGTCTCGGATTTTGAGAAATGATTTAAAAAATAATGAAAGATTTTACAATGATTATACTTGCACTAACGGCATGATAAATCTATACTCTATACTAATATAATAAAGAGGTAAAATTGTGTGTTTGTAGGTATGTTGGGGGTAATCTCGTGAAGTACTGAAACGATTTCAAAAATTCTTTTACAAATAGGAAGCTACATTATCCGTGTCTAATATAGACTATATTTTATATAGAAATTTTGAAAAAATAATAATAATAAAAAAACTTATAAACCGAAACGAAGCGAGGGCGGGTCGCTAGTAATAGATATCGATACGGTATGCTTTGAAATGTGAACTCTATGTCCCTGCCCATAATGTTCAGAATATTATTCTTGTTTTCTTAAACTATTGTGAAGTAACAATATATGTATGTTCTTTTAAACAAAAATATATTCGTAGAAGTGGAAGTGATTCAAATCATGTATACAATTTAATTAATTGTAATAATTAATTTAAGTAACTGTCTTACGTAAACCACAATAAAAGTTAATTATTTATAAGTACATTTATGAATTACAAAACATAAATGGAAGCGGTTTTATTCTTTTCACTTTTGGCTATGGTGCAATCAGTACTAAAACCAGGGTCAAGGTTTCTTCGTAATTAAGGTCAAAACAACTCGAAACACATCTTGTCAATTTCCAGTCACGTCGAAGCAAGTTAGGAATCGCTTAGTAAAGTGATAATAGGTTTACTGAGAACGAAGGAAAACTGAGAAAATGGACTCCTAGGAAGCTCACGAAAGATGCAATCTTATGCTTTTATTTGATTGTCACAAACATTATGCGCGAACACTAGGGCACTATGAAATTTTAAAAAATATCACTATTAAACTACAAAACCTACAATACATCATTTTTACATTAAACAAACTAAAACTACACTTACTTCCCGAGTTCCCACCAAAAAGTCTCATACAAGAATAACTGCTTATATGGGACTTTTTGGTGCTACGTATACAAGGGATGAGGCTACGGCGTAGAGCCTCTACGACGCAGAGCTGCTACGGCGTGCAAGCGCACACTTGTTCCTTGTATTGAAAATATACCTTCATTTATATTTCTGCTAGTGTTTGTGCTGCATATTGAAGCAAATGAAGGCCACGTGGCCGGCGATACATGTTTGCCATATTTGATTTTCGATCATGATATATGTAGTATCGAGGTCGAAAATAAAGTTGCTTTTCAAGTTAAAATCTCCTTTATAATTACTAGAAACTAAATTTTAAACAGTGTCGTATAATGCAAACCGTCACGGCCGCCATTCGTAGTCTGACCCTGTTTGACACTCGATCCATTCACTTACATCCCTACATTCATAGTTCATGCAGTTGCAATCGTTCCTCGTGGAATCCACAATACTACATATATACCACCTTTAGACATTATTACGACATTGTTGTATGTATCCATCAGCTATATTTAGTCTTTGAGAGAGCAGTGGAGAGACACCGGCTGATGGAATTGTATGATATGGAGATTGAATCCAATTAGATGGTATATGGGAGTAATGTTAGGACGGGATAACATGGGTTGAGCGGATGCCATTAGATCTTAATCTGATGACATAACGTCGGACGGAACAGAAGTACAATGATTAATTCATAATAATCTGATCATAATCTGAAGTCTTCAGGAACGAAATCGTGGGCGCTGCTAAAATTCAATATAAAAATTGAAAAGAAGTTCGTTTTGTTATTATATATTTGGTTATAACAAAGATATGTTTCTGTAATATTTTTACTCTAATTTTTTCATATAAGTGAATGTAATTCCTTTGGGAAATGAAGTTATGATAAACTAATATACAATGGGTCACAGAAATAAGAAAATGCTGATAGGTTTTTCAGTATCGAGAATCGAGAGTAAAATCGATTCTATACCAGTTTTTACAATAGGTTTTTTTTCATGATTTATAGTGCAATTCTAGTATATCGTTTATTCTACGCGCGCACCGTCCATACGCCCGGTCTGAGTAATGAGCACTACAAACGTTTTAGACAGGACAACAAAATCTTATGTTTGTAACTTTTCATTAAATAATTAAAATAAATTTATTTTTCGCTAGTATGGTTTTATATATATAATATTAATAAATTAAATTGGTTGACGTGTTTTTGGTTTGCGTTATTTCGTTGTCACGTTGTATAAGAGATTCATTTTCAGAAGTCTAAATTAATGCAGATGAAATAGGTCATGTTTAAATTGCCACGCGAGCGAAACAAGAGCGGATCACTAGTATGCAAAAAAACAACTCCCACGCGTAAAGATATAAAACAAGAATTACGAAAAAATGGAGTCGAAACGATAAAGAAAAGTTTTAATGTTCGCAGAGCCGCTTGAATTTCAAATGGAGCGGATCTAAAAAGGTATAAAAAGTAATTTTGAGGAACACTTTGTAACAATTTAATGCGTTAGAAATTTTTGATATTTTTCCGGGAATATTTCGGAGTTGATATGTCAAAATCGACTGTTTCTCAAGGCTTTTAATACTTGTGTAAAAGTTTAAAAGTACAGTACAGTTTAAAAGTTTAATACTTGTGTATTCGCTTTCAATAGCGACTGCTAACTTTAATGCTAGACTTAATATTGAGATATATTTTAATGGTGAAATCAATTACTCTTAAATATTGAAATTATTGAAAGATTTGATTTTTTTATTGTATATCCAGTGATGTAACGTGCTAGAACTTCTTATTTAAACATTAAGGCAATTCAATTTATTTATTTGTAATGTGCGTTATAATTAAAGATTGTAAGTTTCCGGAATGAATACGAAAAAATCACAATGAATGGCCAATAATTTTTTTTTTCTCAAAATATTCCCCGTGAGCGTCAATACACTTTTTCATGCGAATAATAAACCAATTTCCATAACATTTATTCCACTCCTCCGTGGTGACCTCGGAAACATTATTTTCATATTCTTCGACAGCCTCTTCTGGCGATGAAAATCGTTGACCGCGTAAGTGGTTCCAAAATTTTGGAAACAAGAAGAAGCCACAAGAGGCCAAGTCGGGACTGTATGGAGGATGGCTCACGAGTTCTACGTTTTACGCCTTCAAAAAGTCGTTTGTCTGTTTGGCCGTGTGAGAGCTGGCATTATCATGGTGCAACACCAGCCACGTGTCCAGTTTTTCTAAAAAAAGAAGCGATCATCTGCTTCTTTTTTTAGAAGCAGATGATCGATAGAACATCGATCTGTAATTTCGCGGCACTTGCACACGCGCCACTTTATTGTTTTTATTGTTGACAGCGGTAGACGGGCGACATTCACGAAATTCGTCACTGAGATTGACACGATTGCGCTTGAATTCTGCAAACCAGCTATAAATTGTCTTCTTGCTTGGTGCTTTATCGCCAAAAGCAATTTAAAGCCGAGCGAGGCTCTGCTGAACTGTCAAATTACACCTATAATAATAATAATAATATAATAATAGCCTTTATTCAGATCAACTTAACCTAGAAAACAAAAGTATGGAAAGTATAGGTATACAAACTAAATGTAAAAACTAAATATAAAAATTTTTTTCTTATATGTTACTAAAGTATTTGTTGTTTGTTTATTTTCTGAAGATCTGTTTGCCAATCGGCAAAGGCCTCCTCCAACCTTTTCCATTCTAATCTATCTCGAGCCACTCTGTTCCACATCGTGCCTACTACTTCTCTAATGTCATCATCCCATCTTTTCTGACGTTGAGGGCTGCGATGTATATTTTGTGTTTTTGATAATTTTGATAATTTTGATTTTTGTAGTAATGATTAGTGGTTGTTGTTGGGGGGTTGTGGTCTTCTTCCCCCACGAGGACCAGTCGGCTTGGGTCGGTTTTGTGTATTCTTGTTTCATTGTTGTCAGTTTCTTCGGTTGCTTTTGGATTCCGTTTGCCGATTGTTGATTGCTATTGTTTTTTGGTAAAGGTTGAATTAGAAAGAGAGCTGGATCTAGACCGCATCATATCGAAAGCATTTATTCTGCTTATTTTGTTTGAAGATACAACTTGTTTTTTGGACTGGTTATTGTGAGTAGATGGTGAGGTAGATAACTCTCTCTTCCTCTTTTCTTGACTGTTATTATTCTCTTTAACTATTAATTTGTCGTACTTCAGATATGCTACATTGCCTTTTTTCCTCTCTTCTATTAATTCAGCTTGCAACATTTTCCTTTTTTCTAGCACTTCTTTTGTGTAATCTTCGCTGATATTAATTACTTTTAGGTTCTTTTTATTATTCATAATTTCGGTCTTTCTCCAGTTATTTACAAACGCACATAGTACTGGCCTTGGTTTTTTGCTTTCTTTGTTTTTAGATCCTATGCGATGAATTTTGTTGATTTCATGGTCTTCTACGATAATGTTCAAATACCGGAAATTACACCTATAATCGTAGAAAATCATACAGCCAAAATTTTCACGAGTTAAATCCATCGTAATGTAGACACGCAATTTTTAAAATGACGCCACAATGAAAATACAAATGACTGTTAGATGAAACAAACTTTATTCTACAGCCAAAGAATTCCATTTTCAAATATTGTAATTACTTTTTAAATTTTGTTTATGTAAGTGGCCAGTTCCGGAAATTTTCAGTGTGACCTATTGTAGCCAAATAGACACATTTGCCAATAATAGGGTGCAAAATTACATATTACATAGATAGATAGATACCCTTTATTGTACACCAAAAATATACAGAGATTACAAGTTATTAGACGTACAACCGGCGACCTTATCGCTAAAGTGTTTTTTTCCAGGCAACCTTTGGGTGGTAAGAAGAATTCAGTAGACGTAATAGAGGTAGATGGTGCAATAAGGAAATAATGTCTCTAAATACATTCATAGATATATACATACACAAATATATAGATAAATACAGGCATTGATATATACATGTATTAATAGATATACATACATAAAGATAAAGGAAGAGAATTTGGGCGAAAGAGAACTCTTAATTTGCGAGGTAAAAGATTCAAGTCTTTTAAAATTAACCATAGATTGAGCGCGCTTTATAAATAAAGGTAATGAATGCATTCCATAAACAAACTGCTTGGACAGTGAACGAACGTGAATTAAAAAGTAGAACAATGGTCAAGAATTTCAAGGAGAAGATAATCTGAAGATCTGAAAGGATCTGAAGATAGTTAAAATTTTCTTTAAGGTATCCGGGTCTCAACGGGTTAAGCAGTATACTGTAGAGGTTCAGGAGTGTATGAACATCTGGACTACGACGAATTTGAAGCCACTTGAGCTGCTGGCGAAATTGATTCATAACTCTACACTAAATAATCCTCAATGGTGAAACCCAGTGAAACACCACTGCGCTATAACCATGAAACTTGAATCCGGGCCAAGGGCAATGGAAGGCCATTAACGATACTCTTTGATCGAACTTTATAATACAAGCTGAATAAAAAGGTTTAAAACGAAATATTTGTGAAGATACTGGCCAGTTGTGTTCATTTTAATTACAAAATCCGCAGTTAATCCTGACAATCAGTGACGTAGCTGATCACGTGATCGCTCTGCTGGTCACTAAGTTAGTGCTTACTACCCATAGCTTTTATTGTCATAAATACTGATAACCTACCGATAACGACTGGGAACAAAGATTAGGTTGCCGGAGACATCACGCTATTTTTATATTACCCCAGCGCCATCTGTAATTTCACTCTGACATATATTTCATGATGGTTTAAGAATTTTTTTCTCAAAAGAACATTACAAGTAGTTCACTTAAAAAATATAACAGCATGTATAGTTCAAGCACGCAAGTCATGGATGTACGAAAATCACTGGATCAGACATCATTATTACAAATAAACACTTTGACTTTCTTTTTGAAAGGATGTAACATTTCAGACAATATAAAAGGATTATGTTGTCTGGAGGACTATTATACTCGTATCTAAACAGTGCCCCTTCAAATAATGTATATAACGATTTAAAACTAAAGTTCCAACAATTTATAATGCACTTATGACAGTTGACAAGTAGTGCTTGTAACTAGTTTCTAATTTTATCGATAAAATAACAGTCAAGTTTGAGCTGTTAAATGTTCTACTCTAATCTGCAAAGGTAGGCGGTGCGGTGCATCCGGGAGGGCGACGTTTGTCATTCTTGATGTTGTCTTGTATCGCGAATGTCGCAGAGCTACAGTATCCACTTACCACCAGGTGGACTGGTTTCTCGTCTTCCACCTTATTTCTGTAAAAAATCTAGTCTGCCTAAAAATTTGAAAATAGCGAGTTTTATAAGACAGAATAATTAAATTTAATAACTTCTGCGGTGAAATCAGTCCAAGGCGGGAAAACTATAAAACGATGAAAATATATATAGATAAAGATCTTTTAACAAAATATAGAAGAAATGATAATATTCTGTTTAGTTTCTGCTTGTTTTTCTATAAAGGTTTTCCATCGTGTAAGTGCTACTTTGACGTTCACACGCGCGTAGTAAGTAGGCTGTATAGGAAAAATATTTTCTTTCATAAAAACTTGAAAGGTTTTGGTGAAAATGTTTTCTTGGGGTCCGCATCACAAAACATAAAAGGAAAACGAAAATCAAATATTCATCACAAATTCAGAACTATTTTCCCATTACAATAATTTTATCACGTCAATTAGGTTGTTGGTCCTGTGGCAGATATGACCTGGCCATAACCACTTCAGCTTCCTTCTTATTTTTTATAGTGAAGTAGGCGGAGAAGCAAGCGGTCCCACGTGATGGTAATGGTCCCATCCCACGTGATGGTCCCACGTGTCCCACACACCAGGGGGTATGCGGGCACGCCGCCGACCTTGCAAAATCCTATCCACAGCTTTCTTGAAGAACCCCATATTGTAGCTTAATGGCAAGGCCTCTTGAGGCAGTTCCTTCCATAGCCATTTGTTGAGCAATGTCTGTAACTTTCGTTCTTTGGCGAATCTTTTCTGCAAGGAAACTCCGAGCTCCATAGCCCGCTGACCGACTTATGAATCAAACCTATAGCGAAAATCCATTTTTCAGCACCATACTGGCAGGACACACGGATTAACTTTCGTCTTCAAACATTGTGGAATACGTCAGATGAGTTGTCTCATTTTCGACAAGTGTGGTGACGAGCGTTGGGCACAGGCTTTCCCTTAATAATCTTAAGAATTCTTAATGATTAAATAATAAAAATTACAAATACATATTTTATTAATACGAGATCTCCTCGACGTCACAAGCAAGCGACTACAACTGAAAATAGTGATAATGAGTTCAAATTCCCGGCACGTGCCAGTACTGAATTTCTACATAGAAATGGATTTTTAAAAATTTACACTATCTCGGCGGTGAGAGAAAACATCGTGAGGAAACCCGCTCCAGAAATAAAACTGGGCCCGCGTGATGGATTACGGCCCGAAACCCCCCAGGGATTTACTAGGGGAGGGCTGTGTCCTGCAGTGGGATGTTATAGGCTGATTCAACTCATTCTTTTCATATACTAATTTTGTTTTGTTTTGACGTATTATGAATGTAATCTAAATAGCATATAGTGATAACCTGTAAACAATTATAGTGTAGCCACTGGATATGTATCCTTAATTGTTTATTGTTACCTCTGTTGATTATCCAAATTAAATAAATAAAATGTATAATAAAATTTATAGGGCATCTATACATTGTAATACATTTATAAGTGAGCAGTAGATTTAAAATGATAAAACCTTTATATTCTGAAGCCACCCATTTCAGACCTCAGAAATTAATAGAAAATATTATTTACAAGTCAAAACACGCACAAAATACGTTGGCTAAAGTAATATTGAATAATTAACTAGTCTCTTTAACAGACACATTTCAAGGAAAGTCGCGGACAAAAGCAAGTGTAAGTTACGCCTTTCCAAATGGCGGGCAAATGGAAATGACGACATGTTTAATTGTGTTTACCCTCAAACATTACGTCCATCGTTAGCCCTTTACTGACAAATTTACATTTGCAGGTGCAGCAGATAAAATACCTAACTCTGCCTTAAAGAATTTCTTTTTTATGGATGAAGGCTGCAGAAGAGCATACAGTCCACCTGATGGTAAGTGGATACTGTCACCCATAGAAATCCGCGATAAATGCCAACATCAGTCCAAAACGACAAATGTTGGCACACCCCCCTATGCGCTGCCTACCTTTGGAGAGATAGGAATGGATTTGGAGAAAGAGTTGGGGCAATGGCGAGGGATAGAATAGAATGGGATGGGAATGGGCTCTGGCACATCTCACTCACTACCCAAACACGTACGTACATTAGAGAAATGGGATAAAGTGGGAAATGCTTCAATGCTTCACTTCAAGGTAGTCTTCTGTGAGAGAGGGGTAAGGTGGCCAGTCGAGGGCGCTTGCTCGCCAGCGCGCCAGCGGCTGTTGGATTACAGCGTACACTCTCCCCCTCAAAAATAAACAATTGCAGTGTTAAATTCAATAAGTTAGCTTAGTAGTATTTGACTATTTTTAAATAATTATGTAATTAAATAGCTATTGATATTAACTATTAATAAAAGCCAATCCTTGACAAAATTTTCGGTCCAATTAAAGGCAGTGATGGAAGCTATCGTACCAGAATTAATCACGAATTGGAGGCACTTGTCCATAACTAAACGATAGTCAGATATTGTAAGTCCCAACCGCTCCGGTGGGCAGGTGACATAGAGGAGATGCCAGACAATAGAAAAACAAAAATGTTTCCCAAATGGACTCCGCAGCAAAAAAGGCCAAGAGGTAGGCAGACCTAGGAAATAATGGATCGATTACGTGGAAGAGGATCTAAGGCAGATGGGAATGGTCACATCATGGAGCAAGCAGGCAAAAAATAGAGGCAGTTTAAAGACAGTGGAGGAGAACAAGACCCGCACAGAATCAAAACATTTAAAAGTGATCGTGTTAGTAGGGCTTCGAAGTCAAAATTAAAATGAGCAAAAAATAATTTAAAAAAAAATGATGAAGAATGGGATCTCTTTCTACTGCTGGATCAAAAAAAAGAAGTATTAACAAAATCAAATTCACTCAGCGAACGATGGAAAGTCCTATGCTCGGAGATTTTTGCTGGACGCAATCCGTGACAAACAAATTCGATGAAGAACTAAAATTGTCGACATAGCTACCTACATAGCGACATAGGATTATCAAGCTGAAGTGGCAGAGGGCAGGCCATTTATGCCGCAGGATCGATATCCGACGGGGCAGACGAGTCCTCGAATGGAGAATACAGCCACTGTAGTGCCATTACATACACGTTTGAATGACATATTCTAAAGAATGACATATTTTAATTTTTATTTCACGGATTGATTCCTAGTATAATATACGAGTAAAATTACCTATCTAAACAATAAATCTTGATAAGGTCCTATAAAATATAAGACACCTTTAAAAGTATATACATACTACTATTGTGCTGCCTAAGCATAATGG
Source organism: Sesia bembeciformis (assembly GCA_943735995.1). Classification (NCBI taxonomy): domain Eukaryota; kingdom Metazoa; phylum Arthropoda; class Insecta; order Lepidoptera; family Sesiidae; genus Sesia; species Sesia bembeciformis. The sequence goes on from OX031044.1 coordinate 12,719,495, forward strand.
ATAAATTTAGTTAAGTCCACATTTTTCCGTGCGCAGATACAAGTTTGTCATCCTATAAAAAGGGTAAAAAAACGGCAAATTATTACTGCACTTAATAGAGTTAATTAAAAATACGACTGACTAAAATGCTAATGGAGTCACGCTTCAAAATCATTCTTAACACAAATTCATAACGGTTGAAGGGTTTTGGGAGGCAGTTTGGGCAAAAAAAGGGCATTTTCATAAAAATACAAGGATTTTATTTCAGAAAGAAGGCGTAAAGAAGTTGCCAGTGCTGTCCCGCTAAAGTTATATTTGGTGTACAAAAAAGGAAAACGTTTCAGATATTTGTTTGATCTTTCGGACATCAAGTAAAATTGTTACGTTTCTATGTGGCGTATACTAGGCATTGAGTCCGCCTCTTGTACAATGTTCCCTTATTCATTAGAATTTAAATAAATGAATAAAATAAATAAAATGTGTTTTAATAAAGTTACTATTATATATAATGTACTCGTATAATGAAACTCTGCCTGGGTTCTATGCAGCAACGCGGATCCCAATCTATACCATCTATACTAATATAATAAAGAGAGAGTGCGAACTTTGTGAGTTTGTGTGTATGTGGAGGGTAATCTCCGGAACTACTGCACCTATTTGAAAAATTCTTTCACCATTTGAAAGGTACATAATTCCAGATGAACATAGGCTATATATTATGGGCAAAAACATTGCCGGGCATAACTAGTCTCAGATAAAAAGAGTCTTACATTGTTGGACTAACCATCTACCACCATCGTTTGGCCACCCGCTCGCTTACCATCTATTCTATAAAAAATCTACCACAGTAAAAATTCCATGGTTCCATGTGTAGTGGGGAATAAAAGGTCTCTGACGGTAGGCCTGATTCACAAGGTCAAGTAGCTGAGCGTAGCTCACGTTCTAATAGCTCAGCGTGCGACTTTGAATGTCTCCGTTGACAGCCGCTGGCACTACTCGCAGCATCATACAAATTTAAACCATGTGGGTTGGAGATAAACTTTACACGAGTTACTTGACGCAACGTGTCACTGCCGTGACGTGTGGTTGGTGAGAATCAGGTCTTTATTGTAGCTCTGCAAATGCTACACAAAAAAGTCCTACAATCAAAGACTGATTTAACGTCATAATTCCTCATCAAGAGATTCGGTATTGTTCAATTAGTATCGGTACATAGTCTAGATTCAAAAACTCGACTCTCCCATGGTTGTCGGTCCAGAGGCAGCTATACCCATTGCCACTTCCAGCTTTCCAATTTTGTGAGTTTTGGCGAATTACTTCTATTCAGATCTTATCCCGCAAAGAAACTACGATCATAGTTCTCTCCTCGTTCGCTTAAGTTGATTTGCGACTTTAAGTGTATGGATCAGGCCAACTATTAGAGAACGCGTTCTCATCGCAAAGTCATCGCAAAGTGGCGGACAAACAAGCGGTCCCACGTGATAGTAAGTGTTACCGCCGCCCATGGACACCTGCAACACCAGGGGGTATGCGGGCGCGCCGCCGACCTTGCAAAATCCTATTCACAGCTATCTTGAAGAACCCCATGTTGTACTTAATGGAAATACCTCTTGAGGCAGTTCGTTCCACAGCCTACGGGTTCGCGGTATAAAATATTTTTTGGACCGAACAGTGCGTGACATCTCCGTATCGAGGAAATGCGGATGGACCGCACTTCTGTGACGGGAGGTGCGGTTGTATAAACCCGAGGTGGGAATTGTATTAAACAATTCTTCAGAGCATTCCCCATTGTGCAGGCAGTAGAACACACAGAGAGACCCAACGTCTCTCCGACTGCTTAGGGATTCTAAACCGCCCGTGAGAGTGGGATCGTCGGCAATACGAACAGCACGTCGTTGGATTTCTCATCAAGTCGAAAGTCTTCAATTACTGCGTGCTGAAGCGGGTATTATGGTATTCGTATTCCTTATACCCTATCTGTATACGAATAATTCACTGCAACTGTACTTCTGCAATAATGAATTCCTAACAGAATACACAATCAACCCGTATTGTCAACATGACTGCTAGTTTGATTAATTCGACTATATAACTGTGTAGATGAAGTACTTGATGAACAATTGATGGACGGCTGACGATAACGTAATAGCTGCATAATTATTAGACTAGCCCAGTCGGTTGTGCCTTATAAAGAGGTTGAATATTCCGAACTTTTTAGTTTGAAACCTCTAGGCTGATGGTATGACATGATGTGGAATGTCGTACGTGATGATAAATTACTGTGAGTCTACTGAGACTCCCACCTAACAAGGAAGATTAAAATACTCACGCTTCGAATCGAACAAGACTTTGTATATGTAAAAAGAAAGGCTAAAAGCAATTGCTATCTCGCATTCATAAGTAGACGACATCACACATAGAAGAAACAGTAGTTAGTTTTACGAAACACTCAAAATGCACCTCACACATGCAAACATACCGCTTTGATTTCTAGACACATAGAGCAGTTTTGGCCGAAAGGAAAACCAAACACCGTGTGGAAGTGTCGTGCATAAACGACACGTGAGCGGCTACATATATATATATATATTATACTAGCGACCCGCCCTCGCTTCACTTCGGTTTATAAGTTACTTTTTAAAATTGTTTTTTTTTTTTCAAAATTTCAAAATAAAATATAGCCTATATTAGACACGGGTAATGTAGCTTCCTATTTGTAAATATTTTTAAAATCACTTCAGTAATTCCAGAGATTACCCTCAACATACCTACAAACACACAGTTTTACCTCTTTATTATATTAGTATAGAAAACGTATTCCAGAACCGTTTCAAGTATTTCATTCTTATTTAAAATCACAATTAAATATTTTAAAGCAAATTTACTCTTCCGATAAATATCAATTATAAAAAATATGGTCACACATATTGTTTTATTCTGTTTGAAAATTTTCGATACACGTATCTCTTGATATTTTTATTCATAATAACGACCAATTAGCGCAGTTCGTAGTGAACAGTGCCGTGGTGAACCCGCTGTTTAAATAGTTAGTTGGATTCCCGGTCGGACATTAATTTATTTAAAGACTAATGTTTGTTCGGGTCTGGGTGTGTCTTTGTGTTTGAGTGTCTTTGGGCCTACGATACAGGGAATCCTAGTGTGGGCCATCGAGCTCGTCTCTCTCTCGGTGAGCCAAAATGAGGAAGAGACGGTATAACCCCCGGCGGAAGCACAGTCGGCCAGGGTGTTCAGGGCCTTAGAGAGAGAAACCGGCAGACGAGACGTACGACTGTAACCATGACAATTACAGTGAATATCTACTTTCAATTACCTAAAAATTGATAGGTGTCCCGTTTTGTGGAAAAAATGAATGGTCACATTATGCATGCAAGAAATCGACTGGCCTTGTTACCCCTCTCTCACAGAATACTACCTTGAAATGTACTGCATTTCCCACTATATCATATTCCCCAATACATGTACGTGTTTCGGTAGTGTCTGAGATATGCCAGAGCCCATTCCCATCCTATCGCTTCCCACGTCCCCAACCCTTTCTTCAAATCCATTCTTTCATCAACAAAGGTAGACAACGCATCCGGGGGCATGCCAAAGTTTGTCATTTTGGACTAATGTTGGCATGTATCGCGGATGTCTATGGGCGACAGTATTCACTTACCACCAGGTGGACTGTAAGCTCATTTGCCTGTCACCTTTCTATAAAAAAAAAACTTGTATGAGTAGCGTTCGCCTCAATTCTCGCTTCGCTTCCTATAAATACTTACTGTAGCTGTCTGCTGCTGTTTCGCCAATATCGATCAGGCGGTCTCAGTTCTAAAACTGCGCCTCACGTACGACGGTCGACCTTTTCTAATTTGCACGTTTCCATAAAGTGTTATTTATAAGTGACTAGTTCTAAGCCTAGACCCGCTTTGACGTCACACGTTGCCTCAATAACTTTGTCGTAGACGAATTTCCATTATTTGCTTATTCATCCGTCGGAGGCCAAGTTTCGACACCCTATGTCATAACTAGAGAGTTGCACTAACTGAGGATTTCGACTTCAAGTATTATTTAAACTTCATTATACAATGAAGCTTAAGTGCCCTATGTAATGTTCAAAACTTGACATTACATAGGGTTAATTGACAAGTGTAGCCCTATGTAAGTTAATTGACAAATGATTTCATTCAGCAAAGGAATATTTTTTTATTTATTTTTTTCTCTTTATTTTATTTAGGGGCTTTTACACTGTTGTGTATGTCAGCCCGATCGTACCTTAAAAGTTACAATTTCACTATCTATCTATACTATAATTACGTCTATCTTACTTATTTACCTTACTATCTATCTTAATTTATCTATGACTCAGATAGCGTCTTGCAAATTCGCACAGAATGTTTGCAGCTATAGATGTTGGCTCGGACAGAATTCTATGGAACATCTATACAAAATCTATACTAATATAATAAAGAGAGAGTGCGAATTTTGTGAGTTTGTGTGTATGTGGAGGGTAATCTCCGGAACCACGGCATCTATTTGAAAAATTCTTTCACTATTCGAAAGGTACATTATTCCAGATGGACATAGGCTATATATTATGTGCAAAAAAATTGCACAGCTATATATAAATACAAGTCAAATAATATTGATAATCCCTATAATGACTGACCTCTATTATTATTATAATAAATATTTGACTCGGCAAAGAAAGCAAAGATTTTAAGTTTATGACATTATTTTTTTTTATAGAAGAAGGTGACAAACGAGCATACAGTCCACCTGGTGGTAAGTGAATACTGTCGCCCATAGACATCCGCGATACAGGCCAACATTAGTCCATAATGACAAACTATGGCACGCCCCCGGTTGCGCTGATGTCTATAATCTCACAAATTGCTGCTTTTGGTTATTTGATTATTATTGCAATTGCACGACGCGCCGCAACGCTCGACGCAACGCATCGCAAGGTTCTGTTAGCAGGACAAAGCCTTAAACTAAGGTTGCCATAGAGAAATTGAACAAAGCTAATACCGAGAAGTGAATGTAGGCGAATAGCACAAGTCACCGATGACAAGTTAAAACCTTTGAGTCAGCAAGATCTACGCAAATAAATTAATGCTCCAAACACCCTATTGTGTCATGAATATGGATAAACTCGAGGAATATTGCCAGGCTCGTGGCGTATAATGTTGTTACATAAATAAGATAAATGGAACTAGAAGAGCCTTCATGTCTAAAAATAGTCTTTACAATATACTCCATTCTCACATTCAAAACCTACATCATTGATATATCGATATATATTGATATGGCAATAAAAAAAAAAATCGTAATAATAACGAATAAGTTGTGCTCTCAAACTCGTAACTAATATAAAAAGCCAGTCCAAGGTAGCAAAGCTCAAAGGTTAACTGGCAGATAATGCTTCAAAACGTTAAGTCCGCCTTTTATCACTCTGTGCTATAAAGAATAAATAAATATACTCCTAACTAAAATATAGTGTGAAATAAAAAAAATACCTTAACACCGAATACCTGTACCATCTTAGTAATGAACTTTGATGATTAAAAAATTAAGTTTAAAAACTGAAACCCACAAAAGTTTCAAATAAATTTTAGGTTCTTTAGAAGGAGACCTTTTTGCATATGGCGTAGTCGCACGTTTATAAGCTTTAAAATAGTATTTATAACTGACATGCCAATACGCCATAGTATGTAAAAGGCCTTTCTAAATTTTCATTAAATCTCGGATAATTATTGAGCTCATAGAAATATTTTTTTAATTATGTTGCACTATGATGGATATATTAAAAAATCCTTCGAGCCGGAAATCAAACCCTCCGCTCCCACCACATGGTGGGATCTAAGTAAGTACATAAATTCATGTAATCGAAGTAAGTAAGGAGTTGCGTTAAGCGAGGCCGTAAGCCAAGCTTCGCGAAGGACGAAGCACGGGACGTACCAACAATGTAACTCCAGCCCGCCCTTCATAACTTTATACTTTGTAACTTAAGCGAGGGAATGGCATAATTTTATATAAATAAGTTATATAGTTTTGAATTGTGCACATTAAAACCTTTCATTTAATACTAAACACGATATATTTGTCAGCATTTATTTTTTGCATATCCGCCATATTGGATTTAAAGAGACGTTATACCTTCATACCGTCAGGAGCAACTTTTTCCTGAAATTGATAAACTTCCCCTTATCATCACCAGCCCTTTTATCGTTCACCGCTAAACATGAACATCCTCATACACATTGTCTCGTGAATGAAGGATATATGACATGACGCTGATCAAGAGCTTTGGCGGGTCAACTCTTTTGATATCCACGGCAAGGGATGGGGTAGTTACTATTCCAAAGCTGGCCAACGTTACGGTAGAACCTCGCTTTGTGAATTAAAAAACGATCAAATTTAACAAAGACCATATCTTCCATTGTCTCTAGTGCCTTGTAGGGCACTCACGCAAAGCTATCGACCCAGTCTGACTATGCATGTTCGCCACGGTTCACTTTCTGTCACGAAAAGCTTGTTATATTAGTGTCCTAGACCATCCTAGTATATCTTAAGGCTTATGCAAATTGGCTCGGTATTTAGGTAATATTAATGTTCATAATATTCGTTCAAGAATACATCGATACAAATGTCAATACACTTTTTGATGCAATGATATTAGTTCTATAGATATTAGCGTATAGTTCTATCATCTCACGAAGGCGGGTTACGCTTAGTGGTGGTTGTGTTCGTACATGTACATTGTTGTAGTGTGCGCCGCGGCAGCGTCGGGAACCCAACTGAGCGTTCTCAACTTCACGCACACTAACACAATGTACATCTACGAGCACAACTACTACTACACGTAACCCGCCTTCATGAAATGAAAGTACTATACAAATACTCTATGTATACAAATACCGACGCAATATCCCCCCTATTAAGAACACTCATACCGGTACCCAAATATCGCAACAATTTGACAAGTAGTTTCTAAAATATTTCAATGAAATAACATCCTCCATATTTTAAAATCATAATGATAGTCTTTAAGGGTTTCGGGGCTCTGGGTCTGGTGTGAGTTGGGACCCTTGTAAGGAATTGAAAATCATGTTCAGTATACTAATGAAAATTATAATTTTACTATTTTTATATTATTTAATATCATCATAAAACTATAGTAATGTGTATAAACAATATGTTGATGTAAAATAATTCTAATTTATGGGCAGTTTGAGTCTAAAATGCCAATTATATTTAAAATATCAAATTATTTCATTAAATATCGCAGATTCATGGGGCCTCCACAATCCCGGGGCTCTGCGCCCTGACCCAGTAGGGCCCAGTATGTTGATCAAGAGCGTTGGACCCTAAGGACTAATGAACCTAAGGCTGGCCTAAGGACGGCCCTGATCAATGAGACTGGACCCCTTGGTAAAAAAAAGTCTGTTTTAGCCTTCCAGGGGCCCTACCACCATCTTTTACAAAACAATATTGTTGCAGGAACGTTTTGTTTCAGGCTTAAAACAACATTACTCATATTCGTACCATGACCTCCACCAAAGTATTAATGCTTAGTGCAGAGAAATAACGAATGATAACGAACGAAAGAACGAAAAACAAAACGAGATAACGCTATATGAACTGTATAACGCCATTTCTTTCATACAACGTTCCGATTTGCACTACAGTATAAGCTATCGAATTGTGTTGACGTCACCAAGACTTCCTATTAAAACATTCATAAAATAAGCTTACAGTAAGGACGCCGTGGTGCGAAATTGAGAAGTAAGGTTAAAATAATACTGCTATAAGGAATGGTGGTAAGGCCCCAGCACATCATTACAACACCACAAAGCAAGTAGAATTACAGTATTATTGTTAATCGTACCACCACAGATTACCCCTTTATTTGACCAGTTAATAATCTCTTTTTAATGGACCATTAAAATTACATTAACACTAAACTGCTTTTTTGTACATTTTTTCTAATTATCCTCCGGCGGAAAATCCTTTAGCGCTTTAAAGGCTTTTAAATTATAATAATGGACTTCCACTATGTTTCCTTATTCAATACTAGCGAACCGCCCTCGCTTCGCTTCGGTTTCGTTAAAACAATATTAAACTATACATATAAACCGTCCTATCTATCACTCTATCTATTGATGAAAACCGCATTAAAATCCGTTGCGTAGTTTAAAAGATCTAAGCGTACATACAGAGGCACAGACGGCGGGAAGCGACTTTGTTTTATACATACTATGTAAAGATTGAATATAAATGGGGCCATTTTGTTCATTGCTTACTTTCTTTTTGTATATGACTAGGTTAATCAGAATTGAAACCAAAACAACATTTTTTATAAATAATACAGGATTGTTCTGAAATTCTATCTGTACGTTATTCATTTCCATATAATGAGCTATTTTTAGATTTTAAGTAAGTTAAAATAATGACTGTTTTTCTGTTTGTAAATTCTTCTATGTGAGAACTTCTATTCTTCTATTTCTTCTTCTATTTCTAAGTGAGGTCGAAAATTTTATGGCCTAGATATTCCTAGATGTCGAAAAAAAAACAAATTATACGTCATTGTAATTGTCATTTATCCTGCTAATACGTGTATAATTTTTAAGAGTTCAACCTTCGTTAGTTTTGATTCCTCGACTCTTATAACAACAGGAATTCCCAAAATGTTTAAAATGATTAAACTGGAATAACGCTCCGTGATTAAGTTCCTTACAAAGGAAGGTGTTAGCCTGATCGATATCAAACAAAGGTTGGATAATATGTACGGGGATTCTTCTTCATCATTTTCCACCGTTAAAGGTTGGTGTAAGCAATTTCGCTTAGGATGAGAGTCCACCGACGACGAACCTCGCGCCAGTCGCCTCGTTGAGGCACTCACTCGAAACAACATCAAATTAGTGAGGAAGAAGTTCTGAGCGACCGACTGATAAGACGAAATAAATAGCAGCAAGGATTGGGCTTTCAAGAACTACAGTCCTTAGGATTCTTCATGAACATCGTCATATGAATAAGGTTAGTGCGAGGTGGGTGTGGAACTTCTAAGGAACTTTTGGAGGCCTTTCAGAGAATCGGAAACAATTTTTTGGAGTCAATGTTACTGGGGATGAAACTATAGATTTTACTATGATTCCCTTTCTAAAAGGGGGTCGATGGAGTGGCGTCGTTCTGGTGAAGCACCGCTTAGAACGGCAAAGGTGACTCAGTCCATCAAAAAGATTATGTCTTCGATATACTGGGATTGTCAAGGAATATTGCTTATAGACATAAAATAACGCAATACTACGGTGACTGGAAGCTATTATGCTAACCTTATAGAGCAGTTACGAGAAGCAATCAAATAGAAACGTGGTATGAAACTAAGCAAAGGTTCTCTTTTTCTTCTCCATGACAATGCACCCGTCCACGCTGCCGCAAACCTGATGTTTCAAAGTGTGGCTTCATGGAACTTCACCATCCACCCTATAGTTCTGACTTGGACCTCCCTTCGTATAAGTAATAGTATATATAAGAAATTAACAGTTAAGATAACATTAAAAAGCAACAAATATAAGATTAGGCAAACTCGTGTGAGTCCCACAAAGAATTTTTCCTTTGTTGCCCGTGTTACCAATTTTACTACCAGTAGTAATACGGGTAATTTGATTGCCTTTGTTACTACTGGAGTAGTTAGTTGTTACAAGGGAAATAAAAAAATGGACGTGTTAATACTTTCAATTTCAAATAGACAATAAACTGAAGGGCTACATACAAACTATTCTCATTCATAAAATAATCTGTAATTATATATTATACTAGCTGTGCCCTGTGCCCGTCAATTTTGTTGCACATAATATATAGCCTATGTCCATCTGGAATAATGTACCTTTCAAATGGTGAAAGAATTTTTGAAATCGGATTAGTAGTTTCGGAGATTACCTCCTACATACAAACTTACAAACTTTACCTCTTTATAATATTAGTATAGATTATTCACAAACATTTATTAATAAATATATTATATACTTTTCTTCTCGTCTATACTATGATACAATGCGAGAATCAACGCTTTCCGCCAATTATGACTTACAATTATGACTCCAAAATGTGGTCTTTAACGGTTAGCCTGATTCATAAGTTTAGAGACGCTCGGCGACCTATGGAGAGAGCTATGCTCAGAGTTTCTTTATGGAATAAGATCCGAAACAAAGGGTTTCGCCAAGGATTCGTCACTGACACAGCTCCAGAATTAGTAAAAGAAACTGGTAGGGGGAGAGTGCACGCTGCAATCCAACAGCCGCTGGGCGCACTCGACTGGCCACGTTACCTGGTTACGCATACCCCCTCGTGTTGGAGGTGTCCATGGGCGGCGGTAACACTTACCATCACGTGGGACCGCTTGATCGTCCGCCCACTAGTCTATAAAAAAAACCTCTCTCTCACAGAAGACTACCTTGAAGTGTACTGCATTTCCCACTTTATCATACTTCCCTAATGTACGTACGTGTTTCGGTGGTGAGTGAGATGTGCCAGAGCCCATTCCCATTCCTTTCTCCAAATCCATTCCTATATCTCAAAAGGTAGGCAGCGCATCCGGGGTCGTGCCAACGTTTGTTATTCTGGACTAATGTTGGCATGTATCGCGGATGTCTATGGACGACAGTATCCACTTACCATCAGGTGGACTGTATGCTCGTCTGCCGCCTACGTCCATAAAAAAAGAAACTGAAGTGGCAATGGACAAACCATATCTGTCGCAGGACCGACAACCGATGAGGTAGACGAGCCCTCGAACGGAGGCCACGTACCGGTAAACGCAGTGTGGGACGCCCTCTGGCCAGGTCTACCGACGACTTAAGGAAATTCGTCTATGGCGGTTCGATGGGAAGAGCCGAGAATCGAAGACTATATCGAGCAATGGAGAGACATAGGCTGATAGTATGGTATACTCATACAAATGAGTATACCTGACGAAGTCTTCCGTAAAACGAGAAATAAATCCTTTATTTATTGATGGAAGGTGCCAGATAATCAAACAGTTCACCTGGTGGTAGGTGATGGATATTTGTGATACATGCTAACATTAATCAAAATTAACGAACATTATTGTGTTTGGAAATGCGCTGCCTGCCTTTGAAGTTTTAGAAGTTAGTATTTCGAAAAAGTTTTGGGAACAGTGGGGAGTGAAAATCATAATGGAGTATATTAAATTATTAAAACCGTCTGAGATTTTTTTGTATTAAATTTTTAAAAGTATCAACTTGCTGATAATCTGCGCCGAAAAAAAGTTTTACTAAAAATGCACAAAACAGTGTACGGTGACTGGAAAAATAAATTGTCCTTTTTGCACAGAGCTACGAAAACGTTATTTGTAGAAAATACACGAGAAAACTTTCTACTTGTTGATTATGTGCGCAACAGTTATTCCGTTTCCTTTGTTTGCGAATACAAAGATTTTTTGCGCCAATTTTACCCAAACAACAAAGAAATTCTGTACGAAAGAAAATTACCTACTCAAATTACACCTACATAATTTTTCGCCTTCGCAAATACACATTTAATTCTTTTGTTAACACGCAACGAAATTTTCCTTTGTTTGTAATTCGGAATAAAATATTAAAGATATTTTATTTTTAATACGAAAAACTCATCGTTTTTACTTATTTAAGTATATTTGCTTTTTTATTATTATATTAAATATAAAATAACTGCATTTTTCATATAAAGGATTAATGTGTCTCTTATAACTAAAACTTACCTTCAAAAATCCGCAGATCGTACACGAGGGAGAAAAATCACTATATTTATTTCAAAATGTTTAATCGATGGCAAAAAATATTTTGTGCTTTTTGTTTAGCGCGACGGCACGTCTGTACCTCTGGGCCGCTAGTGCGAGACTGCAACAGAACCGCTACAGTTCCAAATGGTAATTTACCTGTTACTTTGTTTCCCTAGGGGCGGAGGTTTTAGGGGTGGGTTGAAACGGAACGTAATAATAGTGCCGCGGTGCGGTGATTTTAGAACTGTTCTGGTAACAAGTATATATCTTAAACCAGTTGCTGAAAACTTAACGTCTTTTTATTTTTTTATTGTAACTTTATTTTACTAAACATAGCAGTTGGAACTATTAGACATAAAATAACTGAATTACAATAATTACTAGTTATAAAGGTAATACAAAATATTAATCGACGTAGCGAACATTTGAATGAAAAAAGTGAAAAGAAATATGTATCTGAATATTTCTATTTACTCTTTTGGTACTTATCCATCGCCTCCAATGAATGCCCTTTACCATTGGAGCCAACAGTAAATTCACATCTTCGCTTTTACTGTGAAAAAGAACTGTTCCAAAGAAAGCATCAGTTCCAGAAATATTTATTAACAGCATGATTCCATCATCCTGACACGACATCTGCTTTACCCTGGCCATATTTTATTCTATACACGTTTCCCCACCCTACGTAATACAATTTGCGTCTACCTATCTCCCTCACACCAAAGACAGTTATGAGAGTTTTGAATAAGACAGAAAAGGACAGGCATATTGACTTAATGCGACTGTAATGAATAGGAACGTGAGTCAGTTCATATTAGTGAGAATGTGTAATTATATTGTTTTCCTTTGCCCGCAGGGAAAGATAGGAATTGTATTAAACGTAGTCATTAAAGTTCTATTTGCGGAAGTAATTAAATAACGTGTATTGAGACTACATTAAAGATAGTCTCGAGTCGGTATCCGCATAAAAACAAACTTCTTTGCAGCTCATTGTCAAATTATTTAATAAGTGGTCAGGTTGCGCCGACTGCAAATATAACGTTGTAGAACACACTTATTTATTCAGTTAGTCCAAGGAAAATAAACTTTAAAATCACATTAATAACTCGATTACGAACGCAAAAATGATTGTAATCTTGTGAATAGGGACCTTATTGTCGGTTCTACTTTCCCAGAGACTTCAGTACTATATATATTCAGTATTTTAAACATATAAATAACATAATTGTTTTTTGCTTTAACTTAAAAATGACAAGACAGAACATGTTTCTATTTAAACAGAATATTAAAACAACGTAATTCTAAGTTAGATAGATAATCATAAACTAAAGTTAATAAATAATAATTAGGAATAATAATTAATGAATATTACAATCACGTAGTACTTAATGGACCTTAACTGGATGGTGGTTCGATATTTAAGAATGCGTGACTTACTGATCACGGATTTTTATAATCAGTCTACCCAATATTAAAGAGCGGGAATAAGGTGAGGTTGACAGAGGTTTTCGCTTCACTTGTTATCACCCCAGCGCCCTCTATTTCCTATGACACAAGCACACTAAAGTATTACCGGACGTTTACTAATTTTAACTTTAATTACAATCATCTCAAGTTATCTAATTAATTCACAAAGTATTTACTACTGACCATTCAATTATGATTTTAAAAGGTAGTAAAATAATGACCCAAACACGACAACTAGCGACATCTTCAGTTTCCCTCCGACATATAGATGTTTTATAACCTACAATGAAAAGGCAATAAAATTAGGGGAATTAATTCACAACTCTCATTCGTGAGCTTTAGCGTTAGCTATTAAAAAAAAACTTTAGCATATCCACCAATATGCACGGGGCCCGCGTAATGCGTCCTGTGGTAGGATGTTATAGACCGTTTGAACCTTCATAAATTATTTGGCATAATAAATTTACGTATCGAAATATTTGCATGTTTTAGAGAAATAAATTATCGATTCTCAATTTTAAGACGCGCCGTCTACATCGCCGAGTACTGTACTGTAGTAGCAGAGCGGTGAATAAACATCATTAGGATCCTTGTAAAGAACTGAACAATTTAAAGGTCAACCCCGCATTAGGGCAAATTGTTGAATTAGGCTATATTCTGATGAAACTCTCGTTGGCAAGCGTTATTTACACTTGTTCATTTACAGCATTTTGTGATTTGGCATTTAATTTGTGATTTGGAGGTCTGTTAATTAATATTAACATTTAATATTCTAAGTTTTATATAAAGTTAAATTACATAATACTATTCCTCGTACGTTCGTATGTAATTGGAGAATTCCTTGACTCAAACTTACTTGATGATGTAATGAAAAATGAATAAGAAAGTATTAAGAGAGAGAGAGAGTGAAAATCTGCAAACAGATGATGAAAACAATAGAAGAGAGGACAATGTAGATAAGAATACAACAAACAAACGGTAACCAAGGTGTTGCCAAATCAGGAAGGGAAGTTAAGAATCCAAATACTTTAAACAATTATGAACGTTGGACAGCATACAATTATGTACAGGAGACCCTATAAGTTTTAATGAAGCATTGAGTGAAGGAGATGAATGAAAGAAAGCTATTGAAAATGTGTTAGAAGCGCATGAAAAACTTGAAACAGGGGCTAGTAAAGGCTAGGGCAAGGAAGCTGAATTACTTGAAGACAAAAAGGTAATACATACGAAATTGATTTTTAGAACAAAACAAGATGACACAAAGAAAGCAAGTTTGGTGGCGAAAGGCTTCTAAAAAGAATCTACAAAGTATGTATGACTGCTATTCGCTATTAGCGTGGCTGTCAATTATTAGACTGCTATTAAGTCACTCCGTACAAAGAAATCTACCAATAAGATTAATGGACATTCCCACAGCTTTCTGAAACGGGGATTTAGATGTCGAAGTGTACATTAAATGTCCAAAAGGTCTCAACACAGAACAAGATAAAGTTTTTCGATTAAGGAAGGTATTGTATAGATTAAAAGAAGCATCAAAATTATGGAATAAATTTCACGACTTCATTCCGAAATGTGGATTTGTTTAATCAAAGTATGGTGTATGTTTATATATTATACAAAGGATAGGGTACGGATACTTATTTTTGTGGATGATATTAGAAGCAGAAATAACTGTTACAAAAGGAATTTAAAGCCAAGGATCTAGGAGAAGTAAAAATGGAATGGAATGGAAATTGACAGAACTAAGGATGAAATAAAAATCAAACAAACAAAATTGATGTTATCTAGAAAAGACATAAATTAGGTAGATATAATGCTTAAATACTGATCACTGTAAATTAGACACGAAGGAAGTCGCGGCGACAACTAGGTATTAGTTACGGTAGAGTTTTATCGCTAAAGAAATTCAACATGGCAGCAATTAAATACAAGCAATAAAATACATACAAGCAATATTGTACCTACATGACTAAAAACTACATACATGACTACAAAATACATACATGACTACAAAATACATACATGTCTACAAAATACATACATGACTACAAAACACATACATGACTACAAAATACATACATGACTACAAACTACATACATGACTACAAACTACATACATGACTACAAACTACATACATGACTACAAAATACATACATGACTACAAAATACATACATGTCTACAAAATACATACGACTACAAAATACATACATGACTACAAAACACATACATGACTACAAAATACATACATGTCTACAAAATACATACATGACTACAAAATATATACATGTCTACAAAATACATACATGACTACAAAACACATACATGACTACAAAATACATACATGACTACAAAATACATACATGACAACAAAATACATACATGACTACAAAATACATACATGTCTACAAAATACATACATGACTACAAAACACATACATGACTACAAAATACATACATGACTACAAAATACATACATGACTACAAAATACATACATGACTACAAAATACATACATGTCTACAAAATACATACATGACTACAAAACACATACATGACTACAAAATACATACATGTCTACAAAATACAGACATGACTACAAAACACATACATGACTACAAAATACATACATGTCTACAAAATACATACATGACTACAAAATACAGACATGACTACAAAATTACTTAATTTAGGTTTAATATAAACGGGCGAAACCGCTGGTATAAGCTAGTGTTATTATCTAAGTGGAACAATTCTCTTTACAGTGTAGTAAAATAGCAGTGAATTCAATTAACAAAACATTAATAAAGTCCTGCGCTGCGCAGTTTCTAACTGAAAGGCTTTTGCAACTACATTTTGCATATTGCCGACACCTGTTTTGCTTTTGGAAATTGTTCTGTATGTATAACACCTGTTATGGAAAATGTAACCTTGAAGCCAAGACTTAAGGTACAGTTTTGATTACATTGGAAATGATTTGAAATCCTTTGACTAAATAATAGTAGAATGCTTCAGAATTTGAAATTATAGCTGAGAGCTTAGTGCATAAAACGGTTCAGTTTCTAACTGAACTGAGAATGTTTAGCCTCTTAATATGAAATACATGGCCTACAAGCACCCAACCCACACGCGGACACGCGTAGACACACGCATACACTCATACTAGATCCACATCGATACACCGTGTATAATATGTGACACCATATCATACCGTCGACTTATGTTTGTTCCACCACTTCTAGGTGAATTGCCAATTCTGCCTCTCCCGAGGGCCGCCACCACACGGTTTTACGCTCTTCTCATCCAGTCACTACCGGACAACTTCTTCAAGTCCATCTGACCGGAGTGCGTCCCACACTGCGCTTCCCGGTACATACAGAGGGGAGAGTACATTTTTGAGGGGGAGAGTGCACGCTGCAATCCAACAGCCGCTGGGCGCGCTCGACTGGCCACGTTACCCATCTCTCACAGAAGACTACCTTGAAATGTACTGCATTTCCCATTTTATCGTATTTCCCCAATGTATGTACGTGTTTCGGTAGTGAGTGAGATGTGCCAGAGCCCATTCCAATCCCATCCTAGCCCTCCCCATTTTCTCAACCCTTTCTCCAAATACATTCCTATATCTCCAAAGGTAGGCAGCGCATCCGGGGGCATGCCAACGTTTCTCATTTTGGACTAATGTTGGCATGTATCGCGGATGTATGGGCGACAGTATCCACTTACCATCAGGTGGACTGTATGCTCGTCTGCCGCCTTCGTACATAAAAAAAAAAAAAAAAAAATAAACAGAGCATAAATTATATTCGACTATTTCTTTGTTGACATACTGTATGTTTTTATTCTGTGTCGTCAAAGCTCCAAATTTTCTAATATTCTTTGCGTTTATTGTGAAAAAAAAAGTCACGGATTACTTTAAGAAGGTGACAGACGAGCAAAGACGGCAAGTGGACCCTTTCGCTTATGTAATTTCGTAGTTTATCTATGCAATATATAAATATTATTTAATAAAATAAATTATTTGTGCAAGAAAACAGTTTTGAGAGTATAATACAATTATTATTAGGCTGTTTACGATATACCCGCAAGACAAAAGTGACAAATGAACCTACCCCCCAAACTGTTTACAGCTGTGTGACTCGCCTCTACTCTAAAGCTGATTCAAAGTTTAGCAATGAAATATTTTTTAATTTGTATCTTTAGTTAGTTTATTTTGGTTATTCATAAGTTAAGTTAAGTTAATATTAAATGCGTCTACCGGCCTCCTTGTTGAAGTTGAATTCTTTAATCATTTACTGTTATGTATTTAACTAATATATAGTTTGTTTCGATGATCGTTTTTCTCTGCCCGAACTATAATTAATGAAGTATAATGCCATACTGTTAGTGATCAATAAATAATAAATTTATATTCTTTGTATAATGATTCTGACATTTTGTTTCATGTATAAAATATTATTTACCAATGACAATACTATGTAATTTACCTATTCGATACTGTAATTACAAAATGTAGAAGTTCAATCTATATCATCGGTGTCGCGTACTGTTCGGACCAAAATATTATTTTATATCGCAACTCGTAGGCTGTGGAACGAACTGCCTCAAGAGGTCTTCCCATTAAGCTAAGACATGGGGTTCTTCAAGAAAGCTGTGAATAGGATTTTGTAACGTCAGCGGCGCACCCGCATACCCTCTGGTGTTGCATGTGTCCATGGGCGGCGGTAACACTTACCATCACGTGGGCCCGCTGGTTCGCCCTCGTCTATAAAAGAAAAAAAAATCTACTCGTACATCGGTCGTTTTTATTTGAGACTGGTCAAGTCTGAAACCATTAAAAATAGAGAAATTTATTGTAAGGAACTCAAAAAGCGTCGATTTTAGAGTTATGAAAAACTGCATTCAAATATTTTCAAAGAAACTCATAGGTAGACAACAAACGGGAATCTAATACGTTCATATTGAAAAAAAATCGAAAGTATTGCGTTAATTGATAGTGGCAGGTTCTATATAATAAACGTTTATAAGCATTTATATACGTGACAATGTTAGACGTTGCCTGGCGTTGGCATGTCTTGCAGATGTACACGAGCGACAGTATTCGCGCACCATCAATAAGGCTGTACGTTTGTTGACTACTTGTATTCTAGAAATAAGTCTCCAAAGTTCTTATTATGAATTGTCGTGTCGTGTCGGCCGGCTTCAAAATAAACACAACCGTATCTCCTCTCGTGGGTTTCGTGTCGTGGTCACTAAGGAATAACAAAGTCGCTACCACGAGCGCCGAGGAACTACATCATCTCTTAAAGAGTAGACATGCTAACCCGCTTGGCTAGCCTGGTGTTAAGGACATACACCCCTCACGCACAAGACAATGTCCACGAGGAGGCCAATATCCAGTAGTAGATGATAAAAGGGTTGGTTATGGTTTACGAAATATAACATTTGAGATTTTCGCATTTGTCACACATATCTATCTATTTTAAACGGGTCTGAACGCGGACGTTTGCCTTATTTTACTCGGCGTTTCGGTTGTGTTGAAGCAACAATGGTCACGAGCTGACTGAAGAGGCGGAGAGTCCACGTCGAGAATTGCCAGCAGTTTCATCAACTTCCCGCATTTGGTCTGCATGCGGCACACAACGCTCACAATATCTGAAGTAGCGTCAGGCGTAAAATCGAGAAGTTTAATTTTATTCACAAACAGCTATAGAACCGCCTCTTCAGTCGGCTCGTGACCACGGTTGGTGCCACCCAACCGAAACGTCGAGTAAAATAAATAACATAAACTAACACGTTGAGACCCGTTTAATTAGATAAATACGGATTACGAATTTTACAGGTTGCAAGTGTAATTGTAGTTACTTTTCTCGATCTATTACAAAAGTTCAAAATTGGTAAGAAATAAAATTACTTTATATAATATTAAAAATTTAATTTCACAGATCATACATACACTTACAGACAGTCCCTATCCAACAGTCGTCTCTTAATCACACACACATACAAATACTTTTTGGCAAAAGCGACTAAAACTTCCTATCATATACAATATTTCTTAATAAAGATTTAAATAAAGATATCTGTATCCTCTTAGGTACATGCACTCGCACCGATTTACATACACGTAGTTTAGCTGTTTGTGGATACATTGTATGAATACGTATAGCGAGTAGTACAGAGTAACAAAGTCAGAGACTAGTTAAAAAAATAGATAAACTGTTTAAAGAAAATATCAAGTTCAGAAAAAAAATCGTACAAGTGTTGTCAGTAATTAAATGTCAAGAGGGTACAGGTACTTTTTTAAAACCTGTACATTCTTATTGCATTATTGGAATAAGAAATATATAGGGAAAGGCTTAATCTTTTTGTTGTATTTTTTATGTATACATATACAGTACACGGCAATATTTATAACACGTCGTGAATGAGAAAGAGATAATCGGCTATTATGGTTTTTGTAGAACGCCATCTTTTTGCGACAATTTTTGCGTAAAATGATGCCAGTCAGTTGATGTTAGCCTATAAACACCCACTGCAGGGCAAAAGTATCCCCTAGTAAATGACTAGTGGGTTTCAGGTCACAATCCACCATGCGGGCCCAGTGCGGCACATACTCCAAATTTTTTTTTTAATGTTGTTACAACAGTCGTTTCTAAATAGTGTATTTCAACGCAACGTCCGACAAAATCTATATCTCATTCACAATATGCTCTATATATTATTATCGGGCACTGATATCTACCTAATTTGTTTTTTTGCGATCTAGGGATTTAATAGCATTTGCTACACAGATACCTAGATCATTCGTTCAGAATTGAGGCAGTATTCAAGATACGCAACTGAAACTGAAGTCATTGCCATAACGCAAAAACTGAAAATAGAATTTTCAGTATCAAGAGTGAAAAAACTGGTAGAATCGATTCGATTCTACCGGCTTTTTCACTAGGTTTTTTCATGTTCATTTCTAGTTTATCTTTATTCTACGTGCAGTTGCATTCTACGTGTAAAACCCGCGCCGCGACCCGCCCGGCTCTCGGTACCGGTTACCTCATTACTGAATACATTACTGAGTAATGAGGGCTACGAACGTTTTAGATAAAACAACGCTATTTTTGATGCATTCCCTGAAATAAATTTATTTTTCGCTAGAACGGTCTTATTAAGTTAAATAAGTTAACATGTTTCAGGTTTTGCTTTATTTCAATGTGTAAAATTATGTTATGATATACAACAAAAAAATATCAAATAAACTACAATGATACGATTGTGTAACACAAGTTTTATGGTTATAATACAATTTGGTACAGAAAGACCACATTCAACGGCCCACATAGAGAACTGCGGATCTACACAAAAACAATATAGCCACATTATAAAGATTAACTTGTTTTTATCTTCCCGGTACACGATTACTTTAATGGCATTTAATTTAATTGTGGATATGCAACAAAAATTGAGATATCCATTTCCGTCATCACAAATGGATACACACATATTCACAGGGACGTAACTAGGCTAAATATCAGCCGGGGCAATACCTCACTTTGGCGCCCCCTTTTATTAATATTTATTATTAATAATATTAATATTCATTTATTTAAATTTTATTATGTTTATCTTCCACTTGTATTTTTTGGAAAACAACAATTGCCATTTTGGCGCCCCTGAAAACCCGGCGCCCGGGGCAAAAGCCCCGTCAGAATCACCCCCCCCCCCCCACCCCGCAGTTACGTCCCTGCATATTCACGAACTATTGGGCAGTTTTTTGTCACTATGCTTTATTTTTTGTACTTTTTAGTTTTTGTAATTTTTTTTTTGGTATCCTTTTTTGTGTTTGTGTATGTCGGAATAAAGTTCTCTCAATGGTCAAATAAAAAGCAAAAAGTGTATCGAATCTCCTTTGTAAAGTCAACAGTGCACCCATCCCCCGTGGTTTTACAGGTGTTTATAGTCGGCTATATATATGACCTATGTATCACCATGTGGACCCTTCATTTAAAAAAATCTGTGTAGCATAGACCTAGCAAAGACCAAATATAATCAGCTTACAGCTCAGTATGACTGGAAGGAAACTTCTTCAGAACTGCATGGTACAGATTATAGAACGCATACACGGATACACTCAATATCACCACCAGTGACCCTCCGAAGACGAAACTGAGGAAGTTCCCGTCAATCATAGTGGTTCCTTGTAGGCTTCTCGCTTGACCTTGGAACAGGTCTTTCGTGCCAGCACCAGCCGCCTTTCGTTCTTCCATCATCCTTTTCATTGAGGAGAGACGTTCTTTTAGCTCGTCTATCGATTCTGTCATATCTTCTGAAGCTGCAACAAAATATTTTTATTTTGATTAGGGTCGGATTTTTTGAAAAGTATAGACGTATATATATCCTAACGGTATATTTGGAATATATCGGTACCTTGAATATCGAAAATAAATATCGATATATCGGTTGATTATTTACCACTTTCATAATTAAGTATAAACATTAAAACAAGGTCCGATCTCCTAATGCCCCGAATACATATTTATTGCATTCAGTGTCAGGACCCTAGGCCCGTGGAGTCCTAATGTGCATTGCATTTATATTTTAAGGATATCACAAAGCGCTTAGTCATTATCGCGCACAACAAATCACCCTAGCAAGGTAACGCCGCCAGTACGCTGGGTACCACAGGGAGCAATTTTGTACAATATGCTCCATATATACGTATACGTTGAGCACCTTATATAATAATGCGCTCAACTTAATATTTAGATTTTTTTATGAAGTAACATAGTTTTAGATATTTTACGTTATTCTTTAATTAGTTACTTTTTTCAATAAGTTAATTTTTACATAGTATAAAACAAAGTCGCTTCCCGCCGTCTGTCCTTCTGTATGTACGCTTTGATCTTTTAAAATCTTTTAAGGATTTTAATGCGGTTTTCATCAATAAATAGAGTGATTCAAGAGGAAGGTTTGTACGTATAGTTTAATATTGTTTTAACGAAACCGAAGCGAAGCGAGGGCGGTTCGCTAGTAGTTATATATTAAGTATATAACTTATATATTAGTATTGTTTTTCACTATTTGAATGAAATCGATATGTTTTGCAATAAAGAAGGTTAACGTTATAAAAAAATGTAATGTATTAGTTGATTACAACAAATAAAAAGCATTTTTTGATTTTTTATAAACGATTTCTCATACACTACCTACCTAGATAAACCAATATATATCTGAGATAGGTACAAGTTTTTGAATATGATTCACTTCTATATTGATAATAACATCATGTGTATATTTATATTATAATATAACACTTAAAACATTATGCAATATCGTTCTACACAATATTGCAATTCAATTTGTACCGGGAAATATTGCAAGGCTTTTAAGCAATCAGTATTTTCTTGGCACTATCACTCAACTAATAAATGAACTATCAAAACAAATAATTACATACCTTCAGTCTCTCTTTCTGGACTCATTTTCCCCCCTTTTCAATCACAAATATTTACAAAATGCTTCTTGCTCGCGTTTGGTTATGTTCCTGCAAGATGGCGATAGCGCATGCGCCTCACTTTCGGGATACCAGGGAACTATTGATCGGGACCCGGGAAAGCCTAGCTCATGTCTAGACTCCACTTACTCAGCTCGTTCGAGTATAATAATGTATTGTAAGGTAATTGACTGTCTCTTGAGATGGACAAGTCATTGATTGTCAAAGCTAAAGGAAAAACAAGACCAGGTTATAAGAAAATTCATTATAAAATATACCGCTTGAGCTTGTGAATAGTTGAGAACAAGAGGAGGTAGCGCTATTTGTGTGTCTCGTGTGAGGTTGTAATGGCGCTACTGAAGACTCACGTCAACTAATAATACTTATATAACTAATATGGGAGGCTGCACGCTGCAATCCTACAGCCGCTGCGCGCAGTCAACCAGACAGGTTACCCCTCTCACACAGGAGACTACCGTAAAATGTACTGCATTTCCCACCATATTCTGTTACACTAATGTTCGTACATTTTTCGTTACTGAGTTAGATATATCAGAGTCCATTCCCATCCCATCCTATCTTATTTCTCCCTATTGTATTTGTATCAGCCTTAACGTCCCACTGCAGGACGCAGGCCTGCCCTAGTAAATCACTGGGGGATTTCAGGCCGTAGTCCCACTGCGGATTGGTGGATAACATACTTCAGATTTTTTTTATTTCTGGAGCATTCGGGTCTCCTCACGATGTTTTCCTTCACCGGCGAGCTACTAGACAATTTTTAAAAATCCGTACCTACTTAAATAGAAACTGCGGTACCGGCCGAGGATTTGAACTCACGATCACAGGAATGTGTCGAGTATAGATATCACCTAGACTATCACCGCTCTCCCCGTTATGTACTATGTATTGCCATTTCAGCATGTTGATTCTGTGAATTATGGGCGACTTGAACAAGTTCGCCTGTATTTAGTACTGGATGAGAAGAGGCGAAGATGGTGGGCAAGCTGCGGGAGAGGTCTATATCCAGTATTGGAGAGACGTGGGGTAGTGGCATACCATAAATAACTTGTATACCATGATACAAGTTATACAATCACTAGAAAGTTTCCAGTACTATAGAAAATGCGGACTGCACTGCCGTTCCCCCTGATAAATGGTACCGAAACTAGTTTTCCATCATAATTTCTGATATGTGATCTCTTTTCTGCTTAAAAAGTACCCACTTCGCCATCTATTAACAATTGTCAAAAACAGAATGTAATTCATTGCAACTACTTCTTGCAGATCTTTTACCATAGTTCACTTTGTCATCACTAGATGTCGTTATAACAAATTTCTTTATTGAGAGCGTTTTAAGAATATTTGCAAAACACTTTATTGGTCCAATATTAAACAGATTAAAATTGTACTGAAGTAAAGTTTATAAAAAAAGTATATCATTAATATACTTTAATTTAATGTAAAAAGTTTATATCATTTAATACTTACTTTCTTCTGGAAATTTACTACTTAAATTTCCTACCCATTCTTCAAATTTCTTTACTAACTCTTTCACTGTGCAGGCTGTTAGACTTTGGAATTCCTTAACAGTTGTAATGACAACTGGATCGGATTCCATAAGGAATATTGTAATAGGATCGGACTGTCTAGTTTTAAAAGGCAAGTTGGAAAACATTATTCTATGAGTTAGTTTCTTTGATTTTCTATTTTCTTCTCTCCTTTCAGCGAGACTTGGCACCAGGTCATAAGGCTCGCTCAACACAGGCGTGGCTAGACAGGAATATTCCCGACTTCATTAGAGCTGAAGACTAGCCGTCATCTAGTCCCGATCTTAATGCGCTTGATTATGATTTATGGTCTATTTTTTATATATTGTTTTGCTCTAAACGCCATGATAATATTGACAAGGACTTCCCCCTCGCTACACCGTCAACACACACTGGCCAACACTTTTACCAGGTATCGGCACGTGCCTGGACGCTTCTTAACGATTCGACCCCCATGGTACCCTCCCAAAACAACGCCTCGAGGTCCGTTCCTTCCGCCGCGCGCCGGTCTATAGGTGTGGGAGCCCTAAGTTTTTTGTTACACATTTTTTGCTCCTGACTGAGCGCTTTTTGCACTCTAAATTATAAATACCCAGTGACTCTTGAAAGTCCATTAGGGCCACAAGAATTCAGTCATTCCGAGAAAGAAAAAGGCTCATGATAATATTGAATCCCTAAAACATCCCATGAGGGTGGCAGTTGCAATATTCCCATGGAAAGGGCGCGTGTTTCAATCGAAAATTGGCCACAACATTTGAAAGATTGTATAAAAGCAAATGGTGACCATTTCGAATAAAAGTTACTTTTAAAGGCCAATTTAAAAGGAAAAAAAAAATTATGACATAATTTAGTTATAACGAATATATAAGTAAATAGGTATATTTATATTTATTAGACTAGTCTACACCTCGAAAAAATACCCACGGATTTAAGTTTTTCCTGCAGTAACCTTTTATTTTCCCGGGAAGAACTGTGCTTTTCATAGTTCAGTTTATTTCAAACAATCAAAGAGACATCGTTTCATTTTTAATAAGTACCTATAAGAATGCATGCGGTCTGAGGTGCCATCCCCCATTGTCTGTATAGGTCCTTGACGAAAAACGTTGACGACCACTGAAAACGAGACTATTTTTTTTGAATTTCCTAAAAACAAGCAAAATTATATTTTAAAAAAAGCTGTTTTTTACTATTTTATCTTGTTATATATTTAATACAATAATTTCTAACTGGTTCAGCGTTATTTCAGTTTTTCACGTTTTATTTCTCCTGTAAAGTTGATTTCTTTCGTTTACACTTTTATTCGATTTTATTCGATGAACTTATCGATATAGATTACGGTGTCATAACGTCATAATCCCTGAAACGGCTTAGGCCTTTACGTCTGTAAATAATGTAGATAAGTATTTACAGAATGAAGCCTTTTTATTATATTAACTAGCAGTCGCCTCCTATCCTATACGTCACATTAGATATTCTGATTTGCTTAAACGTTTTGTAAAAATCAGTGGTCGTCAAAGTTTGAAGCCACTGAACAACCGTACTGTTCGTAAATCTTACTGTGAGCTACCAAAAGAAACCAAGACATAAATATATTTTTTTCTAACACATTTATTTATTATCTATAAACATACATTTCTAGAAAACAATATATCCAATTGAATAAAATTGTTTATATTGTAAAGAATTTAAATGTTTTTCATCTGACTAATTAAGTTGTTTAAGTAATGAGAAGGATGGTACTCTTTGTTTTCATCAAACATTTTTTTTAATGTTAGGTGAGTAGGTCGTAGCTGCCATTCGAATGCAGTTGTCCAAATGTTCATCAGTCAATCTGTTTCTGTAGTTCGGCCTGAGCTGATTAGTGCAACTTCAATTTACCCAACCTGAGCGTGACCGCGATCTACTTAAAAGTTCCTATGGTCTAAATCATATATGGGCAACAACCAGCCCGCGGGCCGGATCCGGCCCGCTGTAAGATATGATCCGGCCCGCGAGCCATTTTGAAAAAACCCAATTAAAAATATATTACATTAGGTACTTATACTCACGGGAGTGACAGTGAGGCGGCAAACATCAAATCCTTTGATGTTTGTTGATAATCGCCGCCACTCGGCTTGCTCGATCAAATTCTTTGAGGTTTGCCGCCTCACGGGCGACACATCAAAAGATTTATTGCTTCTCAATTATTCTAAACTAGTTTATTCCAGATTATTCCTTCATTTTGCCTATATAAGCGGGTGGATGGCCCGAACGTTAGTTCAGTTCTATTTGAGCTACCGAGGTGATAACTTGGACAAGCGATATCCTAGCGAACTGCTCGAGCCGTCAACATGCTTTGTGACTTTGTGTGCATCTTGAGTGGTTACTAACTATAGTTTGTTATTAAGTTTATTGAACGAAAAGTAAACAAAAATGATGTCTGGTGGAAAGAAACGAAAAGTAGATACAGAGGGTCGCCAGTTTCAAGAAAAATGGACTGAAGAATTCTTTTTTATCTTGCACAATGGTAAGCCTATTTGTTTGCTGTGTAATGAATCCATTTCAGTAATGAAAGAATTCAATATAAAGAGGCATTACTCAACTAAGCATGCTACGCTGCACTCACTGACAGGACAATTAAGAACAGACAAAATCCAGAAGCTTACCGCAAATTTGGAAAAACAGCAACAAATGTTTCATAAACAAAGAACACAACTTGATAATGTTGTGAAAGCTAGTTTTATAGTTAGCTCAAAATTGGGAAAGGCATTAAAACCATTTGCCGAAGGAGAATTTATCAAGGAGTGTATGTTAGAAGTTTGCGGTATTTTGTGTCATGAAAAGAAAAATGAATTTGAAAAAATTAGTTTGTCAAAACGAACTGTTGTTCGACGTATAGAAATGATGGCTAATGATATAAAAACAACATTGACTGACCGTATGGCTGGTTTTGAATCATTTTCCATAGCATTAGACGAGAGCACCGATTTGTCTGACACAGCTCAACTGGCTATATTTATTCGAGGTGTTGATAAGGAGTTCACTGTTACCGAGGAATTGCTTGCTTTACAGCCGCTAAAAGGAACCACTACAGGAGAGGATATTTTTATTGAAGTTCAAAAGGTATTCACAAGTTTTGGCTTGCCATGGTCAAAATTAATTGGAGTATGCACTGATGGTGCACCTTCTATGGTCGGCTTACGTAAAGGTTTCATCGGAATTTTGAATGAAAAAGCAACAGAATTAAATGTGCAAAAAGATGATTTGATAGTCCTTCATTGCATTATCCACCAACAGAACTTGTGTTCTAAGTCCATTCGACTCCAGAATGTTATGAATGTGGTAGTAAAAACCATCAACTTTATTCGATCCCGAGGGCTTAACCATCGTCAGTTCAAGGCGTTTTTGGATGAAATATCAGCTGAATATAACGACGTAACATATTATTGTGAAGTCAGATGGCTGAGCAAAAGAAAAATGTTGAAACGGTTTTACGAGCTTAGAAATGAGATAGCAGACTTTATGAAAATAAAAGATAAACCACTATCTGAATTAAGTGACCCAAAATGGATATGTGACTTAGCATTTCTGGTCGATCTTACAGGCTATTTGAATGATTTAAATTTGAAACTTCAAAAACAAGGACAGTTAGTAAATGATTTGTACAGCCATTTGAAAGCGTTTCAGATCAAACTACGCTTGTGGGAGTCACAGATGCTGTCTGGTAACAGTTACCATTTCAACACGCTCTCTGCGTATGAAAATATTGCTTATGCTCAATATGCTGAAGAACTCAAGTTACTGTCGGAACAATTTTCCAACAGATTTAGCGACTTCAAAAACATGGAAGACTGTTTCAGTTTATTTGCTACTCCTACAAAATATAATGTACAAAATGCTCCAATACACTTACAAATGGAGTTGATCGAGATTCAAGAAAACTCACTCCTAAAATCCAAATTTGAAGACGTAGAGTTGTGCGATTTCTACAAAAAATACCTAGAAAAAGACAATTTTCCGCAGCTTAGAAAATTCGCAAGAAGATTGATTTGTGCGTTTGGCAGTACTTATAAATGCGAACAGTTCTTTTCATTGATGAAAGTTAATAAATCAACACATCGTACAAGACTGACTGACGATAATTTGGAAAATTCTTTACGTCTTTGTATCAGTGAAATTAATCCAAATATCGATGGATTAGTTTCCCAAATTCAAGCTCAAGTGTCTCATTGATTTCGGTGTATTTAACTTTCGTAGTTTGTAACAATTGCAAATTTAACGATTTAATTATAATGTACCATTTTTTTAAATTTCATTTTGTTATTTTAATAAATTGTACTATAATAACATTGTCGTATTATTTCATGTCTAATATCTATCGCAAAAAATATTATCACTACTATAAAATGCACTAAGTACTTTTAAACGCGGCCCGCGAACGTATTTGCACGCTAAAGTTTGGCCCTCAACATGTCAAAGGTTGCCCATACCTGGTCTAAATCGATGAGTCATAAGTCATTCGTGTTTCACTCAAAGCTTCGTTCTGAAACAGTTCTGAAGTTTCACTCAACTATTCACTTGAGTGATATTTCAGAAGTGTAACACTTCATTATGAAACAAATTATATTATAAATTTATGCCAAGAACATATTCCCTACGACATGTAAGTTGAAAAAAATATATTCAATATTTTTTTAGTCTAATCAAGTCACACACAAATAAAATGTTCTATAAGATATCTATTCCACATTTTATTGCTTGGGATTAACAACATGATAGTGTATACCTATGATATTCATATCTCTATTGATTTAAATATATATATATATATATATATATATATATATATATATATAGGTGAAACTTTGGTGAGTTGTTGTGCACGCACGCCCGCGAAGGTTTTTGAATTAGTACTTGAAGACCACGCGAACGAAGTCGCGGGCAACAGCTCGTGTTTAATAAAATCGTAACAAAGCCGTGTCAGTACATGAAATATTTTGTTGAAAATTTTTTTGACACAACCCAAATGAACAATTTTTGAATTTCTCGTCTTCCTGTCGATGAACTACAGACGTGTTTGAACGGGAATCACGCAAAAACCACAGAGCGAATTTGACTAGATCGATGTTTTGATCGTCGTCATACTCGTCAGGGAACTTGGACGTGTTACAGGGCGCCATGTTCAGAGTTTTTATGTTCGGATTTCAACACCTAACGTATGTCAGAAGTGTGACATTGGTTTTTTATTTTTCTCGGGGTAGTCATAAGGTGGTCCACTCCCTGGTTCCCGCTAGACGTTGAATTTTGGGACACTGTATAATAAAACTGTAGAACCAGCGTGTCTGTACATTGAATATATTTACCAAAAATTGATTGGGGGCGATGAAGGAAGAGTATCAGAAAAAAAAGACGATTTTGAATATTTTTGTCTGTCTGTCTGGCTTGTCTTAGCTTGGTGTTTCGAATAGGTTTTGTTTTATCGAAATCGGCTGACGGGAAGAAAAGACATCCCAATTTAAATTTTCAAAACTAAATTTTCACACGTACAAAGCCTAAAATGCATAAAAATATATTAAGTACGTACAGTTGGCAACAGGTTAATATACTTTAATACGGAATTTTAATACGCTAGTAATAAGGTCTGGAAACGGATGGTTTTCTGTACATTAACATGTTATTGAAGTATATGATACACCTTTATTCAAAATCGTAATCTGAAAAATGGGAAATCCCTAGTCGATCATTTTTAATCTAACGAATTATTCACATTTACTTATAAATTACAATAGATAGGTAATCTTTAGAGATTATTTATAGTCTAAAATTAATAAAAAAATTGCTACTGTAGTGATAACTAAATACCAAAATGTTGCAATCACTCGGCTCACTTACCTACTTATAGCTGGAAAGGAAATTTCCTTTACCTACACATACGATGTCAGCCCATATCGCCCCATTGCACCTTTGATCTTTACTGCTGCTAAAGTTCACGCACTCCTGGCACCAAAAGAGACAACTCAAAGGGCCCTTCTCACCACCTTCTGATGAGGAATCGGTAAGTTTTTGAGAACGTCCCTAAGGGCCAAGAAGGTGGTGATAAAGGTGGCGAGTTTTAAGAGTCAGTTGACCGACAATTATTGTGTATAATTATAAATAATATAATAATAAATAACGCCACACTCAATAGTCCACACTAGGATTCCGTGTGTCATGGGTCCAGAGACACATGCAAAGACAAACACGATACTTGTAACACCCAGACCCGAACATAGACATGTCTTTGTTTAAACAAATGATTGTCCGACCGGGAATCGAACCCAGGACGTTTTGCACACCATGCACACTACCAACTGGATAATTATCAGAGCAAACCTGCATCAATATCTTTTGGAGTTCCGCAAGGTTCCATTTTGGGGACATTGGTCGTCTTTATCTACATAAATAACGTCCATCATTGTAATAGTACTATTGAGTAGTTCCTCAAGGTCCAAGGCTTGTGGTAGCCGTTCAGTGGTAAAATGCTCGATGGGCAACAGCCGGTTTCTTCGAATTTGTTGATTAAACGTCTAATTGAGAACGAACTCAACGGGTCGATTATTCTGAACAATAAATTCCACGTAACGTTCCACAAACTGAACAAGCGTTTTAATAATAAGTGTCCTTGTGTCCATTCTTTATGTAATATAAGAAAACACAACCATAGCGTGTTTTAATTTAAGATAAAGCGCCATCTGTTTTCAAACTGCAGAATTACTTTTCAACATTTATGTTTTGAGGTCTGAACAGTAAGTTTAATAATTTCGACGCGTTGTTGAATCTTGTAATTTTCCATTATTAAATGGTGCTCAATAAACATTACTGTCAAATATGACATATATATCTTTATAAAAATGGTCACAAAAGGTTTATTAAAATCGAGCGTCCCTTTTGAAAAACCCAATGTGTCGAAATAAATAACTAAAATGTCCCGACGGACTGATTGACTAATTCATCAACACCGAGTCGAAGCCGCTGATGCTAGATAAGTTTTATGACGTCAGTAATTACTAAGGATCTCTTTTCTCACTTTTGGAAGAGGGGTAAGATGGAGGAGGACAATATATTGGTGAGGTTGCGTGGAATAACAAGAGATGGCGTAGGATATAATAGGATAGGATACGATTTCGTTCACGTGAACCAAATCGCGGACACATAGTTCTTAATAAATACACACAAAAATAATAGTTCGAGAAACAAGGAAATCCTAATCAATTTTTTATCTACAAGATTTAATATATGTTATCTAATCTAATTATAAATTCGGACATATAATAGATAAATTTTCATATAAAAGTAAAGGATAGTTTTACATTATGTTACTGATAACCAAAATGTCGCCGTCACTGGTTTGGGCTCTATTACTTATCGCTGGTAAGTACTTTTTGCTACATATCATATACCTCATCAATCATCATATAGCCGTACCATACCTTGCCATCAGCATATATCTCTCCACTACCGGATATAGGTCTCTCCCGTAAGTTTTTATAGGAAAGTAAGCGGACGAACAAGTGGCCCACGTGATGGTAAGTGGTTACCACCGTCCGTGGATACCTGCAACACCGGGTGGTAGGAGGAGGGTGATACGCCGTCGACCTTGCAAAATCCTATTCATAGCTATCTTGAATAACCCCATATCGGAGCGTAATGAAAACTTCTCTTGTACAGTTCGTTTTTTTTTTTTTTATATATACTAGTGGGCGGACGAGCAAGCGGTCCCACGTGATGGTAAGTGTTACCGCCGCCCATGGACACCTGCAACACCAGGGGGTATGCGGCCACGCCGCCGACCTTGCAAAATCGTTCCACAGCCTAAGGGTTCGAGGTATAAAATAATCAAAGGAGAGTATAAAATAATCGAGATATAAAGGAGAGTTTCTCGAACATCCGTCAAAAGCTAGTATGAAGAACTGTTATTGTCGTCTGGCCACTGTTATCCTCATTTGAACAGTTGTAGGCGAGACTTGTATGTAGCTTGGTTGCAGACAAGAAACGTATACAACCGAACCGTACGAGAAACTCTCCTTGTGTAAACGAGCCTTTGATCGAGGCGTAGGACAGCTTCGCAATAGTCATCTCATCTCACTAGTAGAATTATGATGACTTAGAGCCAAGTGCCGTCTGCAATAATGAAATTAGTGTTGTGATAGCGGCGCTGTTAATGATTCTCGGGATGTACCGCAAAACAGTATTTCGTAGTGCGGGATCCAACAGAAACTTTGTGCACGTTCCGTTAATATTTATTAGAAAATAAAGAATTTTTGTATTTTGCTCTAGATAAATAATTTTACAAAAATGATTGCATAAACTATGTCACTAAAGAAAAAGGAAAACCGTAAAGGATCTGCCCGAAATAAAGACTAGCAAACAGTCCTGATGGTAAGTGGATACTGGCGTCCGTGGACATCCGCGATACATAACAATAATAGCGCTAAAATGACAAATGTTGGCACGCCCCCGGATGTGCTGCCTATCTTTTGAGATGCAGGAATTGATTTTTAGAATGGCTTAGCAAAATGGGGAGGGATGGGAATGAGCTCTGGCATATCTCACTCACTACCGAAACACATACGTACATTGGGGAATAAGATACAGCGGGAAATGCAGTACATTAAAAGGTAGTCTTTAAAGAAATAAATAATGTTCTTTGTTCTTTTATTTGGTATTAAAAATTAAAAAAAATGTCAATTCCTTTTGCAGTTACGACAGCGTCAGGTGCCGCACCACAGAGCCGGTCCAACCGCATTGTGGGAGGGAGCCCTACTACTATCCAGCAGTACCCGACCATAGTACAGGTGAACTTCTGGAACATCTTCTCCCAATCCTGGAGTCAGTCGTGTGCTGCTAATATCTTGACGACCAGGTGGCTGGTGTCTGCTGCACATTGCTTCGCTGGCATGTGAGTCAAAAGTCTTAAATTTTAATCAAAACTGCACGTAATTGCTTATTAATAAATTCTATTGAGTTTCCATGGCATTCGCTAGTATATATAATATATTTATATTACTTATATATTACTATATTACACGGAAAACAATTTATATCTTTCTATAAATAAGTCGATTATAATCGAACGGTACAGGTCGCAAATTACAAATGGATGAAACATAATATTTCACGCCAGTAATTTATTGGTTTTTGTGCGTTTTTTTTATTACTTTTATGGAAGAACGCGGCAGATGAGCATAGAATCCACCTGATGATAAGTGAATACTTAAGCCCATAGACATCCATGATTCATGCCAACATCAGTCAAAAATGACAAATGTTGGCACGCCTCCGGGTGCGCTGCCTACCTTTGGAGATATAGGAATGTGTTTGAAGAAAGGGTTGGGAAAATGGGGAGGGATAGGATAGAATGGGATGGGAATGGTCTCTGGCATATCTCACTTACTACCGAATCGCGTACTTACATTGGGTAAAAAGGATAAAGTAGGATATGCAGTACATTTCAAGGTAGTCTTCTGTGAGAGAGGGGTAACGTGACCAGTTGAGAGCGCCCAGCTTCTGTGGGATTTCAGTATACACTCTCCCCGATATTGTACTAATAGTGCCCGCGCGACACACGAAATAATTCTCTAGTTAAAGTATATTGTTCTTAGCACGATTCCTATGGGAACCGCATATTGATATGGATAAAAAGTACTCTAAATGTTAATTTTATTAAAACCCGTTCAGTGTTTTGCGTGACGTGCGTTCAGACAAAGGAATTCTGTACACATTCTGTATATAACAGAATTATACTTTGTTATATTTATAGATTTATATTTACAGCTTTTTCCAACCCTCAACCCGACAAATCCGTACTGGATCGACCTACCGCAATACTGGAGGAAGTCTCATGAACGTTCTCCGTGCAATAAATCACCCATCGTATGCTGTAGCGTCAACATACGACGGCGACATTGGTTTGGTGGAGCTCACAAGCCCTTTGACGTTCTCCCCTGTGACGCAGGCTGGTGTTATCCCGGCCCAGGGCTTACAGATCCCGGATAACGCGCCCGTCGTCCATGCTGGGTGGGGTGCAACTTCTGTAAGTATTTCTTTCTGCCTATATAATATTAATGTAATCGTTCAATATTTAGGACTATACCGAAGTTTGAGAACTACAGAAAATACCATCAGTCGGATTGTAAGTCTCTGCACCACTTTTTTATAGAAATTCTGCGAAATGTTCTTACTTTACCTATCTCTTCACTTACAATTTCACCATAAAGAATTACATAGTGATTCAGGCTACATGATATAGGTGAAATATCAATATATGTCGGCCGATGGCCAGAGCTACGATTCATAACAGCCACGGACTCGGATATAGTGAAATAATTGACCAAAGTAATTAAAAGATAGAACTCAGACAATAACAACATCGGTAACGTTTCACAATAATTTGGAATGCAATACTGATTGTTAAAGTACACTGTTAATCGTAATTACAACGTCAACACGTCAATACGGAAAACTCGACAATTCTCTAAATGACAACTGTCACACTCCGACGCTCTCATAGCTCGCGCTGGCACTAGATGGCGGAAGTGTCGAGTGCAGCTTTGTCTAAAACGAATAAATAAAGGCACTTGATAACAAACACCTTGACCTGTCTAATAAGAATAAACATTTTGAATTCCGTGTCCCGTCTTTGGAACAGCAGTTGGAAGAAACTAACCAGAAACATCTGTCGAACACCCTTGAGATTTCTGGCATACCGTTGACTGCCAACTGTTTTGTAAAAGGTGGTGGTAGGGCCCCAGCGCTTACTCTGCTCCCAGGATAATAAATGAATTAGACCTTAAATTGAAAACAAATATCAGTGAAAATAATTAGGAATATAAATTAAGAAGATATTTCTTGTCTAAATTATAATTTGTTCACTGCTCACGGGTAGGAATTTAATGTCTCGACCACTGATATAGCAGTACTTCTATCTTATTGTTAGACAAATCTGTATGGTTCATTAGATACAATTGTCCTAGTTTTATGTTTGTTTTTAGTTCTTCTTTGTAAATTTGGTAATAAAATAGAAATAAAAATACATTTCAAGAATCTACTCTAAAACAAATGTGCTGATTAAAACTGGTTAACTTAACTTCTACTTCATGAACACCTGCACTTCCAGCAAGGAGGTTCTGCGTCTCCTCAACTCTTGGACGTGACCATCTACACAGTGAACAGACCACTCTGCGCCGCGCGGTATCTCCACGCACCGGACCCAGAAGTGGTCACTGCAAACATGATCTGTGCTGGTATCCTGGATGTCGGTGGGAGGGATGCTTGCCAGGGAGACTCCGGCGGCCCGTTGTACTTCGGTAACGTCATTGTTGGTAAGTTCAATATTTTTAAATTATATTACAGAAACCAACTGGAGGAACCCTGACCCCATTATGTCGAATTTAACGTACTGGATTACACAATAATAAGTACGCAGAAAAAGTTCCTGCAGGAAGTAATATACCTAGTTACAATTGAAAAAGTTATGTTTTTTTTTATGAATTTAAATTTGGAATGTTTTAGGTCATTGTAAACTTTGAGATTTTTCCCACGTTTTGACATATTTGAGTGGGAGAGTGCACGCTGCAATCCAACAGCCACTGGGCCCGCTCGACTGACCACATTACCCTCTCTCACAGAAATGTACTGCCTTTCCCACTTTATCTTATTTCCCCTTTGTACGTACGTGTTTCGATAGTGAGATGTGCTAGAGCCCATTCCCATCGTATCCCTCCCCATTTTCCCAACCCTTGGTTCCCAAGATATTGTTTGGTTGGGTGTCCTATCATGGAGTGACAAAGCCTCATTTTTGTGAGAAAGATGTGAAAACTTCAGCCAAGGTGTATCAAGATACAGCTTAGAACACGTTATGAAGCCTCTCAACAACACACTTTTCCAAAACACGCATTGGACTTACCAGCGAGACTCTTTACCTGGTCACAAGACACGGACTAGTCAAACCTGGCTGGAGATCAATTTGCAGGACTTCATTAAGGCTGAAGACTAGCCATCGTCTAGTCCAGACCTCCATCTCTCTACAAATTATGGTCTGTGTTGGAGTGATGGCCTGCTCTAAAAGACGTAACAATATTGAGCCAATTCAGAAATATTTCTAGGAGACAGTGGCTAAGGTCCCCGTGGAGGCGGTGCATTCACTGATAGACGCGTGGCCTGGCGACTAAAGGTCAAAGGTCAAGTCAAAGGTGGTCATTTAGAACAAAATCTTTTTTTTTTCTTTTTCTTAGTTATTAATTAATGTATTTACACAAATTTCTTTTACATTATATGTATTTCATTTTACAGAATTACAAATATGTTTATTTGTAACAGAGTAGATACAATCGCGTTCTGATAAAAATATGTTGGAACATGAATGATAAGCACACAAGCAAAAACAAAGCATATCAGCTTCTTTTTATAGAAATCAGGTGGCAGATGACCTGGTAGTAACTGAATACTGACGTCCATGGACAATCGTGATACATGCCAACATCAGTCCAGTATGACAAACGTTGGCGCGTTCCCCAATGCGCATTCGTTTAGATTAAGAAATAAGAGTGGATTTTAGATTAAATACCTACATTTTTAGATTTAAGAGTGGATTTTCAAAAAGATTTGAGAAGGAGAAATAACTAGAAGTATGGCAGGAAGAGGAGTTTTCATTGTAATTTCTTCGTAGAGTACTATGTAGTACTACTCTACTCCCTATTCCCATGAGCTAAAGAGTTTTCTTTACTCTCTCACATTTGGGAGGGTTGCAAATGTGCCCTAACTACACGGTGAAGAGTTACAAATTCGAAATGCTTCAGAAGTGCACCGTTCTTTACTATTATGTGTCGCGTCTAAGATTACAAGTGTATTGATTTCTGACTTAAATTTATAATTAAATATGTATTATTTTTCACAGGTATCGTGTCCTGGGGCCACGGCTGCGCCAACGACACCTTCCCTGGAGTCAGCGCCGCCGTCTCCTCTTACACCAACTGGATCGTGCAGAACGTCAACTAAGCATTGTTACATCTGACCATTTTCCTTTAATATTGAATAAAATGGCTATCATCAACATTATTTTTTAAATAATTATAATGGAGAAAGCTACCTGTGTAGCAACCCAATATTATTTAGTACACACTCAATTTATTTATTAAGTACCCAAAGTATAATATTTAGTGCTAAACTATATGTATATATGTACACTCTCATAGTACGAAATATGAGTCATTGCATTTCTCCATTTGTTTTATTAGATATACAACGCGATTGCTGGTCAGAACTATTCGTTACGTACATCATCACTACATATTATAAATTAAAGTCCCCCGCCGCGCTGAGTTTTGTGTTTGTTCGGGCTAATCTCAGAAACTACTATACGGATTTTTATACGGTTTCCACCAATGGAAAGAGGGATTATCTAGGAAGGTTATAGGCTATAATTTATGAACATTGCGAAAATAAGCTACGGGTATGA
Organism: Sesia bembeciformis; assembly: GCA_943735995.1. NCBI lineage: Eukaryota > Metazoa > Arthropoda > Insecta > Lepidoptera > Sesiidae > Sesia > Sesia bembeciformis. Next base: position 12,757,229 of record OX031044.1, read on the forward strand.
TGATATTATCCACCAGAAGTCATCCGGCTATAATTAGTGGTACCCGTGCGAAGCCGGGGCGGGTCGCTAGTCTTATATATTTCTACGTAAGTGTTGTCGAACTTATTTAACAATGATAACATTTAGCACGTTTCGATAGCATGACAATTACAATGATAATCAGAAAAACGTATTTTACGATAGGTACATACCTAATTTGAATGCATGTAACTGATAATTTGATGTACTGATAATATAAAAGACAGGTAAGTATAGAATATTGTGACAAAACCGTGTCTGTACATGAAATATATTTTGGAAAAATATTACATGCAAACACCAAGTATTTATTTATAAGTGGATAATATGACTAATTTATGGTGAACATTTTCCTGGATCTGTCTTTTGCTAAATTACTTTTTTGTCACATAAATAAAATCCCTTGTAAAATGTTGTATTATCACATATAGCGTATAAAATAATATTTTGGAAACGTTTGTGATCGTTTGTAGTCTTAAGATTCCAAGGAAATCACTCATCGATGGTTTCTAGTCGGTAATCAGCTCTTTTATCGTCCACTGCTGGACCCTGGCCTATTCATGCACATTATCTTGTGCATGACGAATGTATGGCCTCAAAACGTCACGCTGGTCAAGCGGGTTGGCATATTAGTCTAGTGACGTAGACACCGACGTAAAGGCAGACCGAGGAGGAGATGGCGGGACCACTTAGAAGCATACCACAGGACCTGGCGAAGCGGGGCGTTAAGCAGAGCGGTTTGGCCTAAAAGAGGGGGACTCCTTTGCTCAATAGTGGAACACAAATATAGGCTAATAAAAAAAATACTTACGTATTACCCCATTCCATTAGCCTATGTAGGTATACACACGTATAAGACACACCTTTAAATTATACTCTAGGCCCTAGAGTCTAGGCTATGATCACATAATTTTTTCTTCACGGTCAATTTAGTAATTTATTGAAAAACTAGCGCTGCCAGCGACTTCGTTCGCGTGAACTTATTATTCCCGTGGGAACTCTATAATGGATCTGAATAATAATTAAATGTTAACCCGAAATATTAACCCATAAGCTATAACTATATTAAGTGTCATTCAAATCCGTCTCGTAGTTTTCGCCTGATACACGACTTAACGCTGCAGTGCTTTTTCAAAAAATATTTCATATACATAGACGGCTTCGTTACGATTTTATTGTAGTATCGAAGTTGAAATTTACATGTTTTTATACGAAGGCAGGTCCAAAAATTTCCTGCCTGACAAAGAAAAAGGACACGAGTTCATGAAACTATATTTATTTTTCAATGTAGTCTCTCGTCTAATTGAACATACTTTTCGGATCGTTTTTGTCTTCAAAACGGGCGAAAACAGCAGCGGTCACTTCCTCATCAGTGGAAAATTTTCTACCTCGTAAGTCCGCCTCGAGTTTTGGGAACAAACAGTAACCACTGGGAGTCAAGTCAGAACTATAGGGTGGCGAATTTCCTATAGTGACTATAGTGGGTGGCGAATTTCCGTGAAGTCACGCTTTGAAACAGCAGCTTTCGCAACGGCGGCGGCGTGAACGGTTGCATATCATGAAGAAGCCGGCACGCCTTTGCTTAGTTTTCAACGATGATTATGTTTGATTGCTTCTCGTAATTGCTCTATAAGGTTAGAATAATAGCTTCCAGTCCCCGCAGTATTGCATTCTTTTATGTCTATAAGCAACGTTCTTTAACAATCCCAGAATATAGAAACCATAATCTTGTTGGTGGACTGAGTCACATTTTCCTTTCCATGTGGTGCTTCACCAGAACGACGCCACTCCATCGCCAAACTCCCTTTTAGAAAGGGGATCATAGTAAAGAACCATAATTTCATCCCCATATACAATTGACTCCAAAAAATCGTTTCCGTTTCTCTGAAAGACCTCCAATAGTTCCTTAGAGCACGCTACACGTTCACTTCGCAGCACACTTGTTCCGTTCACCTTTGAATTTAACCGAGTCATGGATCTAAAGCGATAGAACGGTGATAGCCTAGCGGTATCTATACTCGACTCACATTCTTGTGATCGTGAGTTCTAATGCTCGGCCCCTACCACTGAGTTCCTACTTAAGCACGAATGCAGCGAAGTTGTTCTATTCTTTGATAGCGAGTTAAATAATTTGATTGAGTCCATGTAATCAGTCCATCCATCCGACACAGTCAGGAAAGTGGCAACCCATTCGCATATTCGGGTATCCCGTAAGATGGTAACTTATAAAGCAGCGATTTGTGTCAAATCCGGTCAAAAGCTTTATCAATGTGTAGGCCAACAGCTAGAGCATCACCTCTACTCTGAATGGCGTCAGACCAGCGGTGTGTAAATACGCTAAAAGATCACCAGCCGAGCAATTCCATGGCGAAATCTGCACTAAATTATTTTAGGAGGTTTATGGTTGGGAAATATAATTATAAAAATTGCAATTAGTTAAAAAAATATCTATTCATAAATCAAGTAAGAAAACAAAAATTAATCTTCAAAGTCGGTTTCGTTTTCATCATCTACATCTTCAGTTTCCTCATCGGTAACCTTCGTTATGATCTATAATAAATACTCTATGTGCATTTTTCAGAAAACAATAGGCTCAAGTTTCAGTAGCAAATAGTTTACTCATCTTACGAGACCGGGTTCTACAGCTACTCAAAACATGGTCAGAAATCTTTTAGCCAATTAGAAATATCTCTGATACTCAGCTCTCGTGAAAATGTGCCGGCAAAGTTATGTCTATAGACCCTGAGATGGTTGTTAGAGTTCTGTCTATAGAGCCTGAGATGGTTGTTAGAGTTCTGTCTATAGAGCCTGAGATGGTTGTTAGAGTTCTGTCTATAGAGCCTGAGATGGTTGTTAGAGGTCTGTCTATAGAGCCTGAGATGGTTGTTAGAGGTCTGTCTATAGAGCCTGAGTGCCACCGTGATTTATAATTGTGTGTATTGTGGGTGACATGGTGATCCACTTGTTCTTTATATAGTTTTATAGCTGCACGTATAGTTTTAAACGCGTAAGCTGCTAAATTGTCCATGTCAATTTTGTAACCGCTTGCGGTTGTTTCTAAAATTACTTGGAACATTTGAATTAAGTTTTTGTCTACTCTAGTAACTCGGAATGCTATTTCTGAATTTGTAAAGAACCTTCTTGAAGTTAATACCTCACTCCACTGGTGGTAATCCACAGCGATAAGTAACAAAGCCCAGTGACGATATTTGAGTTAATAGTATAGTGACAGTAGTTTATATCGCTCCTTTATTTTTATACGATAGCTATCAAATTTGTTATTAGTACATCTTATTATCTATTCGAATTTATATAATCAATCGTATAAATAAAATTTTAAATCCTGTAGATAAAAATCAATTAGGATTTTCCGTTTCTTGTATATTTATTAGGCACTAGATGTGCCCGCGATTTCGCTTGCACGGTCTTGTCTGCAGTTAGTTCAAAATACTCTAATTCCATTCCACCTATTCCTATCTCTTGTCATTCCGCTGAACGTCATCCAATTTATTATCCTCGCCCATTTTAATCCATTTTCCATTTAATCCCAGTGCATCTTACCGGCATTTACCAGTTGCATTAGGTAGGGGGAGAGTGCATGCTGCATTCCCACAGCCGCTGGGCGCACTCTACTGGCCACGTTACCCCTCTCTCACAGAAGACTACCTTGAAATGTACTGCATTTCCGACTTTATCGTATGTACGTACGTGTTTCGGTAGTGAGTGTGATATGCCAGAGCCCATTCCCATCCCATCCACTCCGTCCCAATTTTCCCAATTCATTCCTTAATCTGCAAAGGTAGGCAGCGCATCCGGGGACGTGCCAACGTTTGTCATTCTGGACTAATGCTGGCACATCCACATCCATCCATCCACGATCCATCTACACATCCACGATGCACGTGGATGTGTATGGACGACAGTATCCCTTACCATCAGGTGGACTATATGCTCGTTTTTTATGGATACATGCCAAAGGATGCGCTGCTTACCTTGAGATATAGAAATGGATTTGGAGAAAGAGTTGTGTTTGTTTTGGGTTTGGAGTTAAGGGTTGGAATGGGAATAAGCTCTGGCACATCTCACTCACTATCGAAACACGAACGTACTTTAGGGAAATAATATAAAGTGGGAAAAGCAGTACATTTCAAGATAGTCTTCTGTGAGAGAGGGGTAACGTGGCCAGTCGAACGCGCCCAGCGGCTGTTGGATTGCACCGTTCACTCTCCCCCTCAAAGATATGTAAGATGGAAGAGGATAATAAGTAAGTTTTTGAGGTTGAGTGAAATAACAAGGGACGGCGTAGGATAGGATGGGGCAGGAGTATTTTGAAGTAGCTACGGATAAGCTTAATGAAGTCGCGGGGATATCTAGTCTATACTATAATCTCTAGTCTCTATACTAATATACTATAGATCTATTTCCTATTACTGGATTTCAACCCCAGTAAGACGCAAGTCTGTGCATTCACCGCTAAAAAAGCCCCATCTCTAGCAAAGTCGAATTTAGGGGTCATCTGGAAAATAAGGCCAAAATGGCCTCCAAAAAGCTCGGTGTGCTGAACAGAGCGAAGCGGTACTTCACCCCCGGGCAACTCCTAATGCTTTACAAAGCTCAAGTGAGGCCCCATATGGAGTATTGCTCTCATCTCTGGGCCGGCGCGGGCGCACCGATATACCAACTGGACCCATTTGACTCCATCCAACGACGTGCTGTTCGTATTGTCGACGATCCCACTCTCACGGGCGGCCGGAATCCCTCAGCAGTCGGAGAGACGTTGCGTCTCTGTGTGTTCTACCGCCTGTACAATGGGGAATGCTCTGAAGAACTGTTTAATATAATTCCCACCTCGGGTTTCTACAACCGCACCTCCCGTCACAGAAGTGCGGTCCATCCGCATTTCCTCGATACGGAGGTGTCGCGCACTGTTCGGTCCAAAAATTATTTTATACCCGAACCCGTAGGCTGTGGAACGAACTGCCTCAAGAGGTCTTTCCATTAAGCTTCGATATGGGGTTCTTCAAGAGAGCTGTGAATAGGATTTTGCAAGGTCGGCGGCGCGCCCGCATACCCCCTGGTGTTGCAGGTGTCTATGGACGGCGGTAACACTTACCATCACGTGGGACCGCTTGCTCGTCCGCCCACTAGTCTATATAATAAAAAAAATATAATGAAGAGGTAAAATTGTGTTTGTAGGTATGTTGGGGGTAATCTCTGGAACTACTGAACCGATTTCAAAACTTCTTTCACAAATAGTAAGCTACATTATCTGTGTCTAATATAAGCTATATTTTATTTAGAAATATTGAAAAAAAAAATTTAAAAAAAAATTATAAACCGAAGCGAAGCGAAGGCGGGTCGGTAGTTAATAAATATACACAAAAATACCAGTTCGAGAAACAGGAAAATCCATATAGATTTATTATCTAGACGATTAAATATATATTATCTACTTTAATTGTAAATTAGAATAGATAATAGATTAATAGATAAATTTTCATATAAAAGTAAAGGACAGTCTTAATTAAATCAAATTACTGATAAACAAAATGTCGCCGTCACTTGTTTGGGCTCTATTACTTATCGCTGGTAAATACTCGTACTTTTTTATACATCCTGTATCAATCAAAATATAGCCCTATGATACTTTGCCGTCAACCTGTATCTCTCCACTACTGGATATAGGTCTCTCCAATTACCAGAAACTTTCTTCAAATCCTCAGTCCACCTTTTTATAGGAAAGTAGGTGGACGAGCAAGCGGCCCACGTGATGGCAAGTGGTCAACGCCGCCCGTGGACACCTGCAACACCGGGAGGTATGCGGGTACGCCGCTGACCTTGGAAAATCCTATTCACAGCTTTCTTGAAACAGCCAATATTGGAGCGTAATAGAAAGACCTTTTGAGGTAGTTCATTCGAGGTATAAAATGGTACCGTAACGTACACGGGTAACCTTGTACCAAAAAAATATATAATATTTATTTATTTTTAATACTATTGTGGGTATATTATTTAAGTTACTTAGTATTGTATAGTGATCTGATTATATACTCTTCAATTTAAGAATAATATTATTGGAATAGAAAATTGTAAAATGAATTTCTACTGTGGGTTATTTTGCCCACAAAATATCTTGTCATAGTTTTACGCTATATAAAAAGCAAAGGGCCAAAGAAAGATTACGGTTTGAAAAAGTATGGTTTATTGTTGGCTCGTGCAATTTTCTTTCATAACTTTAAATAGGCTTCTAAAAATTACGAGCATGTAACATAACATAACTTTCTGGGATCTTTCTCAGCGCACAGACATGAAATAATAATAATAATAATAATTGAATTTTGGTTGATCTTAAACAAAACATTATTTAAAAATATAAATCACATTGTTGCACAGAAAATACACTTCGTTTGATTAACGCTGATGAATTGATTTTGTATTTTATATCACACCGTTTGTAATGAAGAATGTCCTTGTGTATTGGCCACCTCCAACCCTTCTTACCATTTCTCATACATTCCATGGTTGCTCCATCACCACTAATGGATGTGATAATGCCAGGATAACCATCACAAAGTCACCTTCAACAACAGAATTCCCAATGGGGACAGCGATGTTTTCTCGAGGAGTGCAAACTAGAGGACTCCTCATATTTTACAGAACCGGTGAAATAATTTGAATATCCTCAGTTACAGTGCAGTTTTCACCATCTATGCTGAACTGTTCCCGTTCTGTTGAGGATGCGTAATTAATATCCTTGCCGTCTACGAAAGAGTTAGAGCTGGATTTGCTTTCTACTCGAAGGTTTTGCTTGGCGTCCTGACTCTTACACGCTTTCTAATGGTGGCGCATTATCCAGATCGGAACAGATACTTCGTCCAGCCTGGACATTAAGTTTTTTCTACGTTTTATCTTGGTAGCTTCAACACCAACACGTTAATCAGCCAAGCGGTTCAAGAATGCTTGCCCTATGGATTCAGTATCAACAGACAGCCTGTCATGTTGAGGCAAACGATTGATAAGTTCATTTATATCTATGGAGTAAATTCCAGCTCTTCTAAAACCCGATTTTAAGTTTTCAGGAGTTATATCTTGCAGTAAACCTGTAGTAATTCGAACCAAAGTAACCCGAGTTCACACAACAAAATTCTACTTTTACACAAAAATATCTGTTTTCTATGAATTCGTAAAAAAACAAGAAATTAATTCATAACTCAACATACCTGCAATATATTTTAACAATCAAATGACTTTCTTAATATATTTTACATAAACTGCTAATTTTAAGAGGAACAGTTTGAACAAAATATTTTTAAATACCCGGTGACCCGTTTTCAGTTCAACCAAAGCACGGATGAAGGAAATGGAAAAATGTAATTCACTCATAAAACCATAAAGGATTTATATGTGAAATACAGAATAATGTGATTTATATTTAATAGAAGGAAGGCGGCAGACGAGCATACAGTCCTCCTGGTGGTAAGTGGATACTGTCGTCCATAGACATCCACGATAGATGCCAACATCCGGGATGCCCTGCGTACTTTTTGAGAGGTAGGAATTAATTTGGAGAAGCGTTTGGGAAAATGTGGAGGAATAGAATGACATGGGAATGGGCTCTGGCCAATCTCACTTACTACCGAAACACGTATTGCTATTGGGGAATAGAATATAATGGAAAATCCAGTGCATTTGTGGGTAGTCTTCAAATAAATAAATAATATTCTATAATATTTTATAGTATTAGTAGTATTTATTAGTAATAAAAACAAAAATTATTATTGTAATCTTTTTATTTAGTTGCGACAGCTTCTGGCGCCGCAACACAGAGCCAGTCGAACCGCATCGTGGGAGGGAACCCTACCACCATCCAGCAGTACCCATCCATGGTGCAGGTGGACTACTTTGACATCTTCTCCCAAACATGGGGTCAGTCGTGCGCTGCTAATATCTTGACGACCAGGTGGCTGTTGTCTGCCGCACATTGTTTTGTTGGCTTGTGAGTAAAACTTCAATTTTAAACCATAAATGCACGTAATTACTTATTAGTAAACTCTATCGAGTTTCCATGGTATTCGCTTGTACGTTGTCCTGCCATAGAAGTTGATGTGTTGTAGCGCCATCTAGTGGCGAGTTACAACAAAGTGGATAACATATAAACTTTCTGCACGAAAAAATACATATATGTGCCAACTTTCATGGTGATCGGTCATACGTACTCAATACAATATTTAATGTACAGACACGGCTCTTTTACGATTTTGTTAATATTCACAGCTTCTTTCAACCCTCAACCCGACGAATCCGAACTGGAGCGACCTTCCGCAACACTGGAGGACAACTCATCAACATTCTCCGTGCAGTGAACCACCCATCGTATGCTGTAGCGACAATATACGACGGCGACATAGGTCTGGTGGAGCTCGCAAGCCCTGTGACGTTCTCCCTTGTGGCGCAGGCTGGTTCTATCCCGGCCCAGGGCTTACAGGTCCCGGATAACGCGCCTGTGGTCCATGCTGGGTGGGGTCGTACCTCTGTAAGTATTTCCTTCCACCTATATATTGGTGTAACCGTCAACTTTTAGGGCTATACCAAAGTTTGAGAACTTCAGAAAATACCATCTGTCGGGCTGATGGTAAATAAACATATGTCGGCTGATAGCCAGAGATACGTACCATATCATCCACCGACTCAGATATAGTGGGAACCTAGACCAAAGTAATTAAAGGATGGAACTCACGCAATAACAACAACGGTAACGTTTCACAAAAAATTAGAATGCAATACTGATTGTTCAATTACACTCTTAATCGTAATTACGAATTTATCCAGACAACGATCCGTTGGAGGCTAGCAAATATAGGTCACCCATGTCAAAACTGAAAACCCGACAATTCTATCAATGCCAACTGTCACACTCGAACGTTCCGTTAGCTCGCGCCGGCACTAGATGGCGGGAGTGTCATGCGCAGCTTTGTCAAAAATTAACTTGACGCCGTCATATATACCATCCACTTACACTGATTCACCTGAATTTATTTTCTTAGACGTTACCACCAGTGGAATTAAAGTTGTTCTATTGCTCTCCGTCTATTAATTAAATTATTTCTCCTATCTGGAATCGATCCTTTTATCCTTTAGGTCGGAGTATTCGCATCACGTGATCATGATTAACTTCAATACTAATCTTCTAGGGGAAACGACTAGGTCGCGACCACTACGATCAATCGTGGATTCAGTAGACTTCTCGATTCTTCCATTGCCACCTGCACACCACAACACGAATACTGCTGTTTCACTGATTGATTTAATATTTGTGTCATCCACTGATCATGTTGTTAAACATGGCCAATTTTCTGCTCCAGGGTTCTTGCGACACGACTCGATTTACGTCTCTTACAAAGTTAAACCTCCCAAATAAAAGTCCAGGGTTATTAATATTCGAAATTTTGCCAGGCTGGACGTGGAGAAATTGAAGCGGGACGCATCTAGCATTGACTGGTCAAACATATTAGGAGCAGCTAACGTCGATGATAAAGTTCGCTCCTTAAATGCTACTCTTATAAACTTGTTTCGATTCTCATGCACCTGTTCCCGCGGTAAAAATGAAACGACCACCTGATAACCCCGGAAATACGAACTGCAATGGCGAGACGTGTCATTGCATTTTCTAGGTTTAAGAACAATCGCTGCGACAGTAATTGGTCCCTTTTCAAGTCCGCTAGAGACCAGATAATAACGCCGATACATCCATAATAATGTCCTTAATTTTTCACCGGCAGATACTTGGAAATTTCTGATATCCCTTGCTTTATGTACTAACGCTTATCGCTTAACGATCTCAACACACATTTTTCTTCTATGCCTATTCTCGGTGATACCATTAAGAGTAATACCATGTCCCAAATAATTTCTCTGCCAAATCTCAACACTGACTCTTTCAGCTTCTCTCCTGTCGCTGGTGGGGAGATTTTTAAGATACTTAACTCTATTAAAAACGTTAGTGGAATTATAACATCCATTATACTTGAATATAATCTCCCTATTATTACTCATGCCATTATTGTTTCTTTATATTCTGGAGTCTCCTTCTATCTGGCGAAATGCCTACGTACATCCAGTTCCTAAAACGGTGTTCCTTGTGTTCTCAATGACTTTAGACCTATTGCTATTCTCCCTTTTAACATGCAACTTTGCGATCATTGGTGACATGAATATAGTCTTTTGCGAAATCCCAGCACGGCTTTACAAGCGGAATATCCGATTATTCAAGTATAGAACTAAGAAATAACATACCAATTAAATCGTGTATCAACCATGTATATTCTATCGGATACGCTCAGTGCGGCCTTGCTCGGGCGCTATATGACAATATCTACCTATCTCGAAATGTCGTGTGTACAGATTGATACGAAGAAGGCAGTGAAATATAAGAATAAAATTTTGAATAATTTAAAATTGGCTGGTTACAAACAAATAAGATGAGTTGTCCTAAAGAAATATAATCAATACATAAAAAATAATTACGATAATGCTATACTTAAATCAACTCTAGAAGGAACCTACAATTACTTTTAAAAATAGATGTAATGGACCTTGGGTAAAGAAATCGATAAATAACCTGTGTATAAAAAGAGACAAACTATACAAGGAATGGAAAAGGGGTAATAGAAACAATGTGAAAAGGATACAATCATACTAATATTATAAAGAGGAAAGATTTGTATTTTTGTATGTTTGTAACGAATAAACTCAAAAACTACTGGACCGATTTCAAAGATTCTTTCACCATTAGAATGCTACATTATCCCTGAGTAACATAGGCTATATTTATTACTAGAAAAAAAATAGGGATCCCTCATAATTTATAAAGATATTGTGTAAATTGGCCAAAATATAACGATAAGTGTCAAGTAAGTCGGAAAAAACTCTGCCATCTGCGAGCTATTTTGGCGTGCACTACAAGAACCGTAAGAGTTACACGAATATAATGTATATCGGAAATGTATTTGAAATTTTGAAAAAAAAATTATCTTATTAACCGAAGCGAAGCGAGGGCGGGTCGCTAGTTATATATTTAATCATACCGAACCAACAAAAATCATCATAAGTTGGATTTAACTTAGAAATCAACATATTGCTTTTTCGACAGTTGAAAGGGTAACAAGGGGATTAAAACTTAACAATGAGCGAGTGATAGCGGCGACAGTCAAGGATGGAGAACCATAAACTTCGCGCAGCCATGATGCACATGCAAGAAAAGAGAAAGAAATGCGAAGCTTTAATCTAAACAACACGGAACTTAATAGTTCTGAAAGTAGTGAATAAAAGAAAAACCGCATACCCCCTGGTGTTGCAGGTGTCCACGGGCGGCGGTAACACTTACCATCACGTGGGACCGCTTGCTCGTCCACCCTCTTGTCTATAAAAAAAAACAGGAATTTTAGATTCGGTATTTAATTTATTTTGGCGGAACAGTTCGTTTGACAAATTAGTCAATGTAACAATTAAATTGCAAAAACAAAAATAAAATTACCGGCAATCTTTCGATGTCGGAGCGCAGACATACAATTTTCTGTCTAATTCGGTTTATACAAAATATTAACTATATGGAGGAGATTTAAGCGGGTCACTTAGGAAAAATATTAATTATGAGGAGATTTTAGCGGGTCGCTTAGGAAAAATATTAATTATGAGATTTTTTAAAAAATGTCACTAACTCACCCCTGGACAACTCCTTATGCTTTACAAAGCTCAGGTGAGGCCCCATATGGAGTATTGCTCTCATCTCTGGGCCGGCGCACCGAAATACCAATTGGACCCATTTGACTCCATCTAACGACGTGCTGTTCGTATTGTCGACGATTCCACTCTCACGGGCGGTTTAGAACCCCTCAGCAGTCGGAGAGACGTTGCGTCTCTCTGTGTTCTACCGCCTGTAAAATGGGGAATGCTCTGAAGAATTGTTTAATATAATTCCCACCTCGGGTTTCTACAACCGCACCTCCCGTCACAGAAGTGCGGTCCATCCGCATTTCCTCGATACGGAGGTTTCGCGCACTGTTCGGTCCAAAAATTACTTTATACCGCGAACCCGTAGGCTGTAGAACGAACTGCCTCAAGAGGTCTTTCCATTAAGCTACGATATGGGGTTCTTCAAGAGAGCTGTGAATAGGATTTCGCAAGGTCGGCGGCGCGCCCGCATACCCCCTGGTGTTGCAGGTGTCCATAGCCAAATTATTTCTGCACAAAAATCAATAAGCGATTTTATTTCACTGCCTCTGCCTCACTGGAAAACTCTCGTCCTTCCCAGATCTTCCGTTACTATTCCCAGCTTTTAGATAACCGGTCGATTGCCCATTGAACATTTCATTTTATATTAACGTCTTTTTTCATTTTATTATGATGACAATCATAACTTTGCGACAAAGTATTTGATTTATCGATTCGATAAATTAATGTGAATGAATAGCAAAATATAAAACTTTAATAACTGATTAGATGGAAAATACCAATAAATAATAATAATAAAGTTATATGACATTTTACAAAATTACAACTCAACATTTTACATACATTGTATAATATTTTACACCAACACATACACAGAAACACACAACATACAAGTTATTATAAGTACAACTCGCGGCGGCCTTAACGCTAAAGTAATTTCTTCCAGGCAACCTTGGGATGGCAAGGAGAAGTCTGATGACGATAAAGGTAGGTTGGCATAAAGAAATAATGTCTTTATATAGGTTGGGAAGCCCTTTGCCATCTCTCAGTCGCCTTTTACGACACTCACCGGAAGAGACGGACGAAAAGAGGAGATAACTATCACACCAAACACCAATGAAATACACCAAGAAGCAGCTGCTCGTTGGCAATGAAACAACTATAATAGAAATTAGCATTTTATGGATTATGATTGTTGCCTAATTACTTATCTTCAATGTTTATCACAGAAATCAAATGGGTGTGCTTGTTAGTTTCGATAAGTTTACAAACTTGATAAAATCACATTGCGATACCGAGCTAGTGAATAGTCGTGCGTTTATCAGTGTCGTCAGTGGTCAGGATTAACTAAAATGAAGGGACTACTGATTTGGACCCTTCTATTCATTGCTGGTAATTCCCTTTTTTTTACTAGCGCTTGTCTGCTGCTTCTTTTACTTAGAACCTGTTTTAAATTTAGTTAATAATTGAAAGTTTCAATTCGAGCATAATTCACTCACAAAATTGTGGTTGTGTAACTCAAAACGACTGATCCCTTTTTATTAAAAATACATTTCACAGAAAATATCCAATAGAATAGAAATGGCCGCGTAGTGTCGGCAGTCTTCAGAATAGCACCACTCCATCCCTTCACGCGCGTGTCATAAAAGGCAGCTAAGGTTTAAGAAAGCCGCTACACCACAAGCCCCGAAGTACTAAACCAGTTCTAAAAGAGCCAGCGTAGCGCCATACATCCCTGTCCATGTCCACGTCATGTCATTACATCTCATATCCGTTGGCCCATGTCCAGCGGTGGACGATAAAAGGACTGGCTACAGTTACGGTATCCAATTGAATAGCAGTGATAAGAAAACCGGAGCAGTACACACGTTGCTAAATAGACACACGTTTAAATAGACACCGGGGCAGTTAAATAGACACACGTTGCTTCAATTAATTGTCACTCTCATGTGAATTGCGCACACCTTATCTCTGTTATATTTAAGAAATGTATGTATGTATATTATTAGTATGCAATAATCGTATTATAACAGTAGTGTTTATTAGTAGTGTATTTAGGTACGCACTAGGTCATTGGAAGAGCTAACAGAGCTATAGGTTAGCTCTCCCAGATTTGCTGGTGGAAATCTCGTAAGGCGATAAGCACGCCTTTTGTATGAATTTTCTTTTGTAACTATTTTTATCATGTGTGTGTACAATAAAGTATTTAATTTCTTTTTTTTCATTATGGTGAAGGTGGCAAACGGACATGCGGTCCACGTGATGGTAAGTGGCTACCGCGGCCCATGGACACCTGCTACACTAGGGGGTGCGTTGTCGGCCTTGTAAATTCTTCAAGAGCCCATGTCTTAGCGTATTCCGAAAACCTAAATACTAAAATTTGAGACAGGACATTGCTGCGTCTAATTAAATAAATATCTAATTAAAAATACTGTAACTGGTTTTGTGAAATAATTAAATGAGCAACGGAAAATACCGAATGAGCAAGAAATCGATGGTGACTATAAAGAAGTGGAAGTACCCAATATCGTAATTTGTTGCTCATTTAGTATTTAATGCATGTCATCTATACATATATATTATCTATACATATCTATACATATAATAAAATTGTAACAGGCCGATGTCTGTACATTATAGATATTGAAAAAAAACTAATATGGGGGTCTTTATTAGAGCAACAGAAGCCAAAACAATAGTTTTTAGAAATTTTGTCCGTGTGTCTGTCTGTATGTTTGTACACGCATCACGCAAAAACTACTGCATGGAATTGAATGCAGTTTTCACCGATGTATTGCTAGAGGTCTAACTTAAAATATAGGCTCCATTTTACCGCAGGAAAATATCTTATTCCGATTGTTTTAAATTTAAATTTAAAGTAAAAACTAATCAATATGGACAGCTTCCTAACTACCTTGCAGGTGCAGCTGTAGCCTCAAATGTCAACCAGCCTTTACGTATCGTGGGTGGTCAACCAACCACTCTTCAGAGGTACCCTTCTATAGTACAGGTGGATTTATGGTATATACAGTTTTCCCTCTGGAATCACGGCTGTGGCGCTAATATCTTGACTTCAATATGGCTTTTGTCTGCCGCACACTGCTTCATTGGAAAGTAAGTAATATCTGACGGGCCACCTCATGGTAAATGGCTAGTTACTTCTGCCCATGGATATACTACGGAAAATCAAAGGAATTTCTCATGTGCTCATGACCTAGTGAGATCGTGGGTTATTGTAGGTTAGGTACAAGTAGGTTTACGTTTTATGCCTAATGTTACTAAACCTGCCACTATCCTAATCACTGAATGTTTATAAGGGAATCCCGGTTCTGTGACCCTAATCATTGATATGAGAGAATAAACATATCGGTAGTCCAAATGTAAGAAGGAAGATACAAGATACAAAGGAAAGAAAGTGATAGTTTATTTAAAGATAGCCTTTGCCCGCGACTTCATTGTCATTGACTACATAATTTAAGAAGCCTATGGTTAATCCGGGTCATACTCGTACTCTACGTATTTGCCAAGTTTTAAAGAAATCAATTCAGCTCCTTTGACGTGATTGAGTAACAAACATATTGTACAAGTGTTATCCGAATGGATCTGGACTCATGAAGGATGTTTGACTCTGATTACAGTCTGTACAGTCCCGAGTTCCGTCGCATCAGAGCTGGAGCTGTGAACCGCAACACGGGAGGTATTCTTATCAATATCGTGCGTGAGATCAACCACCCGAGCTATGGCACCGCCGGTCTAGGCGAGGACGGTGATATTGCGCTGGTCCTTCTGGAGACTCCGCTGACTTACTCTTCTATAATCCAACCGGTATGGATTCCGCCTCAGGGTTTACAGGTCCCTGATAACTCGCCTGTGGTTCATGCTGGTTGGGGAGCTATTTTTGTAAGTATTTGTGGTAACTATTATTTTTATACATAATGTTTACATGACTTTAGTAAAGTACATTTTTGAAAATATTTTGACGTGATAAATCTGCTGGAGTGAATGTTTCTATTCGTTAAATTAAACGGAAAGTAAGTTAAGTTAAATCTTCTAAATTCATATTCATGAATGGCGCGTGTGGAAATAGAGCGTTTGAATCAACCCCGGGAGACATGCGTTCGAGGTTTAACCGAAATAAACCTCAACCTGCTTAGGTGTGATAGATACCAACTGCTTCAACTTATAATTATGGGCAAAATCGAGAGAGCAGTGAGGAGAACATCGAGGAATTGACGAATACCAGAACAATTTTGCAACTAATTATGATACACGAAATTGCCGGAAAGAGGCATGTTGGTCGCAGGAAAACCTACTAGTAGTGGAATGCTGCCAAACTTTTTCGCCTCGCGAGAGACACGGCAAAATATTCGGAGCTGATTGCCAACCTCCACTAGTTGGCGAGGCACCACAAGAAGAATAATAAAAACACTTTTGCTTCACAAAAGACGTATAAGTGTTTGTAGAGCTTACAACTAACCTCCAGTAGTGCATATTGTGCGATCAGTAGCAGATCCAGTATTCCAGTCTATCAGATCAGTACAATCAGGATTTCACTAGGTTTAATTCCGAATATTATAATCTTTTTTCTAATTTCTATTTTCAACAGCAAGGAGGTCCTACATCTCCTGTACTCCTGGACGTGACCATCTACACAGTGAACAATGAGCTCTGCACGGAGCGGTACATCACTCTTCCTCCACCATTTAATGTTGTCACAACTAATATGATCTGTGCTGGTATCCTGGACGAGGGTGGTAGGGACGCCTGCCAGGGAGACTCTGGTGGTCCGCTATACTACGGTGACATCATTGTCGGTAAGTTGATAACATGTATTGAGCTATGAGAACAGTTTCTAAACGATATTGTGTTTAATAATACATCACTAAGGGAATAATACATCACCCAGGCTTTTTACAAAGGATAAATAGCTACAAAAATAAATAAACGAACTCCGTAATGCGGGACCGTGATCAACACTCGAAGTTGTTGGAATTATGATTGTTTGACGATTATGGTAGAGTAGAACACCTTCCTCCTGCCGGGATGCCTGGGAGGACCAGGTGGAGTGACAAATTGAAGAAAGTCGCCAGTAATGGCTGAGAAAAAAAGAAGATTGTGTGTGGTGGCTGACCTTATCTGACCTTAGCTTAATTAATATAGACCTTATCTGTATCTTAAGATTAATATAGAACCTTATCTTAAGATCCTGTCAGTGGAGAGACATAGGCTAATGGTATGCTATGCCAATTTTTGCCGAGAAACTTTCTGGAATGACCTTATAAGGGTGTGATTGAGTAAGATTATTGCGAATTAATATTTTTCACAGGTATCGTGTCCTGGGGCGAAGGCTGTGCCAACGACACCTTCCCTGGGGTCAGCACCGCAGTCTCGGCTTACACCAACTGGATTTTGGCTAATGCTGTCTGAACGTTGAATAAAAGCATTTTACATAATAAACTTGAAATGACTTTCATTATTAATTATAATTAAAACACTTTTCAACAGTGTTTTAATTATTTTTTTTAACAGACAATGCTGGATTTTAGTTTTACTGGCCGAGATTTTAACTCTCAGAGACGAATATCAAGGAACATACCTAAACATTCCCAACCGAGAATTCGTACCAATACTTTCTTTTTGCTTTCGTAAATATTGCTGCTGGTTTTAATGTTCATATTCTTTGTTCATTTAATCCATCTACGGGGAGAGTTGGTACACGGCTAACTAAGCAGCTAGTTACACAATTATATAGGCTTATTATTAGTTATATGAATGAGACTATAATATATCATTAAAAATTGGTCGATCGCGTCCCGATATTACCTCGGGTTCCAGCTGAAAATCAGCGCTGTGTGTAATTCATCACAGACACAGGTAAAGGTTAGCTGGACGCCCATTCAGGGCAGTTATAGGTCACACGGACAGCAGACTACGCTACTGTAATGCTTAATCTTTTGGACTTAATTTTTTTTTGCTGTTATGGACCTATGTATGTGTATATATGTATGTGTTTGTCTTATTTATTTATTTAAGACTTATCTACTAAATAAATACAGGACATTGTTAGTGCATTCAAAGCATAATTTTTATATGCAGTTAAATCTACACTTCTATATCTATACTAATATAATAAAGAGGTAAAATATAATACTAATTTGTTTGTGGGTATGTTGGGGGTGATCTCTGGAACTACTGAACCGATTTTACAAATAGGAAGCTACATTATTCGTGTCTAATACAGGCTAGATTTTACTTTGAAAAAAAAAAAATCTCTTATAAACCGAAGCGAAGCGAGGGCGGGTCGCTAGTTACGGATATGCCAACACTCTTATACAGACGTATATACATCACCGTACCTTATCACGTACCGAGAAGTGCAGTGCAAGTTTTTACAGCCCTCCGGCCCGAACCGAAACGGCTTCAAGAAATTCGCCTGTGGTGCATGGATGTGAAGAGCTGAGGACCGTGTGCGGTGGCGAGACTTGGAAGAGGCTTATATTCAGCAGTGGAGACACATAGGCTGATGGTATGGTATGGTTTGTCTTATCTATCTATATAAATAATTCTCAAAAAACTTTGTGTATATTTAGAGACGGTCATTTTGGTTGATACATTCATTGGAAGAACAACTATTACGCGTAGATCTATGATTATTGCGAGATTCACTGATTCAACGCACGCAAATAGATTCGCGTACACAGTCACGCGGCGGATTTAGATTTCATGTCACAATAGTAAAAACAACACAGTATGTTAACATCATTTCAGTGCCGCTGAATTAAATCCAGAAAAGTAGGTGTGTTTTCAAACTCGCGTGTGTGTTCAGGTTTGTGTTCAACAAAAACAAGTTCAGTGTGGGTAGGTGAATCACAAACGAACACTACGGAGGGTAGACAGATTTGTCTGTCAATAGCAACAACACCTTCGCCCGCGTGCGCAGTCGCGCCGCGACCACGGCTCATGTAACTGGACCGAAATATCGGCTATAATAAATAAATAATAAATCGTGAGTAACTCGTTTACATAACAATTAAAACGTAGATATTTAACCAAGAAAATATATTGTCACAAGAAAATATGTTGATTATGTATTTTGAGATTAAGGTATATATTAACTATTTGTTGCCCGAATTAACAAAAAAAATATCGGTTTATCTATTCTATTTTTTCCCATCCCATCTCATTCCTATTGTCTTATTTAATTTCAATACGAACAACTACAATATGTATATGTAATCTTACTAAACATTACCGCCGCGCGTCAACCACTGCAGTCGACAGTAGGCAATTGTCATAGCGCGCAGCGAGGCCAGACTATGACTACTGTTATTTTTTTAATATGATGTCACTTTATATAAATCTGTTTGTTTATCTGGATTAATGATATTAATTTGGGGAATTGGTGCAGCGAAGTCAATGACATGGCTGACTTGGCTCTTTGCGACATAGTAGGTACGATATATACTCTATGTGATATAGTACGATAACTGACTTCTTATAAGTAATGGTGGATATTTATAAAGAATGAAGGTACTAAACGAGCAGACTGTCCACTTGGTGGTGAGTGAATACCATCGCCCATGAGATCCGCAAAACTTTCAAGTCAGCTGGCAGTTCATTCCATAACTTCCGGGTTCGCGGTATAAAGTGTATTTTTTAAGGTGAAGGTGGAAGACGGGCATGCGGTCCACGTGATTGTAACTGGCTACCGAAGCACCTGCAACACCAAGGGGTATGCGGGTGCGCTGCCGGCCTTATAAAATCCTTTTCACAGCTTTCTTGAAGAACCTCATGTAGCAGCAGCACAGCAGGCAGTTCATTCCACAACTTTTGGGTTCGTGGTGTAGTGTCTTGACGAAAGCTTGCGCAGCCCTTTATCAAAGAAGTACAGATGCTAACATGTCCCATTCGTCTATTTCTAACACCTAATTGTCCCACACATTCGCACATGTCAATGCGCATTCCGCACAGGTCCGTTTCTTTACGTGGTTATTAATTATGGTAGATATATTTTTAATGTTTGACGCATCTACAAACAGTAGCCGAGAAATATGTGCGTTTTAACATAACTGTTTCGTAAAGGTGTTCAGAATTTCGAAAATAGTTTAAGGAGTCACAGAGATTATTAATAAATAATTAATTAAGTTAATAAAGATCGATATTCATGTAAAGGTACTTTGCAGTAACTTCATTAATTACTTCATTGAATCGATCAACTAAAATTCATAGATGGATAATTCCTTGTGACAAAACTGGGTACAGAGGGGGGGGGGGGCAGTTGCCCCCCTCTAGAGATTCGAAAAAAATTGTATTTGTACCTACAATTCATATTTCTCTCACCCTCTCTCTCATCTTGCCACCCCCCTGGCCCATTGCCTGGCGATGGCTGGCGACGCCCTTGGTGATGCCCGTGAATAAATATAATGTTACTGTCACCTGTCACGACACACGAGTAGTAATAATTACGTTTTCAAGAGTGTGCTTTATATCAAGCATCAACTAGCCGTACTAGGCATACCGAACTGTTTGATGTTCCTCTGGTTAAAACAAGGTACGCCTAAAATTCAGTCCTTTCTCGCATTCTGCAAAATTACCATAAATATTATGCAGACTTCGATATATTTTTATTAGGTAAGAAAAATAAAAAACGGAAATTATAAAAAACTTCAAAATCAATATAATATCCAATATATTCAATACCACACACACACGTCCATTACTTGCCGACAATCAAGTAAGTAAAAAGAGTGTATTCTGCATTCCCACAGCCGCTGGGCGCACACGACTGACCACGTTACCCCTCTCTCACAGAAGAGTACTTGTATTTGTATTTGTACTGTATTTCGCTACTATATCGTATTTCCCCAATGTACGAGTACGTACGTGTTTCGGTAGTGAGTGAGATATGCCATAGCCCATTCCCATCCCATCCTCCCCATTTTATCAATCCATTGATTAATCTGCAAAGGTAGGCAGCGCACCCGGGGGCGTGCCTACATTTGTCATTTTGTACTGCTGTTGACATGTAGGTATCTATGGGCGACAGTATTCACTTACCATCAGGTGGACTGTATGCTCGTCTGACGCCTTCGTACATAAAAAATGAAAATAAAACTTGAATTTGTTAACAGCTGGTTTTGTATATGTTATATGCGATCACAGTTTCTTTTCTTCTCGTTTCATTTCGTTTTTGTCGTTCGTCGAAACAAAACACATTTACTAGAGGTATCCAATTAAAGTGCACTCCCTCCATTTGATTTACAAGTTTGATTTTATGTACAGCCGACAGAACGTTAGGAGGTTATGTACCGATAACCGTAAAAAGATAATTAACAACATCTCACACAGGTATGTGACCAGTGGCGCCGATGTCCTAGCATAATATCTGGAAAACAGAGATAAATTATATAGAATGGTCCTAACATTATGAATATTGTTACGAAAATTAAAATGTTTTAAGGCTTAGCAGACATCTAGAAAAAAATATATACGCGTGTTAAAAATAATCTTACAAATTCATTGGATAATTATGTAGATCACTTGTCTCTATCACTTACGTATACAGGGTGTGTCGTAAATAGTGGTCCAACGTTAAAGGGTCGATACACCATATATTCAGCTATCACATACCAGAATTTGAAATATTTTTTTTTTACGGGTCTCTGTTTTATTCATTATTATTATTATTTTGAAAAATCGATACCTTGCGTTACTAATTTGGCTGTTATTTCAACAAATAACATTATTTTTTTATTTTGTTTCTTGTTTATTATTTATAAATACATGTGCTATCACATGCAATCATTTTTTTAATGGAAACTTAAAAGATATTAAAGAAAAAATGTGTTTATTTCAAATTTTAACTCTAATCTGTCGCAAATCATGTGAATTCGGAGGCGAATGGTGTAAAAAAAATGTACTACACTATCTGTGCCCATTATTTTAAAAACTTGTCCAATAAATGCAGATTCTAAAATGGTATTAATAATAACTGATTTCGTAATGAAAAAAAAGTTATTGCCATTTCAACGGAGAAGGAGCCGAATTCAAAAAATATACTTTTTCATTTTAATTAACTCACCGGTATTGCAAAATGTTTTGAACCCAATTAGAAGTAAATTTTAACTTAACTATTAACAGCTGAGTGTTATTTGAGTCATGCACAAACATATCACCGGTAAAGAAATGTGTCCTAGGTAATAAAAGGGTAGGTACTTGGCCAGATAACAAAAGATTCATTGAAACGTTTCGGTGTAGCGCGCTACTCTACTCATGTAGTGAAAAAAATGACTAGGTTTTTTTTTATTGCTATTCTCTTAAGTATAAATGAGACAGACTATGCCAAGTAGAAATTCGTAATAATCTTATCAGTTAAAATGCTTCAGTGTGATCCCGTATGTCGCATGCGCTTCTAGTTTCTGTGTGTATCTCCTCCGTTGAATTGCTTGTTTTATTCCAGGACTCTGATTTGCTTCTGTTTGGACTTGTAGGTTTTTGTAATCCCTACGACATCGGCTACGTTATCTGGACTTTGATTTGCTCAACGATTTCGACAAACGTGCAGTGAAGTGAAGATTAGGCGATGTCTCAGTACACACCGCGTGAATATGCTGACATGCATTTTATTTATGGCCAATGCAGAGGCATCGGTAGAAAAGCAGCCCAACTTTATCGGGAAAGATATCTAGATCGAAGACATCCAGATCATCGAGTATTTGGTAGAGTGCATACCGCATATTCCGAAGGGAGAATACTAGGCAGATGCGTAGGCGGTGCAAGTGAGGGACGATCAAGGGTCTACAATGACGACGAAGTGTTGCAATTAGTCAACGAAGATCCAACTACATCGGTTCGTATCATAGCACGCAGGACAGGCATTTCTACAAGAACTGTACAACGCATTTTAGAAAGAGACGAACGCCACCCTTATCACTTTCAACGGGTACAAACTTTACTGCCTCGAGATTATCCACTTCACTGCACGTTTGTCGAAATCGTTGAGCAAATCAAAGTCCAGATAACGTAGCCGATGTCGTAGGGATTACAAAAACCTACAAGTCCAAACAGAAGCAAATCAGAGTCCTGGAATAAAACAAGCAATTCAACGGAGGAGATAAACACAGAAACTAGAAGCGCATGCGACATACGGGATCACACTGAAGCATTTTAACTGATAAGATTATTACGAATTTCTACTTGGCATAGTCTGTCTCATTTATACTTAAGAGAATAGCAATAAAAAAAAACCTAGTCATTTTTTTCACTACATGAGTAGAGTAGCGCGCTACACCGAAACGTTTCAATGAATCTTTTGTTATCTGGCCAAGTACCTACCCTTATATTACCTAGGACACATTTCTTTACCGGTGATATGTTTGTGCATGACTCAAATAACACTCAGCTGTTAATAGTTAAGTTAAAATTTACTTCTAATTGGGTTCAAAACATTTTGCAATACCGGTGAGTTAATTAAAATGAAAAAGTATATTTTTTGAATTCGGCTCCTTCTCCGTTGAAATGGCAATAACTTTTTTTTCATTACGAAATCGGTTATTATTAATACCATTTTAGAATCTGCATTTATTGGACAAGTTTTTAAAATAATGGGCACAGATAGTGTAGTACATTTTTTTTACACCATTCGCCTCCGAATTCACATGATTTGCGACAGATTAGAGTTAAAATTTGAAATAAACACATTTTTTCTTTAATATCTTTTAAGTTTCCATTAAAAAAATGATTGCATGTGATAGCACATGTATTTATCAATAATAAACAAGAAACAAAATAAAAAAATAATGTTATTTGTTGAAATAACAGCCAAATTAGTAACACAAGGTATCGATTTTTCAAAATAATAATAATAATGAATAAAACAGACCCGTGGAAAAAAAAAATTTCAAATTCTGGTATGTGATAGCTGAATATATGGTGTATCGACCCTTTAACGTTGGACCACTATTTACGACACACCCTGTATAATATTATGACTTTACTGTGTTAGTGACGTCATTAACACGTAATTAACCTGTTTCTAACTAACTTCTAAGCACTGAGTAATTTTGGAAGATGTTATGAATTAGCTTTTGCCCGCAGAACCGCCCAGATGGATTTTGTTTTAAAAGTAATTGATTCTTCATGGAAAACTAATAAATTTTTAGGGTTAAAAAATATCCCACGTTCTTTTTTCGATTTCAATCTACCACTTCATCAAATTTCATTGAAATCGGTTCAGTACTTTAGTTGCGAATGCGTAACAAACAAACATACTGACAGACAAACACATTTTCCAAATTTATAATATTCATATAAATTTGCAATTTGTCGCTTCCGATGGATGTACTTTCTGAACAGCATTTAATAAATAAATCTGATAGTAATAGTACGTCCATAACTCCATACATTGGATCACTCTACCAAAATTTATCTCTATGGCCCACACCTATTTCTGCAGGCATTCCTATGCGCGACATAAATCTGGTCTATGCTCAATTTATTCACATCTGACGAGAGCATAAAGTACCAGATGACCCGGATCGACGGACGAGACAGAAGGAATGTTCAGTCACGTATGTAGAGATTTTTATTTTTGAAATGCGAAAAGGTGAAACCACACTATTTTACATGTTTATTTATTTATATATACATGTAAATATAGATCTTAGCACTTCATTAAATTCCTTCATAATTCATTTTGAATTCCTCACACATGAGTTAACTATGGTAGTAGCTCTATAGAGTTTGTACCAATCTATGGTTTACTCTATGGTTGATACGATAGAAGTTTAACGGAGAGGTTATGTTGTCAGACAAGTGCAAGTAAAGAAAAACTAAGTATAAGAAATAATAGTTAAACTGTAAGGAATTTAAGAAATAATAGCTTTAAAGGTTGTTTCTCTTTTCAGGTAAGATTTGTACCTAGAAAAGTTCTTTTAAATTGATGTAAAATGCCACATTTCAGAGCAACCCAATTTAGTTTTGTTTTCGAAAATGTGTTTTTATAAAGACTTTATATACAAATAGCGGACTTAATGCCATGTGGTAGTCTTTTTTCCAGTGCAAGTTTCTTTGTAAATCAACCTACAACATTGATATAAGTTATGACTAATTTCGGGAGACGAGTCGGTCTAAATACTAGGCTATACATACCTTATACATGAGCTGTGCGTCTAGAGTTGTGGCGCGTCCATTGACGACTTCATTTGCTTCTTGACTTCCTAAATATAATAAATTTAAGTAAATGTTTTCACCGAGTTTTCACTAAGCGACACATGTGTTGTCATATAAAAACTCGAATAGTACTGAGGCAATCGCGCGTCCACGATTCCCGTGCTGCCGTCCGCTAACTAAAAGGCAGCTAAGTGATAACTTTGAGTTTTAGATGGCAAACAGGCAAACGGCCCAACTAAGTTTTGCCAATATCTTAAACTATAAGTGTTGAAATATTGGCAAAAAAGACGTGGGAATCGATGTCTCTAGGAAATGTTAACTGATACGAAAAAGTTTTTAACACTCATTAGAGACATAATTCCAAGACAGGCCGACAGAGAATTTTCAGCTTTATGTCACTGTGTATAAAATCCGAAATCGATATTTTATAAACCGCCTTTTAGTTAGCGGACGGCAGCGTGTAGGTCAACGCGTCCACGAAGCGATGCACTACGCCGCAATTCTAAACGCATCGCAACACGTTGCCTAGCAGGGCAAAGCCGAGCCAAGCAATGTTTTTACATAGACGGAGAGTCCGCCTGTGTACAATTTAAAAGCCTTTTATTAATCAAAAAGCAATCTCTTACCCCGTGTTTGGCAATATGTCAACTTAAGGACGCGTTTTACCGGATTTCATGTATAATTTACAGTTGATAATTATTTTGCAAGAGTGATGAGCCAACGCGATCGCGGCGGTCGGGTCGCGGGTCAAAAATAAATTATTTTAGTACATCGACGTGAGAAATAATTGATATGATATTTTTAGATGAGGCAACAAAAAAGTGTTTTGACCAAAGTTGTAAAACTTCACAAGCCCTATCCAATGATACATAGTTTGTATGTATAGATGTCGAATTGAAATATTACCTAAATTCGAAAATCGTGATCTTCGCAATATGTAGATTTCTTTATCTTCCTGAAAGAAAAGAAATTGTCCCTATTGTTTTTTTGCACTTTGTACTTATAAAAGTACTTTACCCCAAAAATATATAGTGTCAACAAGTGCTTGATATTTGACCAGACAAGGACGACTTAGCCCAATATAGTGACGCCGCGGAACTATTTAAGGTCAGAGGTCATATACCTTGATAGATATATTGACCACCTACTAGCTTAATTGGTAGTAGCCCTACCAAAAATTAGCTCTACCAAAAAGCAAGTCGATTTCCTAATCGGAAAACATTCATAAAAGGGCAAATGTGTCGCCGGTTCTGGGTAGTTTGTGCTTGTCTTTGCCTTTGTCTCTAGAAACACGATAAATGAAACCCTGGTGTAAGCCACTGAATGTGGTGTTATTATTTATTTTAAATTGAAGAAATTGATAATTAATGTTAATTTTCTATTTTTTATTATAACAATATGGAATATTTGTACTTTTTTTTTATAGAAAAACTGTGCCCGGTAAGTAGACTGTCTTCCTGGTAATAAGTGGTTACGCTCGCTAATACCGCGATACATACCATCATCAGTCCAGAATGACAAACATTAGCACGCCCCGGGATGTGCTGGCTATCTTTGGAGATTTAGGAACGGATTTGAAATAAAAGAACTTCAAACTTTGAAGAAGTAGCCATTTTGAAAAAAAATACATAACTGAGTATACTAGATTGTATTGTAACCAGCCCCAAAAGTGTGTGCATAATTTCAGCTCAATCGGTTAAATGGAACTATTTTAAAATTCAGTTGCAAAGTTTGACCTACAAATATTAACTAACAAATCGAGTTGAATAAAAGCTTGTAAAAAGGGTTGAGAAAATGGGAAATAGGAACTAGGAGATCTCCCAATCCCATTACACCTCCCAATCCTCCTTGGGGACGGTTGGGGGTTCAAGGGTATCACACTCATTACCGATAAACGTACATACATTGCGGAAATAGAGTAGGGGAAGAAATGTAGTATGTTACCAGTAGTCTTCTATGAGAGAGGGGTAACTTGGCCAGTTGAGTGCACCCGGCGATAGCAACGTGCACATTCTAAACCTACCGCATCCAAATGATTTCCCAAAAATGTCTTTACTCAATGTAAATAAATACGCACATCTCGCCTTGTAAACAAACTTCCACGCTGATTTACATGGTAGAAAGTGTTGAATTTTTTACACACTCAGGAGAGTGTATGAAAAAGTGTAGTCAGGGGACTATTACAATAAATTTGCCAAAAATGTTGTCATAATTCGTGGATTACGTGTAATAAATATAATTACGTGAGGCAAATTATGACTACAGTCACAATTCACATGTATAAATTACATATACTGCGAATTTATCACATAATATTTTAATCTCTTTTTTTTTCATATATGGCAATGGTGCAATTAGCACACTCCGCCAGTGTCAAGTTTTCTTCGTAACAAACGATTTCAAAGTCTAAAACGTATCCTGTCAATGTCCACTCCCGTCGAAGTAAGTCAGGAGTCGCTCAGTAAAGTGATAGTAGGTTTACTGAGGATAGAAGAGGACTCCTTGGAAGCACACGAGAAACGTAGTCTCACGCTTTTATTTGATTATCACAAACACCACGCACGAAAACCACTTTGAAGTTTAATAAACTATCACTATTACACCACAAAACGCCTAATACACATTTTTTACAATAATCAAATGAAATCTCAACTTCACTCCTCGAGTTCCCGTCCTACTTTCATCTTTTTTCTCATATTATTTCATTATTTTCGTTCAGACGTTTTATTCAACGTGTTTTTTTTTCTGACGGTATCGTGTCGGCCGGCTTTAGAGTAGTGCCACCTCTTCCCGTGGGTGTCGTAAAAGGCCATAAAGCCACTACCACAAGCCCCAAGGAACAACGCCATAAAGTAGTGGACTCGCCAACCCGCTCAGCCAGCGTGCCGTTTTAAGGCCATACATCCCTCATGCACAGGACAATATGCATGAAGAGGCCCATATCCTGCCAGTGAGCTTAATATAAACAGTCATTATTAACAAGTAAAAGAACCAGTTGAAAGCAACGTTCTCTGTGGGTAAATCACTTAATTAATCAATTATTTCCAATCACTGAACACGACCAGATGTTCCAATAAGACCACGATAGTCTCGTATTACACGACAATCTTAATTTGTACTAATTATAATAAAGAGTTTGTATTTTTTGTTCGTTTTTATTTAAATGGCAACCGAAACGTCGATTAAAATAAGTAAGGTAAATATTCGCGTTGATACCCGTTTAAATAGATAAATGAGGAGTGTCATTTCAAAAGGACTTATTTCCACTTCCAGGAAAAAAATATTTTATTATTTTAACGATTTTTACCATTCGTTAATATCTCCATGCAATATAATTTTCATCAAAACCGCTTATTTCTTCCAGAAAAATGACTTTAAATTTACTAGTTCACGAAAAATCCTCTTATTTCCTTATATTAAACACTATTCTCAAATGTTATTCTCGTTTGTCACTATCAAGTTCTACTGGATTTCCTTTGATAGTCGCCTAGTTCACACGCGTTGTCCATTTTTATTAGCGAACTAAACTCGCTCCACATCGAGATACACTTGCACAAGGTTATAAA
The DNA here is from genome assembly GCA_943735995.1 of Sesia bembeciformis. NCBI lineage: Eukaryota > Metazoa > Arthropoda > Insecta > Lepidoptera > Sesiidae > Sesia > Sesia bembeciformis. Next base: position 12,785,713 of record OX031044.1, read on the forward strand.
AATCCTTCGTTTACTTCCTTATTTTATAGTTGTGTGTGTGTAGTTGATTCTCGGTGCTCGTTTACTAATTGAATATAAATGGTTCTATTTCCCGTTCATCGCGTATCGGTCGTCGCCGGCTGTGGGACCGCAGCCTTTCCCTCATTATCACACAAGAGCAGAAGTCTGCATACAGTCGAGTGCCCGCAACGCGAACCATCCACATTCCTCTCCACTCTGATGAACTTGACACAATTGTGTACAACATATCATGTGACAGTGCAGTAGTTAGCGGCCAAGATGCGTGAGGTCACGAGTTGTATTCTTCTTTATTTTATATAAATAAAGTCACTTTTAATTTCACATTAGTAATTTTTTGATTCGACCAGAGACTAAGACGAACATTGAGCAAAAAGAACCTGGTGTTTGAAACAAACTATTCTGACGACCAGACAGTGAACCTGGTAGTAAGTGGATATTGTCCCCTTGCGACATCCGCCCTACATGCCACCATATCTGCCCCTAATAACAAACGTTGGCACGCCACCTATCTTTGGAGATTTAGGAGTGAACTTGAATAAATGATTGGGAAAAGGAGAAATGAAAGGACAAGTTTGACTCCCAATCCTCCTGCAGGGGATGGCGTGATATTGAAAGTTAAGAATATAATGGAATAAGTCAATCTTATTCCATTATACTCTCCATTCGGTGGGATAGGATAGGAAGCGATGCAAATAGTGTACGGTGTAGCTACGCACAACCATGCATGGCCGAGTCAGCGATAGCGCAGATATAAATTAATCTACAGCAATGAAACCAATCAGTACGAAAACAGCGCTACTCGCGTATGCTCCTCGCGCCTTTAGGATAGATTAGTTTATAATTGTGTAGTGCAATTAAATCCTTAGCTCCAACAAAGCTGCTTATTATTTCTATCTCGACGAGCAACTTCTACATCAACTTCTAGCAGCTTCTACAAATAGACTAGCATATCTCACTTACTACCAAAAAATATACAGTTGGCCAATTCTAACGTTGACCACTTCAAAATTGAGTGTCAATTTGGCATTTCTAAAACATAAGCGCGACTTTCACTTGAAAATGTAACCTGTCAATTTATATTTATGACTTTATCCCTGTCTTTTTTTTATGGACGAACGCGGCAAACGAGCATACAGTCCACATTTCAAGGTAGTCTTCTGTGAGAGAGGGGTAACGTGACAGTCGAGCGCGCCCAGCGGCTGTTGGATCGTGCACTCTCCCCCTTATAAATCCTATCTATCCCCCTGTCTGTTATTTCTAAGAAAAAGACTATTTACTTTATGAATAAACAATTAATTCAACTCGCTAAATTTCTTAATAACTTTAACGATGTTCTTGATCTTGAACAAGCGACGTGAAGGTGGTCAAACAAAACAAATCCTTACAAAATCAGTTATAATCTATTTTATCTCCAAATTACATGAAAAACAAACAATAACACAGTTACCTACTGTTTCTTTTCAGCGCACTTACGTCTTATGTCATATATTATTTGAGTTTATTATTTCTCAAGATCAAGATAGTATGAAAAGAGTTTGTCGGTCGGTATATTCGCCATAACTAGTGTTAAAACGAGCGCTCGAATGCTGGCGTGCTGTGTTAGGATATTAAACCTAACCATAATTGCATTAATATAAGGTTCAATAAACGTTAACCGTTTTAGACCCTAGATTTTAACTACAAGGATTTTAACTATCAAAACATTACAAATTTGGCTCAACACTCGTTTATACGTCACTAGCCATAACCCATGAGGATTCAACGGATTAAAGATTGGACGGATTTGATGAGATTTACACAATGAATGAAAGTGTTTAGTTCAGTGAAAGAAAGTGGTGAAAGTTATCGTATCGCATAACACATGAGTAAATGATATTTTTCGATGTTTTGTTTATAATGCCACATTAAGAATAAAGGATAGTGGTGTAACAATTGAATATTGTGACTGTACAAGAACGAATCTCGTAAGTCTCAGCGTCTCCGATGGACGGAACACCTGGAACGAATGTCTGACAATAGGAATAAAAAGATGATGACCAAATGGAATCCGCATATGTATGTATGTATGTATATCTATATATATATAAAGCACGGGTGTATATATAGTCCTTTCTAATCCAATTTGCCAAAAACAAAATCAAATCAATGAATTATCTCAACATTTAGCTTTAAATCTGGGACAAACTTACAGTCTTCATGAATCAAAGTATAGATATGTGAACAATTGTCATCTCAAAAGTTAATTTAAAGCCGTCATTTACCTCAGGCCGCGTGTTTGTTTACATTTTAGACAAACTGGATTAGAACTATACATTGACATATATAATATAATAATAACATTATTATTTTTATATATAACTAGCTGTTGGCCGCGACTTCGTTCGCGTGGTCTTCAATTTAATGCGATAATATAGAAACCTTCGCGGGCGTGCGCACAACAACTCACCAAAGTTTCATCGCAATCGCATGAATAGTATAGGAACGCATAGAGGACAAACAAACAAACATTCATTTTTATATATTAGAGATAGATAATACTTATATAATAATATGTATAATAGTATATATTTCAACTTTTTTTAGCAGACTAGCATCCAGTCCTCCTGATGGTAAGTGGATACTGTAGCCCATAGACATCCGCGATACATGCGATTAGTCTAAAATGACTAAAGTTGGCACGCCCCCGGATGCGCTGCCTACTTGAGATATAGGAATGGATTTGGAGAAAGTGTTGGGGAAATGGGGAGGGATAGGATGGCACATCTCATTCACTACCGAAACACGTACGTACATTAGAGAAATAAGATAAAGTGGGAAATGCAGTAGGTACATTTCAAGGTAGACTTCTGTGAGAGAGGGGTAATGTGGCCAGTCGAGTGCGCCCAGTGGCTGTTGGATTGCAGCGTGCACTCCTCATAATTAAATTTGCACCGCGTTTTATTTTCTTTTTTGATCTGGTGGTTTTGACTGGTAGAGAATCCATTCTTGTCTTGGTATCCATTCTTGGTATTAAGTTTTGCCTTTTGTACACGTCAAATATGTGTGTCAATGAAGTCTTGCTTTTTGTACACGTCAAATATGTGTGTCAATGAAGTTTTGCCTTTTGTACACGTCAAATATATGTGTCAATGAAGTCTTGCCTTTTGTACACGTCAAATATGTGTGTCAATGAAGTTTTGCCCTTTGTACACGTCAAATATATGTGTCAATGAAGTCTTGCCTTTTGTACACGTCAAATATGTGTGTCAATGAAGTTTTGCCTTTTGTACACGTCAAATATATGTGTCAATGAAGTCTTGCCTTTTGTACACGTCAAATATATGTGTCAATGAAGTCTTGCCTTTTGTACATGTCAAATATGTGTCTCAATTAAGTTTAAATACATAAATTCGCAATACAAAAGATTAATAGTGTTAATAGCGTTGAAGAAGATTTGAAACTGATGCGAAAGCATGCAATTTGGGAAATTGAGGTAAGGAATAGAAGCAATTGTAGGAAAATAGTGGAGGAGGCAAGCTGGCAACCCACGGGGCACTTTGTTATACACTAATGAAAACACGATCAAAATCCGTTCAATAGTTTTTACATGATACACAAACAAACTTGCGTTTTATGCTCTGTAGCTTCTAAAAAGACCCCTTATTTTAATTAACTGAATGTGCAGATTTACCCTATTACTGTTTAATTATATGGATAGATTATTAAAATCGGTTAATAAGAAAATAATAATAAATAAAAGACCCAATAGGACTACTAATGATGAGAACAATTGAGGATCAAGGGTCTTTAAGCGTAATTAAAGCGATCTCGTGAGCGAATTTGAACACCATCAATATACGAGTACAAGTAGCACACCAAACCGAGCGCGTCACACAGCAGACACGCTGGTTTGCATAACACAGTTTATCATTTTTTTGTTTAAACAACTATCTTTACTCACGTTTTCGACTTTATCACTACAAGAAGTAATTCCCTGACGATAAGGAGTTTAAACTTCTCGGAACTTGTGCAAAAAGTTAAAAGTTACAATAATACTTTACGTACTTGTAACCTGTAACATCTATATCTATACTAATATAATAAAGAAGTAAAATTGTGTGTTTGAAGCTATGTAATCTCTGGTACTGCTGAACCGATTTCAAAAATTCTTTTACTAACAGGAAGCTACATTATCCGTGTCTAATATAGGCTATATTTTATTTTGAAATTAAAAAAAAAAAAAAAAAAAAAAAACATAAACCGAAGCGAAGTAAAGACGGATCGGATCGCCTAGTATTTTATAATTAAGTTATCAATGTTTTATTTTTGTTATTTTTTAAACTTCAACAAGAAATAAATAATCATTAGAACTTTTAACAAAAATGTAACAATAATTTCTGCAATAAAAGAGATGATATACAAATGCAAAACTTATCGATAATATATTTCTAACCATTTCCCTTTTCTCTCTTACAATTTACATGAAATTCAATGAAACTTACACTATAAAATAGTTTCAAGTCTATTTACTGCTTATAGGAATGAACTTCCGAAGAATTACTTGTAAAAAACACCGGCGATTCAGAATACGTCACTGGTGTATTATTATAATACACTGTTCTATCAGGGTTCTTTATCAAATTCTGCAATAACGTGTGTTGTTCCATCAATAGTATATTCAAGTGACGCATTTCTTGATCAATCTTCTTCAAATTGAACGTCGTCTGGTCCATCTTCTCCTGCATTCCTTTTATTTCTATAGTGAAATTATAATCGTTTCTCTGCGACTCATTTTTAAACTTCGACGAATATTTGTTTTTGAACAACATTTCTTTTACCGATCTTCCCGTTTTGACTTTATTCAATTGAGCAAGTTCATATGCGGCCATCATAATGTCTGTTGGTAGCCTTTTCTCCGCAGGATTCAAAGGCTTCACTCTTAGAATGACTTTGCCAGCTTCTGGAGACACTAGTGCCGTTCTATACACGTATTTGTGGAGGCATTTCGGAAGCCAAGCACTGAACATGCCCATTTCTACGAAGAGAATTAACTTTGTTTGTCTGACCAGTTTTGACAGCCCAGCAGTCTTCCTCAAACCCTGGATGTCGTGAACAGCAATACCAACGAGTAAGTTCATCAGTATAATGGTGACGAACATAAGGAACAGGATATAAATGATTTGTGAGGATAATTCGAAAACTAGTGGAGGATCTTCCATCTTCGGATCGTTGATTACAATATTGAGACTCAATTCCCCCACCATCATAGATAATGTTGTAATGAATCCCATCAAAGGATTGGAAAATATCTCTTCATTCGGGAACACCACACAGAAGCAGATTGTGAATCCAAGTAAAAGGCAAATGTAGGCCAGCAGTAACTTGAGGAATTCGGATAATACTTTCTGGTACATAGCGACGTAATCTCCAAACATTGGAAGCTGGCCCATCATAAGCATCAGGTTGGTCCAAGCTCCCAGTACAGCGTAGCCACCAACGTGGTTCTGCCAACTATAATCTTTGTGTATTTTATAAAGGGAAAACACAGAAAGCAGAACGAACCATTCCATCAAATTCTCAAAAGTCGAGAAGTACTGATAAATACTGGAGTATCCAGTAATGCCAGTCAGTTTACGAATTATCTCAAATGTTGTAATCGCTATCAGCACCCATCTTTCAAATTCTATTGGATTATCGTCCAATATACCGCCTAATAATGACTGTTTTTGACACAACTCATTCAAGACACCGTATTTCTCAGCATATTTTCCTTTACAGGTCTTCACAACAGCAGTTAATACGTAGATTGATAAGAACGTCACAAAAAGGAAACAGAAAATAAGGCGCGCCATGTAAAACTTTCTTATCTTTCGCCACTTCATAAATAGAAACGCAGAACAGAGCGGATGAAACAGTATGTCCTTTTGACCTTCGTCGATAAGGCTGTTTAAATATGTAATTTCACGAGGATAAGAAAATTTTAACAATCTACCAAAATCAAATTCCATTTGCACTTCTTCATTACTGTCCGATTGGGTGATTGATATGCCGCAATCTAAATTATATCTCAAAATAGCTAAAGATTTAGGAGTTTTGCGCGCTATGACACTGAGCGCCGTGTGACCTTTCTTTGATTTTGAAGTGACGTCTGCGCCGAGAAAAATTAGCGTCTCTACACATTGTGTTGAGCTTTCTAAAGCAGCAAGGTGCAGTGGTGAAAATCCGTAAGCATCCTTTTTATTGACTTGAGCACCCCAAGTTACAAGCATATCAATGATATCACATGCGCGGTCTGATCGGCACACGGCAGCTATATGCAGAGGCGTTCTTTTGTCACTATCTTCGGCATTAGGATCAGCATTACCGTCTCTTAAAAGTATTTCAACACACTCAACACTGGAACATCTAGCAGCGAGGTGTAGGGCTGTGCATCCTCTATAGTTCCTTGTATTCGCTTTTGCTCCCTCTGACAGCAGCAGCTCAACGCACTCCGCATAACCTCTACCGGCAGCCAAATGCAGCGCTGTACATTCATTATCTCTTTGTTTTGATATCCCATTAACACTTATTTTAGTTTCCTTCAACAAATATGCAAGGCAACGCTGAGCTCCGAGTTGAGCCGCTAAGTGTAATGCATTCATTCCTTCTGAGGTTACATAAGCTGGGTCCACACCCTTTTCTATGAATAACTCCATGCATTCCAAGGCATCAGTTCTAACAGCGCAATGAACAAGGTTATCTTCGCAGCCAGCCCTTTGCACCACTGCATGTAATGATGCCCCATGTGCTATCAACAATTCAGCCACTTCTAAGGAATTCCCAAACGCTGCGCAGTGTAAAGAAGCAAAGTACTTAGGTGCGTAATCAACATCAGCACCTCGAGAAATTAAAAACGATGCAGCTTTAGCCGCTCCACTGAAAGCACATAAATGTAAAGTTGTCAATCCAGCGGCCTCTGCATAGTGTATGTCCGCTCCAGCTTCTAATATAGCTGGTATCAAATCTTCACGAGTCAAAAATGCGGCCCAAAGAAGCGTTAAATTTACTACTGCTTCTGGTGCCGAACTTCCGCCGATGTGGTTTTCAATGTTGTCAGCTGTAGTCAGTCCACATTCGATGTCGTCAAAAAATCTTCCGGCTCCTAAAGTTAACGCTCTTTCACACAACTCTTTTCTGACTGCATCTTCTGTTAATTTGGCCTCTGGATCGCTGGAGTACATGTCGAAGCTGTGGTACATGTTGGGGGCATCGTCAGCTGGGGGCGATGGTCCGACGAATAGATATTCCTTAGTTTTGCCGGGCTCGTGGGCAGATTCGAGCAAGTCGACGTTCCGGGCATGTTTGTATGTGACGTTGAGCGGAAATTCTTCAGGTTCCCTCGGTTCCTTGACTCTTGTGAAACTTCTGACCAGGCGAGGTCTTGTTGGTGTTTGCGTAGGTGTTTGTAGAGGCGACGGCCACCCCATCTCGCGGTATCCGAAATTGTCCATAGTCGGAGCACTACTGAAGTTAATGCAGGCTTCTGAGCGTTATCTTATCTAGTTTGTTGGAATAGAGCTGAGACAAGTACTCGTAAGATTTTCTGTTTGACGCAGTGATTTATTAGGCTATTTTTACTGCGCATAATTATGAATTTTAAATACTGTTTGATTTACTTTACTTATCAAGTTCTTAGACTACACTAAGCGTTCAAGTTTGATACGAGGTTACTTACAATTACGTAAAAAATGAGATAACACTAAATTGAACTCTAATTGGAGATATTTATTGACAAGACATATATTTTATTGTCCGTATTGATGTCGGATATGTAGGTAAAGATACATTACGAAAACATTGACCATCGACTAATTCGGAAACACCCGTACGCGTCATCCACGTCATGAATTACCGTACCTCTAATTGCATACTTTATTACGAGATACTTTATTACTTAATTGCATATACGTGGATGACGCGTTCGGATTAGCCGATGGCCAATGTTTTCGTAATGTATTTGTACATTTAATTAAGAATTTTAATATAATTTTGGCTATTATTGGGTTCAACATATTATCAATTGGATTTAAAATTGTACGAGCATAACTTTGTAGTAACAAATAAAAACGTGTGCAGGGGACCCCCGTCAAGAACGAAGATCCTCACGCATTTTTTTAAACTCCGAATGTAATTCACGCATCCGTATACTTTCATTTTCAGGCATGTTATAACAATAATCTTAGTAAACTCTAAAAACAATCGATGTATTGCAAATATCGATGTATTTTTCGATATATCATTCTAACATCGATGTCACTATGCGATATATTACATCGAAAAACAACGATACGATTCAGCGAATCAGCGATGGCGATGTAGTCGAATCAGATACATATTTTCATTTCTGATCGAGCCAGGCATGAGAGAGAGCACTAGCGATCGGCCCGCTACTGAAATTTACCGAATACCGACGAACTGACACGATCGCGAGAATCGCGACCATACCGTGTCCGAGCGAGAGAAAGGCGAGAAAGAGAAAGGCGTATGAAGGGGGTAAAAATCTTACGTGACGTTAAATTTTCTCTCGAATCACACCTACCGTAGGCCGCGTAAAGGAACTTCGTTCCAAAAAAATCATTATTTTTTTAGAAGAATAGAGTAGTTACTATTATGTGAGCTATCGGTGGTTTTATTTTATAGAATAGATGACAGACGAGCGGCCGGTTACATGTTGGTAAGTGGTCACCGCCGCCCATGTACACCTGCAACACCAGGAGGCATGCGGGTGCTGCACAGCTCTCTTGAAAATCCTCATATCTTAACTTAACGGTAATACCTCAGCTGGCAGTTCATTCCACAACGTTTGGGTTCGCGGTATAAAGTGTCCTTAATATAGCAGTATAAAGTGAGATCTAGTTTGCGGATCCACATTACCTATACTCATTTATATGTCCGCCATTTATTCTATAAAAAAAATATACTCAATACACGATCTTATTTATATATATTTTAGTTTTAAGAAAAGTATTTAATGCTAGAAAGCATTTTCTACCAGCTAACCTTGGGACCATTATATGATGGTATGGTACCCACCATTACCCAGCAAGTGAAACAGTATTGTAGAAAACAATAAAAGGAATAAAAAAATATGTATACAAATATAAAAAATCCATTAAATTCTGCTTCATTACATTACAGTATACAATAAATTATTCTGGTTCGAATTCTCATTGTGGACATCAATACGAGTCGCTGAAAAAACGCAAAAGCTGCAAATAGGTCGTTTAGTATCGAGAGAAGAATCTATTCTATTAGTTTTTACAATAGGCTTTTTTTCCATAACGTACTGTTCACTTCTAGTATATATTTTATTCTACGCACAGTTACGCAAAACAAATATTTGATTAAATCAAAAGGAGGAAGATACGTTACTTACCGCGTGTGGTCCTACAAAATAGAGTCCAATGAACCTGCTTCGTTTAGTCACCGATAGAACAGCGACTTGCTTGCAACACGGTGAACACAGTTTTGTAGTGGAAAATACATTTAAAAATGCCTTCCTGTGCATTTGTTCAGTGCACAAACTGCATACACAAAATGCATTCAGTCACTGGAGGAGCAAAAACAAGACACATGGAATCAGTTTTCACGCGTAAGTACGCCAAAAAGTAATAATTTGTCGAAGTTTTTTTTAATTCCTTAGTTTAGATTCGGCCATTAATGAGTGAGCGAGATAAAACTATACGAAACATGACGTGCCTGAACCGTACAGCGACCGGGAAGTGGTGCTGTCTCGCTCGTGCTACTGTCCAAGTTTATCGCTCTATCTCTGTCATTCAGTGTCACAGCGTGACTTCAGTTATAACTGTTTGTTTGCATGTAGTTGTGCATCCGAGCCCATTTTCAGTTGACGCAATGTAAGAACGTGCCGTATCTTCCCCTTTTGCTTTAATCTAAAAAACAAATATATTCATTGCAACTAGCGCCCGGTTACTAACATGCACTCAGTAATGAGTGCTACGAACGTTTTAGATAGGAAAACAAAACTTATTATGTACCTATCTAATTTTTTATTTACAATAATTTACTTTATTTTTCGCTAGAATGATTTTATATATTTTAAACTAGTTTACGTGTGTCAGGTTTTTGGTTATTTCCGTGCACGTTGTATACACACATCGGGCGTATCTACCGATACATGTTAGAAAGTATATTGAAATACACATATCTAGATACTTGCAGCTACAAGAAAGGCCTAAGTGCGTTCCAAGAGATGTGAGAGATAAATGTAAATGCTATATTTATTTCGTAAACATGATAATGAGTCGTCAGTTATTGTCACGAGTTTCATACGAGCATTGTCCTTGCAAATATTTGCAAGTATTTGACTTGTTTGTAAATACTGCGCTTGTAAAATATCTACCAGCGGGTCTGCTCGTACGGTAACTACACTCTAAAGGGAATAAAAAATGAAAAGTGAAAAATCATAAGAGTAGCAATGCATAACCAGCCCTTTCAGTGTCCACTGCTGGACATGGGCCTCCTCAAGCACATTGTCTGGTGCATGAGGGAAGTATGGCCTTAAAACGCCACGCTGGGCCAAGCGGTTTGTCAGTCCACTCTTTTAGTTCCTCGAGGCTTGTGGTAGCTGCTTTGTTATCCCATAATTATTTACGACACCCACGGAAGATATGGTGCTGCTCTATAGCCGGCCGACAAGATACAGCATTTATTTGTGTTACTTACTGTAACTGTTACTTAAGTAGTAAGTAGTTACTTAAGTACTTAAGCTGTAGCCGTTTAGAAAATCAGTAATTTTGGGAAAGGATTATTTTAAAATTTGGTCAAGTAAGAGTAAGTAGAATTTAGAAATGGCAACTAGGATGGCATTTAGAATACAGATCGGTGGGATCGAGCAGTCGTATTACTTTGTTTAATTTTTAATTGTTTGCTTTCTTCATTATTGTTTAACACTTGTTAAATTTAGAAATTATTATATTTTGAGAGGGAGGGTGCACGCTGAAATCCAACAGCCGCTGAGCGTTCTCTGGCCTCGTTACCCCTTTCTCACCGAAGACTACCTTGAAATGTACTGCATTTCTCACTTTACTCTATTACCCATTGTAGGTACGTACATGTTTCGGTATGGAGTGATATATGCCAAAGGCCATTCCTATCCCATCCTATCCTATCCCTAATCATTTTCCCAACCCTTTCTCAAAATCCATTCCTATGTCTCCTCTCCTGGGGGCATGCCAACCTTTGTCATTTTGGACTTAGTTGGCATATGTACCGCAGGTATCCATGGGCGACAGTATCCCATTACCCAGGTTGACTGTTCTTCCTAAAAAACATATATGCGGTCCTATGTGTACGAAATAAAATTTATATCCATAAAAATTCTTCTATCTGTGAAATTGTATGGAAACCAAGCATGTCACGTCACGAGTAAATTTTTGTGATGGAAAACCAATTACCGATAAAACGTAACATCTCCCGTGACTAGACATTTTTGTGTTTTGTAACAAAGACCTGCTAGCGACAAAGTTCGGAACAGACTGAACGAACAACGCGAGAAGTAGGCCCTTAGTACCAACTTCGGGCATGCAGAAACGGACAGCTTGCCTTATCCATCCCTCTATATCCACGATATAGCCATTCATTTAAGTGTTAAAATGCATAAACAAGAATGCAATCTTACTGCTGCGTGGGTTGCAATGTAGTTTATTTTATATTCAATACCCATATAGAGTTATCTGAATAAAATTATAATTCTGTTATCCCAGACTTTCCTGAACCGACAGATATGCGGATATAAAATTCAAATACTTCAGATTTGTGTAAATAATAAAAGGTTTCTTCTAGGCGAACTTATATGCAATGATTTAAATTGATTATGGCAGGCAATTGCCAGTAACTGATATTTTTATAGAAAAAAAGGCGGCAGACAGCATATACCACCTTATGGTAAGTGGATGCTGTCGCCCTGCGACGTCCACAACTCACGCCATCATTCTAGATTCTAGAATGACGCTAGCTTCTAGAATGACGAATCCGTATGCGCTAGCTTTAGATATTAAGAATGGATTTGGTGAAAGGGTTTGGAAAATGGGAAGGAATAGATTAGAAGAAGGAATCTCACTCACTACCGAAACACGTTCGGAGATTGGGGGAATAGGATAAAATGGGAAATGCACTACGTTTTTCGGTAGTATTCTGTGAGTGCGGGGTCACGTGGCCAGTCTAATACGCCCAGCAGCTGTGGGATTGTAGCGTGCACCTTCCTCTTTCCAATCATATTTTATTCGACAAAATAATATGAAAAGAAACCCGTTCTTCTTCTTTTTTTGGCGCTAAAAACCTTGTAGGTCTTGACCTTTTGCACTATTCTTCTCCAACTGCATCCGTTCCTTGTTTCGTCGTAGTTTTGGCACTCTGCCCGTGGAACTCGTAGAAGTGCTTATTATTTAAAAAAATGTCATGTAAAGAATTTCGATTCTACCGTTGTACCACATTTTGTTTTACAGACTATAACTATAACGGTACTCCGATGTCCGAGTTGATTAGGGACGCTCCCTGAACGGTCGTCAATTCAATTCCCGGTCAAATAATGGTGCTTGCTTAATTGTCACCGATTGCTGTTAAGATAATCACGATCGAGGCATCGGAGTGACGTGAGCAAGTTTGATATTGATAGACTTGACGAAAGTGTAACGAAATGCAGCTTTCTTGAAGGTTTAAAAAGCATAAATCAATCTTTATTGCGTTTCTGTTAGTTCTTTAGAATGAAGGTGGCAGACGAGCAGACAGTCCACCTGATGGTAAGTGGATACTGCCATCCATATACATCCGCGATACCCGCCAACATTAGTTTAAAATGACAAACCTTGGCACGCTACCGGATGTGCTATCCGATTTTGGATATTTAAGAATTGATTTGGACAAAGGGTGGGGAAAATAGGGAGGGACGGAATAGGATAGGATGGGGATGGGCTCTGGCATATCTTATTGACTGACCAAAAAAGTGTGTACCTACGTCGGGGGAATAGGACAAAATGGGAAATGCAGTACATTTTAAGGTAGTCTTCTGTGAAAGAGGAATTGCTTTGTCAGTCGAGTTAGTCTGTCTGGTTAGTGAAATAAACATAATATTACAGTAATACAGTAACGTACAGTAATAAAAATTGCAATTTTATCAGTCTCAATCAATGAACTGTTATCTATGCAGTATGCACAGTAACCGGTAATTTATACCCTACCATCAGCCTATGTCTCTCCACTGCTGGATATAGGCTTCTCCGGCGGCTCACCACCACACACGATCCTCGGCTCTTGTCATCCAACCACCACCGGCAAATTTCTTGAGGTAGTCAGTGTCAGTAGAAGGCAGTATGGGAAACCGCGCTTTCCGGAACATAATTTATACAGACTTCGTAAACTTGAAAAAGACAATTGGATATTTTTGTTTTTGTTACTGCGAATTCTCTGTCATTTCAAATCGTAAATTACGTAACAGACAGGGAATTTTTAAGTTTGAATTTTATTTAACCAAATCAAAAAAAGTCCATAAGTGACAATAACATATTATGTGACGTTAGGTATCGGAATAACGGCGGTTACTCCGATGACGTCACATAATAAGTTTTAAATTTAAATGCAGCAGATCTAAATTCCTATGTAAAACGCGACTACCTACTGAGTCGACATATTGATTCACAGCGCGGACCGACCAACGCCACCTGCGGGGTGCCTATCTTATTAATAAATATTCACAGAGATTTATTATAAGAGCATAATAATGTTGTTATCTTTATTTTCCACTAGTTTATGCTTGCGGCTTCGCACGTGTACCCACTATTCCAGAAGAATAGTGAGGAGTTCATATAGTGATATTCCAGAAGTGCGGTCACCAAGGAGACACTATATACCGCGAACTCGTAACTTGTGGAATTAACTGCCAGCTAAGATTTTCCCGCTATGAAAGCTGTGAATAGGGTTTTACAAGGCCGGCGCGCTCCCACTACCCCCTGGTGTTGCCGGTGTCCACGGGCGGCGATGACCACTTACCATCACGTGGGCCTCATGCCCGTCTGCTACTTTCATCATAAATAAAAAAAAACTTAGTTTTGTAGTCTATTCCACGGGAACCCTAGTTTTGTAGCCTTGTGTCATTTTCGTGCTTCCAGAGAAAGCCCACGCAAAGGGGGAATATCAATATGGCGTAATATAAAGTGTTTCGAACAAAAATAAATTTTATACCTATTTGATCCTTAAATATCTTATTTTCATCCATTTTCACAAGCACCATTCCTAAGATTCACAGGAAGCTGTCCCTTCTTCTCCATGTGATCTTGTGGAGACCCCTCTTGTTATGTATGATTATATGCTTTGCACCGTCGTCGCGTCGTTACGTCTCATATAAATCCTGCAGTTGCATATTGATTGCATACAAACGTATTGAAACCCCTGGTCTTGCGTTTCCTTGACTAACTGCTTGTTATGAGGGTTTAAGTGATCAGCGATGTATTATAAATAGGTGTTGGTGGACTCGGGAGTCCACGTCGCTTGAGTTAATGTGTTGTTTCCTCGCAGCGGATATAATGGTGTGCTTAATGAGCCATTCCCCGGCTTAAATTGAGCAACCCTGGAAGCGAATTCAACGTCCTCAGAATTCATATTTACGCCATTCTGTAATGTTATATTCATGACTTTTTCATTTTTATTCTCAGAGCCACCGTTAAATTCAATGTTTTAACAACGTTGTATTCAGTACATATCTAATAACATAGGATATCTCCCGATTATATCACGATACTTAGTATTGTGTCACCGCCATATATTAATAAAAACATTAGGGCTATTAACTACAGCAACCGTTGAGATTATGTTTCAGCTTATCTAGAGATTTTGTTAATCTTTATTGGTATTTCATTACTTTTTATTGCCTGATTATAATCCTTTTTTAATTTACTTCAATATACAAACCAGTTCAAACCACTAAAATGTTTTGTTGGGAGGAGGGTGCACGCTGCAATGCCACAGTCGCTGAGCGCACTGGACTGGACAAATTACCCATCTCTCACTGAAGACTACCCTAAATGTGCTATTCCCCCAATGTGCGTACGTGTTTCGGTATTGAGTGAGATATGCTGGAGTCTATTATTTATAACATCCAATTCCATTGAATGGAGAGTATAATAGAATCAAAGAAACTCGTTATTCAATTGTAGACTACCCATCCCACCCTATTCCTTACAGGGAAGGTTGGGAGGTCCAATGGGATGACAAAAACTTGTCTATTCTCCTTTCTATTCTCCTATTATATTCTATTCTCCTTTTCCCAAATCGATTCCTAAATCTCAGGCAGCCGGGGTCGTGCCACCGTTTGTCATTCTAGACTGACCTGTATCGCGGATGTCTATGGACGACAGTATCCACTTACAACTAAGTAGATTGTCCGCTTGGCTGCCGCCTTCTTTCTTATTTTACTAGGTGCCTTCTGTTATACTTTTTATGAAAACTATTTTAATAATTGAATGTATACGTACTCGTATTAACCTTAATATCAGTGCATTTTCCTTTCTTGTATTAGTTCCCTGTTTAATCACAAGGTCCCCGGCAGCCCGTCCCCGTTGACGGTGGTCAAAGCCTTAGACAGCGTTGTACACCGTCACCTGGCATGAGCCGCCGGGGACGTTGGGATCTCTCTGTCTCTGTCCTAGTTCCCTGTCCGTACCGGTACCGGTGGTCCTAGCAGAATATCTGCTTCACACATCTTAACAACATGCTGAGACGGGTGTACACTTCGTTCTTGTGACCCACATAAATTTCATTATACTTGGGGATATTAATTTTTGTTTAAAATTTCCTCCACTTCAAAACAAATGTTTAATAATAAATGTGTGTGTATTTTTAAAACAAATATATTTCTCATTCATTCATTGAACCATTTAATTATGCTATGTTAATAATAATAATAATGATAATTTATTAATAATAATGATAACACACAAACTATCTCAAAATTTATTTTATTTTTCCTCTCAAAACAACAAATATGTTTATTCATGCTTTGTTTTGTTAAATATCTCGTTGTACTCATTCTTAAATATCACCTTTACATTTTCGAACAAATTATCATCAAGATAAGATGATAACGTCTTTTGCAGCATATGGCATTTGGTATTCAGGCCGTTTAAACATTATAAGGGCACTTACAAACCAAATGAAATGACGGCCAAACGCAGAATAGTCTTCGAAATCTATTTAAAACTCCCTAGATTCATTCATTAGATTCTCTCGTTCAATTGCTTTATATTACACTGAGCTATTGAGTTTGTTTAATGATACATATACATATTATTTATACATACGATCGTACCATCGTACCTTAACAAAAAAATCGTACCTTCCTTTTCGTTTCAGTGATATATTCTTCGCATTACTAGTAACAGTATCTACTGTCGCTTTAGTTTAAGTCAATGAAAGAACCGATTCACAATGAACAACATCCAGCAGCATAAAGACACTTTTCACAAAGGCCAATCCGCAGCATAAGTGACAAAAACCCATCAATAGCACCATGCATATGCCGCTACAACGCCATCTATTGACATTCACCAAACAACCTTCAATTCGGTAAGTATTATATGTCGTTCCAATCCAATTTATGGAAAATGTATACTAACATGGCTGCCTGAAATAATGGCATGGTTAAATAATAAGGTAATAATTGTCTACATATCCATAATTTGATTCATCGAGAGTGCCAGTTTTCCCTAGATTTAAAGCTAAATGTTGAGATTTTTCTGTAATAAATTACTTGTAATAAATGTAATGTAAGTAAAAGTAATGTAATGTAATAAATGTAAAAGTAATGTAATAAATAAATTACAGCCTTAAAAGGCTGTGTCTGTTAGGCCGTCATGTTTCTTAGCATTTTGGACAAATGGGATTAGAACGGAATATACATTTGAACATCTACAACCGAGTGTCTCTTCGATTGCTACCTTCTTTCTATAAAGAAATGTCATCACTGTCGTACGAAATAAATACTCGTACGTAACGTTCACGCTTTTTAGCCGCAGCGTACGTTCGTTTGTAATCAACCTTAGCACGTCACATTACCCTTGACAGTATTAGTACATTAATTTGTAAAACAAAACATTGTTTCCGACAGAAACCAGACGCGTTACAGCAAACATTTTGAAGAACAAACAAACAAACGAAAGGGCACAAGGCCGGAAAAATACGCGGGTTTGTTTGCGATTTCGACTGATTTATTTATAACGTAAACAAAAACATGCTGTTTTGTTTTTACACGTCGTAAATGGGAAATCAACCATCTCTTTCCAATATCGAATACTTTTCGGCAGGTACATAAAGTTTGTGTACCTTGTAATATCCTCATGTCAAAGACGGGTCTAAATCATGCGACATCATAAGAAAAGTGTGTATCAACATTCACCATTGACAATTTCTTGACATTTCTAAGGGCTCGTTAACTGCATTAAAAGTTAACCTAGATTTATATAGCAGAAAGACCGGTCCGAATAAATCAGATTATTTGAATAATGTCCAATTTCAATATTATTGTTTTAAGTACGTCAATTAATCACTTGATTTAGTACTTTGATTTAATTTATAGTGTTGATAAAATAATTGTTTGTATTGAGTTTTATCGTTATTGTTGACTGTACCCACACCTGTGTCAAAGCAAAAATTAACACTACGGTGTCAACGTAAATTTGTACCCAATTAATTTAGAAACCGCTAGAAGAAACGAAGAGATCGCTAGTTATTGTGAGTTTTAAAAAAAAAATGTTAACAAAAGTTGTGGAGTATAAGGAGCTTGGTGTCATGTAGTATTTATTTCTTTTACCAGAAAACAAAGGTCATGATGTTCACAATAATTATTTATTATACGTTATTTATTAATTATTCATTATTTACTTTAGTTTTTAGGGCCATTAATATAAAACATAAATTGACCGACCGATTGGCGCAATTGGTAGTGACCACGCTTGCTGTGCAAAAGGTCCCAGGTTCGATTCCCGGTCTGACATACATTTGATAAAAAAAAAAAGACAAATGTATGTTCGGGTCTGGGTGTGTGTTTGTGTTTGTCTTTGTATGTGTCTCTGGACCCACCACACAGGGAATCCTAGTGTGGGCCATTGAGTGTGGCGTTATTTATTTTTATGTATTTATTACATTACTACTGTGTCTTGTGGTGTGGGCCGGCTATAGGATAACGCCACCCCCATCTCTTCCCTTGGATGTCGTAAAAGGCGACTATGGGATGACAATGGGGCTATCACAAGCCCTGAGGAACTACACCACTTCTAAAAGAGTGGACTCGCCAAACTGCTTGGCCAGCGTGGCGTTTCAAGGGCATACATCCCTCATGCACAAGACCATGTCCAGCAGTGGATGCTCAAAGGGCTAATTGCATTGCAATACAAAAGAAAACATTTGAATGTCAGGTTAATCCCTAGGTATTTAAATGTAAAATCCCATAAACTAATTAATAACATTTAATGATAAACATAAAACAAAATGATTTCCGATCCCGTCAAGGGCCAAGTCGCTTGTTAATCACAAAGCCGGCAATCCATCATTTCACAGAGACGTGTAATTACACAAAAATACCATTTCCTACCTGTCTACTTTAAAAATAAGTATTAATCCTTCCGTCGATATCTGAAGGAATTAATTAAAATCTGCAGTAAAGGTGCAGTTTGGGTCAACGCGGCCGGCGCGGCGACTACTAAATCTTAGAGTTGATACTTTTTTATTTTACTCTTAAAAAACTGGCATAGCTTCTTCTTATTCCATTATGGTTCATTTAAATTGGTTATCAAATATTAATACATGGATATCAATAGGACCCATTTGACTCCATCCAACGACAAGCTGTCCGAAATGTCGACGATCCCACTCTCACGGGCGGTCAAGAATCCCCTTAGCGTTCGGAGAGACGTTGCGTCTCTCTGCGTGTTCTACCGCCTGTATAGCTGGGAATGTTCTGAAGAATTGTTCAATTTGATGCCAGCTTCAGATTTTCTCGTGTGGTTAATCCACACTTTTTTGACAAAGAGTCGCTGCGCACAGTGCGGTCGTCACGACACTTTATACTGCGAACCCGAAAGTTGTGGAAAGAACTGCCTGCTGAGGTTTTTCCGCTACGCTAAGTTTTGGGACTCTTCAAGAAAGCTATAATGGTGTACATGAGAGCGGGCATGACCCAGCCTTTAAGGCATCGGATCTTATTAGAGCCCAACAAATAGCTGTTTAAAACTTTTGTCAAACGTTCATGAAATACCTCGCGAACTGACTGTTTCACGTCCGCCTCTTAACACGCATCGATTCAGACATGCCCCGATAACGGTATGTTTCTGTTTGAGAGAGAGTTTTTAGCCGATTGGAGCCGACCTCGACTCCACCGGAACGGACGAACCGTCCCCTCTCCACATGCAGGATCGTACACTTATCCAACGCCCAATTCCATTCTGATGGAACTGCTAAATCTTTAGTCTTCGGTGATCTTTAGCAGTTCCTCCAGTTTGTTAGCAGTGAAAGCGAACAGCTTGAGGTCATTTATGTAGAGAAGGTGGATCATCCGTGTACCTCCTCTCCGAAAATGAGATCCCGTCGCCGACTCGTACAAGAGTGTGCTCAGAGGGTTCAGCGCAAGGTGGTCTCAGACAATCGCCCTAGAAGATATCTCTGTTTATCTAACGTATTATTATGTTAATATTATGTAAAACTGCACCATTTTCCTTTATTTGATACTGTAATCTGTTTTCTCCTTATCACCCAATGGTTGCCTGGAAGAGATCGATTTGGCGATAAGGTCACCTATTGTACTTTTGGTGTTACATACTTAAATTGTCTTTTGCAACTTGTATTAATGTAAAATAAAGAGTATAATGTATCTAAATGTAAATAATTAAATACGTAATAAACTACACATTAATATTTAGGTAAATACATATATATTTCTATAGAATGTAGAAGTAATTCTGGAAAAAAACATACAACTACAACGGTACAAGACAGGAACTAGCAATTGTCCTGTGAATAGGCGCTTCACAGCTCACGGGTCGCTTAGACTTTCCGGGAATTGCCATTGAGCGGTTTGTAGTAATGAAAAGTTTCCCTACGGAGAGTATCGACCTGTCCATCGCATTTCTTGCATTACATCTATCGCGCTCATTCAAAACGTACCTTTTAAAGCAGATGCAAGTAATCCGGTCGCCATACATCAAACAGATCATCCTGGAATCCAGATATCAAGTATTATTACATAGTGAGTAATTTCTTATGAAGTATGTTGATTATAATAGTGTTAATAATTTCATTAACTTCAAGGGATAGTACCAGTATATTTAATATTTTGAATGTTAAGAAAGTAAGTAATTTTATTTTTAACAACGCCACACTAGGATTCCCTGTGTCGTGTCCGTAGGCGACAGTATCCTCTTACCAGTTACCACCAGATGAACTGTCTGCTCGCCTGCCACTTTCTTTCTATAAAAAAGTATCCAACATAATGGCGGCATTACCGTGCTGGATATTGTAAAAACCTTTATTGTACTCGTAATAATAGCAGTGCCAGCTAATTCGTTCGCGTGAATTTTAGAGTTATTTCCGCGGGAACTCTGTAACGGATCAACTGTGCCAAGTTTCATCAAATTCTGTCCAGTAGTTCGTGTGTGATGCGCGTTCAGACAGACAGACAATAATTCCAAAAATTGATGTTTTGGACACTGTATCATTCGTACTTTAAAGTCCAATCACTCGTTTAAAAATATTTAATGTACAGATACGGCTTATTATATGTGATATGTATATCTGATAGATTTAACTTGGTAACAAGTACAATTAGCCTGAAACATATGAATCGGGTCAACATCCTACCGAGAAGGGAAGGTTATGAATCCGAGGCGCCGGACAGAAATAACGTGTTTACTTTCCAGACGTGTAAACAGTGCTGTATTACAGTTTTCTAACACTGTATACAGTATACTTAAATGTGATTTTGATGTCTTTATATGCCCTTTTGGTAACTGGTATATCGTATTTAATGCCAATTATTTTAGTGTATTTTCATCAAAATTGATTCAGTAGTAGTGTGGACTAGTGATGTTGGCTGACTTTAGAATAGCATCACTTCATCTTTGGCCGCGGGTGTCGCAAAAGGCGCCTAGAGCAGTGTTTCCCAAAGTATGGGTCGCGAGCAAATATTGGGTGGACCCCGAAAAAAAATTAATCTAATTTCGATCATCACTGGATACTGGATTTTTTCTTATTTTCTTAATTGTACAACCGTTCACATAACTACGCTACGTAAACGAGAACATGCTGCAGCAGCGACACAATGCTAGTTTCATGTATGGCGTAGCGTAGGGCGGGTCCCAAACTTTGTCATTTTTTTTTAGGTGGGTCACGTTTCATATAACTTTGGGAATCGCTGGCCTAGAGGATAACAAAGCTGCTACCAGAAGCCCGGAGGAACTATATCACTACTAAAAGAGTGAATTCGTAATAGCTATATAAATGTGTTCATTTATATAGCTGTATTCATGTGCTTATAATATTATATATATATATATACTTTCTCTCAAAGCATCACATTGTTAGATTGTTTTGAATTCTGGGTCTCTTCTCTGGCATATGTTTTGTGATGAATGTACATACATAATTTAGGTGCATACGTAAAAATATATGTTATAATACAATGTTTTCGTATGTTATATACTCTAGTCGGTAAGCCTAATTTAAATAAATCAATAAATCTGCAACATATAACATATATAGCTTATAAATACTATATTTTTTTTATATAAAATTCCAGGAGCGGACTAGCAAACAGACCTTGTGTTCAGTGTAAAGTCGCCCTGCGACTAGCGCGGTACATGCCGACATTAGTCTAGACTAGAAGGCGGATGGCGCCTACATTTCCTCCTTCCTACCATTTTTTGATGAATGAAATGAAAATGAAAATCAAAAATGAAAGGATTTTTGATGGAAATAGGCTCTGGCTATATCTCACTTACTACTGAAACGTATACCTACTGAAACGTATTAGGGAAATAGAATAAAGCAGCAAATGCAGTACATTTACAGTAGTTTTCTGCGAGAGAGGAGCAACTTGACTAAACCAATGCACCCATTACGAGGGTTCCCCGTACCTAAAAATTCATTTGATACATTATTATGCCATATAATAAGTAGGTATGCCACCCAATAAATGTTGTGAATAAATGCATTTCATTTGTATCGATACAAAGATTAACAAAGGTCACCGTTTGCACAACGCCATTTAACGCTGTAACACATAAAACATAACTCATTCCAAACTCGATAATCGAATCGAAAAGCAAACAATCGATTGTAAATCGAGTTGCAATCAAGGCTTAACATTCCGTGTGGTATTTGTTCGGAATAACCGCAGTATTGTGCTGTTATTAAAGGAGTAAACTCGAAGATTGGTGGCCAATAAAACCGTATTGCTGGCAGCACGTGCCATAGGACGAGGAATGTTTAAAGATCTTTATTCTACACTGGATATTACTTCATTCAAACTAAATTACCAATGGATGTTGCTATATCTGAGATTAATAGACTTCAACGCCGTTTAACCGATCACCATGAAAGTTTGGCACATGTATGTATTTTTTCATGGGAAAGGTCCTTATGCTATTCACTTTGTTGTAACTCGCCACTGGATGACAATGCAGCACATCAACTTCTATTATGTTCAACCGATCGCCATGAAAATTGGTATACTGGTATTTGAGCACGGAGAATATTTTCGAGCTATCGACTTTGTTGTAACTCGCCACTAGATGATATTTTTTATAGAATAGATGGCAGACGAGCGGGCCACATGTTGGTAAATGATCATCGCCGCCCATGGGCACCTGCAACACCAGGAGGCTTGCGGGTGCGCTGCTCAGAGGGGGGATCATGAGTGGCAGTCTACATTTACCCCAGGAGGACTGTCTGCTCCTCTGCCACGTTTTTTCTTCTATTATAACTTCAGTGTACTAATTCCATGAGGTACGCCAGTGACTTTAGTTCTTTGTGAAATATCTTAGCTTCGCATTTATCCCGAAAATAAATTCTTAACATACGAGTACATAGATCTGAACCGTATCGTAACTCTTTCCAGCATCGCTAACCTGAGCTTAAAATTACATGTTAACATACACAAATTGAGACTTTCAAGAAAACTGTGGATATTATCCCGAAAATTTGGCAACGCATCCCCATTCCCCGTGACGTTGATGACGTTGCAGAATTATTTTTTTTATGGACGAAGGCGGCAGACGTACGTACAATCCATCTGACTGTAAGTGGATACTGTCGCCCATAAACATCCGCGATACATGCCAACATTAGTCCAAAAGTTCATGGACGACGGTAAACACTTGCCCATAAACCCGTATGTCCATCTCCTTTTCTATATAAACATAAATATAAAACCTGTATACTGTATATGTACATAAAAAGGAGCTGAGCTGATGTACATAAAACCTAATCGATGAGTCACACAAATGCCATCGGTCATAAGGATATGCGAGACGTGGGCGAGTGGCATTTGCATTCTGCGGTATTTTGACCAAAAAAAATGGAATAAAATGACGTGTTTAATAATTTATATTACAATACATGTATCAGTTATTAGTGTAAAAAAATGCCGACCACATATGCTAATGAAAAAGGAAATTCGCTATTTTCCGTTTTTGTTAGAAAACAATGTTTTTTGAAGAGGAAGAGTCTACGCTGCATTTCCACAACAGCTGGGCGCACTCACTCGACCTGCCACTCGAAGAAGACTACCTTGAAATGTACTGCATTTCCTAATTTATCGTATTTCCCCAATGTACGTACTTGTTTTGTTAGTGAGTGAGATATGACAGAGCCTATTCAAATCCTACCCTTCCTCATTTTTCTAACCCTTTCTCCCAATCAATTCCTTAATATGCAAAGGTAGCCAGCGCATCTGGGGCCGTGCCAACGTTTGTCATTCTGGACTGATGTTGCCATGTATCGCGGATGTCTATGGACGACAGTATCCACTTACCATCAGGTGGACTATATGCTCATCTGCCGCCTTTCTTCTATAAAAAATAGATAAAGTTGTAGATCTTTACAAGCCCTGTCCAACAACGAATTGTATCATACAATTAGTGTGTTATACATATATCTATATACACATTTATATCTATACCATACCGTCAGCCTGTGTCTCTCCACTGCTGGATATAGGTCTCTCCCAAGGACCGTAACCACACACAGTCTTCTGCTCTTCTCGTCCACCTACTTGCAGCATTTTCCTTCAAGTCGTCAGTTCACCTGGACGGAAGGCGTGCCACACTACGCTTCCCGGTACGTGGTCTCCATTCCAGGATTCGTCTCCGCCACCGGTCATAGGTCCTGCACCAGATATGGTCTACCCCATCGTTCCGCGAGAATCTTTTTCAAAATGTTTCGAAAGCTATTTCAGTCGAATAAACAAGTGCATAGAGGCTCGAGGGGAGTATTTTGAAGTGTAAATATTTTTTTTGTTACACTTATTATTTTTGGTTTCACTAACATTTCACAGAACAGCCTAGTACATATATAGATCATCTATAGCCCTGAATATATATTTATTCTATACGGTTTTGAGATCCTCGGTCCTAGCACTAATTCTTAGACCTCTCAAAGCGTTGGTAACGCTTTTTTTAGGTGGGATAGAATGGGATGGGAGTGGGCATCTCACTCACTACCGAAACATATACATTGGAAAATAGAATAAAGTGGGAAATGCGGTATATTTCAAGGTAGTCTTCTGTGCTTTCAAGGTTCTGTGAGAAAAGGGTAACGAGGCCAATAAAGTGCGCTCAGCGGCTGTTGGATTACAGCGTGAATCCCCACACTCCAAATTGAATTACGTACAATGATAATCATTTTGAATTATTAATAGTTGATTATTATTAAATAAGTAATGGCGTATATGTATTATATATTACGTTTACAGTAGCCCCTTAGAATGCATGTTAATTTTATTACACTTTATATATCTCTCATATATTGTATGTTGAAAAAAAAAACTTCTAAACACACTCTCAGTAATATTTTCTGCTTTACATCTTAATCTGGACAGTTAATCTGTTGTATTGCTCAACGAACACATCATAAAGACGATGTAATGTGAGTAAAACGAGCTCTGTATAGAGTGAGTCACGCGCAGGTTTTATGCATTCCTTTCTGACTACAATGATTTGGTATTTGCACTTTTGTAATTGTATGATTTCAATTTTTGTTATTCTAAGTCGACTTTTAAAGTATGCATGTACAAGCAGGAAGTACGTTTTAGAATTTCGAGTATTTTTTTTATAGGGAGGTGACAGACAACGGACAGTCCGCTGTACATGTCAACGTTCAGTCATTCTGGCATTCTAGACTTTGGCAATACATGTGAATGTGCTGTATGAGAAACGTTGATACTGCATTTGAAGTATCAACTGATTGAAGATTTAGGAATGGATTTAGAGAATGGTTTGGAAAAATGCAGTAGTGTCTGGCATATCTGGCATTACGACCTGATAGCGGTTAATGCGATATGTTAATGCACCTGGCCGTATATCGGCTGGTTTAAGAATAACACTATCCATCTATCCCGTGGATGTCGGAAAAGGCGACTAAGGGCAACAACTTTGTCATTCGTTGAATTGTTCTGTAAAATGTCTGTTATTTAAATGAACTTACAGGTATTCATATATATATTTTTATGGACTAAGGCGGCAGACGAGCATAAAGTCCACCTGATGGTAAGTGGATACTGTCGCCCATAGACATCCACGATACATGCCAACATTAGTCCAAAATGACAAACGTTGATTCGCCCCCGGATGCGCTGCTTACCTTTGCAGATATAGGAATGCATTTGGAGAAAGGGCTGGGAAAATGGGGAGGGATAAGATGGGAATGGGCTCTGGCACATCTTACTCACTACCGAAACACGTACGTACATTGGGGAAATAAGATAAAGTGGGAAATGCAATACATTTCAAGGTACTCTTCTGTGAGAGAGGGGTAACGTGGCCAGTCCCCTCATGCACTCGTGCACTCTCCCCCTCATGTATATATCATAATTGTCATGAGAAATTTACTTAAATATTGAGCTAAAATTGACATTTAACACTTAATATGTAGTATTTATCAATTGCATGTAAAACTGACATCATATTTCTTTTAATGGAAATAATTGACTAATAATGTATTGACTAATTAACTGACTACTGTCTCATAATAATTATATATTTATTTTTACACGCCAATTCTGCCAAATCTGAGGAGTTGTTCTATGTAATTACCCTCTATTACTTACAAATAACATAACTATACATTGCAAATAAATGATTTAATTTGATTTGACAGCCCTAAGGAACTACACCAGCTCTAAAAGTGTGAACTCGCCAATAGCTTAGCCAGCGTTGGACAATTTGCACGAGAAAAGGTTAAAAAGGTTATAGTTTTAACGGTATTTATTGAACATCACGATGATTCAAAAACTCATTATTATTTTCTCATTAGCCGTCTAAGCGCGGAAATGTCACCAAATTTACCGTAAATCAGTACGACTTACGATCGTTACAACCTTTCCTTTGGCTTCCGTATCCGTTGACACAGTTCAAGTACGGACAGCGAGGCAATCGATTTTGTATGTAACATGCGAAAAAAAGAAAGGAACAAGGATTTTATTTAAAGTACTAGATAACACTATAATAATAATAAGAAATAATTAAATGAGCATTATTAATTAAGAAATAATAAATGATTATTTATATAATAACTTTATATATTATAGATTTATATTATTTATTCTAGATAACATTAGAGTAGCAGCAAATTTAAAGGTGAGTTAGTGATAGGTTCTTTGGTGACTATTACGACATAAGAGGCTTTTGTAGGGGGAGAATGCACGCTGTATTCCCACAGCCACTGGGCACACTCGACTGGCCTCGTTACCCCTCTCTTACAGAAGACTACCTTGAAATATACTGCATTTCCCATTTTATCGTATTACCCCAATGTACGTACGTATTTCCGTAGTGAGTGGGATATGCCAGAGCTCATTCCCATCCCATCTTATCCTATCCCTTCCCATTTTCCTGACCCTTTCTGCCAATCCATTTCTCAATCTGCAAAGGTAGGCAGCGTATCCGGGGGCGTGCCAACGTTTCTCATTCTGAACTGATGTAGGCATGTATCGCGGATGTCTATGGACGACTGTATCCATTTACCATCAGGTGGACTGTATGCTCGTCTGCCGCCTTTTTTCTATAAATAAATAGGAAGACTAGCTTTGTGTTAACATTCTCAGTAATTTTAAATTGTTTATTTCAGTTATCCAAAAATAGTTTGTTTTATTGATCATAATTTGCTACCCATTTGGTATTTTTTGCCGTTCATTTAAAATACAAGCCATATATAATAATTAAAAGGATTTGGGAACACGGCGACCAATAGTTTTAAAAAAATTCGCTTCAATTTATACAAACGATGTCACGAAATGTCACACCTCGCTGACCTGAAGTGGAAGTACTAAAGTAGAAACTCAGTGACACGAGCCGAGGATTTAAATACTTCAAATAGGATTTCACGAATGAGAGTCGAGAATAAATACTTCAAGGCTATCATCGCTGTAATGGCTGTATATACAAATATATCTGAGCGCCTGATACCCCTCAATAGCAATGGGTACATTTTATATAGTGCGTCTATGTATATTGATTATCTATGTATGCGAATTAAATATTTATTTCCTCTCAACCCGAACATTGGCTGGCAAAGATCGCTTTTCATAAGACCGGCTTTTGTGCATTTCAATTTTGGTGTACAAAAACAGTTTTATCTACATTTTTCAATTAATCGTTAAATCAGTTACAGGTGTGAACTGAAGTGGGTGTGGTGGCCACCCTTGGGATGGGCTTATTATATCCAGTCGTGGATAGAAACAGGCTGATGGTATGGTATGTTATTAACCGTATTAATGTTACACAGTTTTGTTTTTTCAAATTGTTTTGCTAACGCTACCGTGAAATGTTGTAAACTTATTAATTGAAATGGTATTTGTAATAGGAAACCCGTATAAATATTAACCGTTTCTGGTATGATTTTTATTATTGGTTTCTTTACGATACATAGTAATAGAATTAATATAAGCTGAAACCTTTCTAAAAGTATCAGGCATTTTCATTAATTTTATATGCCAAAGTAAATATCTTAACCGCACTAAATAATAATAACCAAAGCCAATAAGTAGATATCGAAAATAAAGTCCCTTTACTCACGTATTGTTATTATTTTCACTGCTAATAATAATAAAAGGAAAATAATAACAAAAAAGTTGGTACACTTGACTCGCTGTTTTTTTCTCAAATATTGACAACGAAAATCTATTAAAGCGCTATAGATAAACATTTACAAACTATTGTTAATACACAATTACGTAAAAACTCTAACGAAATCAATCTGTCTGTGAAATTTTTAAAGATTCCCAACAATAGATGTTACTTTCGGCTTTAGATGTGTGCCATCGATGTCACGATCGAATACTATCGATGTTTGCATCAATTGCAACGGTATCGATTTTTTGTTGAAATGCCGTAATGTGGGAAAGTGGATCGTTCACTTTGTTCGTAACATTCGAATTGACTAAATTACTGTTTACTTCAAATATCTCTGCCTCTGAAATCACTTCGCGAGTTATTATGTTTAATGTACTCGTAATTAGTGGGTAGACAATAGTACATTACTGTCCAGACCCGAAATAAAGCAATTGACGGCCGAGTAATATTGGAAGAACGAGGCGAAGCCGAGTCCTTTTTAAATAAACGAGGCCGTTAATTGCTATTTCGGCCGAGACTTGTATAGTACTTTCCTCTAATTTGCGAGGAAACAATAAACAAATTAATTCAAGAAACAGAAGTTTCATTCCTGCCAATTCGACTGCGCGCGGTCTTTGTTCTTTTTTTAAACTTTTGAAAAGAAATGCACATTCAGCCTTTATAATAATAAATATCGTGTACCTGAAAAAACCTAATTTATGTTAGTGTGCACTAAAAATAACCTCGCTGCTGTCCAGCAATCTCTATTATTGTCGTGTTGGAAATTGCTGGCGTGCCTACAGAAAAGAGCCGATTGACGTATCCTTTTTTTAAAATAATGAAAGCCATTTCCGAGCATGTAGGAGAAAAAAATGTTTGCTGTTATTGCAAGTATTTGCGTAAAATATTCACTAATCATATTCACACACAAGTTTAAAGTCAATCCAAAGGTTCTCTGGTAAAGAACGCTTCGAGGCTTTTGTAATGGTTAAGTGAAATAAAGTTTATTTAAATAAATAAATAAAAAAGGAAATGCATTAATTTATCCATTTATTCTAAGTATATTTATCACTGTTTTAAAGAATACATTGAAAATTTTTTGAACTCGAAAATGTGACATTAGCTGTTTCAATTAATCATACATCTAATTAAAAGAGAATTATTTATAGAAATGTCTGTACCATATCAATGAAATCTCTACCACGGATAAAATTAGAACCTTCTATAAGTAAATTTTCAGCACATATTCCATCACTTGGCTTTTTTTTCAATAATATTTCTAGCAACGTTTTCACTTCCTTCTTTGTAACATCACTCCAATGGTATTGAATCATTTTCATCTTGTTCGATATGAATGAACTCAATATCATTTCAATGTCTTTACGTATATTAATTGCCCATATATTTATAGCCTTTATAAGAGAGTCAAATTCTAAATCCATTCTTTCACCTTCAATCTCTAAGAATGTTTTGTCTATTATATCGAGAAGTATGCGAGTTGCTTTCTTCTCTTCCTGCTTTTTGACATTCTTAGTATCTACGAACTTATGTCTCTTATAGAGCACTGTACGCAAATAAGAAAGCATCTCCTTTATTTGAAAAATATTCTCTTCAGTAACATTAAATCTGACACCAACATCAATAATAATGTCATCCATGAATTTATTAAAGTAATCCGTTTCATTTCGTAATGATGTTTTGAATGTATTTAAAAAGTTTATAATTTTGTCATTTTTCAGGTTAAGTATTTCATCAAGAAGCGTAACAAAGTAATCGGAGAAGCCTGGAAAGGGTCTACAGATATCAAGATAGGTACAGATAAACTCAATTTCCATTTTCTTGTACTGCAAATTTTGTCTTCTAATCCTTTCTTTTGCCGTATAAACTTGTGAAAGAGTAATATTATTCACTTTTTGTTTCATTTTATCGAGCAGGTTCATTTCCGCATTGAAAAGAGCATTTTTGTATGTTTCAATTAAATCGAGTATAAACATTTCTTTGTCCAGAGCATTTTTAACTTTCTTTTCTTGCACCTTGTTAAAGTATCTTGTTGTTTCTTCTATAAAATCATCTATAACGCGCTGTAATGTTTTTGTTATATCTTCTCTTACTAAAAGATGTGCTTCTAAGTATGTTCCGGTTGATTGAATTTTTTTCACTCCGGTTTTTGTTAAAATCTTGGTATAGTCAGCTATTTTTTTATTAGTAAGGTCATAATTCATTTTTTTATTTAAATATTGCTGCTTAAACATGTTGAAATCGTGTATTTCATTTTGATTGTCTACAAATCGACCCATTTCTGGTACATCTAAATCTGGCAGCCTAAGAGTATCTCGCATTGTTAAGTCTTTTTCCACTCTGCTAAGTGCATCTTTATAAAAGTTAGCTTTCCAATTGGTGGCATCGTTGGTCAAACTTTGCACGCCATGTATAACTGCAAATATTAAAACGTAATTTGTTTATAAACCAAATTTACAAAAACGAATTAAATTTGAATAGAATCAAAGCAAATTAAGCAAATAGATCTAATATAATAAAGAGGTAAAATTGTGTGTTTGTAGGTGTGTTGGGGGGTAATCTCTGGAACTACTGAACCGATTTCAAAAATTCTTTCACAAATAGGAAGCTACATTATCCATGTCTAATATAGGCCCTATTGAAAGTTTGAAAAAAAATTTGCAAAATAAAAGAAGAACTTATAAACGGAAGCGAAGCGAGGGCGGGTCGCTAGTTATAGATAATTATTATAGACATGGCGTAATAACTAAATTGTAACAAATGAAAGCTTGTCGACTTTGGAATTATGTTTAATTTGAGATAGGACTGTTTGTTTGGAATAAATAAATAAATATCCCGAATAGAAATCCGAATATAGCTCCGTCCATAGCTTATTAATACAATACTTACCGTAAATAAAATATATAGAAGAGAACAATTGCATGTTGCAAGGAACAATTCAACAATGAAATAAGTATGATTATTATTTTACTTTTATCAGCTACATGAATGATTAAATTAATTTTAAATGCTTATAAAACATCAAATTACGTATACTGTTTTAATGAGTTTATAAAATATTTCAAGATTCAATTAAAACGTTGTTGATAAATCTTTTTATTTATAGAAATTTCGTTACAATTGTTCAAATTTCTTTATTGTTATTTATTTAATCAGAATCTACTAAATTTTGCAACAAATAAATATATATAAATAAATAAATATTGCTGACGTAATCGCCATTCAGACCCCCCCCCCCCCGCCCCCCTAGTCATCAAAAATAAGCAAAGCAAAGCAACCCATCCCATCTTATCCTATTCCTTCCCATTTTCCTGACCCTTTCTGCCAATCCATTTCTCAATCAGCAAAGGTAGGCAGCGTATCCAGGGACGTGCCAACATTTGTCAATTTGAGCTGATGTTGGCATGTACAGCGGATATCCAAGGGCGATAGTATCCATTTATCGTCAGGTGATCTGTGTGCTCGTCTGCCGCCTTTTTCTATAAAAAAAAGTAAATTATATGTCCGTTATCATTTTATCATTTGTTTGTTTGTTTGTCCCGTATGCGTTCTTATACCAATCATCCGATTGCGATGAAACTTTGGTGAGTTGTTGTGCACACGCCCGCGAAAGTTTCTGAATTATTACTTGACCACACGAATGAAGTCGCGGGCAACAGCTAGTATAGAATATAAATAATAATCCTAAATTAATGCGGTAAGTTTGAGAAATATGAACAGGACTGTCTGATAAGTACTAACTTTAATAATTTAAATAAAAATTAGAATAAATTTATTTTAATTATAACTCAAGTTACAGCGGATAGATACTATAAATATAACTATACTATAACTGTACTTATTTTTATTAAATTTGTATTTCAACATTAAACAATTTAAAAAATGGAGTTGCAGGCGAATTCTAGTCTAGATTATTAACGATACCCCTAGGCCATAGATTCGGTTAAGCATTTCAGGTAGCAACTTAAAGTCAGATAAGAGTCAACGCGGACTATCTTCAAAGCAGGATTAAGCAAATCGCAGCCAAGTAAAACTAGTTTGAAATCAACAGTAAGTGAATCCAGACAGAAAACCGTACATAAATCTTGAGGCAAATGATGTATGGTGCGATTCTTTTTTTCTTTCTTCATATGTGGCATTGGTGCAATTAGCACATTCTTCCAATGTCAGTGGTAATAAACAATTGCAAAGTATAATAAAACACCTGACAATGTCCAGTTCCGTCGATAGTCTCAGTAAAGCGATAGTAGGTTTACTAAGGACAGAAGAGGACTCCTTGGAAGCACACGAAAAACACAGTCCCATACTTTTATTTGATTATCACAAACACCACCCACGAAAAAGACTTTGAAGTTTAATAAACTATCACTATAAAACCACAAAAGGACTAATACACAATTTTTGCAATTAATTATCAAACATAAACTCAATTTCACATTCTCTCGTTCCCGCCAAAAGAGTCCGTCATAGACGTTTGAATGAATTTTTGGGGAGGCCTATTAAGTTCACAATTATTGAATTTTGAAAAAATGACGATGATCGTCAGTTGAAAAAGCAGATTTCGCTGTTTTCCGTTCGCTGGAATCGGTAAATTTGGAGCGCAACATAGATGTACGCGTCTAGAGCCTTTGCTTCTCAATTTAAAAAAATACAGCTAGAAAAATGACGCGTGGGGTCTGCTTAGACCCCACGCCTGTAGTTAAAGGTTAAATAGAGATTCAGTAGCACCGGCCGAGGATTTGAACTCACGATCAAACGAATGTGAGTCGAGTATAGATATCCCTCGATTATAACCGTTCTTTTAACCTTACATTGAATAAAAAATGAAATATTAGTATAAATAATTTTGCAAAAACCAATTTACAATGCATCACAGTTATGCAACCTGTGACTGATTATGATAACAACTCTGACCTAAAGCTATTATAATTAAATTATAACTATCATAAAGTGCTACTAACGTTACACGATAATCACTTTGACCGTAGTTAATTACATAGACATGTGGTTATTAATTTGTAACTATACAGTACCAAAGTAGGTGTGTCCACACATTTCAATGGACAGACAACTTATTTCATTTATATGAGATAATGCAAGTAAATCAAAGATAAAAACATTCTGCTACAACTCGGGAACACGACAGCCTAAATATATATTTTATTTATTTATTCAAACTTTAGTGCACGACATTCGCCAAAGAACTAAAGTCACCGACATAGCTCGTAGAATCGGCACGTTGAAGTGGCAATGGGCAGGTGATATTTGCCGCAGGACCGATAATTGATGGAGTAGACGAGTCCTCGAATTGAGGCCACGTACCAGGAAGCTCAATGTGGGACGTTCTTCTCCGACCAGGTGGACCGACAACCAAGAGCCGAGGATTGCGTGTGGTGGCAAGCCTTGGGAGAGGTCTATATTCAGCAGTGGAGAGGTATAGGATGATGGTATAGTATGGCACAGAATTTGCTCAGAAGGCGGACTTAATGCCTAGTGGCATTCTCTGCTCTTTAAATAAGTACCGACATCAAGCCCAGATAATAATTTTACCAGTGATAGAACTAAAAAAGATATAATCTAGGAAAGATATAAAATAGGATATAAAATAAGAAACATGTATTGTAATTGTAACTGTAATTGTATAAATCTGTGGGGGTATTGGTTTAAGATGAATAATAGTGTATCAGAAGGTTGGGTAAATAAATACTGATCGTCCTCACAAGATTTAACTAAAAGTACGTACACATCTTGCGTAAAAGATCGCACTGGCGTGCGGGCGACGCCTGGCGAGCACAATGCGGACAGCGATGCAAATTGCTGACACACCGATAAAACACCGTGCGCGTTCTGTGTGCACTGTGTCAACACTGTGTCCCCACAAAATAAAACCATCTAAATATGTCGGTATCTATTTAAAATAAAACAGATAACTATTTACTATTTGACGTCTAAAGCGATCAAAATTCTGGTCATAATAAATTAATGTATTTGTAATATACCTACCTAATAATTGTTAAATTAATTATTATTATTATTATATTATACAGTTGACGAGTTTTAAGTGACAAATTATAAATTGAATATTTTAGTTATTGATGTTAGAACTGAATACCTATACTTATTTTGACATTATACCTAGTTGATATTTGATTATTTTATGAAATATTTATAAATAAAGAGCATGCTGTTAAATTAATTATAATTCTCACACCGACTTGAGCGGTAGATTATGTTGGATTATTATTTAGTTTAAATTCTTATAGTACCATATTCTGGAAAAATAAAGGGTATTATTATTATGGAAGTCTAAGACTTTTTTTTATGGACGAAGGCGGCAAACGATCGCTTCGCCCATTGATATCCGCGAAATATGCCAACATTAGTCCAAAATGACAAACGTTGCCACGCCAAAGGATGCGCTGCCTACCTTTGGAGACATAGGAATCGATTTGGAGAAAGGGATGGGAAAATGGGGAGGGGTAGAATGGGAATGGGCTCTGGCACATCTCACTCACTACCGAAACACGTACGTACATTGGAGAAATAAGATAAAGTGGGAAATGTAGTACATTTCAAGGTAGTCTTCTGTGAGAGAGGGGTAACGTGGCCAGTCGACGCGCTCAGCGGCTGTTGGATTGCAGCGTGCACTCTCTCCCTCCCAAAATGAAATAATATAATAAATAATACGAGAAAAAAGTACCCCTCATGTATCCATTTCAATTACCCTATCATAATAACTAAACAAAACGTAAGCGGGCGATCTATAACGGTATCTACTGAGTAGCAAAGTTGTAGAGCCTTTCAACATGAAACGTGATAACTTAAGACAAAATGCTATGTGCCCACGGGGGAGACATTAGTTAACCTCTAATACAAAATTATTCCAACCTACTGACGGGTACAAATCACATCATAAGTCAAGTGCTACCCTGCGGCACGGTAAGTATAAAGTAGACAGTAATTAAACTAAACACTTTTATTTATTTATTAACTACTACATTTTGATCGCGACTTCGTTTGCATGATCTTCATGCCTATGTGTTAATAAGGATCTACCTATTTGCCATGTTTCAACGAAATCTGTTCAGCCGGTTCGACTTGATTGAATAAAAAACCTAAAAATTTTGTATTTTTTATAACATTAGCAGTATTTAAAACATCTTACTAAAGGCGAACTTGTTGCCTGCAATGGGGCATTATCTTCCAGTCAATCTTCGGGGTTTGCCGGAAAACCTGTTCCTGATTCCTGTTCTCCAAGTTTCTTCTTACCATACTGGTTTTCTTACTCTTTCGCCGCGCAGATAGACACACTGGAACTCGATCCCCATTGATCTCCGAACAAGAACAATTTTAAGCGGAAGCTCCGGGAATATTAACTTACGTCATCACAAGTTTAATGTTTCTGTAAGTTTATTGAGATATATGTGTGTATATGTATAAAATATATATATTTTATTATTTATTTATTTGTATATGTAGATTTGTATATGTAAGTTAAGTAGTCGTTAGATATATTTAAGGAAATGATACTGTTGTCCTTTAAGTTATTATATATTTATAATGCTTCCAATTGCACCTCCAAATGTATCTTTGTTTAACTCAAAGGTTAGCTGGTAGAGTACATCTTAAGGCATTAAGTACGGCTCAAGCTCGTCTTTTGTATGATAATTTGCAATAAAATTTGTAAAAATAAAAAATAATAATTTTATGAAATGTTGTAAAGATTCCGTACTGATTTTTATTTATACTGTATCCGTGATCTGATTCCGCATTGCTGATGTTATTGCGTCATACATTGTTTAATTAGGGAAATATATCACATCTTATCTAGCGGTCAATCTTAATTATTTTAAAACTAATACGGTCTTAATACTTTAGCTATAAAGAAGAAATTTAGCCTACAGGTCCAGAAAAATTACAGAAATTATGATATCCAACTCCTTTCCTATATATCCAGGCAACACATCCGTGGACGTGCCAACGTTTGTCATTCTGGACCGATGTTGGCATGTATCGCGGATGACCATGGGCGACAATATCCACTTACCACCAGGTACATTTTATGTTCGTCTACCGATTTCTTTCCACAAAAAATAGTCTCCACTGTAGTAAATATGCAAGGAGTGTGGGCCTCTGTCATGTTTTGCCTTCGTACATTTTGTGTTTTATAACAAAGACTTGCGTGAAAAGTAGGGACTTCGGGCGTCCAGCGCTGGACAGCACGCGTTATTTACCCCTCTATATCTGTAATACAGACAATAAGGTCCTTATATACGTTTTAATACAATATTTAATTGTCATTGTCACACCCACTGCAATAACTCGCGTCTATTCAACTATAAATTAAAACCTCAATTTAATTTCCAGGTATCAAGTCCTAAATCAGACGACCTAGATCAAGTAAGAACTGTCGATTACGTAAGAAGTTATGTTAAAGACATATCAATGCCACGGGTTTTAATTTTAATCGCATTCCATTGTAATGTGAACTGGTTTTGTGTTTATTAAATAATTTAACAGGGTGCATAGTGAAGTTGTATTAAGCTTAAGCTTAAGCTGTTGCGATGGTAGGTTTGACGAGCGATTAATCAAGAAGGTAGTGCTCCCAACCAACTGTACTATCCCAGATTCTATTCCTATCGCGACATGCGGAATATGAATGCATCCTTATCGAATAAGGTTATTAACGTTGAAAAAAGCGCAAATTATGGAGTGAATTGCCATTCAGCAACGACATGGGACTATTCAAGAAACCTGCGAATAGGATTCTACAAGGTCGGCAGACCTTGCAGACCTTCTACAAGGTGACCACTTACCATCTTGTAGGCAGCCTGCTTATCTTTCATTTGTTCTATAAAAATATCTGTAAAGTTCTATAAAGTAAGTATTGAATCTAAACACTAAATTAAATCCAGTTGACGTAGAAGTTCTATGCTGTAGATGGTTATTTACGACTTTGTTGTATTTAATCATGTCGCGTTAAATAAGGGCAAAACAATCAGTAGAAATCCAGTGTCCGCCGCGGGCAGAACACTAGTTAATGAATATAAGTAATGCACTCGCCCACACTAGCGCTACTATGTTTGTGATTATTCTGAGGAACGATAAATAAATCAATAAATAGTCGATTTCGATAAATAGGATGGAATGACTTAACCACATGATTGTGCGTAAATAGAAATAAGATTATTGCTTGTTAACATTATTAATAACTATTGAACTATTGTTGAATTCATTAAAAACTAATGCTTATTATTATTATTATTATGAACTGGCTCTATTATTGAACTAAAGAACGTGATTCCACTTTAACGAATAATGATAACCATTCGATTTTGTCAAAACATCTAAGCAATCTAATTAGAAAAATGATTCATTGGTCAGTCAAAACAAATGTAAGACAATTGAAGTATTGAAGGATAAAGAAATGTTGGAATCGTAAATTGAATAATAAAGTAACAGTAGACAAAAAAGACTCATGACACTAAACCCGACCAGATATTTCCATCCTATCTAATTCGTGCCAGCACTAGCAAACAGCTTGCTATATGATAAAATGGGTCTCTCTCAAAGACCGCCATCACATACGGTAATATGTGATTAAGGCATACACCGCCCAATGATAAAAGATCTCATAAGTTAAATTTTTTATATCCCTGTCAAGTGATAGCAGCATTTCTAGGTAGTAATTCATTGTTTAACCAATAATAAACAAGCTATGTCCTGCTTTGTGAATACTTACTAAGTTTTTAATCTCGTTTCAAAATCGTTTGTCTGAATAGAGCAGCAAAAACTTAATTTGTATTCATAATCGGCTTTTACTTTTTGTGGGTCCCGTCTGAATGTAATTTGCATATTGATGGCTCCGGCTACTGTTTGAAAACAGCCCGATAGGAATAATGGCTTGAAATAAGTTTTTAATTTTGTCTGCCCGTACAACTGATACCACTTATTAATAAGAGCTATCTATACATATAATAAAAATGTAACTGATCGCTGTCTGTACATGGAAGATATATGAGAAAAATATTATTGAGGGCCTTTATCAACGCAATAGAACCCAAAACAATGATTGTTAGAATTTTTGTCTGTTTCTCTGTGCGTTTGTGCGCGCTAATCTTAGAAACGGCTTAATCGATTTGGGTGCGGTTTTCACTTATGTATTGTGGTAAGCCTCACTTAAAATTTAGTGTTTGTTTTATTTCAATCAGTTCATAAATAAAAAAGTTATATCAATTTAATGAATCACGTCGAACATTTGTTCGATAAAAATGCTATAAAATAACTGTTTAGTTGAATTGGCTGAAACTTTAGAAATTCTGGGGAAACCCAAAAACTGAAGCCCACGCGACCGACGAAGTCGCGGGCAGCAGCTATAAGAAATAATGTGTGTGATCGTTTTTGAAAATACCAAATACCCCTAAAAAGGTAAAGACGGTGTCTATAAACTAAAGTCCACGCGGACGCAGTCGCGGGCAACAGCTAGTTTATAATATTTATCATAAAATAATTTATCATAGAATTAAAATTTTCATCTTAACGTCTGAAATGTGAATCTTGTCCATTTTTATGACTGTCTGCTTCTGGTCTCTTATAGCAATAAGTAGACCATATTTTTTGCCACGATGCAAGATTGCGTGAATTTTCAACTTTTGCAGCTATAAATTTGTGACAAAGCAAACACTGATCTTTCTGGTTGTTGAAAGTTTTCTGGTAGTTGAAATTGAAGTCACGCTACACGTATGTAATTAATTTAATCAAAGTACGTGATTAAATTATTCAATTTATGATTAAATTATAATTAATGTAATTAGTGGTGTGATTTAATCATAAAAAAGCAATAGATAATGAATTTAGGCGAAATCATAAATGTTTTTATGTTACTCATTTTAACAGAAATCACCACAGTTATATTATGAATGTTATCTAAACGCTGTGATTGAACTAAAACGTCATTATAGAATCATTGATGATTTTAAACGAATACAAGAAGCTCTTGTATAGAAAGTTTATTTCAACATAAGTAAACAAATCCCTTTAATGTATTTTGTCACTAGATTCAATTGTAAACTTCGAATAATATTAGATTTAAAAAAGATAAGATATAATAATTATTTCAATGATATACGGAAACAAAACTGCAATTATCAACTTTATAACTGTATCATAAATTTTAATCTAAATTAAAAATATAATAAATGAGTGTTTTTTTTTATATATTGTAGTATCCATCGCGACGAATCGAGTGGGTACTTACAATTAAAGATTGTCTTCGGACCCACATTCCAGACAGATCCGTCCGGTATGTCGTCGAAGACAAAGCGTTTTTTTCTATTTATTAGTACCCATACATATACTGGCTGTTTTTTTTTTCATTTATTTGTATAATGAGAGTTTACAGAATGGTACATATATTTAATTGGACATGTCCTTATCCATACTAGCCAACACAAAAAAGGATAATGTTAACATAAACTAAACAGTGCAAATAATAATTATAACATATTTAAATTAATAAATTAGTCCATATAGTAATTAAAAATGTCAAAAAATAAAAATAAATAAAATGTCAAATAGAATAGTAAATGTCAAGACTCAAACAATCAATTACGTGTAATGCATATTTTCATTGCATATTTTTCGCGAAGTAAATAGTTGTTGAGCTTTATATTTAGCAAATATGTAATAAATGAATAAAAATAAAAATAAAATTGCAAAGCAGAAAAAAAAACCCTTAAATGAACTCAGAATCATTAATGAAATTCATGGTTTGAAGCTTCGATAATAGTTCGGGAGCTAGAAACCACGATTCACCCACGCGCTACGTCTATACAGCGCAGAGTACCGACAGCACTGACAGCGCTGAGAACCTAAACCTTAATCGTTTTAGACCTTTTAACTACAAGGGCTTGAGACCATCAAACATTAAATATATGTACTACAACGCTCACTAGTCTTTAACGCTAAAGTTTTAAAAGTTTATTAGCCTCACTCGGCGCTCGAGCGCTTAACGCTCATTTCTACAATACTAGCTGACCGGGCTGATACAAAGGGCCAGCGCAGTCCCAGCAAAGCGCAGCGCAACGCAGTTACAATTACAACTACAACTACAATTAACAACTACAATTAACTTTGTCGACATTGGAATAAGATCAAAAATTCACCAACGCACCTATTAGATTTCGAGCAGACGTAGGCGCAGCGCTAATGCGATTTGCTAAGTGCGCGACGAGTAAGGAGCCTGCGCGAGCATGCTCTGCACTTTGCTGTGTCAGGTCTGCGCCGGCCCATAGAATTCAACGCCTGCTTCTATTCGCCCTACGCTAACGTAGATTAATATTATCAATACTGTCATGTACATTTTACATGTACATTTGGTATAAAATTTTACAAACAACCTTTTATTTCATAAAGCTTAATATTTCTGCACGAATGCATTGCCCAGTCTTATAAAATGTCACGTTCATAGCACGCTATAAAATTACAAAAAACACAAGTGCGTGTCGGACACACATGATAAGGTTTCGTAGCTATTTCAGAACAAATCTCTCCATAGCGGTAATAAATTGATCAGTCATAATCAACAGGTTTTCAGGGGGCACGGTATAATAAGTAAAAATAGGTATTTTTACAATTTGTTGCTGTCTAAGCAGCGAGCGATGCCACTTCTTTGAGAGAAACGGACTTCGAGCTGATATTTTATAAAAAATCGAGAAAATTAAGGTTTCGTATGTTCCTGTTTCCCCTGTTTCCCCCTCCAAAAATGAATCGATATTTTTTTTTATTAATAAATTGCTTTTCTATGTCTACATTTTGCTTTTTTAAATAACAGTTGTTGAATTTACACACATTTTTTTATTTTTTTGAGGGTTTTAGCTTCTCTAAGAAAAACTAATCCAAAAAATCAAAACGTAAAGACATTCCCGTGGAAAATACCCGTAACATATTGTATTAAGAAATAATTGCTCTATTCAGGGGGAAAACGTGAAATACGTTTGTATAGACAAGACGCTGCTAGCGTCCCCTCTTAATGTTGAAATCGATTTATCTGTAGCTGTCCAGTATTAATAATATATTTTAAAAAAATCCCATTATTATAAATCCAAAGTGATACAATCTGCTAGAACTTCTTATTTAAAATTTTACATACATATCTGTAGTTAGCAACTAATTCCAGCAATAGAAATAACGTGGGACAAAAAAAATCCCTTTTAATTGTAATAGAATATTCCAATTACAAATATTAATTTGTAAATAGGATTTAGTACTGACCAATTGAGTGTTCGAACAAATACTGGCCAATGAGTCCTTCGATAACAATACAATAGTGATAGTTCTACAACTCGTAGCTGGCGCTAAAGTCACCGGTCTCGTCCTACGTCCATCTCAAGACAAAAGGAGTGTTGTTATTTCAAATCCTTCAGCATCCTTAGTTCCAGAAACCGCCACTCTTAAGAGTTCCGAAGATGGACAGCGCTCTTCTCGGAGTTACGACACGCCAGCGATCACGACCACAGGGGATAGTTTCGAGGGAACGGGGAAATTGAGAGTTTGCAGTATATGGGTAGTCTCGTAAAAAGGATTATAAACATTCAGCCCCGGATATAGGGCGGGGGGGGGGAACCGGGGTACCTGCCCCGGGCGGGGGGCGCCAAATTTATATATTTAAAAAAAATCCGTTTCACTATAGCACCTAGCATCCAGGGCGCGTCGTAATATCGATTGTTCATTTGATTTTGGAACGCATCCTAAGATGATTTTTGAACGCGTGCGTAGTGTGTGATTTCTCTGCCAGGGGAATTCCCGTCGCATCTAGAAAAATCCCTCCCCGCAGACAGAACCCCTTCAACCCGGGGCTACACGAGCGAAGCCGAATAAAGCTGGTTTTCCCACCCCGTATATTTGTTTTGTGAGTTTTTTGAAATCATTAATCTCAAATGCA
Organism: Sesia bembeciformis; assembly: GCA_943735995.1. Classification (NCBI taxonomy): domain Eukaryota; kingdom Metazoa; phylum Arthropoda; class Insecta; order Lepidoptera; family Sesiidae; genus Sesia; species Sesia bembeciformis. Next base: position 12,828,040 of record OX031044.1, read on the forward strand.
GGAGGGGAGGGGGCGCCAATGTCAAGTTTTTGCCCCGGTTCCGAAAAATCGTAGATCCGGGGCTGTAAACATTGCAAGGTGCATACAGCATACTCATGCAGCATACTCCGCAGCTAATTATTATCAATACAATTAAATAACTCCAACCGCGATTACATCGTTGTAGAACAAACCTTTGCAGTCGTGCAGTGTATGAGGTTCCCAGTTAACTACGGAATCCCAAAAATCACAAACCGGCATGTATAGCGCATGTTGATGCGCATGTACATATGAACATACATATATGCGGAAAGTGAATGTATTCGACACTGACCTTGGCGGTAAATTTACATAGTTTTGCATGCGGCGAGTGGGCGGACGGGAGGTGAGCTTTCGGCACCGGGTCCTAGGGCTGTCACTCTTCAAAGGTTGGCCATGGATATGTAGATTTTTAGGGAAATTTCAAAGTAATTAATTGGGGAGATTTCGAAGAAATCCACCTATTGCGGTTATCTCAACTTTCGAATTTCGAAAAACTTCAGTATATTTCAACTAAAGGTAACCAGATGAAACCAGAACGATAATAAATTTAGAGATTTATATAATTTATACATACCCATGTACAAAACTTCCCCAAGTCAAAAACTAAGTTAATTGACATGATATAATGTCACTATAATATAATATTGCGTTGCTTTTTCTAAATAATCTGGTGATTGACTGGTAGTTCGTTTCTGTAGTGGACGCTTACCTTTATGACGATGCGAAAGACGATGTACGAGTAGGAGTGTAGATTAGGTATGCCGTATAATTTTAAAATTAAAATAAAATTGTAGTTGCCCAAACCTTCGTTTTTATTTTAACACTCAATCCCATATATATATTGTATACAGTTCGAAATATAACTCTTTTGTTTGCTGACTCTTCTATCTTCGTCATCGAGCATCACCGCCCCGTTAGAGTACATATATTAGAACAGTTTTTATAAATATGTACAAATATTTATTAATAAAAACAGCAAATATAAGATTGTTGAACTGTAAATGCTGTTATGTTTGCACGATAAATAAAATTCAATCAATAAATTGAGCTACCTGTTTCATTTGTAATAGATAAATAAAACTGTCATAGTCTGTAATCAAATTATATTAACCCTCTTTTGTAACATAATTTATATAAGTATATATATATAATATATATATATATATATATATATATATATATATATATATATATATATAATATATATATCTTATAATATTGTTTACCATATGTGGAGTAACACGTGATATGTGTATGTAATAGTATGTGATATTTTCAAGTGATTCTTTTATAGTATTGTCAAAAACATATAAAGTTATTAGCTTCAAAGTATAACGACTTCATCTTATTATAACCACTTCGTATTTGCGTATTTTTAGATAATAAATATGGTAAATTTATTTACTATAATCAATTATAAAAAAATACAATGAAGCAATTTATAATTTCAATCGTTATCGCTACATCATTACTGTTATTTAAATCAGTTAGCATTAACAAAATTGAATTTCTTTAACTTTATTAAATCAAATTTGTTTGGTTAATTCAGTGTGAGAAATCTGTTCAGATTAATTGAGCGAAATTGGTTCAATACTGTTCGTTTGTTCATAGATTTCGTCATGAATGTTTGCCGGTGACAACCCTAGCTGTAGCGGATTTTACATTATTTTTGAGTTTCATTCATTCGATTATAGAACGTAAACTTACACGTTACACGTGTTTTAGCATTTATTAGTAAAATTAAATTAATATCCTCGGTTTTGAACGCACAATTTTGAAATATCAATTACTTTTGAAATATTTTCTGTTAAAGAGCGATACATCGAACGTATTAAACAATCACTTACAATCAGTTGACAAATTGGATTACCATGCTATTTTACATTCTATCGTCGGATCCTTGCAATGTCGGTAAGTGGTTGTTATTGGTTATCGCGGTTGTATCATTTGTAATTAATTCGTACGTATGTCGATTACATTATTATCAAAATTGGCGACACTTGGAGACACCTGTCTGATTTAGTAATATGATTACAATCAAGTTGAAATTCAATACATTTTTTAGCTTGGACCTGTGTCCCACAGCTGTGTAGCAAAAGTTAGTAAAAAATTAACCTACAACAAACTAATATTATAAAGAGGAAAGATTTGTATGTATTTTTGTATGTTTGTAACGAATAAACTCAAAAACTACGGGACCGATTTCTAAGATTCTTTCACCATTAGAATGCTACATTATCCCTGAGTAACATGGGCTATATTTATTACTAGAAAAAAATTAGGGATCCCTCAAAATAAAATGGCTATATTTTATTTTGAAATTATGTAAAAAAAATCTTATTAACCGAAGCGAAGCGAGGGCAGGTCGCTAGTAAGTTATATAGACGTTTATTAGGCTGGAGTCTGGACACGACACGGTTATTTTATTATAGTAACTAAATCATATGTAACTAGCGCCATTTATCATGTGGTGTGTGTATCTATGGCTGTAGCAGAAATAAAAGGTTAGTTCGTTACTGTCAACCGTAGTTTGATTAACAGATTTGACGTAGGTAGTTGCAATTTAGCCGTACGGTGTTGGCAGTTTAAAGAATAGCAGTACACCATCTCTCCCCGTGGCTGTCATAAAAAAGCAACTGGGGGTAACTAAGCGACTACCGCATGCCTTGAGGAAATACACCACCTCTAAAAGAGTGGACTCGCCAACCCGCTTGGTCATGTACGTCTAATTCGCAAGACAATGTGCATGAAGAGGCTCATGTCCGGTAGTGGATACTGAAAGGGAGGGTTGCATTGCATGTTGCAATTTAGAGACAGTCGTGTTAATGTGACAATTAAGTCTTATAATTGTATTGTAACTGTGTCGTTACAACTAAAAACAAGTTATCACAACGGATACATTAATATATAAGTAGGTATACCTTTATATGTAATACTAGCTGTGCCCGGCAATTTTTTTGCACATATTATATAGCGTATGTCCCATCTGGAATAATGTACCTTTCAAATGGTGAAAGAATTTTTGAAATCGGATTAGTAGTTTCGGAGATTACCTCCTACATCCAAACATACAAGCTTTACCTCTTTATAATATTAGTATAGGTCACTTATTTTTGACTAGCGACGTCAGCGACTTCGTTCGCGTGAACCTGTGATTCCTCTGGAAACTGTATTATGGATCTGGATAAAATAGCACCCTAAATGTTAAACGGCCACATAAGCTATAATACAAATATGCCAAGTTTCGTTAAAATATACCCAACGGTTTTTGCGTGATGCGCGTTCTGACAGACAGACAGAAATTCCAAAAAATGTTGTTTTGGTCGCTAATACATGTGCAGGAATGACTTTTTCAAAAAAATGTTTCATGTACGGACTCTTTTACGCTTAAATATAGCCTCTTTTACGATTATATTACTTACTAGCGTCCCGCCCTCGCTTCGCTTCGGTTTAGAAGTTTTTTATTTCAAAATTTCAAAATAAAATATAGCCTATATTAGCTAGCTTCCTATTTGTGAAAGAATTTTTGAAATCGGTTCAGTAGTTCCAGAGATTACCCCCAACATACAAACAAACACACAATATTACCTCTTTATTATATTAGTATAGATATGTATGTGGAGGGTGGGTCGAATAAAACTGGAAACTTTAACATCTAACTACTTTATTTTGTTCTTAACGTCAACACCTTAATTTTCACCTTATAATGTCTTAACAACACCTTTTGTCCACGACTTATGGAACGCAAGAGAATTTTAATACACTCTCACCTTACATTCAATCGACTCCTTCGCTCACTTCACACCGATCACTTTCCATTCGTCAAATTTCCGCTCAGTCATATAGCGCACCCGCAAGCCCCTTGGTGTCGTAGGTGTCCATGGGCGGCGGTGACCAATGTTAGTAATGTGACCCGCCTACTCATCTTTTTAAAAAATAAATTATATAATATTATATAAAAGAATATAAGGCGATAAAACTTCGCGCTCCCATGTATGTCGAAAGGGCATCGGTCTCAACACAAGCTGTATACCGTACAAAGTGCATAGAGTGCTGATTTCCAGACGGAATCAAGACGCGTGAACTGGTGTAATAGCTGTGTCCGCTGATGGACACAATTCTTTAAGCCTACGGGCTGTGTGGATTAATATTAAGTAAATTATAATTATAAAAGTGAGTATGACAAAATATGTGCTTATTACATTATAATGTTTAAATCGGGAAGACAATTTTTTTTTATATACTATTGGGCGGACGAGCAAGCGGTCCCACGTGATGGTAAGTGTTACCGTCGCTCGTGGACACCTGCAACACCAAGGGCTATGCAGGCGCGCCGCCGACCTTGCAAAATATAGGTACTTATACTTATATGGAGAAACATAATATAAAGAGACGTAAAGAGAGATAATTTTACGTGTCTTTCGTAGAAACATCAGGTGTTTGGGCTTTGTATTTAGCAAATTTATATGAAAACTTTGATAGAAACTCAAATAAAAAATATTTTACGCGGACAGATATTTTAAAAAAAATTATGACATAGAACTCAGAATCATGAATGGAATCCATGGATTTACGCTACGGAAAAGGTTTGGAACACAGATGTAGAGGGATAGATAACGCAAGCTGTCCTTCGCTGTGTGCCCGAAGTTGGCGCTAAGCTCCTAGTTCTCGCGCTGCTCGTTCAATCTGTACCAACCCGTGTCGCTAGCAAGTCGTTGCAAAACAGAAATGCCTAACTGCGCTATAATCAATTGTAAAAATTAGTCAAAAATGGTGAAACCGATGTTCGTTTCATCGATTAGTGGTTTCCCATCACTAAAATTTACTCGTGACGTCACAGGCTTGGTTTTTACAATTCCACGATAAATTCACAACTCTATGTCTACAGTTAAAACAAACCATGTATTTAATGGTTAATAAAATAACAATATTACTTTAATAAGATTAGAAATATTCTACATTGTAACTGTTCTGTACTTAGAAAGATATTACAACCCATCGCAAAGGCAATAACATCGCAAACTCACTGATAGAGGAAGTTGCAAATTAAACGACGTATCCGATTTGATGCGGTCCAGATAGCAGAGGTTCGTTCCAGGATAGTTATTAATTAATGTTAATAGACTGTATTATATGTAAAAATTATAAAAGCTAAAAAAATTATGGGTTTTCATTTTTTTTATACTTTATACTAGGTGTGTTGTTGGGAATTGTTTTAACCAACAACACCACTGAATCACACCATCGATGGTGCCGTTGTGAATTTGTTTTCGCAACGACAACACCAGTGGTATCGTTAGCGTTGTCGTTGGGGAAATACTTAAGTTACCATCCACGCCTGGTGGTGTTGTTGGGGATGTTTGTTGAAAGCAAATTCCCAACGACACCACCAATAATGTCGTTGGTCATGAGTAACTCACGAACATTCGTATTCAGTTATTCACCAGTTCATACTGGATCTGCTTGGTGGATTATGGCCCGAATGTCCTGCAGAGAGACGTTATAGGCTGATATTAAATATCTAACGGTCTGCATTTATGAGATCGAACAAGTGACTCCACAGACGAGAAACTATCACCACCAATACCATACCGTCAGCCTGTGTCCCTCCATTGCCGGATATTGGTCTCTCCTAGAGACCAATATCCATGTGGGTTACATAGCCCCTCCCCTCTTCTCGTGCAACCACTACCGGCGACTTTGATCAGTGATCAGTTCACGTGGTCGGAGCTTTTCGGTACATGGTCTCCATTCGCCTTCGCCTTCGCCCCATCGAATTTATATTTTTTGTATAAAAAATCATTGCAGTGTACTCTAGGAACGATACACAGCCCAAAACAAGATTTTTTTTGGAATATTTTGTCTGTCTGTCTGTTTGAACGCGCATTACGCGGAAACTACTGGACGGATTTTAATGAAACTAGGTATAGTTATAGCATATGTGTCGGGTTAAAATTTAGGGTACTTTTTATCCGGATCCATTAAGAAGTTCCCACGGGAATCACAAGTTTACGCGAACAAAGTCGCTGGCACCGCTTGTTATACATATGTATAAAATAGATACTATATATAATTATAACAAATATATACATATACTAGCGGTGCAGCGACTTCGTTCGCGTGAACTGTAGGGATTCCCGTGGGGACTCTCTAACGGATTGGGATAAAATGTCCCTTAAATGTTGACCCGGGTCGTAGGCTATAACTATGCCAGGTTTCATTAAATTCTATCCAGTGGCTTTTGCGTGATGCGCGTTCAGACAAACAGACAGACAAAAATTCTAAAAGTAACTGTTTTGTATTCTGTATCGTTCCTAGAGTACAGTGCAATGATTTTTTTAAAATATTTCATGGCTAGACTCCTAACACAGCATTGATACGATTTTATTATAAATATGTGAATAGAATGGATACTACATATATATAACTATATTAAATTAAAGTGTATACATACATACGAGATAGATAAGACAGATACATCGTGTCGATTAGCAAATGGAACGGAACCCCAGTTATAATTGCCACCACAAGTAAATGTCTCGTTTTATCTCCGACATGGTATTTCCTTTATTTGCCCAGGTCAACGCGGTAGTTGCACTGCTACGTCTAAATGTTTAGTTCCCTAAGGCCGTTTTCCAAGTTATACAACACGCGCTGAATGTTAAATTGGAAAAAAATCGAGAAAATAAAATATTACGTTTAAGAAGTGTACTAAAAACGGATAATGGTGCGACATAATTCCCTATACTATAACTATACGGTATAATTCCCACCTCGGGTTTCTATAGGTTTCTCACATACATACATATATATATATATATATATATATATATATATATATATATATATATATCTCAGATATGTGGTGCATCCGCAGTTCCTCCATTAGCAGGTGTCACACGTGGTACGGTTTAAAAATCGTTTTATACCACGAAGCCGTGGGTCTTGGAACGAACTGCCTCAAGAGGTCTTTCCATTATGCCTCGACATAGGGATCTTCAAGAAAGCTGTAGTCCTCCAAGGTCACAGTGCACCCGCATACTGCCTGGTGTATGCAGGTTGTAATTTGCTCAGTAGTGACATAATCATAACAGTCATATTATTTTTATATCCTGAATTTAACGCGGATGAAAGTTTTTATTACTATAAAAAATTATTTATTATATGGTTTAGATCAAAACAAATTAAAACGGGATTGCGGGTACGTTATGTGGTTTAATAGTGATAGTTTATTAAATTTCAAAGTGTTTTTGTGCGTACCTAATGTTTGTGATAAACAAATAAACATAGGGCGGAGTTTCTAGTGTGGTTCCAAGGAGTCCTCTTCTGTCCTCAGTAAACCTACTGAGCGACTCCTGACTTTTGAGTACGTTGACGAGACTTGACATCGACGGGATAAGTTTTAGGATTTGAAATGGTTAATTACGAAAAAAAACTTGACACTGGCAGAATGTGCTAATTGCACCATTGCCATATTAAATACGAAGAGAAAAAAAAGGTTGTTATGCAATTTTTAAGGAATTTCAAATAGATGTGGGACGTTATAGGCTGATACAAGACATACAAAATTTAAATTGTGCACTCCACTAGAAATCATCTAATCGGAGGTACTTCATATAATACATTGGCATATTTGTGCCGTTCGCTTCGCAAGGTGATCCGCGTATTTGCATAGTCCACTCCTTCGCATTTTAGTTCACTCCTCAATATTATGTTCATGCAATTTATGTAATAGCCGAGGAATAATAAACAATTATTAATAAACAACAACCTGCATACAAATGCAGGGTGGGACAGATATACAGGAATTAACAAGTTACCGTCAAAGTACACAAAACAGCAAACAATATGAAAATAGTTTTTCAATATGGTTACGACATAGAGAACGTTCGGTTCGGATTTTAAGACTTATCCCGCAAAGAAACTCCGAGCATAGCTCTCTCCATAGCTCTCTGCGCAACTTGAATGGATCAGGCCTACCATCAGACTTCATCAGAGGTCACTTTTCGGCGCCGTACGTCATAACTGGTAATGTACACTGTTTGAAGACGTTCGTCTTCAAACAGTGTAGTACAGTCGAGAATAGCCGACGCCTTACGGCCAGCTGCAGCGCCGGCCCTAGTCCTTGATCAGGATAGAGCGAGATTGTCTTTCGGCGCCCTTTGGTCAACGCTTTCTCACCACAAATTGTATTTCAGTTTATGTTAATTTTTTAGTATATTTTTAAATTCAATTTTCATTTTCATTCAGTGCCGCCTCGCGCCTCTCAAAAGGCGCCATCAATATTTTATTTTTCGCTCGAAATTGTTTTTCGTATTCGGCATTATCGCCCCTTTCCACCTGGCGCCTAGAGCGACCGCTCCTCTCGCTCTACCCCAGGGCCGCCGCTGGCCAGGTAGACCGATGCGGACGACTTGTAAAAGTTCGGTGGTTGGATGAGAAGAGCCGAGGATCGTGTGTGGTGGTGAGCCGTGAGAGAAGCCTATATTCATCAATAGAGAGACATAGGTCGATGGTACGGTATGGTACCATCATACTACTATTTTTTTTCTTCGTGCTATATGTTTCTCGACATTGAAGACCTTACGTGTTGAATTCGTGTGTTATTTAACAGTTTGGACGCTTTCTCGCTCTTACTGAATACAGATAAGTTTGATAATTACGTACAGCATGGTAGTGGTGTTGGAAGACTCGGGGAGAGAACGCCAAGAGAACGCTATTCGCGCGACCGTACACGGCACTCGGACGGCAGCACGCGGTGTACGGGCACGTTCGGATATTATACCTGGTTATTTATACTCTGCTTTAAAAATGCAGAATCTACACTAGTAAAAGAAGGCTCGATAGATCAATGGAGAATTTCAATTTTCATGTTTCTAGCTTCAGGGGTTTCGACTCAGCGCTTATGAGTTCTTAATCAATCAGTCAGTTAGAAGAAAGATATTTGTAGTCATCAATAACCGATACCTTAACAATTTGACATTGGATTTAGCGTCACTACAAAACAGACTTTCAGAGGAAACTGTAGCCTTTTGAAATCAATTGAATTCTTAGACTGTATTAGTCGTACTTATTCGAAGTATAAACACAGATTCCCCTTTACCAGTTTAGCAGTAGGCCCGGAGAACGATGCTGTATCCCATAGCCATCAGGACGCGTACGAATGACAAAGTTAGCCCACTCACACAGAAGACTGCCATGCATATCAACATGTTTTGAGGGTGTGAGAGGTACCAAAGCCCTTTACGCTTTCCTTCCTTCTCATTCCATAGCGACCAACCCCGTTCTATTTCCTTTATTATTCCTTATACTGTTTCACTCCTTTCTCTGCTGGATATTACCACCCGTTCCGTCATCTGGTTAAAAATAGAAGTGAGTGTGGAATTGGATAATAATACTCCCTATTCGCCATCTTTTCTAGTCCTTATCTCTATTCCTTTAAAGGTACGCAGCCCACCTACGGACCCATCACAAACATTCATCGTGTTTGACTCATATTGGTATGTAATGTAATACCAAATCATCAGCCTTTGTCTCTCTACTGCTGGATATATCCACTCCTCTCATACAACCACCATCGGCGAATTTCTTTAAGTCGTAGGCAGCGCCGGCTCTAGCTCATGTAGCGCCCGGGTGCAGGGCGCCCTCTAGTAGACGTTTTGAACTCTTTGGAGGTGTCGTGAGCGGAGCTCGGCGCCCCCTAAGACCCTGCGCCCGTGTGCACCGCACCCCCTGCACCATAGGTAAAGCCGGCACTGAATTCAGCGCTCGACAGGCGCCCCCGGGCGCGGGGCGCCCGGGGTGCACCGCACCCCTTGCACCCCCTGGTAAAGACGGCCCTGGTCGTAGGTCCACCTTGCCGAGGGGCATCCTACGTTGCGCTTCCCGGCACATGCCCTTCATTCGAGGACTCATCAACCCCATCGGTTATCGGTACTGCAACAAATATGACCTGCCCATAGTCACTGTAATGTTATACGTAATTATTATTCATTTGTCCAAAGTCTAACTGTATTTCAGGATCTATGGCTCGTATCGCAATGTCGCAATGACAGAAAAATCTGAGTATCATTCACATAAACATCGAAAAGTGATAGAAAGTTATACCGGTTTCCACGGGACACACAGACATATCAAATCAAATAAAAACATAGTTAATAAATATGGTGTTAATTATAAACCTAACCTGACCCAACAGGCATGCAAAAATTAATTGTAAATATATAAACGGAATTCATACACTTGTCATAATCAATTTCTAAAAAATGTCAACAACAATCAATCAATATTTCAATCTAAATAATAATATGACAATAATAATGTTATCTAACTTGTCAAAATATAAAGTTATTTTGCTTATTATTTTGCTAAAATATTATGTATGAATCTTAAACCATTAGAAGAATAGATGAGACATGTAATTATGCTAGAAATTCATCAACATTGGTTGGTGACGATATCGAAATATCGAAATGAGATTTGTAATTTTGGCTAGACTACAATATGACACTGGTAATATATTCATTTGTTTTCACCATGGATGTCCTATGTAGACTTATGTACGATTCTACAAAAAAATAACGTTCCAAAATGATAGATTTTCATTAAATGATCTGAATCAAATTAAATATTCAAACGTTATAAATATTTACCTTACTTATATTTACCTTATATTTTTTTTCCTTTTCAGATTTTTTAGTCAAATTACAATAGGTTTTTTAAATATTCGCTAATGCTTCTTGGAAATATAATGAAATACTTTGTAAAACACAAATCATTAAAAATCAAGTGTAAAATAATAAAATGGGTTATAATTTTAGACAAGGGGTAATTGTCGCTTATTGAACCTTTCTCAGATATTGAGATTTAAGAAAGAATGAAAAATGAAATAAGAATTGGTTGATATTACTTTACTTTAAAAAAATCAGATGTTACAGCATATTTCTATTAAAATAGAATCTTGAAACAACAACATTCTATATTGGAATATCTTGACCAAAGTCAATAAGTTCATATCGACAACAATATACCTTTGCACAAATAACTGCAGATTATTTTTATCATCTGTTTTTAAACAAAAATAACTATAAAATATCTGAACGCACCGCCCGGTGAGTTGAGTGGGAGATGGCGCGCCGTGACGTTTCTTTTCACGTAGTCAGTTCACCGCGCTGCGTCGCGTACATTATACATTTATATAGTTTTTTATCGTCCTCTGCCGTTCTCAACCGTGCACCGCATTTAGAACTGACCTGTGAAACACTCAGCTGTGAATAAAAACGTTTTGTGACCATTTATAGTGAACTGAACAACTGGTGTATTCAAAAACAGTGTCCGAATAAGAGAAAAAACGTTAATTATCTCTTCTAAACATCCACCAGCCGGTCCGTTCGTCGCGTGAGTATTTTAAAGTTATTTTAACAGTACTTTTCATGGTTTGACATCGCCATCGCAGTTCTTAGACGTAGAACTCGCGGAAAAAACTTGTCGGGCGATTCGAATGATTGGCTACACAACTCGATTTTGTGAGAAAACTATTTAGGTCGCATTTAGTGTTACCTGGCTGAGTTTAGATGAAGTTTATCTGGTTTAAATATTAGCTAAAGAGGTACTTTTCTATGTGGCCGGTTGCTACATCTACAATTTTAGCCAGTTCACCAATTATGATTGATTTTGATTTTATCGCTTTCGACCGTGGTTTTGGTGATTAATTGTACGAAATCTATGTGGATTGTTTGGGTTCGTTATGACTACCTACGGTAGTTAGGTATAATAGTTACGCGAATCTCATATGTAATTAACACTGAATTTTGTTATCGAAAACGTGCTGATTTATTACGTCTTACCAGTGACGTCGTCTTCGTTCACTCTAGAGTAATTCCCGTGGATACTATAATCTGGATAAAAAGTAGGTACCTTAAATGGTAATTTAGGGTGCCGGGCACCCCCCACATGTGCTCTAACTATGCCAAGTGTTATTAAAATTAGTCTCGTAGTTTTTGCGTGATGTGTGCTCATAGCATCGATTTGAGAATACATAAACACATCTCAGAGAGACTGACACAAGAAAATTTTAAAATGTTCCTTTGCCCTCTATTATTATCATTCGTAATTTAGGTATATTACGATCGCTTTTTTCAAAAAAATAGGTTATATAAAGACACGGCTTTGTTACGATTTTATTTTAAGTACCTATTGATAGATGGTTTTAAGTAGGTACATCGGAATGAAATTATTTTAAGATGGTTATGAATATTAGTTTACTTACTGTGTCATGCAACTATGATGTTATCTAAAGTAGGTGGATATATAGGTACTTCCTTCTACCGCCGTTGTTTTCACAAATTTACTCGTGAATTATTATGGATTTTCTACAAGTTACTAAAATAGTACTAAAGAAACTGCAGGCAAATCACAGTTTTTGCTGACTTACTCATAAATAAAAACAAGAAAATAAAAAAAAGTCCTTCATCAAAAGCAATGTGTAGAAAAAATGCCAATGTCACAAATACAAACTCCTTTGCTGTCCATTATCAACTGACCACCAAGCTGGTTAGGTAGCGCCAACGGCAAATATAAATAGTATTGTAGAGCAAACCTATCCATTCAGTTAAAGCAGTCATTCCCAAAGTGGTCGATATCGACCTGGGGTCGATTTGAACTTTATAGTGGTCGATAGTTTCAATAAAAAAAATTGGGGGTCGACGACAGCTAAAAATAGACCTCCTTTTACCACTGCTATTCGTTTATTAGTTCAAAATAATCTATCATTCCAATAGTTATCTAATTAAGAAGTAAAGATTTTTATCTCCATGTACCTACACCGAAAAAAGTCACATGTATGAGTGCATGAAATAACACGTAGCACAAACATGTCTGTGCATTGTTTCATCGAACGTGGCAAAGCAAGTGCGGGCATGAAAAACCGTTGCATATCCGTAATTATTAGTTTCAGTAAGTAAATTACTTTGGTCAACGGTTTTAATAGTTTTTGGGAAAAGGGGCCGGGACCAAAAAAGTTTGGGAAACCTGAGTTAAAGCAACGAAAATGAACTTTGAAATCACCATAGTAACTATCTCATTCACGAATGCAAAATAATGTTTGTAATTGTATGAACGATTGGTTGGCCATTGATTTACCTACCTATACCATATTCGTTAAGACATGAGACAAGGTTAACAAAAATGGCAGTACCTAATTTAAAACCTTTCTTGTCTACTGAGTCACATCGACTCAAAAGGCCTACTCATCGATGAGCAGTTCGGCTTTAGAGCCAATCGCTGTTGTGTCCAACCGGTGCACAGAATAACGCAGCACATCCTCACAGGTCTCAACCAAAATTCCTATCGCTAGCATTTTCCTGGGATTAAACTTGTATGTTATAGCCTATTGGTTAGATTCTGATAGAACCAAATAGAGAACTAAAGACTCAGTCTACGCTCTAATTTAAATAATTTAATTTGATTTATATAAAATTTTTGTTTACCTTTTTCTCGTGTATCAATGAATAGAGTATACCCAGATGTCGGAAGAAAAACTGTGATTCAAGATCATAAACAGTAAAATAATACCATACCCTCAGTCTGTGTCTTTCCACTGCTGGATATAATCTTCTACCAAGACGTTTATCTGTTTAAACTGGTCTTAACGCGAATATTTACCTTATCGTCATCGTCGTGCGGTTGATCCGCACTTCCTTGACATAGAGTCGCATACAGTGCAGTAAAAAACGCTTTATACCGCGAACTAGGAAGTTGTGGAATGAACTGCCCGGTGAGGTTTTTTCGTTACGCTACGACATGGTGCTCTTCAAGAGAGCTGTCGACGGGATTCTGCAAGGTTGACAGCACACCCGCATGCTCCCTGGTGTTGCAGGTGCCCACGGGCGGCTGTGACCACTTACCATCTTACAATTTTTTTTGGAATATTCGTCAGTCTCAAAGCGTATCACGCTTACAGTTATATAAGCTATAATAACTGTAAGCGTGATACGTGATACATAATTTATATAAATGTAAACCATTTAGGATACGTTTCATTCAGAACAATTATAGAGTTCCCACGTGAATCATAAGTCCACGCGAACGAAGTCGCGGGCACCAGCTAGTTTAGTTAATAAATGAACCTAAATACCTATGGTAAACGATTAAATTTTCAATTATTTACATTTTTTCTCAACTGTCATAAATACCATCTTGTTAACATCTCATTTAAAAGAATATTCTTTTTTGCCAATAAATATCTGTAAAAACTGTCAAATGACATGTTAAGCAACCAATGTTAAACAGTTCTAACTCAAGTCATAACTAACCATTACGTCACTATTACATAAGGTTATAATTACGTCAGGAAATCGGAAGATCGATTATCGGTTCTTTAAAATGACTTGTCAAAATGAATACCTTTATCACGATGTCATAAGGTTCAAAGTGATTAGGCAATAGTAAGGCCCGGACAATGCAACGAGGAATTGATGTGGTGAGATATGATATAAATGGAGATAACTTCCAGGGCACACTTTTTTATAATCAAAAGCAATCAAATGTGATTGCTATTTAAAGACCTAGTTATTAAAAAGACCTATGTCAGCTCCAGTTGGACGAGAGATTCGCTATTTTCCGTACGTTTTGAAGAAAAATTTGTAGAGCTTTACGAGCTCTATTCAACGACATACAGTTTGTGTGTACCTATAGATATATTTTTTAACTTTACACCATAATTTTGGAACTGCTGAACCGATTTGTCTCATCTTTGAACTTAACCGCCCATTTCTAGCACATATATCTTTAAAATGTAACGTGGAACTACGAATATTATAACTACATTTTTTTTATGGACGAAGGCGGCTGACGAGCATACAGTCCACCTGATGGTAAGTGGTTACTGTAGCCCATAGACATCCGTGATACATGCCAACATTAGTCCAAAATACATAATAGCTATTTCATTGAAACTAGTGAAAATCTTGCGACTAGAGCCACGTAATCGATTTTTAGTGCATTTTGCGAAATAGGTACTGCAAAAACTATCAAGACCATACTAATTTCGCCTTGACACGCCTTTTAAAGATGCCCATTCTGTGGCGCACCGTTCATTTGAGCTACCATTTTAGGTTTTACAAGGAGAACTAAGTGCTGGACTGAAATATTTGTCACAAAATACTGAAGATAGGATTATTTATTTGTTGTTAAACTTGCTCACAAGGGCTCTCCCTCACAGCTGCGATATAGCCGCCAGTAATATCGCAACGCTGTATTGCTATAATTGGTCTTAGTACATTTTGTATGGTAGGTACCGTAAAAAACCTTACACACAGCGACAATTATCGCACTGTGATAAAAATAGAGAGCCGCAAAATCAATTACCGCAATATGGCGTTGTGATAATACTGACCGGTATATTGCGTCTGTTTGGGATAGCCTTAAGGTGATTTTGTTGTTTTTTGCATACTCGAAACTTTTAGCATCGTCGACTAATCGCTTAAGAGCAGCCGGTTGTAGCAATCCAATGATAAACCTCGCACATTTAAAAGTGCCATTGCACAATTTCTCTTTTGCATGTAGTCTTAGATAGAAAACATGTCTACAAAAATATGTGATGTCTACAAAAACTTTATCAACTCTATCAACTAATCTCAAATAAATTACGACAATGTCACGAGTTACATTACAAGTATTAAACAAACAAATGTACATGGGTAAATAGCTGCGATTTGTCCAAGGTGAACACTATTTGTGTTGCTGTTAACAATTATATTGTCCCCTTGGTTAAAGTAAAAAGAGAATGGACATTTGTCGCGTAATGTCGTTTGTGTAGTACGCAAAAAATGCTCTGACAGCGCTGTTTTTGTTAATAGTGACGTCTGGGCTCAATGGATTGACAGCGGGTCCACAAAATCATTTAACTCGATGATTTTGCTTAAAATTGGATGTAAGTGATACCTGCGACGCGTTCGCCTGGAGTTGTCAATGAAAGAAAACTTATATAAATAAATACTTATTTTTGTTTCTTCCTAAGTTAACGTGCTGCATACAGGGCCTGAGCCAAAGCACAGGAATCTGAAGATCCGAATGCCACCGTCTTGAGGAAGAAATTTAACGCTGTTTCGAGGTGCAGTAAAAGGACCACTGTCAAGGCAAGGAATGAGCACATCAGTAGAATTAGTGATCGACTAGCAAGCTCTTCTACTGGAAGCCGAACTTTCTGATCGCTCGCTAAGGCTGCTGGGGGTAACTTCTGTCAGTCGTCCCTCTCACCACACTCGATGGCTCACTGGTTTATCGGGGCGAAGAGGAAAGCTGACATCCCGGGCTATCTCTTTGCTACAAACTCGACTCTGGACGATAGAGGTGCCTCACCGCCGTCTATCACGCGGTGCACAAGCCCGAAATCTGTTTCACCCAGCTTGAAGTTTCGGCGTGCTCTAGCATTTATTAATATTCGTTCTTAAATTCGAATCGACCAGATGGAATTCCTGCAGTGGTGATCAAATTATGCGCTCCTGAGTTGTCTCCTCGTACTCCACAAAAAGAAGTGAAATCGAATATTTGTTTCATTTATTATAAAAAAATGTGTATTGTGGGTTTTGTGGTTTAATAGTGATAGTTTAGTAAACTTCAAAATTGCCAATGTTTGTGCATAATGTATGTGATAATTGAATAAATGTATAAGGGTGCGTTTTTCGTATACTTCCATGGAGTCCAACTCTTCTATCCTCAGTAAACCTACTCTCACTTTACTGAGCGACTCCTAACTTACTTCGACGGAACTTAAACATTGTCAAGTAGTTAATTACTAAGAAAGCTTGCCAAAACAATGAGCTAATTGCCAGAAAAAGAAAAGAAGAAATTAGCTTTATTCACATTCATGATTAATCAAGTCACTACTGGCGAATTTCTTCAAGTCATGGGTCCCGGGTTGTGAAGGGCGTCCCAAGCTACCCTGTAAGGCCTTTTACCTTCGAGTTACCTACCTAACACCTAAAACCTAGAAACAATTCTATAGTCGGAAATAAAATTAGACTATAAATATTCCCAGCCTAAACAGCGTATTAAACGAGACATGATATTTTAAAATTAGTAACTACCTATGTATATAAAACTGCCTACGCAAACAGCGTCCACGCAGTTTCCTTAAAGTAACATTATTAATCAGCAAAACGGTATGCCATGATGCAATTGCCAAAGTAAACAAAATATTTTAACCGGTTTTTGTCTAACACATTTTTTGCTTTATTGTCTAGCATGCTTTTTTTGCTGCCAGTACTATTCCGTTTTTGACCTTGGTCTTGAAAGGCAATCTATAATCAGTTCTTATCATATTCACGTGCGTGAATATTGGTCAATTATTTTTTATATATTTGATATATTTTTATATATTTGGTGCAAAATAATTGTACATCATTTTGCACCTGGATTGAAAGGACAGCCTCCCGCAACAGGAGGGTTTTGGGTCTGAATCTACCACGCGGCCCCATTGCGGATTGATGGATGAAATGCTCAGTTGGCTACTTGGAGCTGGATTATTTTAATGTTAATCCCAGTAACCAGCGTATGGGAGCTGGAATTATGTATAGCCTTAAAACGGCACGCTGGCTAAGCGGGTTGGTGATTCCACTCTTTTACAGGTGGTTTAGTTCCTCAGGGCTTGTCATAACAGTTTTGTTATTCCTTAGTCGTGTTTTAGAGATGGCAAAGAGATGCTATTCTATGATCCTTGACATGCCAAAGAGGTGCTATTCTAAAGTCGATCAACAACACAAGACCAGTGTTATTTACTGAAATAGAATAAAATTGCGCCCTTGGAGTAAGGTTATCAATTGGATGACACAAACTGCTAGCATTGTATGACTCCACAAAGCTTCCTCATTTCATCTTAACCTCAAAACTGCTTACTCCCATAAAGATCAATCCATTACAACTTTCTCCGAGCAAATGTCACGTTTTACATACAATTAAATGCTAATTTTTCGCATCGTTCGGCCATACTTTTGTTTTTAACGACCACATGTCGATGAGATTGAGATGTGGAGCGCAAGGCTAGGGTTGGCAACTTGTTGATAACATGCAATAAATTTAATTTTTCATGAAACTGAATAGTATACAAGCTAAGAGAGAGGACAATCTTGCATATCTTTAGAGGGAACTATTGATCTTTTTAGATGACGTCCACTGATTGCCACGCGATCGTGATAGTCTAGTAGCCCTTCGTCCTGCAAATAAGACATATTTTTATCATTTTTGTCCGGCTTGAAAGTTTGAAAATGTGAAAGATCAAATATGGACTCAACCAAAGAAATAAATTGTTTGTTACTTTCTAGTTTGCGTATATTTTCTAAATGCAGAAATAGTGCAGAACATAATAAATAAAATAACCTTTAAATCGATCGAAAATACTAAAGTAAAATGTTTTGCCATCTACTACATACATCGTATACAGCCCATGTTACTTCACTGCTGAATATAGGTCTCTTCCAAGGCTCGCCGCCACACACGATCTTCGGTCACCACTTGCGATCTTCTTTAGGTCTTAGGTGCCAAAGGCCGTCCCACACTGCGCTTCCTGATACGTTTCTTCACAAGGACTCGTCTACTCCATCGGTAATCGGTCCTGAGACAAAAATGTCTTGCCTATTGCTGTTTTAGCATTCTGATTCTATAAGCTAGCTTGTAAATTGGATCTAATCGCGTAAAATCTAAAAGTAAAAGTCAGAGCTATGTCCGCGAGATAGCTCCACTAGTTTCAGATCAGTTCGAAATAGTTTTTGTCAGTGACAACCCTACACCGACACAGATTAACCCTATATTTATTATTGAATATTGATATCTTGCGTCGAACGTTATTTTTCAATGATTTCAAAGAGTGGTGTTTATGGTATCAGTTCTCTTATGATAATTGTCGGTTTGTGATGGTGATAAGAATTTTGATTAATTTTTGACTTCTGTGATAAATGGAGTGATTAATTTTAACACCGGGGGGAGAGTGCACGCTGCAATCAAACAGCCGCTGGGCGCGCTCGACTGGCCACGTTACCCCTCTCTCACAGAAGACTACCTTGAAATGTACTGCATTACCCACTTTATCTTATTTCCCTAATGTACGTACGTGTTTCGGTAGTGAGTGAGATATGCCAGAGCCCATTCCCATCCTATCCCTCGCCATTTTCCCAATCCTTTCTCCAAATCCATTCCTATGTCTCCAAAGGTAGGCAGCGCATCCGGGGGCGTGCCGACGTTTGTCATTTTGGACTAATGTTTTTCATGTATCGCGGATGTCTATGGGTGACAGTATCCACTTACCATCAGGTGGACTGTATGCTCGTCTACCGCATTCGTACATAAAAAAAAAATGAGGCACTGTCTATAACCTCTCATTGAATAAGTTGATAATGAGCTGCAAAGGAATTTGCATTTTTGCGAACGTTCGATTGGTCGATACTTTACGGTACAATGATATAAGACTGTCTGTTAGTATGATCCAAAAGTTCATGTCGCTCAACGGACAAAATCAAAACGAAGAATTTCCGCGAACAGCGAAAATATACCGTCACAGCTCAGAGAATCACCAAGTTGGTAATGGCCAGTGGGCCAGACTATGTCTTTAACGGAACCAAAAACGGGCAAGGCGAATTCTCGAACGGAGACCACGCACCGGAAGACCTAGCCTGGGACGCCCTCTGACCAGATAGTTGGATGACTGTTTGCAGAAGACTCAAAATAGGTGGGTGGATGAGAAGACTGGAAGATGTATGTGGTGTAGGGCCTCGATAGAGATCTCTATGCTATACAGCAATATATATATATATATATATATCAGCGCTGAGTGTTATCTCAGATACTCAGCATTATGCTGAGCTGGAGATCCTTTCGACGCGACACTGTCGCGCACGGAATGATAATTATTATATTTTGTTAATTAACTTTGTGATTATTTATTTTCTGTCACTCTGTCTGTCTTTCTTTCAATAATTCACGCTGATGATATGGTCTGCCAGGACCACACTTTAGTAAAGAATCGTCGTTTCCATTTACAAACAATTGATATAATTAATACATTTATAATGGTGATTGAGTGGCGGGCGAGGTTACAGTTTTTAATATAGTTCCAGTTCACATTAAGTATTTAATTTTGCATAATCGTTTGAATTATCTTAGTACTTTCTTCGTGTGTATCTAGTTATTAGTGTGCCTTCACACTGGGTGGCTAAGCAGCGCTACTTAGCGACGCTGCTTCCGACTAAATCCTGCAACGTGATTGCAGCCAGCAAAACAAAGATTAGTCGCTAGTTACCATGGAAATTGGTAACTAGATATATATATGAGTTGCTTTTATAGACGAGAATTTTAATGATCGTTTTCCACAAATTTATTTATTACTTATAATTACTTTGCCCCTTTTCAATTGTAAGGGGTTCCTGAGTAGTGAATTGGTGGACAAAACTGTAAAGCCCACTCAGATAATAAATTAATCTTAATCTTCTATGCGTTCCTAAACCATTCATCCGATTTCTATGAAACTTTGTTGAATTGTTGTGCGCGCGCCCGCGACGGTTTCTGACGAAAAAACAAAGTTCTATCGCATTGCAACGCATGCCGGCCACACCTAGTGTTATAATAATGTACTCTAGTACTGTGAAAACTTTGAGGTTAATACTGGACAACAGTCTACCTTGGCATCATTATATTAATGAACTAATTGTGAACAGAAAACTCTACTTATCTCTTTCACGACCGGTGACTCTTAAAAGCCACTAGGGCCCCAAGAATTTAGCCATTCCGAAAAAAAAAACACCCTTCATTCTCTGAAGCGCCTTCAAAACTTCGTTCCCTTCAAAACTAAGGTAACAATCCTTTCTTTTCCTCACCATTGGCCATACAAGTGTTGGCTTTCTCGGCACCACTGACGATCTCCTTAACAAATTGGAGCGAGTTCAGAATTTGTGAATATTTAAATACGTTATCTCTGTTATGTTTAAAATATATATGTATATATTTACAATATATGTATATGTATAAGTATGTACCTATATGTATGTAACAATTGTATTATAAAAGTAGTATTTATATTTATAAAAAATAACAATAGGAGTAAAACTTAGTACTGATAACTATTTTATACCTTCTCTCATCAATATCATGTCCATACATCAATAGAGCTTCATTTACTTAGTTTAATATATTACAAAAAAAAAAATATTTTTACTGAGCATCTGGTAACCAAAAGTCAGTTATTTATGAAACGGTTTGAAGAATCACTTAAGAGAACGCGCGAACATAGTAATTAGTCGTGCGTCCGAAGCACGATGTTTCAATCTATATTCCGTTCCAATCCAATTTGTCCAAAATGTAAACAATCATGACGGCCTAAGGTAACTGACACGGCCTTAATCTAATAAAATATCTTAACATTTATCTTTAAATCCATGTCAAACTTGCAGTCTCGATGAGTTAAACAATGGATATGTATCAATCAATCATCAATTTATTACTTCACTAATTAATTTAAGGCCGTGTCTGTTACCTCATGCCGCCATGTTTGTTTACATTTTGTACAAATTCGATTGTAACGGATTATACATGACAAACGCACTGCCTGCTAATAATGCCACGCGACTAAGCGGCGTTGCTTAGCCGTTTAATGTAAATGCAGCCTTAGCATACGTGCCTGAGGTATTAATGTTATCTAACGTGTAATTCATTATTTATTGGCCGGTAGCTTGTTTAATAATAAATTATTTTGAATCTAGGACGATCGTATAATAGATTAATCTCAGGTTTTATGATATGGAAATTGCCTGTGGCCTTGAAAGTCAAAGAAATATACTGAGATAACTATTCGCTCAGTATAACTAATCGGCTTTGGCGAGTCCACTCTTTTAGTGGAGGTGTAAGTTTCTCATCGCTTGTGGTAGCGGCTTTGTTATCCCTTAGTCGATGGTGGTGCTATTCCATAGCCGGCCGACACCACACGGCACTTGGAAGATAAAAGAAAAAAAAGAAAGTGTTTTATTTAACTTTTTGTACTTTCTCGTTTTGTTCACATTTTATATTGTAAATTGGGTCTGAGCGCGTAAAATTAAAGGTTTTTGTTCACCTTTTATTTCTACTCGACATTTCGACACGGGTTACACCTGCCGTGGTCACGACTTAATTTCAGTTGATTCTACTCGTTCAGACCCAATTTACAATATACCTAAATAGTTTTATTTGACGCAACACATAAAGTTGCGCAAACACACATGAAACAAAAAGATGATGTATAGATGTATATTAGTTCTGTAATGCTGACATGTCAAGTTCTGTAAAGCTGGTGGGCATAGGCACTTAATATCAAGAGTCAAGATCGATATTCCATAAATATATTACGCTAAAGCCCTTTTTGACCTAAAAATTAAAATTTTAAGTGTTATTTATTTATGTTTTACAGCGGAAACCTTAATAAGGAACCAGAACACTGAGTTCGTTAACGAAACGGTTGTTTATTAACGAAATGTTCCCATTAAACAAAAGGATATCGGAGCGATTTTCACGATAGTGTTGTGGAAGCTATCGAGGTAAATTATCGATGATTGTTTCGCTCAAAACCTTTATCAATACAAAATTATACAACGAAACTATTATACTTTCACACTAATACTATCAGCTGCCCGCGGTTTTACCCACATTGAAATAGGCAAAAACTATCATATCCGTTCCACAAACTACATGTTACCAAATTTGGTAGCGATACCTCGATTTGTTGCAGATTTTTTAATAACAAACATATTAAGTTTCGCATTTATAGTATAGGGAAGTTAGGATTAGGATAATTAATACCATACCATTACTATCAGCCTATCTCTCTCCGCAGATGGATATAGGCTTCTCGGCTTATCGGCTCTTCTTATCCAGCTACTGTGGTCGAACTTCTTCAAGTTGTCGGATAAATAATACTACTAAATTATACGAAATTAAGCTTTTATAAGGAAAACTATTTAATTCAAATTCTTACTATAACGATTTATAAAAAATAAAACCCAAGCTTATGTATATTAAATAGTTTTTCAGCTGGTTTGCACCAGCACAGCATTGGTAAGACGAGGCCTAGCAGGGACCCTTTTCTCCGAGAACATTTAATTGTGCTGTTTAATTATCCAATTGTTTAATTTATATTAGTATAAATTAAATGTTTATGTTTAAAATTTTCTGCTTTATTTAAGTGTTTTTCATTAGGTAGTTTCATTTCGTATTTCATTAGGCCTAAATGTTTACATAGTAGTCAAATGTGGAGATATAATTAACATCATTTGTTAAGTATTATAACACTTGTATTTGTCATTGTACTTAAATTTATATTTCAAATGACTGTAAATCTTCCTTAAAAGTATATAATTTAGTACTATTTTAACATAAAATAAATCAATTCCATGTTGCTATTATAGTGTCGATATCTTAAATTAAATTATTTATCGATAAATTCCCATTGCCCGGCCTTAGTTTTTTAACCTCTATACGAGGAAGTTTTGACTGATTCTCATAAGGAGCTTATTCCGAGAAAAGAATTGGGATAAGTTGATACTTTATCGATGTAGGAGATAATTGTTGTGGGCGTCTTAACAGTCGTGAGCGCTATCGAGGACAATGGTCGGTGACCTTAAATTATGTTTATAACACGACCGACGAATTGATGCAATTTGCAAGGGGTCATAAGACCTGGTAGAAATTGAATCCATTTTTTTGAGAATGCACTTATTTACTTTTTACTTTCAGCGGCGCTAAAACCCCTTGTGGCCTCCTCTACAATCCTCCTCAATTTGCTTCTATCTTTGTCCTCTCACTCTTTCAGGACGTTATTCTTTCTCTGTACCTCAGATCTTCCCCACCGAATATTGCTCCGCTACCTTTTTTCACTTGCGGCATATTCATTTCAAAATTCGGCGGCACACCTGAATTAAAAATATACGTATAGAAATTATAAAAATACATGCTTTACTAATTAAAAGGTAAAAAAATCAATGAATAAATGGAAAAACTGTGTAAAATTGCTGGAAATTTGTCACGGTCGTGCCCTTAGTTACACCGCCACACTGGGTGATACCATACCAGTGTGCAGCAGCCACCGGTTGCTGAGCACTATTCTACAAACTCGATCCGTGGCCTGCCTCGTGGTCTCATTTGTTGCGTGATACAGCCTGTTATTAAATTGGCGCTCTTGTGACGTACGCTCAATATGTTCAGCCCATTTCAGAAGCTATGGTTTGCAGAATCTCACGAAAGTGCGGTCATCAAGACACTTTATACCGTTAAGTTTTTCCGTTACGCTACGACATGGGGCTCTTCAAGAGAGCTGTGAAAAGGATTCTGCAAGATTGTCAGCGCGGTGACCACTTACTTGTACGACCCACCCGCTTGTCTGCCAGTTCTTCTATATAAAAAACCCCAAGTGAAGAACAATATATAAAATTAAATTCAAGGGTTCAAGGGTTATCTGTCTAGCGGCATATATGGCCTGCCCATTGCTACTTCAGCTAGCTGATTCTTTTTTTTACTAATGCAATACATCCACGTCGTCGGGTAGTGAGACAGGGTGATGTATTATCCCCGAAACTGTTCACAATCGCACTGGAGGACGGTTTCAAATGCTGGACTGGAAACATTGCGTCATCAGTGTTAACGGCTAAGTATTATATATCAAAGAAAATTAAGTATTAGATATGTTCAAATAAATAATTAATACATAGATATTAAACATTGCGTCATCAGTGTTAACGGCTAAGTATTATATATCAAAGAAAATTAAGTATTAGATATGTTCAAATAAATAATTAATACATAGATATTATGATATTATACATCAGATTACAATACGTAAAGAAAATGTCCAAACGGTATCCTTTTTCACACTAATCTTTTCATTACCCGCTAAGACCGCACTGTATGTATAAAAGCGGCGATTCAATACATTTAGTTACTCGTAGAAAAACGCTCTCGCGTTCACCCGCGTCTGCTTTCTGTGTATTTGGGGCCTTAAATAATTCTCAAATAAACATTACCAAAACAATTCGTTGTTCCATCCATATTGCATATGTGGATACCAAGAAACGCTATTGTTGTTAAATTCCCACAATAACAATGGTGAACATGCAAGTGTTACGTTTACTGTGTTAATTATAATGTTACAAGCCATTATGCCATGTCTTGATTGAGTCTTATTACAGAGCTATGAAGAGAGCTGAACTCTTGAGTTTCGAAGCGATTCGCCGAAGAATGAAAGTCACCAACTTAGTTCATCGGCACGTGGAAGTCACAACTGGCAAGTCATATGCTGCTTTAGAATTGTCCGTCTCTGCCCGTGGATGTCACAAAAGACTACTAAGGAATAACAAACCTACCACAAGCCCTGAGGAACTATACTTCTAAAAGAGTGGACTTGCCATACCGCTTGCCTAGTATAGTGTTTAAGGCCATACATCCTTCAACCACAAGACTGTACATGGGGAGGCGCATATCCAGCAGCGGACGATAAAAGGGCTGGTTTTATTTGTCCCGTGATCGATAACTGATTCGAGTTCTTGCAGCGTGGGACTCCCAAGGTTCCCAGATATGTACAGTATAAATAGTCTCTTCAGCAAATGAATAATACTAATAATAATAAATAACAGTGAATAAAATTAACTTCGGATTTTTACCATCGCACCGATATAGATAGACTTCCTTGACATAGAGTCGCTGCGTATAGTGCGGTCGAAAAGATACTATACCGCGAACCTGAAAGTTGGAAGCCGAGGTATTTCCGGTACGCTACGATAAGGGACTCTTTAAGAGAGCTGTGAACAGGATTCAGTAAGGTCGACAGCGCACCCCCAAGCCCCCTCGTGTTGCAGGCGTCCACGGGCGGCGATGATGACTTACCTTCATGTGGCCTGCCCGCTCGTCTGCCACCTATTCTATATGTTCTAAAAAGAGCAGTAAACGACTAGACGTGGCAAATGGAGTGGTTTATCGACGGCCATCCTAAAGATTTCTTAGTTACTTTGATCCGTCTTATCCAAATATATGATAAAATATATATGATCCAATAAATTTCGATAAGACTTTATGATTATTTTATGAGAAGGTTTTACGGCTTCGGTACATAAAAAAATATTTTGAACATACTTTTACGGCGTTCTACCAGTTTGACAGCTTCTCAAAATAATTTTTATGGTATTTTAAAAGGGTTTTTGTTACAAATTTTAATGGGTTTGAATTTGTCACAAAGTAAACGAAGATACTTTTTTATCCGTGTTATTATCTAAGAAAAGAGACCTTATTGCCGGTTCTAATTTTTCCCATTTTGAGACTAGTTCACACAGTCATTAGCCTTGGAATACTATTTCTGTCTTTAAAACTGTTAATCTTGTAATCAATAGTTGTACAAATTTTTGCATCCATCGTTTACCATTCTATTTAATTCCATCCATTTTCATTTCAATTACCCTTTACTTATATGTATTCCATGCCCTCCAATATCCCCACTACCACTTCAAGGTTGTCCGGAAAAAAATATTGAACTGAAATACTTCCAGCAGAAATTGCTATTCTCTTCATATAGCACTGTTCCTTATTTTTGTCATAATGTAAGCGTCTCGTATGATTCCCGTGAATCGACCACTTTGAGAAACACTGGCTTATACAAACAAACGAGACAAAACGTTTTATATTGTATATCAATAAACTAACGGTTTTAACTTTAATCTCAAGATCAAACGTTCCCATAAAGCAGGCGCAATCAGGCGCATACTAAACTGTTTACTGTGTACATACAGTGGGATACATCGACCAGTTATTTTAGACCTTATTATTAAGTAATTAAGATTCCCCACTTTACTGTTCACCGTATACAGCGGAAAGGGTGGGCGCTTTGTCTGTTTGCTTGTTCCTCGTCAACTGTGGAACGTGGGCGGGATCTAATTTTGTAATGTCAATAATTAGTTGAACTTTCGGCAGGAACGCATTGTTAGTAGATGTTTATTAGTAAAAAAAAAGTAAACGACTGTAGAGAAAGGTACTCACGTGTTTGGGGGGGGGGGGGGGGGTGTACGTCGTAATCTCACAGAGGTTAGGCGCCTTCGACTGATCAAGTTACCCCCTTTCCCACAGAAGAAAATGGGCTACATTTCATGATATCTGCTTTCGAAATAAATCGAAATGAAGAGTTACAAACATGTAAGGTTTTGTTGTTCTGGCTAAAACGTTCGTAGCGCTTATTACTCAGACCGGGCGCGTAGACGGCGCGCGCGACGCGCGTAGATTAAAATATTTACTAGAATTTTCCTATAAATTATGAATAAAAAACCTATCGTAGAATCTGGTAGAATCGATTCTACTCAATACTGAACGACTATTTTCAGCTTTGCGTTATTTCAGTGACTTAGGCGGCAACTGGCCCGCTTAAAAGCGGCGGCAGGCGAGTTTACCATTATTTGAAATTGCTGGTTGAATTGTTGGTTGACAATTCAACTCGACAGTTGACAGTTGACTGGCTCGGAAGCTCCAACTTACCTTGTTACCATTGTTGTTCGTAACTAAAAAAGTGCTAACTCAAAAATATGGAAACGAAAAACTAAGCGCGCGCGTTTAGTCTACCCACATTTAAGTTTGTATACGTGGGTTGCCAAAGTTTATTTGTGTGAATGTGTAGAGAACAGAACTAAATATTACCGCGTAAATTTCCGGTGTCCGGTCGCATTTGGTTTTCTACACGGAAAAATCGCGTCAAAACGACTGTCCCCGTGGACTGTCCTTTCCGGGCGAAAACCGGACGGTTGGCAAGCCTGCCCGTGGCCCAGTTTTTAAGCAGGCTAATTGCCACCTAAGCCTTAGCCTAAATTTAAACTTCTACAACATTTATCTCAACTATGTTTTTTAAAACTAACTTTTTTTTCTAAAATGTACGGAAAATAACTTAAATATAAATAGTTTTTATAAAACAATGCAATGCATATATAAAAATTTAATATAATAATTGTTAACGTCTGTTTATTTATTATTTTGCTCTTTTACTTTTTTTTAAAAATTGGAAAGTAAATAGGTAACAACCAGGGGCGGATTTAGGGTGGAGAATGGGTGCAATTACCACTCCCCCCCTGAGTCAAGAATTATAAATTTTAAAAAATAAATTAAAAAGTAATAAGTACCGGTAAAAATAATTAATTTTAATAGTTCAATTATTATTTTTTTATTCCCTGTACCTGTGTTTTTATTTCATAATTTTTTACAAGATAGATAAATAGTCAAGTAATCCAATATTCCAATATAGAGAATTAAAATTTTATCAATTTCTTTTTCCTTTAGAACAAATTTTCTAAGAAACGTAAAATTACAACGAAATTGAACCCCCCCCCCCACCCCGACCCCCCTCCTAACGGAATGCTGTATCCGCGCCTGACAACATAAGATATAACAATTAAAATAATACCCATTATGTCCTGCCTTAACAGGCGTGCAAAATTTAACAAAATTTAGAAATTCTTATTTATATGTATTTATAAGAATTATTTATATGTCCATACTAATTTAATTTATAAGTCCATTGCAAATAAGTTAATACCAAATCAATATTTATGAATTGCAATTAAATTACACCGGACATGTATAGTTTAGGGCGAGCGCAGATGGCGCTCAGCCAGGGGCAGAGTGTGTGCAGCAACGAGGCTAAGGGCACCCCCGCCGATAGACCGGCGGTAAGAGCGAATCCCGGTTTAGTGCGTTGCTTTGGGAAGGTACCGCGGGATCGCGAGTCATTGAGAAGCGCCCAGGCACGTGCCGATACCCGAAGTCCTCTTCTGTCCACAGTAAACCTACTATCGTTTTACTTAGCGACTCATGACTTCGCCATGACTGGACAATAATAGGATACGTTTTAGGCTTTGAAATTGTTTATTAGGAAGAAAATTTTACACTGGCAGAATGTGATGATTGCACCATTGCCATATATGATGGAAAAAAAACTACATGACCTTTGAACTTTAATTATGCATTGCATTACCGATGAACTAAAATTTTTATAGTGTTTAGCTTGAATATCTTCCGACTAGGATGTTACCTGGTTACTACTGTAACTCTGAAGAAGTACTTACGTAGAACGCAAAGGGTTTATAGGGAGTAGGGAATATAATGAGAGACCCTCCTTATCCCATTATTTTGATAGGAAATAAACTGTAGTAGTTCACTCCACAAACACGTAATATGTTTCACGACAGTCTTCTAAAAGGCAGTAATAAATATCATAGTAGATTACTATTATAGGTACACACACACTATTTTACCATTCTCAAAAGGTCAATAACATAATCCCTGCATTCCAGAAGATTCCATTCATCCCGGGATATGTTTACGACTGCACCAGGTGGAGCTATATTTGGAACAGACGTCAGCCCCGTAAACTTTGTGTACTTCCTGCCGGAATGGTTTTTGACTGTTATTATTTTCTATGCATGTGTTTCTACATGACTTCGTAAATATTAGTTCCAGTTGTATGTGTGTGTCATTTTTTGTGGGTTACGTTAGTAATAGCTTACGTACAGATTTTTAAAAATTGTCACTAGTTCGACGGTGAGGGAAAATCGTGAGGAAGCCCACATGCTCGAGAAATAAAAAAGAATTTGGAGTATGTGATTTACCAA
The DNA here is from genome assembly GCA_943735995.1 of Sesia bembeciformis. Classification (NCBI taxonomy): domain Eukaryota; kingdom Metazoa; phylum Arthropoda; class Insecta; order Lepidoptera; family Sesiidae; genus Sesia; species Sesia bembeciformis. The sequence goes on from OX031044.1 coordinate 12,857,706, forward strand.
TTCGGACTGGGCCCGCGCAGTGGATTATGGCTTGAAACTCCCCAGTAATTTATTAAGGGAGGTCTCTGCTCTGCAGTGGGACGTGGTACGTGCTTGGTAATATACATACAGTTACGCAGTAGGATGCAAAATTGGCCTATAAACTGCTCTATAACATTTTTAACGAAAACGAAATTATGCAATAATAATAATATAATACTTAAACTCATTCCTACTAGAAACAATGTTTATTGTCTTGCGTTTCTTATTGAAATATTTTACCAAAACTATCATTAAACTAATTAATTAATGAGTTTTTCCAAATTAGAGCAATGTGTTACGCGATACTAGAAGACAAAATGTGTTCGTTAAAGAATTTTTTTTCTTCATAAATGGCAGTGGTGCAATTAGCACATTCTGCCAGTGTCAATTTTTCTTCGTGATAAACAATTCAAAGTCTGTAACGTATCCCGTCAAATGTCCAGTCCCGTCGAAGTAAGTCAGAAGTCGCTCAGTAAAGCGATAGTAGGTTTACTGAGGACAGAAGAGGACACCTTGGAAGCACACGAAAAACGCAATCCTACGCTTTTATTTGGTGAGCACGAAAAACACTTTGAAGTTTAATGAACTATCACTGTTAAACCACAAAACGCCTAATACCTACACGATTTTTACAATAATAAAACAAAAACACTACTCGAGCTCCCGTTAAAGGATTATTTATTAGCATTGCCATAGTCACCGACACTCGTCCGTGTCAGTATGCTACGTCCCAAAAACTATGACCTCCATACCTTGATACATTTCAATATTCCCATACATGTCGTACAATAATCACGCGTCACGACTTTTCTAGAGAACATAATCCTTGGTAAACTGAGATATTGGCATTCATGTTATGTTGTTAATGTTTCTCGTTTCAATTGGAGTGAGAGGCAGGGCTTAATGGCAAGGTCGGGCGAAACTGGTTAAATTATATAGTTACGATACAAATAACACGTATGTATGTTAGTAGTATAAGTGTTTCCAAATATAAGCAAATACACTATATTGCCGCGTGGTGTCGACCGATATTAAAATTACCCCATCTCTTTCCGTTAAAATTCCGGGTGTCGTAAAAAGGGTAACGAAGCCCACAAACCCTGAGCAACCACCTCTAAAAGAGTGACACATGGCATCTTCCATGACACTTGAAATCTTATTCTGTCCCATTCAATGTCGTAAAATTATCGACCCTTGTAAAGTTTACTTATTCCTACTAGGAAGAATCCGCCGTTTAGTTCACTGCTTCCTACTAGAAAGAAATTTAAAAAAATATATTCGAGACGAAATATCTCTGACAATATCCTTATTCGACCTCGATATTATCAACCTTTTTTTTAACCAACCACACTTTTAAATTACACCAAATCAGTTATAGATGTTCCCACAGGTTAGAACGTAATTGCTCGCGAGAAAATGGTCGTCTTGCGTGGTACCTCCGCCCACTCTCGTCAGACCTTCCACCCCCCTCCAGTTTGACTCTATGATATTCTGGTAAGGGGAATACGGTAAGGGTTCTGGAGGTCAGGTTAGAATGGTTGTAGAAAAACAGTGGTCATTAGACCGATGAGCCGTGCTTTCCGTATTTTACTATTGTTTGTGATTTCTCACATTAACAACGCTGTACGTGTAGATTAGAACCTTCTAGATTAAGGTTCAGTTCCTGGTCTGCGGTTTCACTATAAGAAATACAGTGAGAAATTTAAGCTTTATAGGGGTCTCCGCGGACCGCCACCACACGGTCTTCCGCTCTTCTCATACAATACTTAATATTGTTAATACTTATTAACAATATTAAGTATCACAATATGTGACTCATACGAATTTCTGCGATTTTGAGCCCTTTACAATGTGACTGACGCCTGTCATCAGCATTTTTACAATGCGCTAGCATCATCAGGTAGAATCCTGGCACCTCTCATAAAGGGACAGGTACTACAAAGGACTGAAACAAAGCACTCTGTCGGTCCTTAACTCTGAAACAATGTCCGCATCCAGACGACTGTTAGGCACGTTCTTAACACAATCATACAAATGTGCACCTTAACACCAACGCATAAAGTCTAATTTATTATAAAGTGCAAAATAACCATAGTCCCGTAGCCCCGAAATTGTACTTTATTTCATAGCCAAGAAGGAAGTTTTTGTTAGGCCTGTATTAGTAGATTTTAATCCATTATATACTAAATTTCGTCGTCTCTAAGGTTTCTATTTCTTAGAAAGATTGTTTTGCTATAATAGTAAGCTCGATGTGAAGATGTACAGTAGGACCGCTTATTATATCCAATTATATCCAACTGGCCGATTAGCCCAGTTGGAACTGCCCCTGCTTGCTATATAAAATGTTCTGGATTCGATTCCTGGTCGGACTAATCGTGAAAACTAAGAAAAGCTGTCTATTTCTTTAATTTAACTTTTTTTCACTAGCGCTGTGAAGTTGACATTTATACAGTTTTGATTCCGAACTCGTACTAATGATACATTTTTATATACTAATGGGCGGACGAGCAAGCGGTCCCACGTGACTGCAAGTGTTACCGCCGCCCATGGACACCTACAACACCACCTGTACTATGGGTAAATCTGACAATTCACTGAATATAAAAGAGAAATAAAAGTACTAAGATATCTATAAAAAATAATGAAATGTATAAAATGTCTGCAATATGCGTCATGCAATAACGCTGTCTTACTGTCAACGCCGTGACTCAGGCGTTAATTAGGATTGCAGACAGACCGACACTCGTATGCAGAAGTATTATTCTCTCTCTCTCTGTCTAAAGTTCTTCACACTCGTGCTCATCTGAAGAGGTGCAAAGGACCCTTCCAGTTGATATGTTTTTTGAGATTACAACCATGTAAGGGAAAAAGATGACAAACGGTTTTGTAACCGTTGTACATATGTATGTGAGTATAGAATCATGTATCTAGTTCTTTGTAACTATCTGACATAAAGATGGGGAGTATTATTCTTTGTAACTTGTAATTACTCACTATTTTGCTCATTTATTTGTTTGTTTGTTTCTGTTTTAGTTTGTTTGTTAATCTAGTGGATATGTAACCTCGTAATAACTAAAGATTTGTACACTCTTTGCTAAATCATAGTGGAACTAATTGTATAGAATAGAATATTTTTTATTTGTTAGTACGGTACATCAGTTAGTAAGTCAGTATAAACATGCATCGTACACGCACTTAACCGCCTCCGGTATACAAATTTACAATTTATCACAATTAATTGTAAATTACTAAATTAATTAAAATTATCAATCATTATTATTATTCACAGATTACAAAATTTAAAAGTTTCTGAAATTACAAACATTTGGTAAGGGGAGAGTGCATGCTGCATTCCCACAGCCGCTGGGCGCACTCGACTGGCCATGTTACCCCTCTCTCACAGAAGACTACCTTGAAATACACTGCATTTCCCACTTTATCGTATTTCCCCAATGCACGTACGTGTTTCGGGAGTGAGTGAGATATGCCAGAGCCCATTCCCATCCTATCCTCTCCCTCCCCATTTTCCCACTCCGTTCCTTAATCTGCAAAGGTAACTTACCATCAGCTGGACTGTATGCTCGCCTGCCGCCTTTTTTTCTATATAAAAAAAACATTTTCATAATTAACACATTATCATATTTTAATACAAATAGTAAATCATCTGACATTTATAATAATATAAGCATATAAGCATTTATATATTTATCTACATATAATGCTTACCTAAGATCTTTGTATATGTACCCATGATTACAAATAAATTATATACCATAGGTACCATCAGCCAATGTCTCTTCACTAGCCTTTCACACAAAATAGTAGTAATTTATAAAATACGTTTTTCGTGCATTTTCTGAGTAGAAAATGCTTATTACTTCTCATAGAGAAGTAAGAAATATATATTTTTTGCGACAAATTTGCCGTGGTCTCTCCTATGATTTTAAGTTTACATTTTGAAGTACTTATTTAAAGTTACAATTTCAATACTTGCAACTCAAAAATCACTATTTAATATTCATAGCACATACCGTCATCTGTAACCGAGTACAAAAGAGACATAATAAGGCGTATTCACGAAGTGCATTAGCGATGCAGTGCAAATCCGTCATTATGCATTCCTTGGGTCGTGTAAGGTAATAACAGGGTTGCCTGAAGCTAAAAAAAGCAGGAATAATTCTGCCTTCCTAGATATCTACGAAATTTGGGGAAACGCCAATAATGGAAGATTTATTTTTCGGGAAAAATATTTTTTTTATATTAAGAGAGGCTGACTGGAAAGTGGTCCACATGATATGGCTATGCAACACCAGGGTATTCGCTTGACCGGTGACTCTTGAAAGGCCACTAGGGCTACAAGAATTTAGACTTGTCGAAAAAAAAAACAACCAGGGTATTCGGGTACGCTGCCGTCCTTGCAGTATCCTATTCACAGCTTTCTTGAAGAACTTGAGCTTTGTCGTAGTATAAGAGAAACACCTCTTGAGGCAGTTCGTTCCATAGCCTACGGGTTGGCGGCAAAAAACGTTTTTAGACCGTACAGTTCGCGACACCTCCGTATCGAGGAAATGCGAATGCACCGCTCTTCTGTGACAGGAGATGCAGTGTAAACTCGAGGTGAGAGTTATATCGAACAGTTCGTCGGAGCATTCCCCGTTATACAGGCTGAAGAACACGCAGTGCATAAGATAAATATATCAAACTGCCATAGCTATATAGATATATTCTACTGTGCACCAAAACATACACAAGAAAAACAAGAATATAAGTTATTTTTATCATTTTATAGATTAAACATTAATTAAATAGATTATTAAACAAAATTGGAATTACAATCGCCGGCCTTATCTATAAAGAGATTTCTTCCGGGCGACCTTTGGGTGGAAAGATACGGATACGGTGGAAAGTGGAAAATCTGTAGATGAATAGAGGTAGTTGGTACAATAAAGAAATAATGTCTCTATATAAATATATAGGTACATACATACAGAAAAAACTAAGAAACTAGAAAATATAAATTAAAATATATTGGTCGTATTGCGTAGTGCTCAGACCAATATTTTTTCGATCTGCGAGAGCTGTTAATCTGCAAGATAATTTTCTTCCATGAATCTTCTGCCATAAGTCTAGTGATACCCAATAATTTTTATTTCGATCAGTGATGGTGGTTATAAAACATATTGCACCGTTATTATTGTCTTCAACGTATTTTTCGACCTATTTTTTGTAGCCTTATCGGCCAAACGGAGCGTCCCGGCTCTCGCGGGATAGTTGACAACCCTAGCTAGCTGTACGCCTCGAAAATGTCCTTGCGATTTCTACAACGATAAACTATACACCTGTATACGATTCCGAATATCGCCCTTATTTGTATGGGTTTAAAGTCTGTTTTATATCTTGGAATTAGCAAAGTACTTTTAAAATGTCTTTTACAATCCTGCATGACAAGATCCTCATAATAACAAGCAATTTTATTGTAAATTTTAAATGGTATTCGTGTGTAAACTTCAATAGTAATGCAATGCAACCAGTATCCACTGCTGGACCTGGCCCTCTTAGTGTACATTGTCTTGTGCATGAGGAATGTAAAGCCATGGCGAGGAATGTTGGCGAGTACACTCGTTTAGGTAGTGTAGTTCTTCAGGGCTTGTGGTAACCACTTTGTTATCCCTTAATCGCCCTTTACGACACCTCCGAGAAGAGATGGGGTGGTGAATATTCTATAGCCGGCCGACACCACACGCCCAACTGTGACATATGCATATCTATATATCAATAAAGTTTAAAAGCGAATAAACGAGCAATTTTTCCATCAACAGACTTCGTATTTTTATAAAACTCGGGAAGCTTACCCAATCATGTCTCAGCGACCTTCAGCTCGCTTTTCATTCACTCTCGCGTGGAAATTGGCAACTTATACTAAAACCCGTTTCACATTGTAAACATTTTGGCGTAAAACAAGCGATCGTTTCATAAGAATTTTCCACGGTGCAAGTGAGAGCTGGTTGCCGAATATGACGTGTCTCTAGTCTAAACTTTTTGTAAAACGTATTGTACGAGGAATAGTGAATTCTGACGGAAACTAATCTTTGAACTAACGGAACTAACTAACTTTTTCTTTGACGAATCACTTTGGTCCGGATTTTATTCCTCAAAGATTCCATAAGTTAAAAGTCACTTTCGATAAATGCAGATTTTCAGTCAAACATAAACATATTTTTATAATACACTTATTGAATGTTAACTTATTTGTAGCTAGTTCGTTTGCTTGCGCTCCGCTACCGTCTGTTACTGTCGCTTGTAACTTGTTCTGCCACCATAATAATGTGTATCGAATAAAATACTATTGTATCAGTCCGACCTCGTTGGAAACAATGGCCATTGACGATTTGATTCATCGCGTCATTTTGGATTTTGGCGGTTCGGTACTTGTAATTAGAACGACATTATAAGATACTTTTTGTTGTCATTAGATTTTTTGCGTCTGTAATTACATTTGAGGCAGCACATCGGTGCTACCTTGTACTCACCCGGGCACCTTAATTGTACCTCCAAGTCAATTTGGAACTTACTCTCACAGATTGGATAGACAGATATTCTATCTTCTATATATGTTACTTTTTTACTTCCCTACTCATGTCCTGCATAGTCAAAAGGTTGACAAGGAGATAATGCTGTAAGGTATTAAGTCCGCCCTTTGTAATAATTTACAAAAAAGTATTATAAATAAAAACGCCATCTAAAATATCCGCACATAATTACAGTTACTCTACCGATACAGCCTTGAATCTAACCGGAATCCGAGACATACTCGTTCTTTGCGATTCCTACTTCAAATTTGATCTATCTTACCTTCACACCGAAAATCTTTACTGTTTCACTGTAAGGTTAGCTCTTAAGTAAGAAACAGACCTGTTACACTTCGCAGAAAAAACGACCGTGCGCAAATATGCGTACAAAAGCTACGTGTCGCGGATGTCTATGGACGACAGAATCCGCTTACCATCAGGTGGACTGTATGCTCGTCTGCCGCCTGTTTTCTATAAGTAAAGACATCACTACCTGCTTACAGTCACCCTATTACCAAAACCCCAATTCATATAAAAGAAAGTGTCCTTTACAATTGTGAACACACTTGCTCAATATGATACTATATATAGGACAGCATTTAGATTACATATTTTGATTTAATGTAGCGTAGTTTGTGTCTCCGAACTGCTGGATATTAGTCTCTCCTAAGGCTACATTCAGTCTTACCCTTTTGTCATCCAGCCACTACCTAGGATAATGACCTCGGCATTTCGGTATTATATAGGTATGTTATTCCCTCCAAACCGTCTAGGGGTGATCTAGGCATGCTTAGTACTCAGTGGGGATGGTAAAACTAAAGGGTTCTTTTTATAAGTGAAGGGTAGTACTAGTGGTTAGGGTTCTTTTGGTTTGGTCCCATTAAAATTGCAAGATTTTATATAGTCTGAGCAAGTGTAAAAAAGATGAAAAACGTTGTGTGAAGGGAGTCAACCTCTTTAGTTTGATTGAACAACACCCTCCAGCCTGCAAGTAGGGAAAATCTTTTATAGGGAGATTTCGAAGAAATATATATTTCTATTGTGGAGATCACAACTTTCGAATTTAATTCTAGGTTAATTTCGAATTTGAGCCAATCGCCCATAATTATACGTTCAAAATTATGACGTGAACTCTTCAAAAAATTGAAAATAAATATTTCTAGCTAGCTATATGTATAAGATCCTACAAAAACTTGTGAAATATTTTAATACGACAATCGGTACAATAAGACTATTATATCTAACTAAAAATTAATATGTATTAATATCCACTGGTGGACATGGCCTCATTCTTTTAGATATCCCATCACAGGCTTTGATATCCCGTAATCGCCTTTTACGACATCCACGGGAAGAGATAGGGTGGTACTATTCCAAAGCCAGCCGACACTTGACCGGGTGGGATGGATCTCGACAAATTACCACAGCCTAAAATTTTTAACTCATCTGTGTACGATGCTCTATAAAAATATTTATGGCGGTGACAGTGTAGTTTTAGGTGCTGCGTAAATTATCGGGTTCAATGCCAATGCAAGGTCGAGGAAGACGTTTCGGCAAACGATTTTAAATTGCTGTTTTCCATACACAAATTACAATTTTTGTTTTAATTCTTTTGTACATTCTTGTTTATTAGTGCATGCTACAATTAATTGACTATCGTAATAATACATAATATGTATAATCCTTTAACTCTAACGCGATAAACCTTATATACTTACTAATTAAACGAATATTTATATATTTTATTATATATTATACAGCTTAGAACTTTCTCACAAAGTAGATAAGTGTCCAATATGCTGGCGGCATAACATCAGAGACATGTTTTTTAAAAATAACGCGACACTCAATTGCCCACACTAGGATTCCCTCCAGGATCGTGTCCACAGACACTGGGCTAATAGGCCGTCAAAATTGCAAGTCAAAAAGTGATACAGAAAATCCTAGTGGGCCATTGAGACCAAAAAAAAAAATGGGCAGTAGACTAATTTGGGTATATATCTCGGTCAAAATCGAAGACGAGCCAAATCAGTTCAGTAGTTACAAAATTATCCAATAAAGTTGTAAGCGTTTTTTTTTCTTCTAAAAAGTGTGTCATAATCAGTATTAATAAAATTGTTTTTTTTTCATATAGAAACGAGCTACCCGTCAGTAGAAAGGCACAGTCGCTAGCAAGTGTCTGTAGGGGGGGAGTGCACGCTGCATTCCCACAGCCGCTGGGCGCACTCGCCTGGCCTCGTTACCCCTCACTCACAGAAGACTACCTTGAAATGTACTGCATTTCCCACTTTATCGTATTTCCTCAATGTGCGTACATGTTTCGGTAGTGCGTGAGATATGCCACAGCCCAAACCCACCTCATCCTATCCTATCCTTACACTCGTCAGTCGCCTTCCTTCCAAACAATCAGAACTCTGACGGATAAATCAAAATGTATGAAGGTTCTATATTTAGCTCCTTCGAAAAATACCTAATTACAAGTAACAAAAATATTAACAAGTTTTTAAACTTGTCAAAATACATTAACTTATTTAATAAATAGGAAAAGCCGGTTCGTATATTAACATTAATATACGCTCGTACAGTTACATATATTAGTATCGTACGAAATGCAGGCTAATTCTATACACGTGTGTATATCTTAATTTATTTCATCTTAAATCCTTTGACCTTTATATGTCAGCAATAGCGATTAGAATGGAATATATTTTTAATTTTCGCTGTTGTCACTGATCCCTGGAGTCCATAGGCGGCGGTGATCACTTACCATCATGTGGGCCGGCCACTCGTCTCCCATCTGTTTTATATAAAACAAAACAATGACATTGTTTGTGTGTTCGTATATTTTTTAGCAAGTTTCCTCTATCATAATTTTGGAACTACTAAACCGATTGGGCTTATTTCAAAAATCTCGAGTTTATAGACACATCTATATGTATGTTAACTTTCAGATCCATATCATCTTTGTGTCAAATTCAATTTCAGTCCGTAAATAATTGTTAGGAAGTCAACGTGAGGCGTCTAGACTCCAATTCGAACTCGACTTCAGACAGACCGAGATGTCTGACGAGGTGTAAAACTCGTGACCACTAGATCGGAACCGCGAAAGTGTACCAGTATCAATTACTATACGTCTCGATTATCAGCGAATCTCCAGATCATGTGTGAACGAGAAACGTCGACGCGATTTCGCAATATAACTTTTTTAATAGAAATAAGCAGTCGAGTCTTACCACCACCACAGTGTGTGCAGTTTGTTCAGACTTACCACTACCTGGTGGTAAGTGAATACAGTCGCCCTGCGAACGTCCTAAGATACAGAACAACATAGTTAACAATAACAAACGTGGACCCGCTGTCGATACGTTGCTTACCTTTGGATATAGGGGTAACGGTTAATACAGTATAGGGCTGTATAAACTGTTACGGCATGGGGCTCCTCAAGAAGGCTTTGAATAGGGTCTTGCAAGATCTACAGCGCACCCACATCCTGATGTTGCAGGTGTCCATAGACGGCGGTAACGGGTGACCACTTATCACATGGCCCGCACATCGGGATACAGCTGTAGAGTGTAGAGCTGTACAGAGTATACACCGTCTGTTAAGTCTTCTATAAAAAAATACAGCTGTAGAGAAACGGATTAAGAACAGGTATTTTAAAAATCTTTTCAGAAAAAGAAATGTATGAGTATCTATTTCAGCGTTCTTTCCATAAATAACATACCTATATAATAATATGTAGGTACTTAAGTATGATTTTTCATTGAAAGAAAAAAGCAGACGAACAGAGCACCTAGGAAGTGTATACTAGGTAAGTGCACCTAGTAGTTGAAGAATTGTTCAATTCAATATAATTCCCACCTCGGGTTTCTACAACCGCACCTCCCGTCACAAAAGTGCGGTCTATCCGCATTTCCTCGATACGGAGATGTCGCGTACTGTTCGGTCCAAAAATTATTTCATATCGCGAACTCGTAGGCTGTAGAACGAACTGCCTCAAGAAGTCTTCCCATTAAGCTACGACATGTGGGTTCAAGAAAGCTGTGAATAGGATTTTGCAAGGTTGGCGGCGCGCCCGCATACCCCCTGGTGTTGTAGGTGTCCATGGGCGGCGGTAACACTTACCCATCACGTGGGACCGCTTGCTCGTCCGCCCTCTTATCTATAAAAAAAAATACGTTTATTTTTAATTTCCGAATATAATGTTGCGCTTTCATTAAAGATGTTACTGGTGGCACTGTGATACCTTTTCTTATTAGCGTAGCATTTTCTTTCCGTCGAACGAGTACCAAATTTGAAAGTATAAACGACTATTTTTAAAATAAAGCCGAGATTGGTAACTGTGTTTTAAGCTATGCTGTGTATTATTTCCTTTCGTTAAACTTATGCTTTCGTCAAAAATGTTACTAATACCAAAATATATCAGCAGTGTTGTAGTGATACGAGACCGCAGAGTCCTTAATCCTCAATAATAACAACATTCACACTGAAGCCGCGTGGTGGATTATGGTCCAAAACTGCAGGACTGTGTCCTGTAGTGAGACATAGATTGATCTCGACATTGATTACCCACAGTACTTAGCGACGTATTGCAATGTCTATTCTAGTTTGCTATTTTGTAAAAGTATCTTTATTATTTTTTAAAATATCTCATTAAAGCATAGTTATTTACGGTGCTGTGAGCATAATAATTCCTACTTTCTTTCAGCATTTCTCTTCGATTTCACTATCAATTGCATTTTTTTGCCGCTGTTTTGTTTAATAGTAATAAAATGCTAATATTAGGACCGTTTAGTGACCAATGTCGCTTAAATTTGGGCCCATAATTTAATATGCTGGACAACTTTTACCTTCTGAAAATTTAGCCAAGCGCGAGTTGGAATGCAACGTTTAAGTTTAAGTTGATGAGATTCCAAACAAGATTTTAAGAATTAATAATTACTTTCTTTTCTAAAAATATTAATCTATATAAGATACCTACGAAACTGTATGTATCCTTTTCAAAACAAAAAAAAATATCTATACAATACAAAGTTAAAATACTACCTATTCCAAAATCTGTAGTCGAACACATTAATATTACAATTACGTTAAAAATAAGAATGTATTGTGACATTTATTTTATGATTTATAAAAAATCAGAATTCAAATTCGATTTACTCTTTTTAATGCTTACAATCAGATGTTAGAGCATGTTTCTATTATTTAAACAGTGTATTAGAAAATCTTAACAAAATCAATCAATTCTATACCGACAATAAGGTCCCTTTGCTCGCGTTCCGTCACATATAACTTAAATAGTGTTTGAGTTTTCCTTCTACGGAACCCCAAAAAGATTGTCAACACTTTCTCTATCAACCTCTAAAGTAATCGATCAACTTTGAACATCAATATCTCTAAGTCAGTATTCGTCACCATGTCTTCATGTTGACTAACAAGATAAGTCACTTATTAATTAAACTGTACCATAGTCTAAATTGAATAAGGTTTAAAATCCATTGACAAGGTAAAAGAAAAAATTATAGCCTATGATTGTCGATTAGTTACAGATTACCGACCACACAGGATACTTTTTGTAGCGACATTCCTTTTTAATAATTTCAATCAAAACGTTATAAATACCTCCTTTGTTTTTTTTCTCTCTATATATGGCAATGGTGCAATTTGCAAATTCTGCCAATGTAAAGTTTTGTTCGTAATTAACAATTTCGAAGTCTAAAACGTATCCTGTCAATGTCCAGTCCCGTCGGCGTAGAAGTAAGGAGTCTCTCAGTAAATTGTTACCGAGGACAGAAGAGAACTTGGAAGCACACGAAAAACGCAGTCCTATGCTTTCATTTGATTATCACAGACATTAAGCACCAAAAACAGTTTGAAGTTTACGAGTACACAATTTTACAATTAATCGAAGAATAACTTAACTTCACTTCGCGAGTTCCCTCCCAAAAAGTAAATCATGGACATAGACAACAGAAGTCGAACATAACCACTGATTTGAGAATACATATCGATGTATGGCGATCATAACCAAGCGTGACACTTATTTTGTACGTACGACTAAGTCACGAGTATATTTTAGGGAATGGGAAATCACTCACCGATGAAATGAAACTTCCGCTTTGACGCGATTCACTTTTTGACGAAATTTACGATTGATCTTAATGTATTTTTAAATATATCGATGAAGTAGTTGTTACGTGTATAGTGGGGTTTTTAAGAAAAGGTGATAAAACTTCACAAATTCGCTGGCGGCGAATGCTAATGTATTTTAATGATGATTAAACGGTGTCTGACTAGCACTTGTCCGATATTTTTTTAAAAAGCTACATGAGATTACTCATGCAAAATCATTCAAAAACAGCCAAAGCAAGTATTGACATTTCTCATACAGATTAGCATAGATCTAATTAATGCAGTCCACTCATGATTTCATTATGATTTTTACCGTTTGACACAGTATAGCTTAAAACACAGTCACCAATCTCACCTTTATTTTTAAAATAGTCGTCTATGCTTTCAAAGTTGGTACTCGTTCGACGGTAGCAAAATACTGTCCTAATAAGAAAAGGCATCTTTAACGAAAGCGTAAATAACATTATATTCGGAAATTAAAAATAAAAGAACACATAACAATGGTTATATTTTTTGTTTTATCCAAAACTACTAGTTTCTAGCCTGGTTTCAAATTAATTATAAAATTCCATTTTTTTTAAAATTTATTCAATGTCATCAAAATGCAATTGTGTTTTTTTTCTAATAAAGTCCGTTATATGTGCAACAAGTGAAGATTCTAATTAACTCAAATAAATCTCCGAATACGTTTATTGCGTTATATGTCCATTGATTTGTTACAGGCTGACTACATTATATTCTACTCGTAATATAATGTATAATGTAGTCACTAGTGATATTCTAATGTGAGCGTTAGTATTTACCTTTTTTTATATAACCGTGGCTTCAGTAATATTTACTTCACTGACTCAGTGACTGAACGTGGATCTTGGCTTTCTCAATCAAAATTCCTCGGGCTCCATTCTTGTGGCTCAATGGCCTTTCAAGAGTCATTGGACATGTGTGGTTTAGGGCGAGCGCAGAAGGCGCTGGGGGAGCAAAGAGCCCAAGGGCTCCCCCGCCGGTAGACCGGCGGAAGGAACGGACCAAGCCAAGGCTTAGGGCGTAGCTCTAGGAGGGTCCCGCGGAATCGCGAGACGGTGAAAAGCTTGTGTTGCTTGGTTCTGCTTGCTTGCTGAAGACCTTGCTACTGTACCTCTAAAATATGTTATCATTATGTTTAATGTAATTAGTTACTACAAGAAAGCAATAAAGAATTTTCATTCATTCTCCATCCTTGTCACTCCTGATCGTCCAACTTCCATACTGTACTTCACATATACTGTGTGTTACCATGTAAACTGATCTAGTTGTAGCATACATTATGGACTGGTTTCTAATGTTCCTAATCGGATATTGTCAACACGTTATTTTTCTCTATATGTTTACGTTTGATGTTATAGTGATTTGCTAAGATGTTTTACGCGTTGACATGATTATAAATATGTTATATAAACTAGCTTATGCCTGTAACTCTGAGTTTTTATTTTTCCACCTCGCTAGGCATAACTCTTTCGATAATCAGACAATTACACAATTTCTTGTCTCGTTACTTCTTACTCCTCATTATCTTTACTCGTGTCTGCAACCTTAGATAACCATGTGTGAAAATTATAAAAGCTTTTATTCATGCTTAGTTTTCCATGTAAACATAAATTGATATCAAAAATAAATTGGTGAAACAGTACTCCTTGTCAATTCGTGTCTTTCGTGACTGGTTGAGTTGTTAACATCAGTTACAGCTTACTTTTGAATGAGTAAGCTAATACGTCTGACATTTTCGTACTTTATCCCTTAACACCTCGCTAACCTCGTTCAGTTTTTGGCCTTAATGAAAATGAACATAAAACAACAGAGATACTGTCGGAGAAAGTGGAAGCAGGATCAATTGAATACTGGTTATCCGTGCACTGTCGACTTTAGTAAAAGGCAACTAAGCGGAAACAAAGTCGCTAGCTACCACAAGCCCTGAGGTAGCCCACAAGCTACCACCACCTCTAAAAGAGTGGACTCGCCAACCCACTTGACCAGCGTGGTATTTGAATGCCATACAGTCCTCATTCACAAAACAAATGTGCATTAAGAGGCTCGTAGCCAGCAATGGACAAAGAAGTATATTGGTTGCAATTGGTCTTTTTTGCGGGCTCTTTTCTAATATTAGTTCTGGGACTTGAGAACTGTTTTCGAGTCACACGAGCTCCTTCCAGAGTTTGTTACTCTTGTGGACTTGTTACATGCTTCTGACGGTGATCTGGGATTACCGAGGATTTTTGCTCGTTGGGACGCCCCCAATGCAAGCAAGAGTACTTAAGATGGCGTTTCTTCATCTTCCATGCATCCTCTGCGTAATGGGCTGTGTGTGACACCTATAATGAAAAGATGTTTGTTTAAATAACAGTGTCCTGTTAAGGTTCCTATTGTTATACGAAGGGTACCTCTGCTTAATTGGAGGAGTTGTCTGTCGTGGCCATAACTTGGGCATTGCTTTTCGACTGTATGTAGTCTGTGCTGGATGTTCATATCTGCTCGTGTTTTGGTGTTATCTGTTAGCCGGCTTCTGACGTATATGAAATGTTTTCACATATATTTGTCAATGAAACTCGTATTAACCTTATTTTATCAGTCATTTTCTGCCGTGAGAAA
Source organism: Sesia bembeciformis (assembly GCA_943735995.1). Lineage (NCBI taxonomy): Eukaryota > Metazoa > Arthropoda > Insecta > Lepidoptera > Sesiidae > Sesia > Sesia bembeciformis. The sequence continues at coordinate 12,873,050 of OX031044.1, forward strand.
TAAACTTCACAAGATCGTCATTCTAATTATTTAACCATTACTTGTTTCAAGTCATTGTGTTGACCGCTGGAAGTCGTTTACAATTTTATCTCGTCTATTAGCTCACATAAAATAATTGGCTTAATAACGTTAGTTATGTAAAGTTGCTACAATCACGTGACAAATTCGCATAATTTTGTGGAAGTCGACTAACTGTACACATCAGTTATATGAAGTAATTTAATAGAATTGGATTTATTTCGCAGTAGCAGTAGACGTGGATACGTCCCAGTGCAAGCGGGAAACAAAATTCCTTTGTTCTATTTTTCAAAAATTTGTTCGCATCCCTTAATATTTGTCCATTTATCAAATTGTGACGACCGAAGGGTCAAGTTTCTAATGAATACGGAGATAGATATGCACTCATCATGGACGTGACGAAGGCCATAACATTCAATCAAAAATACGGTAACCAACTCTATTATCGTCCATTGCTAGCACCGAATGGTGGGCCTATCATCCCTGGAAGAAAAACCTTAAACACCACGCTAGCCAAGCGGATTGGCGAGTCCATTGTTTTACAGGCGATGTAATATAGCTCTTCTAAGGTTGTGGTAGCGGATTTCTTTTCCCTTTGTATTGGCCGTGTTGTTGGTCGGCCTTAAAATAGCACCACGCAATCTCTTGCCGTGGGTGTCGTAACAATCAATTGGTTACTAATATACAATACTAGGCTGTTGTCCACGGCTTCGCCCACATTGACTGAGGTAAAACTATCCTGTGTGTTAATTCATCCCATGAACTCCACATATTCCAAAATTTGGTCGCCATTGAAATGTTCATATAAATGAAAACAAAAGACATTCTTGATACATACCATAAGAAGTTACTTGCTATAAGAATGCTATTTACCTACTGCTTGTTCTAAGAAGCTTATATGCAAGACATGGACTAGTATGTTTTAACTGTATTTTTTTTCTTGCACACGGTTCTCGAATGTGTACAAATAAGCAATATGAGAATATATTTTTGTTATTTGTATTGAAATTTAAATTGATATTAAATTGTTTATATCGAGATTGAACCTTATATACTTCAGAGGTGGAGAAGATTCAATTATACTTACAAGTCAGTTTCTATTTTTTCTGTGTGTGTCGCTCAGCATCTGGCGGTTCCGCTATCGCTTATCGCTCGCACTGACGTGTCCATTTATGATTTCGCGTAACCGGGCCTGTAGGGCGGTCGTGTCATGAGATTCGTCGCGCACATTGACCCAGTGCGCACGCGCATTTAAATTAATAAATCTCTTTATACAGTTGCTTTATTGATTTTCGGGTTTATGTTTTACTGTAAAGATTGAAATTTAAGTGCATTTTTAATTAACGGGCACTAAGTACCAAAATAATTCAGTGTGTTACTAACGAGGGCCCGTGGAAGGTTGAATTTGAATTTGAAAACAATTTGAAGAGATATTAGTTATTTTCGTAACTCAATAGAAATATTTGTAAAATTCTAAAGCCGTCCTACTCCACACTGTCGTAAAAGGCGATTTAAGGATAACAACGCGTGTACCACAAGCCCTAAGGAACTACACCGTCTCCAAAAAAGTGGACTTGCCAACTCGCTTTTCCACCGTAGCGTATTAATGCCATAGATAATTGTCTTGGGCATGAAGAGGCCCGTGTCCTAGCAGTGGACACTAAAAGGGCTGGTCACGGTATTTGGAAAATAATATTTTTTTTTAGACATAAATTGATGTCTTCAAATCGCGTGTAGGTATCAGAACTCAGTGTGAATGACTGATATGTTTATTATTATTTTATTTATATTTTTATGTATGTATGTATAAATGTATATATGCATGTGTGTGTCTAAATTAATATTTATGTTTTATTTATGTACTTAGTGTAATAGTATCAAAACGTATATTTAGCGGCACTACCCTTAGCCTGCTCTCAACCACCAAAGGTTAGCTGGAAGAAAATGCTATATAGCATTAAGTTCGCCTTTGTACACACATTTTGGTGCAATAAAGAATTTATCAATCTATCTGTCTATCTATATAATAAATAATTATCATTTTACATGGCTTTGAAACTTAAAATCAGATAGATACCAAATTAACACTATGCCCTTATACATACACTCATCTACATACTCGTACAACGTGTCCTGAAATAACGCAAAATCTGGAACGTCATCTAATTTAAAATATTAAACCGTTTTTGAGAAAAATAAATTATTTTAGAGAACAAATCAAAAATTACAAACATGCTAAGTATAATGTGTGTTTTATCTAAAACATTCGTAGCGCTCATTGCTTAGTACAGGAGCCTGCGACGTCCCTTCGCGCGTGGAATGCAACTAACTGTGCATACAATAAAAGATATATCTACTAGAACTGTTCTATGAAAGGAAACCTATTGTAAAATTTGTTTAAACCATTGCACCAACCATGGTCACGAGCACGTGGCCACGGTTGGTGCAACGCAACCGAAACGTCGAGTAAAATTAATAAGGTAAACATTCGCGTTAAGACCCCCTTTTAAATAGATAAATGTGTGTGAAAAACGCGAAAATCTCAAATGTTAATAAAAACCTATATTAAAATTGGTAGAATCGATTCCATTCTCTTTATACTACAACAAAACTCTATACACGAACAACTTATTTGAGCTATTGCGTTATTTGAGTGATCACGTATAACGTTCATAAAAAGGTCAACTTCTATAATCCATAATCATGTTTCTGATAATTATAAAAAGTTAAACTTATTTATGTTTAAAAAGAAAATAAAATCTCTCGTGATTGAAAAGCCTTACTAAAATATTCAAGATTTTTTAAATGATAAGATCGAATGATACGAAAGAGATTATTGAAATTATTATTAAATTATTATTGAATATTCTATATGATATTAATAATAATAATTAATTCATTTATTTCAGACCACTAGATCCATATTATCATTCTATCAATAGTGTTACAAACAGTTTAAACTTATAGACTATCTTAGTACTTATAATTAAGATTTTATTATATATATATATACATACACACAAACACACACACACACACACACACACACACACACACACACACATATATATATATATATATATATAACATCATAGGCACTGGCTACCGCCCCGCCGCCCGTCACCACAATCATTACCGAAATGTTTATAAAATTAATAATTTTAAATTATTGTAATTTGACTACACAACATAATTATTTTGTGAAATATTGCGGTGTATATCGATTTAGAAATTTGTACGCCCGAAATGGTAGAGAGATTTTTTTTTTTTTAAATGTTATTTTTGTACCCGAGACCAGCAAATCAACTTCATTACTATCGACTTTTTGTTTGGATAATATTTCACTCTCGCACATTCCTCAAACCCTCACTCCAAGAAGCTGGCGCATTCAACATTTTTTCTCGCCTCACCCACTGACTTACATCGCCCGACTGCCGGAGTTTTTTTGCCGCGCCGCGTCGCGTCGCCTAATTGGTTTAATCTACGTACGATTTAGGACGCGCCATCCCGGATCTGTCCGGCAGTTTGATGAATTGGTGTTCTGGCATTATTAGGTGAAATAGAGATAAATGATCGCTAAATCTGAGCAGTGTAATTTTATACGTCCTTATTTTGAATCTATCGATATCAGCCACTACAGGACATTAGCTGCGAATGGATGGATTTGAGAATGGCCATTTTTCGAAATGGTGCATATTACAGATTCGTTAATTGTCCAGCTTATTTGATTCATTAATTTGAGAATTAAAAATGAAATGCTACAGATTTCTTCTAATTCTTTCGCAAGCGGGTAATATCAGCCACTTTTGTCGATTTAGCTCGTTCTTAGTTATCCTACATAATCCACACTTCCACACTGATAATATCTATTATAAATCCAAGTGTGTTTGTCTGTTTGTTTGTCATGTATTCACAACTAAACTACTGAACCGATTTCAGTGAACCTCGTGTGCACGCGTCCCGATACACCCATCATGGTGCATATTACAGTAGCATAGTACATGGTGCTCCTAATCAACACTAATGTTTAAAATCGCTTTTTTTTCTATTGCATATTAAGATCTGAAACTATCCAGAAAAAATCTTTATTTATTATATTAATTTTAATACGGTGAAAGTGATAATTTGAAATTCGAAACTTCATCACTCAATTTTTGCAATCGCATGTAAAAACTCATGATATTGTAGGTAATGGAAATTTTCAAGCATGTGCCCACTCCGGCAATGAAGGGCTTCAGAAAGGACAGGTCTTTTTTATCAAAATAGTTTGAAGATTACCCAGTTAAAAATTTTGAAATAAAATGTGTATAATTGCCAGATATAATGAGTTGAACATGAAAAAGTAATATTTGTTTCCGTTATTTTCACTTGGTCGCCATTTTATAAAATGTTTCTCCATTTTTTTTATTAAAAATTACTTCAGGTCCGTATTCAACGATCTCGGAAGCATATGAAAAATCTGAAACCAAAGATTAACTAAAATGACCATGTCGTTCTACATCCTCACATTTCTAAGCTAATTTTTGGGGGTGTTCCGCTCGTCTAAAAAAAAAATATATGCATTAGGAAGGTCTCAGCCGCAACTACTAGCGCTGATCTTTTAAACCTTCAACTAAGTTTATTAACGCACGCGTATGTTAATAAAACATGTGTGAGTGTATTTGTGTCTACCGAAGTCAAAAGAGATAAGTTTGCAGGCAACTGGCCTTGTTCACTTTGTAAAGAACAACGCACGCACACATAGATACGACGTTAACAGATTCACTGAATGTGTATCAAAAATTTTACTGACGTCTCTCATAACTACCCGTGGTTGTCGTAAAAGGCGACTAAGCCGCTACCACAAGCGCTGAAGAACTACACAACTTCTAAACCGGTGCACCCGTGAACCCGCTTGGCCCGCGTCGTGGTGTTTTAAGGCCATACATTCCTGCACAAGACAATGTGTATGAGGAGGCCCATGTCCAGCAGTGGATATTGAAAGGGCCGATTGGATTACTCATAGCTTCCGTAGCTCAGCGTCTTGAATAGTTGAAACGTAGTTGAGCGTCTGATCTGTGAACAAAGTCTTACATTATTTATGCATGCAAACTAACCTATTTTGCCCTCTGTATGTGCGACGTGTGTGCGCCTGCGCGTGTTTTTACGTTTAATTATACCTATGACTTAGGAGTCAGCATTTACAAAGATTGGAAAGGACGGGAAATAAGGAAACAATGTAAGGAGGAAAGCAAATTAATCAATGGCATCTAGTAACACAGTAAACGTCATGGCTTTGCTTACAAAAATTACTCAATGTCATTCATTCCTAATGATGACTAGAGTGAATGATCTCTTTGGCAGCTGACCCACTTCCGCCCGAATTCTTTGCTTTACAAATAGTTTTTGCATTGTAATGTTAGTGTAATTCGTTTCAACTTGACCTGTCAGACAGGTGCTGTCTGCACCGATGACGTCCTCATAACGTAAATATTTTCGACTTTTAACACTTCGGACATGAACATGAAGGATTCGCGCGTCAAGAAATATTTCAGTGGCCCATATACACGTATTAGTCTCGTTAATTCTAGCATATTCAATTATTAATATTGGAAAAAAATAATTCAAATTCCAAATTATATCTATATTGACCGACCGATTGGCGCAGTTGGTAGTGACAGTGCTGTGCTGTGCAAAAGGTCCCGGGTTCGATTCCCGATCGGACATACATTAGATTTAAAATAAAGACAAATATATGTTTCGGTGTGTGTTTGTCTTTGTCTTTGTATGTGTCTCTGGACCCACGACACGGGGAATCCTAGTGTGGGCCTTAAGTGTGGCCTTATTTATTTATTATTTTGTATAAATGTTTTGTGCTGTACTTGTGTGTATGTCCATTAGTTTCATTCATTCGATTAAAATACTATTAATTAATATTACCAATTCTGGTTATTTCTAGTTATTCTAATTGAAGCTAAGAATTAGTGTGGCAGCTTAGGTAGCTTAGCTTAGAATTGGCTGGTAGCTTCGTGTAAAGATCACCAGCTATCATGCGAATAGTTTAGTATGTAAGAATAGTTTTAGAGGATATATTTGAAAAACTATTTTACCTTATTTTTTTATAGTAAGAAGGTGGGAAACTAGTAGTGATAAGTGGATACTATGGTCCATGGACATTTGCTATACATTACATCGGTTAATAAAGACGAAGATTGACACGTCTGCAGTTGCACTTACCTTTAGGGATGTATCAATCAAGATTATGATCAATTATGAATAATCGATATATCATAGTAATATCTCAACATGTTATTGTTTCAGATGCCAGTGGTCTTCGGGGTTAGAAGTTAGATTTCTAAATGGTAAGTACTTTTGAATAAGATTTGAACTTTCAAATAGTTTTCACCTTGCAAATTCCTATTCACAACTGTGCTGAGGAGCGTCATGTTGTACTCTAATGGAAAACCTTATTTGTCAATTAATTCCACATCTTTATAGTTCGTGGTATCTTGAAGACTACGCTGTAAACAGTAACTCTTACTCAAGAAAGTAAATGAACTTCGCTTCGGTAACAAGACCCGAAGTTGACTTCAAATATATTTTCTACTATATTTTTTTACTTTATTTTGGAAATAGTCATAATTCTATTACAAAGGATATTATGACCCAAATGTTCCAGTACCAAAGCTTCAAATATTTTATCAATGTGTGCAGCAGGATACAAGACTGATAAAGGTTATAAGACATGCCCTGTTAATAAAAGTGATAAAGGTTATAATTTATATTATTATATAGGCGGTATATACCTAATGCTACAAAATAAGCAATTTCTCACAATCCGCTGTCTCACCATTATCAACTAACGTAAAGTCGTATTATAAAATCCATAACATACCGTCACAAGTTTGCAGTTGTCACGTACGTCGCCAACATCCTATATTCTTTGTACGCAAGCGATAAGAGGTGGGCGAGCGCTTTGTTTTGGTTGCGGGTGAAAAATCATTATTTTCTTAGAATCTCTTCGATCACTCAAGCGCGACTAGTACAATGCCACTATGACCACTGATACTTTAATTAAAAAACGAATTTAAATTGAAAAAATTCGAAAAGACTTCGAGCAGGGAAAAGGACAAACTTCATGTTAGTTCGAGCTGTGTTTGTAAAAACTTTGTGTAATTATCATAGAAGTTATATTCCAACCATTAGAGCTAAGGTTAAACAAAGAAACTGTTAAAAAAACTCTTATTTTTGCGGTTCTGTGCTACGGTAAATGTCGCGGATACAAACTTCTGTTAGATTTTTTAAAATATTTACGATTTTTCAGTTATCGCAAATTATAAAGAAAAACAATGTAAAATCCCGCATGCACGGTAATTATTTAAAAAATGTTTTGCGGTATGTATATCCACCAATACGCAGTGGATCTCCGAGCTCCATGGCCAATTACTAAGGGAAGCCTGTGCTCTGCCGTGGTCCGTAATAGAAGTGTTATAGGACTGATAGCGAAATTCATTGATGTGAATGATTTTTTTTATATTTTGCAACTTTATTGTCAGCTACTTAGAAATATGGAAGAATATAAGACTGATGCATTCAAAAGAAAACTTTTGCTTTATATTCGCAACGACCAAAATTTTCCGTTGCTTTGTACAACTACATATACATATATGCTGGACAATTTGTGTTTCAAATGATCTAAAATATTGTGCATCGTAATTCTATTTATGGATAATGTTACATTTTTTCGTAAGTGACTTAGAAATAAACTTTCATTAGAAATATATTTTAGAAATAAGCAATAGAATTAAACCGCCACATAAAGTAGTTCCGTAAAATCTCAATTTCTATCAAAGATCGAATAGAAAGGATTGTTTAACTGTACACAGTTTAATGAATTGGCTGCATTTTTTATGCAATTGCACAAATACGTTAATTCCCCGCCTCCGCTATCGCCGCCGCCTGTGTCTAGTACACCACGTGGCATACTGTAGCGGGCGTGCGCGCCGACCCAAATACTCGCCCGTAACGGTGCGTGCGTGCCCACTGTGCGTCGACCTTTATGCGCCGATCTAGCTGTTTGTCAAGGATTCTAACACATTTGTGTATTATGAACAACATTTCCGTTACAGCCCATTCAGTATCATGCCATGCTTATCTTGTTCCACTCGTCCGTATGGGTGTGTATAGCATATAGGTGTCATCGTCATGGAGTGCCATATTCAAAATCAAGTTTAGCCGTCACCTGCTGAAGTTTCCCTCTGTCCTTCGCCGCAATCATCAACTCGTCGTACTTGAGGTGGGACCATTCTTAAATGCCGTCCATCCAACTTTAATGATTCCCTGGTCTCAATCTTTCTCAATCACTTTAGAATCGTGATTCCTAATCCCTAAAGATAGCCAGCGTATCTGTTTTTTTTATATAGATCAGGAATACTTAACGGTGCCCTAAAACCCATATTACTGATGTTGGCGCTAAGATCGCAAAGCTGAAATGCGACTGGATTGGACACGTCTGTCACATGCATCCAGAAACGTTGGCGAAAATCGTTACCAAGTATCCACTTGGCATCTGCCACAGGATGGACACTAACGTAGAGGCAGACCGACGAGATAGCGGGACAACTTAGGGCTGGCGCAGGTACCAGGCGAAGCGCAGTGCGATTACCATTAATAAACAACATTCAACTATGTCGACATTGGAATAAGATTCAAAATTCACCAACGCAAAACGGCGTTCGAGTAAAACGAACGACGGTAGGTGCGCTGGCGAAGCATAGCATTAAACGGGACGGTCTGGCATAAAAGAAGGGAGGCCTTTGCCCAACAGTGGGACACAACTCTAGGCTAATTAAAAAAAATATAGATATAACTATAATACATTATTCCGAAGAACCGTTGAGCAAACTAATAGGTCAATAGGTTAGCTACAATGATTAGTAAAATCTTTAAATTAACTAATTTATAACAAAAAATAGCGGAAATGGCAACAAACTCATCAATCTCACCAATAACTAATTAAATACGTTAGTTCATTTTCTAACTAAACTCAGTTGGATGGTGTTATGTGAAACCTATGCAAGTAATAATTAATATATAACTTAACAATAAAGAATAATGTCTATCGTATGTAAAACAAACTTTTATCTTTATTTCATTTTCTTATCTTATTGGGGGCATGCCAATGTTTGTCATTCTTGATTGATGTTGGCATATATCGTGAATACATAAATGTCAATACATATTTTAAAAAAAATACTTGCAACAAAAACTTAAAATGTATATGAAATATGAGACATTTTTTTTTCTTTTCAAAACGTATTGTTATCAAGTAACAATACGTTATCAATGTTATTAAATATGTAGTATAGTAGTTTTTATTTCAGTCACAGAATAGATTTTGTAATTTTAAAGAGGAAATTATTCATTAATTTCAATGATATTATTAAATCTGAATTTTGTTCAATGATTACATACGAAGTACATTTTCTTTCTCTCACAGATGACTACTGTAAAATGTACTGCATTTCCCATTTTATCCTATTCCAAACTGTACGTACGTGTTTCACCTAAATCACCTATTCTGTAAATCACCGTTCTATGTTCACATTGCATAACACCGTCCTTCAAATTATCATGTGGCGAATAATTTTAACCCGCTAATTATGGTTCATGCTGACCGTTACGGAAACGGTAACCGAGGTTCATTGTCATACTTACCTACCACCATGCTCGAGTAACATCGTTAATTGGTGATGATTGCCCAAGCAAGAGCAAGAGTGATTATATTGTACTGGTTTCTTTCGCATACAGATGTCTAGCAAATAAACTTATTTTCATTTATTTGTTTTGACAAAATTGCAGAAGTATTTGATTTGACCGTGTGATGGCGGCCGTCTTTGGAATGACACCACTACATCTCTTCCCGCGGGTACAACACCTGAGTAAGGGTTATCTCTTGGCCACTACTAAAAGCGGGAGCTCCTCATGCAAATTGTCTTTTATATGAGAGATGTAGGGCCTTAAAATGCCAGGCAGCCTTTAATCGCCTTTTACGACACTCGCGGCAAGAGATGGGGTTGTGCTGTTTTAAGGCTGGCTGACACCACACGGCCGTTATCAGGCATTTGGCTAGTGAGCCAATATTGCAACTTTGGGTATTGTAAATATTTAGTCAATTTGTATGACAAAATTGCCAGAAACGCAAAAAATGAACTCGGAATCATGAACTAAACCCATAGTTTCAGACAATTTAAACACACTGTATAACTCCCACATAAAGACCGGTCTATATAAGAGTTCTGATTTACGCTCAGCCATTAGCCAAGGAGTCTTCAACATATTTAGTGCTTATGAAGTCATGACAAACGTATTTACAGTACATAATTCCAAGTCATTTATTATGGTTGTGTCATGTTTGGCGTATGGTATAATTGTTAAATGGAAAGCGTTATCACAAACAAGTTTTTTATTTCTTCTGTGCAGGCGGTAGTCTTTCTATAGTGCTTTTTTTTCTCATATACAATAGTCTGCCAGTATCAAGATTTCTTCGTACTTAATAAGTTAAATGTTTAAACGAATTCTGTCAGTGTCTGGTCCTTTCGATGTAAGTCAGCAGTCACTCAGTAAAACAATAGTAGGTTTACTGAAGACAGAAGAGAACTCCTTGCAAGCACACTAAAAATGCAGTCCCACGTTTTTATTTCATTATCACAAACGCCACGCACGAAAAATACTTTCAAGTTAAATGAACTATCACTATTAAACTGCAAAACGCACAAATACACAATTTTTATAATAAATCTAACAAAAAATCAATTTCACTTTTCGAGATCCCGCCAAAAAGTCCCAGTGTCACCTTCTAACGAAGGTTGGCAATCATCATGGGTATTTTTATAGAAGAGATGGCTGACGGGCAGTCCACTATATAGTAAGTGGACCGCCGCTTATGGACACCTCTAACACCAAAGGTCGGCAGGGCACCTTGCAAAATCCTATTGACAGCCTTATAACTCCTGTCATAAGTTAGTGAAAAACCTCAGTGGGCATTTCATTCTACAACTTTCGTTCGCCGTATGAACTGCCATGAAAACCGCAAAGTACGCAGTAGTTGTCTCTCCAGGAAGTGCGGATGAACCACCCTTCAGTAATGACTTGATGACAAATGTTATGATAAAAATCCGAAGTTGGTATCAGATTGAACAGCTCTTCAGAATTTTTATATTGTATATCGAGTCTAAGCGTGTAAAATTAAAGGCTTTTTATCTTTTATTTCTACTCGACGTTTCGGCGCGGGTTACACCAGCAGATTAATTTAAATGTTGCAATCGTAAAATTGTAAAAGGCGTCTATAAGATAAACTGCAGCTGGTAGTTCCTATATATGCCAAACTAAGCGTACATTTGCAGAAAGGGTCAAAGAACACAGCTGTAAAAAAACACTTTACGAGTAAATCAGCAATAGCAGAAGACATTCTCAACGCTGGAATTAATCACTGGATAGATCTCTGCTCTCCAAAAATCCTCTCCACTGAACGTCACTATTATCACAGGAATGTACGTGAAGTGATTTTAGATTTACAATATAAAATGTGTACAAAATAAAGTTTTAAAAGTTCTATAGGTCTTCAGAATGTTCCCCAATATACAGTAGAAAACGTAGAAAGACGACACATCTCATTGGACGCTGAGTGATTGTAAACTGCCTGTGAGAGTGGGATTGTCGACAAAATCAGCCAGCAAGCCTTTGAACGAAGTCAAACTGATCCAGTTCCCTAACTAGAAAAATTGTATTAGGTTATTGCAAACGTTTATATAACATGAAAGAAAACAACATATTTTTATATGTAAATGTAAAATTTTCGCTTGTAACATATGTACGCCAAATCATAAATTGGAAGTGACGCACTTATGCAATGACCTTGCAAGGAGGTATTACAAACACAAATCTGCCAATTATTATACTTACGACTATAGTTATGGAAGAACAGTGCTTATAGAAATATCTAGAACAACTCATTTACTTGTAACTTGTGCTTAACCATATAATACTAGTGACTGGCATGCGCGATGACCTTGCAACGTGGTATTACATACATCAAATCCACTAGTTATTTATACCGTTACGCGGTATGAGTATAGTATGAAATGCTACCTTTATAAGGTTACGTTGATATATGTTTTATGAAGGTTTTCTTAAGAACTTCTAAGAATTAGTCGTGTAAATGTTTAATGTATTTCGCGATAGCTTATTGTAATCAGTATCTTTACAGCGAAAGAAAAAGAAATCCCATCTATCATCATACGCAGACAGTGAGCCACTCTACTGTATCATTTATTTTTAGCATCTTTAAAATTGTTTTGTTGCTCTTAGTGTACAATCTTGTTACAATAAGACATTACAATATTACGGTAATTGCCTTGTAGTTACGCGTGTAAACGTGGAATCAAAATGAATGGTGAGTACATTTCGCATTTTCGTTTCGCCGATGACATAGTCATCATGGAATCGCTGGAAAACTTAAATTGGATGCTAAACGACCTTAACGCAACATCACGACGCGTCGGTCTCGAAATGAACCTAGACCTGCCTTGGGCAAACAATCCAACTAGACAAGTCCAACTTCAGCAAGGAGGTGGATAGACGCATTCAGCTCGCCTAGACAGCATTTGGGAAAATGCGTCGGCTTTTCTCGTCGCCTTACCACAATGCTTGAAGAAGAAAGTGCATCTGCATCAGTGCATCCTGCCAGTCATGACGTATGGTGCTGAAACGTGCCCTCTGACGGTAGGTCTGATCCATGACAAGTCAGTCACTCAGCGAACTTCTTTGCGGGATAAGACCCGAAACGAAGACATTCGCCGAACAACTAAAGTCGCCGTAGAATCCTCATGTTGAAAGGGGAATGGACGGGTCGGGTCGTATTTGCCACAGGACCGATGACCGTTGGGGTAGAAGAGTCTTAGAATGGAGGCCACGTACCGCGAAAAGCAGTGTGAGACGCCCTCCGGCCAGATAAACCGACAACTTAAAGAAATTCGCCGGTGATGGTTGGATGAGAAGTTGGTGATCGAGGATCGTGTGTGGTGGCGAGCCTCGGGAGAGGCCTATTTCCGCAGTGGAGCTGATGGTATATATCTATCTATAGGTCGAAATCCCCCGATATTGCAAGGGGAGGCCAGTCGTAGATTTAAAAATAAATCAATTTTGAACTAAACAGCAAAGCCTTTCCAATTCTAGTAATATTCCAATTTCAGTAGGAAACAATCTGGACTACAAAATAATTGACTATCAGAACAAACGGTTATGAACTATGCCATAGACAAGTAAATAAAATGTAGGACGTTTTAAAGGGCTTAAGAACATAAATCTCGGTTTCCTATCGTATGTTCGCAGATAACTTTTAATTTTACCAATATAAAATGAATGGATTTTATATTGGTTAGGCCGGAAAAGTATATATTTTAGTTGTTTCTTTTTTTAAATTTAGAGGAAATGGCTGGAGCTAAAATATAGAACTAAATCTAAAACAGTTCCATGAATTTAGCGTTGGATGGGTTCAACCGGTGTGAGAACATGCCCCTCTAGTAAAGACATTTTTGTTTGATTCATTGTACATTTATATGAATGACAAATTTACTGAAAAATAGTGGGTTAATAGACGCGGTATTGTAATATTTTTCTAAGGAAGAAAGATAACTGAGAATTTCATGGTATGCATGCATACCATTTTGTATGTAATAAGATCCACTTGAGATAAAATTACGTATTTTAAGCAAATATCTAAAATTTCTTTTAGTAATTTATGAAAACAATTTCATTCATCACGATTTGCATGTAGTAAAATGTTGGACGAATTATCTATACTAATATAATAAAGAGGTAAAATTGTGTGTTTGTTTGTAGGTATATTGGGGGTAATCTCTGGAACTACTGAACCGATTTCAAAAATTATTTCACAAATAGGAAGCTACATTATCCGTGTCTAATATAGGCTATATTTCATTTTGAAATTTTTAAAAAAGAAAAATGAAAATAAATAAACTCTTATGAACCAAAACGAAGCGAGGGCGGGTAGTTGGTTTACAATAATTTTATTATCATTATTATTATGGGTAGTGATTAATTTGATTGTTGAAACCAAACAATCCTCTTAAATTTTTATATTTTGTTTAATTTTCATCTTAAAAATATGAAGGAAGAGGTGGAAACACAACACCCAAATCTAAACAGACATTTGTCTTTAAACAAATGAATATCTGACCGGGACGTTTAGCATTTCAAAAATTTAAACATAGATATCGTATTTCTCTTTTTGTGATACGAATGATATCTATTATGAAAACGCTTGAAGACAATAAAGCAGGTGAGCCGCACCCCGAAGCTCCATGCGCTTCATCCGGTGGCCGGCGCAAGCGGTTAAATTAATCTGACATTTGTCACTTTTATTTTGTTTTAGTTTCATTTCTGAAATGACTATGAAATCAATTGAAATATTTAGAACTCATAAATTTGGCGATTACAATCAAATTCAGCCTGTATATTGAAAAATATGAAGTTCAGTAGACTAATCACAATAGAACACTAGTAAAACTATAAGTGTGTGGCATAAACACAAGGCCCCGTCCATTCATTTCACGCTGCTAGAAGTATAAACCGGAGTTAGCGGAGTGCGGTTTATTTATAACATATGGAACAGTTGCGCGTTTGTCTGTCATTCCCCTGGCGCCACTCGGCATACTAGAAATAATTATTTCGCTGCCTTTTACCGCGTCGTAACTAGAAAACACCTCTTTGTGTTTAATACGACGCGACAGATTTCTTAGTAATTGCTGGGTGTTTTTATGTTGCACTAACTCGACATTAAAAGGAGAATATATATATTATATATATATATATATATATGATATGAAACGAGCAGAGACTACCATAGTCTTTGGTAATTGACGTATTGACAGAATTGACTTTCGTATATGACATAAATATTTTGTTTTTATAGGAAGAAGATGGTAGATGAGCATACAGTCCACCTGGTGGTAGATGGATACTGCACCCATAGACATCCGCGGTACATGCCAACATCAGTTGAAAATGATAAACGTTGGTACGCCCCCGGATGCGCTGTCTACCTTTGGAGATATAGGAATGGATTTGGGATAGGAAGAAATGGGAATATTATTGAGGATTGAGAACTCCGCCAGTCGATAGACGTAGCACTACGACCATTGATGATCTATTGTCATCGCCACTTTTCCTATAGTTCGCAGTCATGTATATGGCCTGCAGATATCGCTGGATAGTTTTAGCAGCCAGTTGTTGGACCTCTTCCGGCTTTATTAGGCAAACGCCCGTATACGTGTATCTTTTGTATATTAAAGGGCCACATTCTTAAAGCATATCCCATAGATACGCCACCCCATAGATTCCTCAGTCTTAAGATACTCAATCGAGTTGGGAATCCCCAACCTTTTAAATTCAACCTTGGCTCCAAAATTACATTTTTGTACAATAATCTTGTTTTAATATTGAATGAGAGGAGCCAAAGATCACGTGGTAGCGAATTTTCGGATAGGCCTATACCCAGCAGACGAGCATACAGTTCACCTGATGATAAGTGGATACTGTCGTCCATGGACATCCGCGATACATGTCAACATCAGTCCGAAATGACAGATGCAGGCATGCCCCTGGTTACGGTACTTATTACGGTACTGGTTACGGTACCTTTGGGAGATATACGAATAGATTTGGAGAATGGGTTGGGAAAATGCGGAGGGATAGGGTGGGATGAGAATGAGCTCTGGCATATCTCAGTCACTACTATGGTATTGAAATTGACATTTCACGTTTTGATATTATATTTTTTTACATCTTACGTGCGCCTCGCTCTATAACTAATCTGATAGCTCTTTAGAGCAGTATAGTATAGCAGTATAGTAAAGTAGTATACCGCTCTATAGAGCTGCTCTATCTATACTTTCGCCGAACTCACGACTCCAAAAAATTTAACTGACAACTCGATCCACAGCAAGAGGTCCAATAAACATGCTTATCGCTTGCTAGAGTACATTATTTAAGTGAAAGAAGGGGAAAAATACAGAGAATATGGGTGTAGCAGCGTCTAACCATCATGTTAAGAGTAACTGACCTCTTGGACGTTTTAACAGAGTGGACGATAGACCAGAGACAAAACACAACAGATGGGCGACTTGACATAATAATAAAATTAATACCGTGTGGTGTCGGCCGGCAATACAATAGCATCTCTTCCACGGGTGTCGTAAAAGGCGACTATGGGATAGCAAAGCTGCTACCACAAGCGTTGAGGAACTACACCACTTCTAAAAGAGTCGACTCGTCAACCCGCTCAGCCAGCATGGTGTGGTGAAGGCCATACATCCCTAATGCAGAATACAATGTATGAGGAGGTCCATCTCCAGCAGCTGAAAGCATGCATGATACTGAAAGCGGACTGATTGATTGCATTGCAATTTTATTATTAAGGCTTTATCTTCTTGAGGCTTTTTCAGTGACAGTATCCGCATAACACCAGGTGAACTGTCAACTGTCCTGTCATCTTTTTTCTATAAAAAAAATAGAACCGAGATTCCCCACCATTTATTCAACCTGAGCTGTTGGTGCTAGTAATTCATACTAGATCCTGTCGTAACTCATGGCTCAATTAGGGCCACTCTAGACAGTTATTGAGGAAGTCGGCCCTATAAATCTGGTGGCCGCCGCCGTACAATATTCAGGAGTGTTTGAATATTTGCCTTTATACTGGAGCGCGTATTTAGGAGAAAGTCCAAAGGGTCTACTCCAGTGGACGTCAAACTGCAGTCCGAATTAATGGTACGAGCGGTCCTCGGCCGTCGATCGTATTTTATAAGACCCACCTAGCAAGAATTCCGTTTAGTTATAGCGAATAAGTTTTACTAGCATAATGTCGGAATCGAAAAACGTCGGTATCGCATGAGGTCTTTTTTTTTTATGTACGAAGGTGGCAGACGAGCATACAGCCCACCTGATGGTAAGTGGATACTGTCGCCCATAGACATCCGCCATACATGCCAACATTAGTCCAAAATGAGAAACGTTGGCGCTGCCTACCTTTGGAGATATAGGAATGGATTTGGAGAAATGGTTGAGAAAATGGGGAGCGATAGGATGGGATTAGAATGGGCTCTGGCACATCTCACTCACTACCGAAACACGTACGTACATTGGGGAAATACAATAAAATGGGAAATGCAGTACATTTCAAGGTAGTATTCAGTGAGAGAGGGGTAATGTGGCCAGTCGAGCGCGCCCAGCGGCTGTTGGATTGCAGCGTGCAATCTGAATAAATTCAAAGGTCTGAATAAATTCAGTTAAAAGAGAACAATAAAAATATATAAACAATTCATTTGTTAGGTATCTACTGTTCATTGTTCAACAAACTCAAAATTCTCATAGTAACACACAGACTTATTTTTTTCTTACGTACAAATAAACGAGCAGTAATAGAAAAAGAATCCCCTAAACGAATTCATTTATTTAGAACTATTAATATTTGTTTACATTCATCACTTACAACAGAATTACACTTACATTAAACCAACAAATAAACGAATCATTCAATTCCTACAAAAGACGTGAATTTCATACTGGTCTAATGTTTATTACACTAAGCCTAAGCCCCGCAGTGATAACAGTTTATTTCCCGCGGAAGAAACATAGCCTATGTCCTTTTCGTGATCGCATAGGAAGGGTGGTGCAAAATTTTCAGCACGATTCGTCCACCCGTTGATGCATGAAAGTGTTTCAAGCAAATTAACAAACAAACGTCGTTTTATTTTAACTCGTATGTGTTAGTAAGGATATGGATGTATGCGGCCCGAGGTGCCATCCCCTACTGACAATCACTGGTGCCTCGAGACCTTTTTTCACTTGCGGCACACTTATATTCCTGTCAAAATTCGGCGACGCTCCTGAATTAAAAATATAATTGAAGGTATAAGCATCAAAAAATAATAATAAGTCAAAAATTGTACTAATTTACTAATTAAAAAGTCAAAAATCATTGAATACCTGTAAAACCGCTAAGTGAGTCAGGTTCCCGCGGAGCACTGGTCTAAACCCACACAAGATACCTTTACCCTGCAGTGGAATATTATTCCCTGATATTGACGTTATACCACAGTTTCTTACGTATACAGTTACCTACATACATAAAATGCATTTAGCGAGTTCACTCTAAAACGAGTACAAAGATCTCTGTGTGTTAAATTAGCGGGTGGGCTGTCTTAAATGCGTGACTTAATGAACTTTTACCATAACAGAAATACACCAATAACATACCATACCATCAGCGTACCTAAGTCTTATAGCTCCCGCGGCTCGCCATGAGCTTCGACTTATCTCTTCCAGCTACCACAGACGAATTTCTTTCGTCGGTTCACTTTAATTGAGAGCGTCTCACATTGCGCTTCCTGGTATGTCGCCTCCATTCAAAGACTCGTCTATCGGTTGGTCCTGCGGCAAATATGACCTGCCCACTGACACAGCATCATGCTGATTGTATGACCTATGTTCTTCGGCGAATCTCTTCGAAATTCCCTAGCGTCATCTATAATTGTTAGAAATACTTTGAATATATCAAGAACGGCCATTTTTGCGAATTAGATATATTTTCGTATTAGAATTACTCCTATTTTCTACAACTATTTCTTCATACCTAATGGTTAAGTGAGTAAATGGTGAAAAAATTAACAAGTATTACAAACCGAAGACCGTTCCAATTTAGTTTTTCCCGCCCATTTCATAACCGTGACCACAGTATAAGTTACTCCAGTAAACGTTCACAGCGTATAACTGTTGCGGTAGACAATGTTATTATGCAACGATTTCAGTTAATTAAACTTAGCCGCATACAGACCACCAGGTGCAGAGGAAGCAGTGTAGAAGCTTAATCTCTTGTCTCTTTAGTCTGTATGTTTGAAAAACTATGTTATCCATAGTGTCGTCCATAGGGCATTATCTTTGAAAACGGACCGTATTCTTATGGTCGTTTCTAATTGTCTGATCCTAATCTTCAAAGCTGTTGATTGTGTGAGACTAGTGAAACCTTAAAAAAATTAGTATTTTTTATTCAACGCCAATGTTTAGAAACGATATGTTGTTGGATAAGGCTCGTTATACAACTTTTGGATACATTTTTTTCTAAAGCTTAGTACGATAAATAGCGAAGTCTCCCTTCCGAGTGGCGACTGCCATCGTTCTTTTGCAATAAATGCAATTTTCGTTAGCTGATACTCATTAATTAAGCTTGATTAAGCCTGGATCTTTATCAAATCTAGACGTGATTGAACGTGAATGAGCGATAACATCCGATTATTGTAATTATCCAATTATTATCCAATATTGTTGTAACTAATATACACGATTATTGTTATTACTTGTATATATAGGCATATGTAAATTCATTTAACGTACGTGTGTTCGTTTTGCAGTTGATAGTAACAACGTTTGTCAGTCTGGACTGATATTAAGAGGTATCGCGGATGTTCATGGGCGACAGTGTCCACTTACCATCATATGGACTGTCAGCTCGTCTGCCGTCTTCTTTCCATAATGTACACAATAAAAAGAATCATAAATAATAATGAATTAAAAATTGACTAATCATAATGTTTTTAATTAATTGTAATAATTTATAATGTAATTTTAAGTAATAATAAGTATAATGTAACATTTGTTGTGCCCTATCAGGTTCTTGTTAAACATTAATTATATCATGTACCACAACTTGCAAATTAAACAAAGAAATAAAAAAACAAATTCTAAAAATTCAAAACGTTTTTTTTTGGATACGATGTTTTTTGTTAATTTCGTCCACAACTATGCGACTTAAAGTTAAACTTAAACTTACTATGTTATTGATTTAAAAATAAGATTAATTATAAGTAGCTATACCAATTATAAAAAAAAAAACAGCTCAATAAAACATGGAAGTGACTCAAAAGTCGTCAAAAATAGCACACTTGAGACACAAAGTGCGCCAACATCGTATACTAAGTTTCGACACTCCCTTTTCCCGTATCCTGAGCGTGTCTCTGTTCGCATGTGTGTGTTTAACGCATTTAACCACTTGTACACAGTTTCCGTACTGTTTCCCTTTTTTGTTATTATGCAGTCAAGTCTCGGTGCATTGCCCTTGAAATGTTTATTTTGACTGCTAAATACAGAACGTTCAGCTACTGGGCGGGTCTGTTTTGATATTACCGGTTCATTACTCTCAATTTACAAACGTGACGCCTGTGGTTGAATAATTGAGAATTCAGAAGGATTCTCGAAAAGTAATGTACCTGTTCGTAAATGCAGATTGATGATAGCTTTGTTATTGACTATTGTATATGACTTTAGTATTCAGTAATTTTAACTTTTATTTGTAAGAAATGTCAGATGAACTGTCCGTAACCAGCTTATCACATGCACATTGTCTTGTGCGAGAGGGATGTATGTTCTCAAAACGGCACGCTGGCTAAGCCTGTTGGCGAGTCCACTTTTTGTTTAGAGGTGTTGTAATTCCTTCGGACTTGTGGCAGGGTCTTTGTATTCCTTTAGTCGTAAAAGGCCAACTAATGAATAACAATTATTATAAATCCATATTTAATAAGGCTCATATACTCGTAACATTAATAACTCCTGCTTGTGTAACTGACAATGTGGACGTTGTAAGAGTATTATACAAAAAATACCAACGTGATCACTATAAACCCTGGCCTACTCAATTGTCGAAAACAATTATCATCTTATGAGAAGTATGACTTAATACACAAAACAATCAGCATTTCTAAATAGTTTTAATGAGTATTGCGTGTCCTGGACAATGGGTCGTGATCGCCTTTGAGACGAACGTGATGTTAAGAAAGAGATGTAATTAATTTCTGTGTTCTTTGTGACATGACTTAGTTTAATAGGCGGAGAGTTCACGGTGCATTCCCACAGCCGCTGGGCGCACTCGACTGGCCTCGTTACCCCCCTCACAGAAGACTACCTCGAAATGTACTGCGTTTCCTATTATCGTATTTCCACAATGTACGTACGTGTTTCGGTAGTGAGTGAGATGTGCCAGAGCCCATTCCCATCCTATCGCTCCCCATTTTTCCAACCCTTTCTCCAAATTCATTCCTATATCTCCAAAGGTAGGTAGCGAGCGCATCCGGGGGTGTGCCAAAGTTTGTCATTTTGGACTAATGTTGGCATGTATCGAGGATGTCTATGGGCGACGGTATCCACTTACCATCAGGTGGACTGTATGCTCGTCTGCCGCCTTCGTCCATAAAAAAAAATTAAAAAAATCGCTTTAATGGTTTAAATATTTTTAATTAGTTGACGTGTTTCAAGTTTTGCGTTATTTCTGTCATGTTGTGTTATAGTAAAATATATAAATAATTACAGTATAATAGAGACTTAGATCTGTCATGAAGCCATAATGTGCTGGTCCTGAGACCAGAGCAAGAGGTAGATAGATAGATAGAATTTTTATTCCATACACACAAGTGATCGCGATAACGTGACAATGTCTTATTCTAAAATTAATGAAACATAGTTTTGCAAACCAAAAATTAAATTAAAACAAGGCAATAAAAACTGCGCGGTCCCAGCACAAGCTGCATACCGTAAAAAACAGCATACAGCGCTGATTTTCAGACGGAACCAAGACGCGTGAAACGGGTGTAACAGTGGTGTGCGCCGTTGAACATAATTCTTGGGCCTATAAGGTGTGTAGATAAATTTAAATAAAAATTATAATTATGAGAGTGAGTGGTCAAATATGTGTACATATTTCATTACAATATTTAAATAGAGAAGACAAACACCTATATAATATATAGATATACATACTGTTATAGCAGTGGTTTACACTAAAAGGAAGCTTTAAGCTTTAATGGAATAGTTACCAGTTTTATAGTTTATAGTGACACCAATACGACCATCGTTCCCAAACCTTTCGAAAACCTTCAACATTGACACGTTTTGGCTTAATGATTAGATGGTATACACATTCTTTTCATTCATGTTACAACCGCGTAGGAGCAGAACCGATTTAACTACAAAAGACGGCCTAAATATGGTGCTAACTAATCCTCAACACACGAGGTATGATAATCGCTGGTGTGGGCGAGTAGGTGCACAACCTTCGATCGATTTTATGTAGTGGGGAGGATCCCATTCATTAGTTTTCATTTTTGAGTTTTAAATGTAAGATTCATGATGTTATTTACCGCCGTTTGGTGTCAGTAAACTCTTCGTCTAAAACTGTGGTTCTTGACCGGAGGTCCATAAAGACAAGGAGTGGTCCGCCATGTTATTGGAGTCACTTAACCAGAAATCAATCCAGAAAACGATTTATTAAATGGCATGATTAACCAGAAATAAATCCAGAAATATTATTAAAAGGCCCATGTGGTGTTAATGGCTATAGAATATCACCACCCCATCACTTCCCGTGTGTGTCGTAAAAGGAATAACAAAGCGCCTACATGAAACCCTTAGGAACTGCACCACCTCTAAAAGTGTGGACACGCCAATACAGCAACAAACGTAGGCAGCGCATCCGGGGGCGTGCCAAAGTTTGTCATTCTGGACTAATATTGGCATGTATCGCTGATGTCGCAGGGCGACAGCATCCACTTACCACCAGGTGGACTGTATGCTCATTTGCCACCTTCATTCTATAAAAAAATATTCATACATATTTGTTTTTCGTTAAATTATTATTACCGACATGATTCCCAGATGGAAAGTTCTAGATTAATCTATCTAAAAAGCAGATAAAATCTACTGACGTGTTATCGTTGAAACGGACGACATGACACTGTTTGTTCGCGATATCTCTGCTGATTTTAAATCAAATGTGTTAAAGGAATTGATGGCTCGGATCAATGACATAATATTAAAAACATGATAACTTTGAAATTGCTCCTGTGAAGGTTAACTTTTATTTATCTATTCACTTTAGGCAACAAAGGTCCTTAGAATATACACATGAATTAAAAACTAAACATATGCACTATGCTTTGTGCTGTCCATTGTTCCTTGGAAGTCGCCATCAGAAACGCTGGGAGACTGCACCCAAATTGGATTGGAACTGACTATAAAGCTGAGATCCAACAAAAAATACGAAAATCGCCCTTTGGCAACTGTAATCCATATCTCTTACTGTATTACAAAGATACAAAAACCTACGACTTAATGCTGAAAATATTAATTTTAACTAATCAATCTGTTATATTTGTAAAATCCAGGACATCTATGATGTTAAATTTGATATACTGCAACGCGACATTAAAGTTCTAAATGAAGCCAAGATCGGGAGCAGAGAAAACTGATAGGTTGGTTATGATAAATTATTGAAATAATACTCTGTGATAATTACCACTTCTGGTCATCGATCAACGTCCAACGAGACTGGAACTCGTGTCAATCTGCCACCTACCTATTAAAAAATAACTGTACAGTGCGACCGAGCTTTTAATGAATGTGAAGATGGACATGCCAATCGACTATGGGGTTGCCAGGTTAAATACATGCTATACTTTAGGGTAAAGAAGAGGACCATGCCGTAGTAGACGATGTCAAGTTATACATTTGATTAAGTTAACTAAACATTTGTACAGTTCATGTGTATTTTGAATGAATAGGGTATACAATAAATAAAATAAGTTAATTGTTTAAACAAACGAAACCCGCCTGCCGTACACTAACTGGTTACAACAATACATTGATTAGGTTAACCAATCATTTGTATACTTCGTGTGTATTTTGATTGAATAGGGTATTTATGTAGGGTAGGTAGGACTTTTCATGAAGGCAGCACTTCGTAGTTCCCTTTTTGGAAACGTTCATTAAAAGCCCGGTCGCACTGTACATGTTATTTCTAATCCAACATGGCGGCGTTCTATTTGACAGCTGTCAGCGATGCCCTCAACGAAAGGTCTTTACAAATATTTATCTACAATCAATTGTTTGGCTTCATAAACAAACTTCAGCTGTTGTTATAATACTTACCATTTGTAAATCCATAAACAATTGTTATTGAAAAGATGGTTATTATTGTTTGACTAAAGCTTATGGAATTTTAAGATCGTTGTCTATGATTTGTGGTCATTGACTTTTTGCAAGTTTTAACACTTATCCACTTACCATCAGGTGGACTGTACGCTCGTCTGCCGCCTTCGTCTATAAAAATAGTAACTATTTTGTTTGCATTTTTCATTGCAGGTACGTTGAACTCTTCATTATAGGCGCAGCGCTTAAGGTACGTTTGTATAAATAGTCTAATATATTTAGACATAATTATAACCTACTAGCGACCCGCCTTCGCTTCGCTTCGGTTTATATGTTTTCTTTTTACTATTTTTGTTTTTTTCAAAATTTCAGAAATATTTGTGTAACTTATGGTTTTTGCAGCGCACGCCAAAATAGCTCTCAGATGGCAGAGTTTTTTCCGACTTACTTGACACTTATCTTTATATTTTGGCCAATTTATACAATATCTTTATAAATTATAGCCTATGTGTTATTCTGATGAATGAGCTATATTTTTGTAAAGTTTCATTAAAATCCATTGAGTAGTTTTTGCGTGAAAGAGTAACAAACATCCATACATCCATTAATAGGATGTTTCGTTTCGACATACATATATTAAAGGGATATTTGTTCTATTTTTATTTTATTCGTCGTCTCGGTCTGATTGGTCATGTATGAGATTTTGGTCAGTTAACTCTGTCAGCTCATGACGATGGTAAACATATACATTAAATTGAGGTAAAGATTGGTACTTATATGCAAAAAATTAAAACCTTAAAAGTTTTGTAAATGATAAATCCGACGAAAGAAAACTTGATATTCATACACAATATTGTTTTCATGTTTAGAAAATAATCTCTTGATACAGATTAGTAAAACATGCAGAGAGATACAATGTCTCTCTGGACGAATGTGAAAAATTCCACAGCAAAGATACACAGAGTAAAAAAATAGCCCTCAAATTTAGTCGTTAAGTAACAGTATTTCATTGCAAATAATACTAAAATTCCCGTTAAAAATGCCACCAGAATGAAATATACAGCCATTCATAATGCAAGATGTTTAGATAAAAATCTCAAAAGGAAATCGCTAAATATCATAATGAACGTTGTTTGACCTCGGTCGATATAGTTTCGGTATTTTAATTGCCTATTCAAACCTGAATAACATGATATTTGACAATTTGCATTTCCTTTATTAATATTTCATTGCCAATTAAGTATTTTTTAAGGTAAATAATTTAAGAATGATAGCAATGAAACCTAGGGGTGCCTAATTTTGATTCACAATCATGAGGTCGTGAATTGGAATTCGGGCCTTACTAATTTTCTATATTTTTTTCAATAGACTGCCAATTATGAGGAAACCAGTCGGTAGTCTGTCCAATAAGTCAGTTTACATGAATCATTTATTCTCTAAAATATTAATTACATTCTAATAAAAAAAAAATACCATTTAAAACGATTTCCTATAAAATATGTTACATGAATAATTTTTTATTTTTTGATATTTTGACATTTTAAAAAACTACAATTTAATTTGATTAACTCAATACAGTATATCTAAAGGAAAATTAAGATTTTACTCATAAACGCTTGAAATGCCTGCTTTAAAAACCTAATAAATCTCAATAATAATATAACAATACATAAACAAAAAATACCATTATCATCAAACAGAAAAAAGGTTGACAACAGCAGCGTGCCCGGTGTCACCGCGCGTTTTGATTGGTCCCGTGCGGTAGCCGCGGCGAAAGTGAACAAGCCGGCAGAGGTGTGAAACCTTTGTCCAAACGTCACGGCTCCTGATTTGACCAGCCTCTGTGACGTCCATTTGATACGGCATTGTCGATGCTGGAGGTTATTTCACTTATTTTATAAAGCAGATACTAACGATAGCTCGCGACTTCGTCTGTTGAAGTACCTAACTATAACCAGCCCTTTATTTTTCTTCGTTCATTGCTGGACATGGGCCTCCTCATGCACATTGCCTCGTGCATAAGAGATATACGGCCTTAAACGCCACACTGCCCAAGCGGGTTGATAAGTATCAATTTAATTGCACACGCTGTATTCTCGTTAACTGGCTCAAATATTTTTACAGTTATTAATTGACATTTCTCGCGAAGTTCTCAACATGGATATTTGCGGAGACTGGTTCAGTTGTTATCTCTTGAGCAAACAAAATGTCTGTTATATTTGTGTCGACAAATGCACATTTTACGTGACGCATGTTTTGCGAGAATCTGTTTTTACATGAATATAACATTACCTAATGTTGTATAATAAATTTGTAAAATGTGGGACCCTTTGTAACATTTAGACATTTGTTATTTAATGTCGCATGTTGCAGTCCCACAACCACTGGGTGTGCTCGACTTACCGAGTTACCTCGACCTGATAGAATACTGCTATGACACATACTACCGTATGTTTCACGACGATCGTTATCTATATATCGTAATAGTAAGATTTACTTCCAAATTTACTAGTGTTTGGAAATTGTTTTCAGAGGAATATTTTCAGAACGTAATGTGATGATTGACGTTTCACGTCACGTCTCCCCCAAAAAAATAAGGAGTATAATGAAATGAAGAAAACTCATCCCGTTATACTATTTCCCATCCTTTCAAATCCTTCTTCCAAATCCACTCGTTAAGTCTCTACTACTAAATAGAAGATATATAGTTCGGCGTGCTAACATTTTTCATTTTTGACCTGTTGATAAGTATCGCGTATGTCCACGAGCAGCAGTATCCACTACATATGGACTATATGCTCGCTTGCCATCTCCTTTCTATAAAAAAAATAGTTACCAAGGTGCACATAAACACAAATACATTCTCTTACGACAAATATATTAGACCGTCTCCGTTCCATCGTGGGTAAAAAAGGAGACAGTAGAAAATACTGAATAGGCAGCAAATCGATAGCAGCAAAAAAGTTGGGTAAATTTTTGGTTCTCTAATGATTAGTGATAGCATTTTTAGTACCTACTTTAAAATTATTTATATCAGTTATTCAACAATGGTTTGTTTTGTTGATCATGATTTGCTGCCTATTTAGTATTTTTTTTTTTGCTCGTTGAAATACAAGCCGTAAAAAAGTCCTTCCCACGCGAGCATTCTAATCGTTGCAGAAAACACATGATATTTTTACGTGCAATGATATACATAGTTACGAGATAAAGTTCTAACCGTAATCTAAAACTGGATTCCGGTTATAACAAGGAAAGATCTATTTGTAACATATAATACCACAGTAACACCACAACCCTACGACATAAGTCACCACAACCAACAATAGACCACAGAGGAACTTTCTACTAGATATGTAGATAAGCAGTGTACCCTTTAATTTCCGACTCCGGCACACGTGGCAACAATGGCGATCGTAAATAAATCGCGAGCTGATTCTCGAGAAGCGACACGGGCGCGACACGATTTATTACGATCATAGTGACAATAGCTTAAATTATGAATGAATTATAAAACACAATTATTCACAATTGGTTTGAAATATTAAAAAAAAATACATACGTCTAGATATTACAATTTTTAAGCAGAACAATAAAAGTATCAAAATAATAGATACTAATATAAAATTATGTGCGTCGCATTATCAAAATTGAGACCATATTGCTAAGGCTACTAGTGACATATCACTGACGTATGGATATAGACCTAATAATCTGGAATTATGCTCCATCTGGAATAATGTAACCTTTCAAATGGTGAAAGAATTTTTCAAATAGGTGCAGCGGTTCCGGAGATTACCCTCCACATACACACAAACTCACTAAATTCGCACTCTCTCTTTATTACATTATAGTATAGATTTCACTCTTCGTATCGCTATGATCGCCAATGAAGGGATCTAGATAATATTTTTTATTTTACAAATATCGTGTAGTGTAAAATTATCCGCGCGCCAAATGTGCATTTCCCCTAATGGCCGTCAGTACTAAGGTTTTGATTGTTACACATGTGTAAACGTAAAACACACATGTCTATTTGTTACGTGAAAGCGACGTTACGTTACGTAACATGTATGTAACAATGCTGACGATAGATGATGTGATTCCTATCTACTCTTATCGTCGATTAAGCATTGAAAAGAACTACTTTTTTTAATCTATAGACAGGTGTTAAAATTTGTGAATATAGAATTTAGAACACAGTAGTGTTTGTTTTTTGTGTCCTGTCAACCATTTTATCTACCAAATCTTGTATACCATTTAGTATTATGTGATGTAATGATGAAATGATATTTATCTACCTTTTATTTAACATGACATTCCATTTAATTTTTTTTGTTTTCTGTACTCCATTTTATGTAACGTTAGCAAATGACTTCCAATACTGAATTAAAACATTCCAATTAGAGACGTTAGTGATATTCATATTTATTTATATTGAAAGAATCTTTTTTTTTATACAGCAGACAGTCCACCTGATGGTAAGTGGATGCTGTCGTCCATAGACATCCGCTATACATGCCAACATTAGTCCAGAAAGACAAAGTCCGGATGCGCTGTGTAGCTTTGAAGATTTAGGAATTAATTTGGAGAAATGATTGGGAAAATGTGGAATGGGCTCTGGCATATCTCACTCACCACCGAAACACGTAAATACTTTGGGGAATAGGATAAAATGGGAAATCTAGTACATTATACGGTAGTGTTTTGTGAGCGAGGTAACGTGGTCAGTCGAGTGCGCCCAGCGGCTGTACAATTGCAGTATGCAGCGCAGCCTTCCCCTTCCAATGATCTTATAATCTGACGAAATAAATAATTTGTTTCTCCAGCTACTTTTTCACTATCAATGGTCTTTAATAATTTTGATTTTACACGTCCGTTAATTTTTAAAACATGTTATGTATATGAAATAATGTCAAAGATTTTCAATAACAGCGACTGTTGTATGACGTTTTGAATCTTGAAGAAGATTGATTTGAATAAAAGCAAATAGTCTTTAAAATCAGTGGAACGAAATCGTGCAAGCAAAAAGCACATTATGTAATGTTCTGAAGAGATTTTAAACTTCGATAATTCACGTAAGAGTACCTAACTATAAAATATATAAAGACTATGTAAATATGTGAAGACTTGCCCGTGTGGTGTCGGTCGGCTTTAGAATTCCACTACTAAGGTAAAAGACGTAAAAGACAACTAAGGGATAACAAAACCGCTATCACAAACCCTGAAGAACTACCCCTTGGCCAGCGTGTTTAAGGCCATACATCCCTCACGCAGAAGACAATGTGCATGCGGAGACCCGTTTCCAACAGCGGACGATAAAAAGGGCTGGTTACGATACGAAAAATAACGAAATCTATCTTTCTGACTGGCTGTCGTCGGCGTATGTTTTTTTTTCTAAACGTACGAAAAACAGCTATCATTTCGACTAGCACGTGCCACGTAGCACGTTTTTTTATTTTGCCACCGATTCGAAGAAATCAATACAGAATTCGTGATAAGAGAAATTTTCGGTCTCGGACCTGTTTACTTACTTTGTTTAATGGACATTAATTGGAAATGATTGAATACTATTTGACATTTACCATACCATCAGACTGTTTTTCCACTGCTGGATATAGGCCTCTCCCAAGGCCCACATGGTCTTTAGCTCTACTCATCCAGCCATTACAGGCCACTTTCTTCAAGTCGTCAGTCCACCTGGCCGGAGCGGGTCCCACGCTACCTTTCCTGGTATGTGGTCTCCGTTCGAGGCCGGTCGGTTATCGGTCCTGCGGCATATATGGCTGCAGCTTGCTGATCCTTTGAGATATGTCAGCAACTTTAGTTCTTTGTCGCATCTCTTCGTAACGGATTTTATCCAGCAAATGACGAGAATTTATTTAACATTTATTTTCTATTACTTAATTGATAATGTTACTTATAATAATATTTGACATCATTTAATAGATCTTTTGTAATATTTACTAGATACAAGTATCAAACTTTTTGGCAAGTATCAAGAGTATTTATGAACTCAACTAATTAACATTTATAAGTTTATAACATCTAACGTAAACCGTACTCAGGCAAATAAAAAAACTCGATCGGACTAATAGTTAAATAAATAAATGACAGAATACAATAGGCGACCTTATCGCTGAGGCGATCTCTTCCAAGCAACCTTAAGATATAGAAAAAAAAAAAAAAAAGTGATAAATGGTTATTATAATACCTAACTAAAATCAGCATTCTAATAAAGTTGCGACTTGCAAACACTATTCTCAGCCGCTACAAACTGTTGGTTAACGCCAATGGCATTAACGTCTCGTAAATTGAGCATTGTATTATCAGTTAACCAGCTGTTTAACCGTTCAGTTTAATTTCTGTTAATTGATACAGATTTATTATAACCGCATATTGCTGTCGCTAACAATTTCGTTTGTATCGAGGATAGAAAAAATATGGGCAGTAAATAATTATATTAACGGCAGAAATTACTGAAGGTGTTAGCAAATTTAAAGGTTCTCTGGTGACAATAAAGTTACAGGAGCCCTGAAGCGGAACTCCGTCGACATTATGTTAACATTCTTAGTAATTATAATTTGTTTATTTCAGTTATTCATAAATAGTTGGTTTTGTTGGTCGTGATTTGCTGCCCATTTAGTAATTTTTGTTATGTTGACGACGATTGGCTGCCCATTTATAATAGTATTTTTGTTTTGCTGACGATAATTTGCTGCCCATTTAGTATGTTTTTGCTACTCGTTTAAATATAACCCAAAATATACAAGCCTGTACAAAATACAGAATATAAATAAAAATGTACAATACAGGTATTCATATAAGCTCTAATGGCATTAGACTTATACTGCAATATTGTTATTTGTGCACCTTATATATATAAATAAATACAATTTATTCCTACAAATATAAGTATGTAGGTATAAAAAATAACTAAACTTAAGATATTTCCTTTAATTTTAAATTGTAATTCTTATTTGTAGCAATGAATCGATGTCACAACTCGGCCTAATGCTGCCATAATGGATTTGGAGAAAGAATTGGGAAAATGGGGAGGGGTAGATTAGAATGGGATGAGAATGGGCTCTGGCATATCTTATTAAATACCGGAATACGTATGTACATTAGGGGAAATGGATAAACAGGGAAATGCAGTGCATTTCCCACTGGCATCTGGTTATTTTAAGTTTGTAAAACGTTCGCAAATTCGCGAGTAATTCCCTGTAATCTTCATTAATGAATACTTATTCTTAAACCGGTTTTAATAGCCCAAATACACCACACTTTCGCGGAAATGTCGTAGGTCAGTCCTGCTTGCGCGGACCTGCGCTTGCGCAAACAACACCTTATTAGATAGCGACAGGAATTTTTACTTCGCAATCGAATGTTCGCTGTAATCTGTTCTATAGCAGTGCTCGACAACCGGTGCGCCGCGGCACACTGGTGTGCCGTGAGACGATGCTAGGTGTGTCGCAGTATAACCTGAATCACCCAGCACTCCCAACAGGAAGGTGTAACTAAAGCCACGAGCGTGACAAATTTACACTGTGTAAAGCGTGCCGTTTTACACACTTTTCACTTATTCCTTTACTTTTTAATTAGTAGAATGCAAGTATTTCTTTTGTTTTCTTTTTTTTTAATTCTTTTACTTTTAATTATGTTTTTAGTAGGTACAGGTGTGTCGCCCAATTTTGAAAAGAATATAAGTGTGCCGCTAGAGAAGAAAGGTTCTAGAGCACTGCTTCTATAGGGCAATGAATAATAATATAATCTATTTTAATGAAATAACGCTTGCTGTGTTACGGACGTGTTAGAATTCTGCATTGTTTAATGATAGCACTGTATTGCGGCATAATTAATACTGTAATATAAGTGGTAGGTAAATTTGTCATCTGGACTGATGTTGGCAAGTACCAAGGATGTCCATGGGCGACAATATCCACTTACCACGTGGACACAGCATACAGGTGAACTGTAGATATTAGACGCATTCTTTAAAAAAAACTCAGATCGTACAGTTAGTTATGCACACATTCTAAAGAAGCAATGCGCTTGGAAATAAATCATAAGTTATACCATACCAACCTACCAAATTGACATACACAATATAGCCACTCAAACATAATTGTGAAAATTATCTATCTGTGTTATAGATGATCATCTTTTTCATATCTAGGTCAGGCGCATAACAACAGAGAGTACGGCCAAATTGCGACACAGTAGCATAGTAAAAAAAAACACAAGTGGGTTATCTTCATACGCGCGTAAATCACGCGGCTTGCACACAAGCTTATTAAAGTTTGTAATCGAACGATTGCATTCTTAACCGAGTTATTTTGCATCCATACCTACAAAATTGAAATTACAACCAAATAGAAAATCTACTAAACTATAACATTTGATAAAATTTAAATATTTAAAATGCAAATACACAAATCCATCCAATTTCCTCTTTTTTACTCTAGCTTATACACACACTATCACACTACATTATCCACAGACATACAGGAGTGCTGGAATGATGTACACAGGTATACTACACATAGGCACGTACTAGAATAAATGCAAAATAAAAAGAATTGTAAATTACGTAACCTAATCTAAGGAGAACGCTGACCCTCAAGATACAGGTTTATATCTAGTTTGAGAGTCAGAGGTCTAACTATTTGTTTAAAGTTGACAGAATTATAATTGTGCTACTGTATGTGTTTACTGTACCAACCAGATTTTGTAAGTGTATAACAATAAAAAATATTTTCCTATTCGTTGCTCTAAGGGGGAGGACCGCCCCCGAGGGCGTTGTAATGCCCTAAAGGCGCAATAGAAACTGATGCAGACATTTACCTAATCCTTCCTTTATTCATGTACGGTGGTCTAGGCGGAACACTAAGTATAGTCAAATCAAAGTATAGTATTAGTCAAATCAAATCGTATAGTGAAGTTTAAAAGTTTGTTTTACACAGTTGTATTTGCGCTTGGCGGTACCTCGCCGCAAATGAATTTGTATTTGTTCTAACGCTCGATTGGACAATACTCTACTTATGCACACGGAAATCGCAAGCACATTAGCGTTACAAAATCAGAGTATACTCGTATTTATTGTATTCATCAAGAGGTGGACATGTGCAATTTTTGGATCTACCGATTTTTTCTGCGTTCGTAATCCAATCCTTCAATATAAGCGATATCTGAAGTTATATCAATAGTTTGTATTAAAACATGACATTTTTAACGGATCAATACATTTCTCATTTTCTAGTACAAATATTAAATGTTAATTAATTTATTTTTCAGAAATCATGCAGATACTTATAAGTTATTATCAATGTAACAAACTAATACACAAACAGACTGAGATTTCATAATCGGTTTCTGAAAAACAAGAAATTACTGCGCCAGGAATGCCTAAATAAACTATTTTACTACATAATAATTCATTGTAAATGTCACCTTTTGATCCCAAACTCTTCAGTTGTAAATGTGGGTGACCAGTTTGTACCCATACCGGGCGTACAATATTCTGTATCCATGAACATAGATGACTTACTTGTGTTTTTTACTATGCCAGAAGCCAACAATACGTGCTTAGACCGTAAATTAAAGACAATTGCATTATGAATGTGATGGGATGTGTGAGAAATCTTCAATACAAGACTTAAGATTTTCAAAATATGCTTATCTGACGGCATTCTTTCTGTAGTTAATAGTTCACGGGTATTTTAACCTTTGGTTGATTTTCAAATCTTTTAATTAGGTCTTTTCATTAATAAATGACAGTTAAAAACATTGGTATACAAATTTAAGACTCGTGTATAAAATAAAATGTTATTTATCTCTGACATGTGTTTTAAGATAAAATATCTATTGCCGCAAACATACATTTGTTATCGAATACTGATAGTAATTTCCCAATTGATACCTACCACACCTCATTGTTTGTAATTTTGTATTTTGTAATTTTTGACACATAACTAATGAAGTCCTCCATGTTGTAAAATCAGGCAAATTTTGTTTCTGTTGTTTGTTTCGTTCTTATGAATGTACACGATTGTTTACGAACGTTGGCCTATGTGTAATTTAAGCACATATAGAAATGATTTTCTGTTGTAATTTAGTTAGTAAATGTTACGTATTATACCATACCATCAGCCTATGTTTCGACTGCTCTCCCAAGGACCGCCATCACACACGGTGTTCCCCCACTACCGGCAAACTTCTTCAAGTCTTCCGTTAATTAACTAACGTAAACTAATTATACCACGATACGTAAAGGTGCCGTGTGGTGTCGGCCGGCTATAGGATAGCACCCCCCATCTCATCCCATGGATGTCGTAATAGGCGACTAAGGGATGTCAAAGTGGCTACCACAAGCCCTGAGAAACTAAACCACCTTTAGTGGATTCGCCAACCCGCTTGGCCAGCGTGATGTTTTAAGGCCTTACATCCTTCATACACGAGATAATGTTCACTAGGAGGGCCATGTCCAGCAGTGGATATGTTTAGTACATAAGTCTTATAAATTAAATAAATAAGTACTGATTTCCAATAACGTGTAAAGGTCTATCAATTTGCAATCAGCAACTTCGATTCAATTTGGTCCTTGCTGCTAACACATTAAGGTTCCCATCGATTAGATTAAACTATGATCATTATTGTATTATTGAGTATGGGACGCCCTCCGGCGTTCTCGACGACTTGAAGTTCACCAGTTGTGACTGGATTGTTTTGATAAAATTGTGTTACGCGGTATAATTTAGTTTAATTATTTTAGTTAATTACCGACGACTAGAAGAAATTTGGCCGTGGTGGCTGGATGAGACGAAGGGAAAGACCGTGTGTGGTGACAAGCCGTAGGAAATAGAGGCCTCCAGCGGTGAAGAGCTTATGGTATGGTAAGAACTAGTAACGATTATTGAATTGCATTAGAATATTTCTCAGTGTTGCCAATGCTCTTTAACGAAACCGAGCCGAGTTGGCTTTACAAAAGCGCTAGATTGGCATTTTTTTTCAAAAAAACGCGATAGATCAAAGAAAACATTTAAAAATGTAAGAAAATTTTCGTTTACCAATTTTTAATCTAAAATTTTCAGTGCTCATATTTGACGGACTTGTCAGAGATAAGGTTTTTTAGATTGGCTCTGCTTTCTTGCCCTTACAATTATATAAGGTTTCTTGCCCTTATATAATTTACAATTACATTTCGTTACGCGTATATAGAATTCCCTCATTTCAATGAAGAGTAACATTATTTAAAAAAACGCTGGAATGGCGTTAGGCGTCGAGTAAGTTTGTTGGCCGCTAACAGAGCCAAAAAGCGTCGATCTAGTGCCGATAGCGCTAAGTTGGCAATCACTGCATATTCTTCAGTTACCCTGCTCCGTATAAAACTTTAAGATGTCGTAAAATAAAAAAAAGAGTAAACTGCATTAGGCAAGTTCCCATAGCAGCAATGAAATATGACGACCTCAAATAAATTGTTCTAAAATTGCCTTCTTGTCTCCTTATTATTGTAGTTAGTACACAATTCGAGTACAATTTAAGAAAAATCGAGCCATTATTTCTAACTAATGCCAAATTGTAACATATTCTGTAGTTATTTCTGCAACAAAGACATACAAAAGACTGTTAACACGTTCGCTCACACATCAGTTTACTTGCGACGACAGTTCGCGCTTGACCTAATTGATAAGCGATAGCGGGTAAGATTATAAAAAAAAATGTACCCTGTAATCTACATTATCGAAACTAGTCAAATCTTGATTTTCTATGTGTATATATCATAAATGTGATCTATTTAATTAGGTTAAATAAATGTTAAATAAATTAGGTTTCTAAAAACGTTTTGTACCGTCTTTTTATCGAGTTGTTCAAAACTAGCATCTACGCACACTGCATAAGGTCCTAGGACTAGGAATAATCTATGGTCGAGTAGTCAATTTTTCCTGCACTTAATATCGCAGAATAAGCAACGAATATACATATTATATTAAAGAACAGATGTATATATGTCTGTAAAGACCCCAATATTTGTCGTATGTCGTCTTGAAATACAATATAACTTAACACGGGTTTGTGGGGAATGTCAGATCAATCTTTTTCTACCAAGAAACTATAAAATTGTATCTATACAAGCTATTATTTAACTTTATGTTTGTTAGTTTTTTAGTTCCAATCTTGGAAGTCAATTTTAACCCATTTGTACTTGTAGACATGACGTGTTTGGGTTCGATTTGATGTGTACGCAATTTTGAGGACAAAAAGTTATTGACATAAGCTTGACCTTTTGGTTCGGCGATATGGGCAACAACTTCAACATATAACACTAAAAGGGAGTAAATAAATTAAACGTAATTTTTTTTTTTAATAACAAGCTTATTAAAATCCACTAAAATGAAGAATATATACATAGAAGTCATTATGTGATCATATTTTATGTGATTTAAAAGCTTGTCGCGAGATTTATGATTTGAAATAATAATTTCGAATTAATTAACCTATCTTACGACATGCTTTATATCACATCAAATAATAGTAACAACTTCTATGTTTATTTTCTTCATTTTAGTTCATTTTAACAAAAGCTTGTTTTGAAAAGGTATCTTGCACATTTAATTTATTTCATATATTCAAGTAATCTACTCGTAATTATGAAATGTTGCTAGCTCTTCTATTTTTGTATTCAGGCGTTTCTCAAGATTACGTGACTCCAACTTACATATTTGACATAAATGTATATTCAAAGTATAATCATAAACTTCTTGTAATGTGTCACAAAGCCAGGTAATATGTATACAATAAAATTGTAGTACAATTGTACTGCAACAAAGGTGTGGAAAACACACTTGTAGGCTGCCAAATTTTCTGAATTGCATCGTACACACCGATACTTATTGCCGTTTCTATTTACACCAATGAGTTTCAACTATTAATAACCAGTCCTCTACATTATTTTTAGAAGCTCTAACGTCTAATATAATTCCACACTGAAATAACTAGAACTAATTTAATCAAATTATTAATGTTTGCTCACCACCTGTCACTTGCGCCACTGCGTTACAACCATTATGTCACGTAAAGCAATGAGAATGTTCCAATACACGACACGTCTTACATCACGTGTGACGAAATTGTACTAGTAATGTCAGAGCATCTTGATACGCGTAGGTTGTTGACCAACTGTACAAGTCTATTATAATATTAATAATAGACAATTACGTTAAATTATAATTGAAGTTTCGTATTATTATTGAATATAATTCTTCAATTTTAATTATAGGGAACACCGATGGTACGTGCCAGACGGAAAGGTAATGAAAGACATTTACCATCCTATTAATATTATAAACGCGAAAGTTTGTGAGGATGTATGTATGGATGTGTGTTACTCTCTCACGCAAAAACCACTCAGTGGACTTTAATGAAACTTTACAATAATATAGCTCATACATCAGAATAACACATAGGCTATAATTTATAAAGATATTGTGTAAATTGGCCAAAATATAACGATAAGTGTCAAGTAAGTCGGAAAAAACTCTGCCATCTGCGAGCTATTTTAGCGTGCGCTGCAAAAACCGTAAGAGTTACACGAATATAATGTATGGTGGAAATGATTCTGAAATTTTGAAAAAAAATGTACCAAAAAAAACTTATAAACCGAAGCGAAGCGAAGGCGGGTCGCTAGTACTTTATATGTAGCCGATATTTTGAAAAAGTTTAATAGTAAAAATTTTGCAACAACTGAACCCATTTGGTCCGTCTACGAACTTAACCGACATTATAGACTCAATTTTTGAGACGCCTTACAGTTCGTCCAAAAATTTCGTTATAAATAATTATATGCCATATAAATTGAATACATAAATCTGCCTATGTCTCAACTGCTGAATGTATGGCTTTTCAGGGACCGCCATCACACGCGGTCTTCCGCTCTCTTCACCCAGCTACTACCGGCAAACTTCTTTAAGTCTTCGCTAATTATCTAACATAATTAAACTAATTATACCACGATACATAAGGTGCCGTGTGGTGTCGGCCTATAGGATAGCACCACTCCATTTCTTTCCGTGGGTGTCGTAATTGGGTGGGTGTAAGCGACTACCACAAGCCCCGAGGAACTACACCACTTCTAAAAGAGTGGACTCGCCAACGTTCTTTGGCGACTTAAGACCTTACATCCCTCATGCACGAGAAAATGTGCATGTGGAGGCCCACGTCCAGCTGTGACATAAGATTATCAAAACAAAATGGAACGTTGATTTAGATATTATTGGAAAGTTCATGAAAAAACAAGTGTGTACTTAATTAGTTGCTTAAAACAAAATAGCGAGCTTTTATTTGGAAATCATACATGTTAAATGTTAATTTATTGATAACAAAGGCTACCAATGATGAACATTTGCAAATCATTATATTCTTTATTACCGTCATCTTATTGACGTCAAGGTCAACGATCATTGTTAATTAACAAATTGCGAGATCTTTTCGCGACATTTACATTTTTACAATGGTGTAAACCTGTCAAATTAATAGTATATTAGGTAAGGTTTATAAAAAAAATATACGAATGTCAGTCGACCCATGTTGAAAACGTGTTGAAAATGCAGAAATCGTGTAATTAGATGCGAAATAAAGCCTCGTTTCGTTGCTAAATCGTACGTGTTGGTATGTAACTGGAGAAATAGCTGCTTACTGATAGACTTAGCTAAATTCTAGGCTTTTTAGGGTTTCTAAATAGAATCCCTAGTAGTGAAGTGTATTATAACGTCTGTTTACGACTAAAACGCTAAATCGATCTAGCTAAAACCGGATAAATGAATTTAAGCCTTTTTGATTAAGTCTATTATTTGCTCACGGCTTCGCCTGCTTGTAATTTTGATATCATTTTGTTATTATGCCTAGATAGCCATATAGGTAGGTATATATCTAGATGGCTTTCCATCGATATCTATTATATATTATGCCATCAACTAGATCTAGTCATCCTACGATTTTGTACTATCATCTATATTTCGTTCCATTCGCAAACTTCTGGCGCAAGCGCAAACTTGCAGGCTCGATGAGTCGAATTATGTATTATTATATATATGCAAACAATTATCACCTTACTATTTATTTTGAGGCCGTGCCAGTTACCCCAGGCCCCCATTTTTGTTTTCATTTTAGATTGAAGCGAAATATAGATACATTATCGCGACGATCCCTGCTTGTTATTTTCAAAACTACTTTATCGATTTTAATAAAAAATACCCTATAACTTTCCACGGAAACATGGTATGATCATGGTATGCAACAGTGAAAATTACAACAAAATTAGCACAGTAGATATAGAAATTAATGCTAGCAAACAGACAGAGAGACGTTGTCATTTATATTATATATATATAGATTTCTCGTAAGGATAATCGGAAAATATTACTCATTATTAAATATGGCAATTCATCGTTATTTTACGGCTGTAAAGTTACTCGCGCATACTGTTTGTTACAATCCCCATTAAGAAGACTGAAGGCTGGGGACAAAAATATTATATTTTATTTAACACCCGTTCAACTAGTTAGGATCCA
Organism: Sesia bembeciformis; assembly: GCA_943735995.1. Lineage (NCBI taxonomy): Eukaryota > Metazoa > Arthropoda > Insecta > Lepidoptera > Sesiidae > Sesia > Sesia bembeciformis. Next base: position 12,912,664 of record OX031044.1, read on the forward strand.
TTTTCTAAGGCATAACCATAGTACAATATGATTACAGTAACGAATATCAGTATTTTCGTAATTACCTACGTGTAGACCGTAGAACACTGTGAGAGTTTTGAATAGAATAGAATCTATCTCCAATATCAGCCTGTAGTGGGTATCAATGAGTTCCGCTAATCTACATACGCTGTCTTAGTGTGCATTGGTTCCAGTGAACATCAAAAATGTTCCAGGACATCAGACTTTACTTACTATTAGAAACTGACAATGTCTCACTTCAATGAAATGCTAGCGAATATGATCCCAATTCAATCATACAGTAAAATTCACTTCGAAATGCGTCTGTGTACGTAAAGCGCATTTCAAGCGTTTGCATGGAGATTGTTTACTGTTCTTCTTTATATCATGGCATTATTCTGATGTTATCTCCTTGTCTTGTTTACAATATTTGTTTTTGTAAGATAGGTGTAATTTACTTTATCTAATGGACTCAGTTTACCGGAGGTGTTTAGTTATAGCGTAATAACGATACAGGATGTTATTGGATAAGTAAGGATTTAATAAGAAAGTAAGCCACTTCTTAGACTACATCGCTTGGATGGGACTATAAAAACGTTTTCATACAAGTGGGTTATAATCATTCAAATGAACAAATCTATAATGTCTACTATATAGTGCGGAACATAGACTTGCAGATTCATTATAGCGAGTTTTTTTTTGGAATTGTTGTTTTTTTTTAATTTATAAAAGTAAATAAGAATCTCTTATCACTGTATCTAGATCTGCTCCATCAATGTACCTACAATATGCCTACAATACATCGTGTTACTAAAATAACTCAAATTGGTTTGTTTAGTATCGAGGGTAGAATCGATTCGAACAGCTACTTTTTGTTATACGTTTTTTTCATACCTTGTCTTTAATTTCTGGTACATATATATTTTACTTATATTATTCTTACTTGTGTCAAATACCACGCGACAATTAAACGCAATCAGCTAACCAGTAAATACATAAATTTGTACCCAGCGAACGACAGAGCAAAGTACCCATTTGCTTGTCACGGAATAAATGAAATTACTAAGGCTTTTGATCAAGTAATCTAATATTAATCCGTACTCTGTAACTTCTACTAACTATCAGTTAATAATAATACTCTATTAATAGTGTAAATTAACCTTGACTTAATCGACCATTTAACATTCTTTCTGACCACCCTTCAATGGCAGTCGATTCAATTACTCGGCGTGCCACAAGGTCGCCATCTCAGCCCGTTGTTTTTATCACCAGCATAATATCAATTATCGAGAAATAAATTCGACGTAATCGCAACAGGTCATCGGGGTTAGGCGACAATTCTTGTAGATAAAGTGCCTTTTCAAAGGCACGACTTATAAATCTAAGTTATGCAATGTTTTCCTCGACAAATAGGGTATGGACTTTGTTACAGGCAGCGTTTTTGTATGCCAGAAGTTTTTATGAAATACCTCGATAGAATCTTGAACTGACTTGTTGCCTAAATTTCAACCAAGATATTGCTTAATTTTTTTTTCTCTGTTTATTATGAAATAGATTTTACATTAAAAGATAAACCTTTTTTATATTAATGGGTGATTAGAAAAAATCTTCGAATAGTTTTTGTAAATAAATAATATGGTCATAAAGGTAGGTAGATAAACTGAATTTACTTGTCATTGTTGACTCCATTTATACCAAGTTTACTCATTTGAAACCTTCTTGCCTACAAATAAGTTTTTTGCCATAACATAAATAATAACCTAATAACACATTTAAAAAATAACCTGTTTTTTCGCTGTGCAAGCAAAACGCCCAGTGGTGCGTCTCATTGTGGTACAAGTTCACGCTCTGTTAACTCTCCATAGGGTACAATTAGCTACAGATTTCAATGCATCATGAAAACATGTATACCGAATAGGAATGCCATATATAATTTTATTTTATTTTATTTTATTTATTAGGTATAACAACAAATTTACAAACTTAACTAGTTACAGACACATTTTATATAACATTTGTACGTTCGTAAATTCACTTACAATTATACACAACTTTAACTAATAGGTAAATAGGTAAAATGAAACTATAATATAAACTATCTAAAAGGAAAATGTCTATCTAACAGCATTTTAAAACGGCCGTTGTTTAAATAGAATATGTCAAACTCGACATCCAGGTCGTTATAATAACGACATATTCTATAAAATGGATTATTGTAAGAAACATTATTTCGAAGAAACATTAAACAATATAAATTACATAAGGTTCCTAGTGTAAAATGGAAGTACCTAACCTATAGAAATTGCCTACATACGGGACAATTCCGAACCGAGCAACTTATCCTTGTTAACTAAAAATTAACTAAAAGTTACTTGTTAAATTTTAATAAAGTCGTATAGCGCTTATATTGCAACGGAGAGCTATATAATGGTGTGGAAAATACAACATATAATGGTATGAAATACTTCTCTTATTCCACCACAATTTCTATTCGATGGGATGGGAAAGGTGCTCTGATAACTCCCACTTACTCTCGCAACACGTATTTATTTCACAGTAATGTTCTGTTTACAGTAATCTTCTTTATTTGTACCAATATTTTACAAATTCGCCCTTATCGCAATCCGACTGTACTCCACAATGGTAAACCATTGACTACAGGTCAACAGCCTCTGTCCATTCGCGACGAAAATTAACATTCACCACGGCTGTCTGAACGTCATTAACTTTAAACATAAAATTAAACGGTTCTACTCTGTATACGTAGAAGAGGTTTGCCATTCTCATTAAATTATCTCATTTATCCGTGACGAAGTGGAAAATTAAAATTACCGGTAATAGGTAACATGTATAATATAATCTGTCTACGTGGAGAAAAATCATTACTGTTAGTCACGTCATGTCATTACTTGATCAATAAATGTGTCACAGAAGGCGTCACAGCACGCAACTGGTGATGATGGTACAAAAATAAGGAAACCCGTGTTTACCAATGGCGGTGTTGTCTTTAAAGGAATACTTGTTGATAGTCTAACAGAAAGACAACCTCTGAGTATTTATTTATTTAGTCCACATGATGGTGAACTAGTGTTCAAATGCACTACGGCTAATGACAAACGTTGGCACCGCTGCAGTTGTGCTGGATACCCATAAGTATTTTAAAATCACGATTTGAAAAAGGATCGGAAAGTAGGAGTCTATGTCTTACTCTAGGAGCAGTCTTTCTATTTATTTTTTTAGGAAATTCTTACGGATTTAACAGGTAAATTAAATCCCCGTTCATTTCCGCATACGATACAAGAGGATTACGATTATAAATTATTAAGAGAGATCATAAATCTAAAACAAAAAAACCACGAACAACCCATTACATTTTTTTTTTTTGGAAATGAACGTTCTACATATTTTGAAAAATTACACCGACCTCCAAATACAAATGGGAGACACAATTAAAAGAAATTTAGAAAAGGACTAGCTGAAAACGTAACTTTCCTTGACAATCTATGATTATTGTTACAATAAGGGATAATTGATTGTTTCGTCCTACATTGATCCACTCCCGCCTTTTCATTGGCCCCTTCCTACATCTAGCATTTCTGTTTAACATTATGAGGCTGCTAAAAACGATTGCCAATCTGTTTAGCACAAATACGCTTTGTATTTGTTATGATAAATACGCTCACCTATTTGAGATTTGTGGTCAGTTGTGTTCACCACCAACCATGTCAGCGTAAGAAAGCCAAACTCCTTTCCAAGGTCGACATTCGCAATACACTGTTGCAGGTGCAAACCATTCACCATAGATAAAAAAATATATAACTTTCGGTAGCATATTTCCAATTACGAAAATTAACCACATCTGACATGAGATCAATTCATTACATTCATTGCAAACCTCAATTACTACTATTACATATGCTGTAACTCCAAGGTATAGAGCCCAGAATTGCGTGGGAATTATTTTTAAAACGGTTTAATTAAGTTCAGCTATAATCTTGATGTATTGTGTACATAGACAATTTTAATCCGGCAAAAACGAATGCTTGTTACGAAACGAGCTACCGCAATGTAAAAAGTAAAGTAACTAATGTAAGAAGTAAATAAAGAAATTACGCCAGTTCTATTTGAAGAAATTGAGACCGTGGTGTGGTCACGTAATGGATGTTGACACCCTGATGTTTAATGAAATTATAGGTATACTTAATGTCGTGACGCCTATTGTAGGTTGACACAAAAATAATTGGTCTTCAGGTTTTTACGTCTGTATTTTTTAAGGAAAGATGGTAAATGAATGGGTTGTATTTAACCTATAACCAAAATAATACCAATTATGTTACCAAAAAATTGTTCATGACTGCCAAAGCGGATAAATGGTCACCGAATTGCGATCACTAATATTTATTTTAAAACTGACATGATACATGCTATCAAGTGTACATCGACGTTCATGAACGTTCATGGACATCTGCAACATCAAGGGAGATGCTAATGCGCTGTCGATATTTTAGAGCCCTATTTCAGAAGTTTTTTGGACTTCATGTCGTAGTTTAACGACAAGACTTCATGGAGCACTGATAAGGTAGTCCATTCATCACCAGACAGACATTTGGAATGAAAAATAAATATTATTACGGAAAACAAAATTTCCCTAATTATATAAAATCAGTAGTAAGTCAAGATATTATTTGCTAGTGTCGCGACAATCTTTCCAAAAGGTTACTCTTTTTCGTCGGCCGTTTTGTTAGGTGGTTAGGTTTTGTCGGTGGGTGGTGTAGTTCCTAGGGGCTTGTGGTAGCTGCTTTGTTATCCCTTAGTCGCCTTTTACGATACCCACAAGAAGAGATAATCGAATGGCCGTCATCATAATGTAAGACCCATTCGATCATCGGGTTATAATATGATTCAGCGCATTTTCTCGCTTACTATTTAGGGTACTTAATTAAATGTGAAAAGAACAACTGAAGTCCTGGTTGCTCCTAATTCCTTCTCTATGATGAAGCTCACTGCCGCTATTAAAATCATGACCTTTGGAAATAGTCCAAAATCGTGAGATCCTTCATCATTGCGTAAGACCTATTCGATCATCTGGTTACAAAATTCCTATACGGTATTCAGCGCATTTTCTTGCTTATTATTCAGGGTACGTCGCATTTGTCACACACGGGTGACGCAATTCACTCCAAATGGCAAAATGCCCAGAGCTGACCACAATCTGTCTCTGTTTCACAATTCAATAACCCTTTTGTTATCTCGTGTCCAGTGTTGTTTTTAGCTATCGTATTTATTTATAACAGACGCATTGGTTGTATAAATTCGATCCTCCATTTTACTGTAGAGGTGTGATTTAAAAGCTTGTTATGATGAAAGGACCTTAATTTTTCTCTATCTTCCGCTAGGTACAATTGTTTGCACTTATGCCTGAATGGAGGGGGGGGGGGGGGGGGTGCACGCTGCAATCCCATAACCACGTTATGTCTCTCACAGAAGACTACCGTAAAAAGTACTACATTTTCCACTTTATATTATTTCCTCAATGTATTACACATACGTACTTGTTTCGGTAGTTAGTGACATATCCCCATTCCATGTTATTCTATCCCTCTCCATTTTCCTAATTCTTACTCCAAATCATCTCCTAAATCTCCAATCATCTCATCATCTCCAATGTTATCGTGGACTGATGTTAGCCTGTATCGCGAATGTTCATGGGCGATAATATCCACTTACTATCAGATGGATTGTGTTTGTTTGCCATCTACTTTCTATAAAAAAATGAATAATTATTCAATTCGATTTTAGATTCAATTTATAAGTGATTAGTCTGCATACAAAAAAATATTTTGCCGCGTATTCTCCTGACCTTTTTTTTCTTTTACTGATTTCTAAGCTGCGCATTAAGTTTAGTTTGTCTCGGGCTCTAAAACTAATCGATGGCAACACTGAACGAATCAAACAGTAAAATAAACCCCAAACAATACGACTGCGCTTGTCCTATAAATATCACTAGACAATGGGCCCTAATGAAGTGTAACAGGGAACTGAATGCCCTAAACATGCCACGTTAGGCCCTTTGTGATGCTGATGAAATTGATACTATTGCTCAAACGTAATACCGGTATATGATTGAGGGAGCGAAGTAAATTGACTGTGTAACCTATAACATTTACATAAGTTTGTGTTAATGAACAACTTGGATGTGAGAGGCATGTCGTAAATTTGTACTTGGAATTTGAGTATTTGACAAAATTCTGAAACTTAATTGAAACTTGATAAAATTAGGAGTCCATCTCGGTCTAAACTTACGTTAACATTCTTGGAATCAAAGCGAATCTTTGATCCCCATGCAAACATTTGAAAAGGATAATTTTATTAGGTTTTTTTTACAAAACGGCTCAAACTGCTCAGACCGAATAAAAGATAGACAGATCCACTAACTGGAACACATCCATATCTCTTTATGGAAGACCTAAATTACGTAAGAAAACCACCTTGAAGAAACAAAGGATCACACAATGTGGAGAGGAAGATAGTGGAAGAGCCCAAAATCCACAAAGAATTGTAGCTCCGATGGAAGTAAGTTAGTTCTATAAACTGCTATACTTATATTTTCTTTTTTAAACAGCTTTAAAAGTAAAAACGTTCCTCAATCTAAAACTCGGCAAAGAACGAATGAAAGAAATATTACTGATACTTTATATATCTGGTCTATTTTAGTTAATTTAGCTTAATTTTTTTTTCTGCAATAATTTGCATATAATAGATGACGATATTATAAAAGAACCTAGTGATTCATCAAACAGTTTAATAAAGTCAAAACACTATTACCCAATAACTTCCTGCCATTATGCTCAGAACATTCCTATGTTGTAAATCTAATCAAAGTTATCAATCTGAAACACGTACATACGTATCAATTAAACGTATTCGCGCTCTAATTGTTGTAATTGCAATAATTGTAACGAATTATACAATTTTTGTGAGTGGCGTTCACGGTTATGTCTTATTAAAATATATTTTGTTAACTGTAAATGTACCGCTCTTACTCAAAATAAATGGTTCTTTGTGTCTTGCGAGCTGCCACGAGTGTGAATGATAAACGTTGTTTACCTTTGGATGAGGAATATACGATAGATCAAACTAAAAGTTCTTAGAACTGGCTACTGTACAATACTATAGAAAAAAAAACAAATTCGAATTTTGAAAATGAAACTGCTTGTCAACGCCACTAAATTTTCAAAATGTCATTTGTTTTTTATTTCAAATTCAAATTGTTTGCGAACAAATTAATTTAACAAAAGAACATTTTCGTTCAATGATTTTTATGACCTTCGTCGCGGTCTAAACCAGAAGCAAAGTTATGAAAGACTTAAGTTATCATTTGGTGATGAAACCCCATCCAGTGCCACTTTTTATAACTGCTTCAGTGAATATAAACATGGTCGTACCCACCTCAGAGACGACAGAGACAGTTAGAGGGTAGTCAGAGGTTAGAGACAGTCCTGCGACGATGGTGACTGAGGAAAACATCACAACTGTGCGGCTCATGATTGAAGCAGACAAACGAACGACATACCAGTGAAGTCCAAAAGTTTCAGGCCTGAAATATTTCTAGATATCTAAAAAGAACAAATTATATGTCATTGTAATTGTCATTTATCCTGCTAATTCATGTATAATTTGTAGAGTTCAACCCTCGACTCTTAGAACAACAGGAAGTCGCAAAATCTTTAAAATGTTTAAACTGAAATATCGTTCCGCAATTAAGTTCCTTACAAAGGAAGGTATCAATTAGCCCGACCGATATCAAACAGAGGTTGGATAATGTGTACTAGGATTCTTCTCCATCATTTTCCACATGTTTTTCACCGTCAAAGATTGGTGTAAGCAATTTCGTTTAGGACGAAAGTACATCGACGACGAACCTGGCTCCGGTCGACCCGTTGAGACACTCACTCCAAACAATATCAAATTAATGGAAGAAGAAGCTCTGACCGGAAAAAGACAAGAAATCGTCGGCAAAAGACGGAAGAAATAGCAGCAAGGACAGGGTTTTCAAAAACTACAGTCCTTGGGATTCTTCATAAACATCTTCATATGAATAAAGTTAGTTCGAGGTGGATGCCAAAACTTCTTTCAAGTTTGCAACAAAGTAAACCGAGTAGCATGCTTGGAATGGTGTCTCCAAATGCTTGAAAAAATCGACAATGATTAATCAAATGCTGTTGTTGATATACTCGTAGTAACAGGTGATGAAAGCTGGATCCACAGCTATTAGCCTGAAACTAAGAGGCAATATGCGCAATGGGTCTATCCTTTCGAAGTGTTGCCGACGATAGTGAAGAAAGGACGAAGTAACGGTTAACAATATAACTTTTTAAATTTTCGCGTATTGTCCACATTTTATATTCTAAATTGGGTCTGAACGCATATAATAAATAAAATATAATCGCGGAATTCTATCTTTCTTTCTTTATATCCGATATCATGTCAGTGTCACCCACGAATACACGAAATTGGAAAAAAAAATCATCTTCAGGGAGAACAGTAGATGCAGTCGCTACCGAAGATAGTATCTACTATATCAAATTTATCCTTATCACCCAAGGGTTGTCTAGAAGAAATTGATTTAGCAATAAGTTGTACATTTAGTTCTGCATTTATCCTTTATATATGTGTTGGTGGATATTCTAACTATAGCGAACTTGTACTCTTCATGATGAAAACTAGACATTACTTGAAGATGTTTTTTTCAAGCTACAATTTGGGATTTTTAAGAGAGCTGTAAACAGGATTCTGGAAGCCCGGCAGCCCATTCGTACTCCCCATGATGTTGCAAGCCTAAATTACTTATCATCGGGTGGTGCTCCTCGTCTTCCCCGTTTTCCATAGAATAATGCATGATAATCCAAATTCCAATCAAATAACTTTGAATAAAGAAACTTTAACAAAAAATATTGTGTGTAAGATGTTAGCCAATGATGTCATCTTTACGATCTTTTAGATATTTTCTAACGTAATGAAGGGTCATCGTCGCATAGTAATGTCGGTCTATCCGGAAATATTTGTTTAGATCTATCAAATGTGGCGAGTGTTTAGTGAAAGTACTCGTCGTGGGCTCGACGCGTGCAGTGAAATTTTTAATAAAAAATGATAATGATCTCTTTATGTCGTAGTCGTGTTTGAGATAGTGTATTCCACGCTAGAGTATGTCATTTTTATGTAATAATCACTTGATCTTGAAAGGCTAGAGTCCACAACATGAATGTCAACCAAGTGCAGATCTTATTGAAAAGTAAAAACAGATGTTGGTACTAAAGTGATTTTGTTACTATTTTTCTGTTACCAAACTTGAAAATATTTTGAAGCACACGTGTGTCACTTGGTTCACCTACTGTGCTGCTGACACTTTCTTATAATATATTATGCTAATCAAATTGTGGAAAACGACATTTTAAGCATTCGATTTTCCTTTATAAATATAGAGAAGAAGTCTCTACAAATATTTCGAAGATAAGATCTATAGAGAATTCAAACACTCGTCGACTTCCGAGTTTAATCTTCACTTCAAACTGTTAAGGACCAGAAAAGTCATCAAAATAACAAAATTGAAATATTTAGGTAACGTCATGCGCAATGATAGATAGCATCCTTTACAATTTTTAATGCCAGTGTAGAGGATACATGGTCGCCGTAAACCTGGTAGAAGACTGACATCTTGGCTCAGCAGTCTTAGGGAATGGATCAAGATGAGCATGAAGTCTTTTTATTCTGGGTAGTAAATAGTCTTTCATGTTAGGGTGGCCATACCGATTGTCAACCTCCGTTAGAAAGTCACTGGCTATTGTCATTATTAAACGAGCGCATGCATCCACCAACAAACTGTATTCATAGTTTGACGGAATAATAAAAAAAAAGATGATACCAGAAGAAGAAGGAATCGTTATTGAAACCTTATGGGTGAAACAATGTTTATTCTTTCCTAGACACTAGTAATACTTCTTTAAAAATCAATTTATGATAATATGCATCAAACCAGTAAAAAAGTAAAAGTAACCTGAACGATGTCTTCGAAACGGCACGGGCAGATGAAGGCGTGTCGTAGGGCCGAAAATACCTACTGCTCGGAGAAATTTCGCTAATCATTTTAATAATAGACGAAAAACGAAAGCTTGTCCAAGAATAATTACTTCGCCTCATGTGATTTATTAAAGAATTTTTATTAACGTAACCTAAACGTAGCAATTATAATTAAACATGCATTTTTCTCTGTCAGTCATAAAAGAATTCTTTATTCCATGTTTGTAGTAAAGGAATGTATTTATAATTCATTCATTAATATTTATTAAACTAAATAAATCACCAATAACCAACTCGTTGAGCATAAAGAATTTATTTAAGATAAAATCCATATCGAAAGCAGATTTGCTTTGGAACCACGAATCGAACGCGGCTTTTTCTGTAACCTATCATTTTGACCATCCAGAGAAAAAAATCATTCGCAATAAGAGCACAACACATGGCCCGAACGACCTTTGAAATTCCTATTGCAACTTCCAAAGAAATCCAAACTTTAAAAGATATGACAGAAAGTTGTTTCTCGGAGAGATTTATAAGGGGCCTTTGAGTGCGCGCATGGTGAAAAGGTACAAAAAAGGTTGGGATAAAATTGTGAAGCGGTACCCAAACGACCTTGGGTTTTAGTGTAGGCCACATGGCGGCTGTTGATCCGACAGGCGGTATGTGTGAGCCGGTTTCTCGTTTTTGTGGCCTCTACAGGTCGAATGTTTTGATGGATCGGCGCTGGGGCCCTTCCTTACTTTTGGAAGTGCTTGTACGAATGTATTGTGAGGGTGTGATGCATTATTTTATGATGTTGGTATTTATTTAGGTACTTTATTGACTTGAGTGAGAAATTTAAACGATTGGAAATTGATCTTAATCTCAATGTAATTAAATCTGACGTTAATTTGCTTTATCTTCTTTCGCTGAGTATCGTTTATGCACATATAGCGCTTATACTCGAATATCGATAAGGAATTTATGTTTATAAATTATACCTAACGAAGAATAGAGCAAAGTCACGCATCTTTCATTATTGAATGCTATCTTTATTGATTATTAGTATTAAATAAAGTTGTTTTTGTGACAGTAAATGCAATAATAAATTGAAACTGACAACAGCAAAAACTTGCGGTTATTCTTTTACAACGCTTGAACTAAATTCAAAGACTTGTTATGCAGTGGCATAGATATGCGAAACCTTGAAAAATGTAATTGAAATATCATAAACGGACTTGAATTTTTTCATTAAATTCTACACAGGCACTAAAATGTTTAGATGAAATAATTCAACAAGTTATACAACCAAGAAACATCTGACTGTCACTGATTTCGTCATATCACCAGACATACCAGATACGAGCACACCGAGGCATGTGCCAAGTGCTATCGCCTTTTATGGATCGGAAAATACGCAAACCCCGTTCCCAAGGAATTGTTGGAATGTAGTGGAATGAATGCGGTTACTTGTTTATTTGGAATCTTTTTAACTTCAGTTAATGTCGCTAGGCTCTTAGTTAAAGTGGGATTTACTTTGTTTTTATAACTATATTTTAATGCACCTGTGAAAGTACTTCTTTAAAGAAGTGATGTGATTGTGGTAGGTATTGTATAAACACTTCAACTACAAGTTACGTCCTCCTCATTTATAAAAATAGAAGGTAAGTATTGAAATTTTGTCTAAAACTACTTGTTTATACGAATTGATTCATACAGTTTCTTTTTTCGTAATGTAATCCGTAACTGTATTTTCTTATTATGCCTTGCTGCCTATTTCTTACGTTTCTTTGATTGATTAATTTTATATTTATTATTCTGCATCTTCAATAGTATACTTCTAAGTTTTAGAAAAATTATACCTTTATTACTAAATGCCTAATTTATGTATGTCGGTAATTACAATCAAGTCACTGATTTCGAAATTTAGTAAAGTCACGGAAGTATACCGCCTTTTAATCACCACATTCCTTTGTCTCTGGTTCCTTAATTTAAATAACAAATGACGAGCGAGTTTTTATTATCGTCTCGTAAAATTGGGATTGTATTAATAAAAAATCCATTATAATGCCGGATAAATTAATAAAACTATTTACGAGTACACGATCTTTAAATTTGAAAAGGCTGGTAGTAAAATTTGTTTCAACATCCGTTGTCATATTTATCTGATTGATCGTAAGTTTGTCGATGTAACATTGCCGCTTTTTTCAGTACTTTGTCTTATCAGCATTTGTTTTTTCAGTCGATGTAGATTTTTAGATTCTTCGTCTTAAAGTTTTAATTTAAGTATTCTTCTATTCAGTATTGCTGTTTAGTCTTCCTTGTCCTTCTATTACTGTGCTATCATTTCCTTTCTTTTCTTTTCCTATCATCTCAAGTTCCTATCATCTGTCATCTCATTATATTATTGTATTTCTTGTATATCTAAGAGATAACGATAACGTTATAAGGAGATAATGTTTCCAATGTTTATTGTCGTAAAAACTTGTACCTAAATTTATTGTACATTGTATAAGATTCTCATAAAATTGATTGTATTTTCTTTGAAATTCTGATAAGTGTACCTCTAAATAAGTAGAAATAAGTTGTCTCGTGCTTATTTAAGGTCCAGTTCAGTAAAGAAGTTAACTTTTGATATGATTTAATTTATCGTCTATTATTTTGTCTTGTGGTAGCGGGCTTTGTTACCCCTTAATCGCCGTTTGCGACACCCTCTGGAAGGCAGACACCATACGGCACCACACCACAGACTGATAAAGTGCCGATTAAGCGCTGAGGAACTACACCAGATCTTAAAGAGTGGACTCGACAATCCACTTGACCAGCGTGGTGTTATAAGGCAATACATCCCTCATGCACAAGACAATGTGCATGAGGAGGCCCTTGTCCAGCAGAGGGTATTGAAAGGACTGGTTTCATTGCATTGCATTTTGCGTTATTGTCTTTTACGATAGGTAAATTCGTATAGTTATCTACGGATGTGTTTCACACTTCCAAGAAAATCTTATACAAACCTTTACTGTGTTTAATGTAATATTAACATTATTTTCTCTTGTTTTCCCTCTCGTCGTGTCCATATATTTTCTGTTTCCAGTTGATGGATAATTGGCTAAGTAAAGGTTTGCATTACATCAGGTAGGTAGCGTGTTCAGTGCTTGCATCGCTTTCGTTGGAATTTCTAGTACGTGTTGGCAAATAATTTCTAAAATTTAGCCTTTAAGTATTTAAGGGAGAGTCTTACTAGTTAGAATGACAATCAATTTAAGATTAAGGAAGTGAGTATATAGGAGTAAGATGTCGCTTTTCCACCTGTTTGTCTGTTTAGACAGACTTAAAACTTTCAGACGAAAAATATTGAGATGCAGATTGCCACTTCATGTCCTGCATAGCCCAAGGTTGACGAGACATAATTGACAAAAAGGGTAAATTATTTGCACCAAAAACCCGCATGAATATGGAAACTATCGAATTACTTTAGAGGCATATATTGTCGACAAGCTATATGGTTGTAGTGTCTACAAAAGTTAGCACAAATATTGACCTTGTTGGGCCAAATAACATTTTGTGGTCAAACTGTTGCCTCCATACCTTCGTCCCGCGCGCTACAGTGTTTACTTGCCCACGCATGATCCTCAGCAAAACATACTAAAGTCTATTAAATCAGCCAAAATAAGCAAATGCATATGCAAATATGCATTTACATACCCGGTCTCTACTTATTACTATTTTGAAACACTTAAATGCAGTATCTAACAGGATATTCACCTATTTTGCTGCTAAATTGAATTATTAGTCTCCCGGCTAGTGACATCGTTGCATACACACAGACGTGATCATAATACGTATTACTGTTATACCCTTTTCTGGCTAGCCTGTGTCAGTGACTTCTATTATATTGCCTAAATTCTAGTCTGGCTTTGAATAAAATTGACGTGATAAGAATGTAGCAGCCAGTATAGAACCAGTGTGAAATATAAATTTTGGTGCCATATTTTTGATAATTTTTGATTTGAAATAAAATATCACAATCTTTGTTTGTTAGATTCCCAACTTTTGGGACACGTTAACTTAGCTTAGCTTTCATTCGCTTAAATAATGTAGCGTGGGGGTTTTAATAAGCTCCCAAAATTTCTGTCACCCTGAGAACTTTAAGGGGGCGACAGAAGGGTCATGAGGGACGTATGCCCGTAAATCATCACACTGGCCAAGCGAATTGGCGAGAGGTTTCTATTTCAATGTTAGCCTAATTTATTATTAAGTTCAAGTATCATAATTATTTTTCCAACTATTTTTAGTGATAACCTATTCTAGATATTATTTTTCCTATTAAAATAAAAAAAAACAATGCGCGTAACGTAATACTACCAAACATCATATTAATATTTTCACTATCAAACCGTTTAACAACAACCGTGTACATAATACAACATAATGACCCGTGGTAGTCAAGCTGAACAGTAGCAAAAGATGGACATCACTACAAAATCTGGTTTCTAAAAACTCGTAAGGTCACCGTACTACCGTCGAGATTTTTTTAAATCTAAGCAGGCAATGGTCAACCACGCTTAGCATGCGCTGCGTGTACGCATCCCGTTACACTGTTTTTGCGATCGTCAAGATACTGCTATTTTGATTTATACTGTTGTCCCGCTCGCACACGCGCACAAAGGCAATGCGTAATCTTGGTAGATATGAGATAGATATCTAGAGATAACCATCGCAATAAAAATGAGATGTCGCTTTAATGGTCTTGGTGAGGAGATTCTGTCATTCCATACGTAGACGTTATGAGTCTTTGTAAAGTTTGTGTTTGAAATGGGAACTGAATACTGATGACCATAGATATACAAAAAGGTTTAAAGTGGATAGATAAAGTACCTAAAGCAGATTTCGATGCAGCGTGTACCGACCACCGAATAAATATACTTTAACAGCTGGATGATTTATAATAATCGTCCATAAATCCAGGACTTTTGTTTATTTGTAGTAAAGAACCCGCACTCAGTAAAGTAAGCAAGAACAAGTAAGCACCTGTCACGAGCGGGAAGATCAGCCAAGACTGGTCGGAGAAGTGATTTGTATGAAATCGTCGATCAACGACCACTTTACTAGACCCCTCTGATTATATGAACCTTAATATGTGGCGTGTAGTAAAGTAGTCAGTGTTCAACGATTTCATACGAATCAATGACCGAAATTCTTCCGGCTAATGGCTAATTTAACTGTAGGTTCTCTGGTGACAATAATAAATAGGAGTCCCGACTCCTTCAACTTGATAATGGCATTCTTAATAATTTAAAATTATTCACTTCAGCTACTCATTTAGTATTTCTTTTCTGCTCGTTTAAAATACACGCCTTTTCAAAGTGCATGCGCCCATAACAATTTACTAAAGTGTATATTACTTCAGTTAATTAACACACGACTAACAAATCGTATCAATTTCTGTCATATCAATTAAGATAGGTTGACATTTATAAATAGTCGCTGCAGGATCGAGGTCGGTCGGTGACGGTAGACCTTTATCCTCACAGTGCACACGTCATTTTACATTATATTGATACAG
Organism: Sesia bembeciformis; assembly: GCA_943735995.1. Taxonomy (NCBI): domain Eukaryota; kingdom Metazoa; phylum Arthropoda; class Insecta; order Lepidoptera; family Sesiidae; genus Sesia; species Sesia bembeciformis. The sequence goes on from OX031044.1 coordinate 12,928,286, forward strand.
ATAAACATTATACAGTCTTTTTGCAGTAACTGTAAAAGCGCGGCGAATAAAATAAAAATAGGTTGTACCTAAAAATGGATGTAAAAATAATTTTGATACTTGAATTCAATAATAAAAATTATCCTAGCATTGAATTGAAGTATCAAAATTATTCTTCCAACTATCTTAATGATAATATATAAATTATTTTGAATTTGCTGTGCTTTTCCAATTTCAACTTTCATTTAACTCCTAGTTTACACGCAGCCGGCTCCCAGGGCAGTCAGCTGTTAAGTAGGCAGCGCGAGTATGTAAACATGTCCTTCGCTCTGACACTTCTCTGGCCATTGCCGATGCCCTACGCTCACGCCGTTGGTGGTTTTTACATACTGCCCTCAGGCTCACATGCCGTCCATACATAAGTACTTACGTTTTATTGTGATGAATTACTACCATCCAACATAGCCTCCTGCGATGACATCTTTTTGCTATTTTATTTACGCTGCAGCAATTTCTACGTCCTCCATTGGAGGTTGAATATGAAAGAAGTATGGGGCGGCAATGTAAACACTCACTCGCTTCAACACTGCCACAGAAATATTTTATGACCTAAATGGGGCAGTGCGAGGAGCGGCAATGGCAGTATGTAAACCAAGAATATATCATGGATTCTAAAGAATAGTTTTTTTTTTATAGACAGGTGGTAGCCGAGATTCACCCGGTGGTAAATTTAGATACATAGTACTGAGTTTTTACTTTAGTATGGAATATAAAAAATATATATCTATATTCCATATTCCTCCTTTTAAAAAACATCTGATGTATGTGTATCCATCAATCCGCACTGGACCTACACGGTGCATTATAACCCGAAACGCTTAGAGATTTACTAAGTCCGTGCTCTACAGTGCAAGTGGTACGTTAAAAAGGCTGACAAAAATCAACCCGAGTGAAGCCGCGGGGCAACAGTAGTCATCATTATAACCAATACGCCACAGTTTCTTACATTAGCTCCTATTGTCCAAACTACTCTCTGATATTAATGTTCTCAATAAATATCTTCAACATAATTAGAATCCCCATAAACAGTCAAAAGGAGCAAATCATAAGCCTTTTCCGATAACCTATAAATTCCCATTACATAAATACACAAATAGGGCCTCTACCGATTTCTCCTGTTAACCCTTTAGTCCTAGAGACAATGACCTAAACAAGCTTGGTGATTAACTTAAACCTTATGGTGATAGCAATAAGGATTAGGTGGACTATTGTATAGAACTGTACATTTCGCCGTTATCTGCCCGCTGTGTGTCGCAAGCATAGAAAGTGTCCCATAACTAGGGCGACCATAGCTTAAAATTTGAGGAAACTGTATCAATTGATAGAAGTTCAGAAAGTTAGTAGAACTGATTGAAAACCGTGCAGACTTCTTCTTACTACGCAAAGGTTGCCTGGAAGAAATTGCTTTTGCGATACGGTCGCCGATTGTACTTCTAATATTTTTGTGTTTCTCTTCTGTATGTTTTAGTGTACAAAAACGTATATCTACCTACTTATCTGTCTAAAATGGTAACTTACTGATTCCGGTCACAGACTATACGAGTACATTACAAAAATATTATTTTTTATACGTATTTATTTGTGGGATAAAACTTCTCATCTCCTTTTAAGTGTCGTCAATGTCAATGTCACAGACTATACGAGTACATTACAAAATTATTATTATACGTATTTATTTATGGGATAAAATTTCTCGTCTCCCTTTTAACGTCGTCAATGCTAATAAGTAATTTAAAATTTTAAAATATTAGGTGTGATGTTGTTAATCCAGATATTTATCTAAATTGAAATCTTTTAATTTATAATATGTAACTGACCAGTATTACTGTGTGAACATCCGTTGCGGTCATCTTAATTAAATTAATGTTCGATGCAGGAAGAGTTTTGATGTTTGGGCCGTAATCCATCACGTGCATTGATAGATACGAGTACACATACAATTTCTTTTTTAATTTCTCGAGTATGCGAGTTTTCTCACGATGTCTTTCCTCACTGCCGAGCTTCTAAACTTCCAAGTACGAGTTTACTACGAGGGGATATTTGTACTGCTACTTGTAAACAATTTTGGCAATTAATTACAATCGCAAATATACTACGGTCTTCTATAAATAAATTTGCGAATATCCTACAAATATACGAAATTCATACAATCCCTACCCTGTTGTCATTAGCACGCGTTATAGATCGCTCGTGCTCGCTTGTCACATTGTGTTAGGGTTCAATGTGTCGTGAATAGATAATATATCACGTGATCAATTGCTTTGTAAATGGGACCCAGATCTGTGGTAGTGATAATTCAGCTCTATTAGGGGCATTGATATTTTTTTCCCGTTTGGAAATATATACCAAGGGTTACCCGACACCGACATGCACATATGTATGTCTTACATGTATCAGAGAGAATTTGTCAAAATTATTTTCGCGATATTCAGAAACAGAAGTTACTTTCTCCGCTGATTCAGCGACTCTAAGAGGACCTTGGCCTCAGCAACCTAAAGACGCACAGCTTTACGAATTTCTAACTGTGCTCTTCCCGAAGATGTCGTAAAAGGCGACTAAGGGTATGTATCACAAGCTTTCGTAAGCTTTGTCATCACAAAGCCGCTATCAGAAGCCCTGAACAAACTACACCACGTCTAAAAAAGAGTAGACTCGCGAACCCACTTAGCCAGCGTAACGGTGTAAGACCATACGTCCCTCTTGCACGAGACATTGTGCATGGGAAGGCCCATTGTCCGCCAGTGGACGATAAAAGGGCTGATTATGGTTATTCGGCTCGGACACTAGCTCATTCATCCAACAAAGGTTTGGCAGAAGTATTTTGATTTTTTTAAAATCTTAACACTAAATTTTTATCGCGATACTGATATGTTTATCAGATATCACTTTATCATGTGAGTCATTTCTAAAACTCCAACACGTTTGAAAACACAATTGAACAATAACTTCACTTTATATTCTTACTAAAGTCTAAATGGGAAATTTTATTTGATGCCAAATAACTTTTCAACAAATTAGCGAATTGGTACCAATTTTTGCATACGTATGACTGTTTAACGCATAGGGTATTTACACGCAGTTTTCACACGTAAATTAAAAATAATTAAATGAAAAATATATATTGTGCAACTATTATCTTTACTGAAGACCACCGCCCCGCCCCGCACTAATAAAGCCTTTCTGGATTAAAAAATGAAAAACCTTTTACTGTAAAATGAACACAATATAAATACCATACCGTCACTGTATATTTCTAAGGCTGTATATAAATATCCTATAGGTAAATAAATAAATAAATTATACTGTTTATGGGTATTTATCTCTTCCCGTGGGAGGTCTATGTGATAACAAAGCCGTTATTACAAGCTCTGAGGAACTACACCACCTTTTATAGAGTGGACTCGCCAATCCATTTGGCCAGCGTGGCATTTTAAGACCATATATTCCTCATGCACAAGACAATGTGCATGGGGAGATGATTCAAGATTTTTTTCAACGTTTACATACAGGTCTTATGATAAGTTATACAAGCCTCATGCGTTTTGCGAGATAACTGGCGTGCAAATGTTTTGTATGTTGTTTGTTTTATGTGTCACCAGCGACCCGCCCTCGCTTCGCTTCGGTTTACAAGTATTTTTTTTTTCCAAAATTTCAAAATAAAACATAGCCTATATTAGACACTATATTAGATAATGAAGCTTCCCATTTGTGAAAGAATTTTTTAAATCGGTTCAGTAGTTCCAGAGATTACCCCCAACATACCTACAAACACAATTTTACCTATTTATTATATTAGTATATTAGATAAATATAAAAACTATTGTACCGATTTTAATAATTGTTACATTTTTAGGAAGCTTCACTAATGCAAATGAAACAGGCTGTGTTTGGGTTCTCTAGCAGATCACAATATTTTTAAAATTAGTAACTGCGATTTTTCGAAGAAAAAAAAGTCTGGCGTAAAATCCGCGCGAAGCCGCGTGCAGCAGCTAGGGTTAATATATAATTTATGAAAACAATAGCCTTGACTAAACAATTGGCTAATAAACTTTAATTACAGTAAAACGTAACTGTAGTTTTAGTATCTAATATTACAACAGTATTTGTAACATTTATTCACTCGGAATTCTATGATAATATTGGAACGAAATTAAATTTATTTAATAAAATTGAATGACTTTTATACCATGCATTCTAATCTACGAGTTGTTATTATAATAATACTAGCGACCCGCCCTCGCTTCGCTTCGGTTTTTTTTTTTTTTATTAAAATTTCAAAATAGAATATAGTCTTATATAAGACACGGATAATGTAGCTTCCTATTTGTGAAAGAATTTTTGAAATCGGTTCAGTAGTTCCAGAGATTACCCCCAACATCAAACAAACACACAATTTTACCTCTTTATTATATTAGTATAGACTCTATATTGTATTGTACTAAATTGTACTTGTATAATATATAATAGTATAATGTATATTATACATACACTTGTATACTTGTACACTTGTATACTTGTATATTGTATAATGTATATATGTAATGTATATACAAGTACAATGTAGTTGTATGTAAATAATTACACGGACTTTTCTTTTTTATAACAAATGCAGTTAAAAATCACAGACCTCCCACTGGGGGGTTGTTGTGGGCCCATACATCTCGAACCGGATTTCCTCATTATGTTTTTCTTCGATGCAGAAATAGTGACAATTTAAAAAAATCCGTACTACTAAAAAATTATGCAACAGACAATACAATACACAATAAATTACAATATACAATACTAATGTATTTGCGAAATATCCCCATGGTCCTTGTCGATTTAATAAGACATAACAATATATCTAAAATACTTGACTTTGACCCTTAGATCCTAAAAGCGGAAAATGTCAAAATATTTTTCGTCGTGTTGAAACACGTGACATAACTGTCGTGCTTGACATATTGGGTCGCAGACGGCATTCGTGAATCTGTTTCTTCCAACGAACTATCAAATTTTAACTAGGTATTTTTACTTAATGCAAATAAAATTCGTGTATTTTTAGTATGCCTGTGAAATACACACAATTATCTATAATTTACTACATTTTTTTTTGCTTTTTAAAAGGCATTTTCGCTTGGCACGTAAATCTATTAAGTTCCATGTACACTAACTACTACGGCTGACATTCGTAGTACTGGAGTCGCCTATGTTTATTTTTTATCTGTCCCGTCGCTGACTCCGTACGGTAAAAACCTCAGTCTCGAGCGCGACGCGCGACGTTGCGTACGCCTTTTACACTAACCGCTATTCGTTAAATACCACGTTATTGCCAAAGTGCTATTGCTACATCGGCCGTGGAATTCTAATATTCTGGTAATTAACGCACTTCTATATTGTTTTGTGAACGTTACATAAGTGATTGTTTTAGTGTATTTTTGTGAGATCAGCGGAATATTTGGATGTGAGATAAGATAACGTGATCGAGTAACTTGGATGTTTGATTGACTTGCATTCTCGTTTTTATTGCACAACCTGCTTTAATGCTTTAACAGTAAACGACTATTATTCAATAACGAATTACGCATACGGTTGTTATCTAAGAAACTGCATTCTAAATCTTCTCTTCTATTGACTATTTAGGTCATTCTTTACATAAAAAAAATAAAATTACCTGCATAAGTTTTTTGCTTTTAAATAATTTACTTTCTTGCGCAACAAACTATTCTCAGGTTTACTAACTTTATTTTTTATATTTTTTCCAAGTTCGCTTTCTTTTAAGGCCATGTTCTGAAACGTAAGAAGTTTGCAATCTATTCATGCTTCACCTCTTTCTGTATTATTCAGATAAAAAAAAGATACGGTCAAAGAACGAATTTCACAGTTTCGCATATTTTATAACGCAATGACCTCAAATCACAGTACCTACATAAGAATCATATTTTGAAATTAATTAAAGTAAATAGATCTCATTATTTAATACCCAAGAAGTATTTAAAATCTTCGCTTCAAATATTCATTATTATTTTTTCTTTCCAACAATGTTGGGGCGTTAATTAAAACCTAGTTACCTAGTTAGCCCTCATGATTTGAATAAATGATTATTTATTTAATAATCAGTCCTTAATATTCGTCAGTATTTATTTAACAAAATCTCCTTTACTTTGAAAGTAGGCGTTTTATTTTATTTTCACAAAAAAATTGGAACATTCATTAAAAACTAGATAACATTCATTTAAGTAAATGGTTATTATGACGATGTGTTAGTGATTTTTCAAATTCTCTTTCACTTCCCAATATTTTTTCTTTCCTAAAGCGTTATGTAACATTAATTAAAAACTAGACTACCCTTATGATTTAATTTAATTATTATTACTAAATACACCGTACTCAATTATTCTTTAAAAAAAATACTTCAAAACTTCACCATCTTTTTTTTATTTCCAGGTAATAGTGTCGCGTAAAATGGACCGCGCCGTCGAACAGTGAAGTGCAAGTGTTAATAATAACCCGTTAATGGTAACGCGTTAATAGCAGTTATGATGTGAAACAGTTGTGTTGTGACAATGCCGTCAGACAGTGGATCCGCGTGGTCGCCTCCGGCGTCCACGAGCGAGAGGAGGTTGAGTAACTCTTCAGATGGCAGCGCCGGCAGTGGATACTCTAAAGCTGTAAGTGTTTTTAACTGTTTAATAAATAATTGACCACGTTAAAGAGGTATTGATATCTAGTTTTTTTTACCTATATTTGCTGTAATCTTCGTATGACAGTGGATGGTATTCATCTGTGTTTTGTTTTATAACATTAACTACAAGCTTGTAAGGGCGGCGGCGCGCCCGCATAACCCCTGGTGTAGCAGGTGTTCATAGGCTGCGGTAACACTTACCATCACGTGGGACCGCTTGCTTTGAAACTTAAGTACTACATTCCAACGTAGTAACATACTACGTTGGAATGTTCCATTTTCAAGACACATATAGAAAGAAAAGAAAGAAAGAAAACCATTTATTTGTACACACAAAACACCATATATATTACATAAAATTTAACATACACCACGGATAAGAGATAGTGCAGTGTAATTATTGTGTCGACAAAAAGGCCTGTAGCTCAGCATATGCTTCAACACCAGAGGGTTACAGCGCTGATTTTCAGCTGTAATCTAAAATTAATTAAATTTTATTAAATAATTTATTTTATTAATAAAATTTTAAAGAATTCCAAAGCTACTGAACACAGAACACTATTACACTCTAACGTGGCTGCCCTAGAGTGCTTGTATGACATATTTATTATGTATTCTCGAAATCGATGATTATAATTAAAACAGTGATTTAAAATAAATATGTACATTCAAAAACAATGTCATCATTAAGATGTAAACACATAAATAATTACTAAATTTATACAATATATCAGTCAGTCATTTTACTTACGTTAAACCCATTGTGTATAAAAAATGCATAAGGGTAAGATTTTCGTCGTTTTAAGATTCTGGCGAAACAGAAACGTGCTCTGACATCTTAATGTTTAAGATGAGACAATCAAAATTGCTTCTTTTTTACAGATTTCACTAAAACCGACAATAATATTTCTTTTCTCATATTATATAATATCACAACTGTCCTTTGTTCAGATATAAAGATATCTTAAAACTCACGGACTCATTAACCCAAATCTATCTATTAGATTAATCTATTAGTTAGACGAAACCTGCGGCATGTTGTAGGCTTGTAATCATTCCTCAGTTTTTGTTCTACTCGTTTGCACGGTATTCGTAGTTGAATAGCTGAAGTGACGACGGGGAATTAAAAATCATTTTTTTTTATGTTAACCTTCTTACGTTTAATTCACAACACTAAACTAGGTTTGAACTTTCGCTGCTATGTTCTTCTTTTTAATGGCTTTGTTGCTTTCTGAGAAGCACAATTATGCCAAGCAAATCACGTTTCAACGGAGAATCTGGTCAATGGGAGCTATGAACAAAGATGTGAAACAGTTCCTTATTTAATGATTATTTCAGTAGTTTTAAAAACATTTGTGGTTTTTCGTAAAAATTGTAATTTGAAAAGCATGTTAGCAACACTCATGTGTATATAGATATACACACTCACGTGACCTGGCTTATACCTGTCAAATTTCTTAAACGATTATTGTTTTTTTATTTCTATGGTTCATATTGACGATTATTGACATGTTTTATTATTTTGTAAAAATAAATACCTAAAAAAATCATATTAAAAGAAAATAATGTTATGTTAATTTATAATGTACATTATTATTATATATATTTAAAACGAGAAGATAACAAGAGAAACAAAAAATGTCACCGATATGATTCAAAATCTTACACTTATCACAAGCATATATACTTAATATAATTAATATCACTATGTCTTACATTTATATTACGTACTAGCTGTGCCCGGCAATTTTTTTGCACATAATATATAGCCTATGACCATCTGGAATAATGTACCTTTCAAATGGTGAAAGAATTTTTCAAATAGGTGCAGTGGTTCCGGAGATTACCCTCCACATACACACAAACTCACAAAATTCGCACTCTCTCTTTATTATATTAGTATAGAAGTATAGATTTCAACATAACGTGGCTCATTGCTATAGCTCATAAGGGCTCAAAAATCAAAAAGTATACACAAAATGTATCCGCCTATGCACCAACAAAAAGTATAACAACAAGCGTGAATATAACAAAACAAACTGTGAGCTGTAATTCTACAGCACTGAATACTGATAAAAAATGATAAGAAAGCGATAATCACGATGACACTAATGATAATGACTGATAACAAATGATCAGCATGTGATCGATTGACGTGCAAGTAGCTGTAACAGCTTGATTAATACGCCGTATTGCGGATTAGTCATCAGGTCGTCAGTCAGACTGAGAAATCATCAACCAGGTGGTATCGAAGGTGACATGACGAATTGATGATGTAACCTATAATTAGTAATAAGTATTTATTGTGAAATAATTAACTACGTTATAAAATGCTTCCAAAAATAAAAATTAATTATAAAATAATAATAATAATAATAATTTATTAATTTCCAATTATAAAATAATGATTTATTAATGACGCAAAAAATTATAATTTTATTTTTGTTTTTATTTAGAACTATCCGAGCCGACAGACGTTGTGCTGTCCAAATTTTAATAATAATACAATAATTTCAATAAGTTCATACAAAAATCCCATAGAAAAAAGCACTTTCAGTTTTTCCCGAATTTTCCAATTTTTTGGGGCAACTTTCTCAATATCCTTTTCCCTAAAAACTTTATTCAGACTATTACGAACATTAAAAAAAAAACAAATCGGTGCAGCCGTTCTCAAGTGATGCGCTTACCAACAGATAGATAAACAGCGGTAATTTAATTTTCGATCGTGTGGTGTGGGCCGGCTTTAGAAGAGCACTACCCCATCTCCTCCCGCCGGTGTCGTAAAAAGCGACTAAGGGATAACAAAGTCGCTACCACAAGCCCCGATGAACTACACCACCTCTAAAAGAGTGGACTCGCCAACCCGCTCGGCATGAGGCAGCAGGAGGTCCGTGTATAGCAGTGTACTCGTTAAATAAAAAGTTAACTATGGGTGATACTACAAAATGCAATTCGGAACGGTTTTATAGCCAAATACAATAGTGATGTCATCAACCAACAGCAGAAAGGCCTGCTATAAAAAATAAAATAAATCCGCACTGGATTAAAATCAACCGTTTGCAGCAGATTAAAGCAAAATCAAGCGCGCTTTTTAAGGGCTGTCGCAAAACCGACAAATCAAACACCGTCACGTTCGGATAAGCCTTAAAATTGGCATTTTGTAACCTGTTAACCGAAATTTGTAATTTGCACTTGATTAGTAACGGGCTGACTAAACAAATATTAGAACGTCACACGCAAACAAAATGAAAAAAAAACGGAATTGTCCGCGCGCGCTGGTGCGGAAAGAAAAACTGTAATGCTTTCACTTTTGTTGAAAAGTTACGTTGTTAGCGACCTAAGTTTATCTGGTAATGAAACAGCCCGTGAGGTGTCGCCTGGCTTTATAACACCGCCCCTTCTTTTCCCGTGGGTATCATAAAATGCGACTAAGAGTTAACAAAGCTGCTATCCACAAGCCCCTAGGAACTACACCATCACTGAGGACTCACCAATCCGCTTGGCATGCGTGGCGTTTATCAGGCCACATCCCTCATGCATGAGAATGAGAAATGTTAGGTAAAATCATTTGTGGTTTTTGGTTTCTGCACTGCAGAAATCTTTGCTTACAGAACTTACAGTAAATTACAGTGCAAACTAGATTTAAAGCTAAGTTGACTAAACATATAAAACATCATAACATAGCCGTGCCCATATATAGATTTTTTTTTAAATAATACTTTGCAATTTAAAGTAGGAATGATAAAGAACCTTTTTTTCTGTCTATCTGAAAGCGCATCACGCAAACATAAAATTTAATAAAACATGGCATAGTTATGGCTTCTGACCTGAGTGAACATTTAAGGTACTTTTTATCTAGTTCCATTATATGAAGTACGCACGGAAATCAAAGCTAACCACTCATACTTTACCTCCTAACACTCACGAAGTCGCAGGCACTGCTAGTAATACACCATAAATCGCTAATTGTATATCTAACCATTTTTTGTATATCTAAATTATAGTTATATCTATGCCCGTTATTGAAGTGGGCCCATGTAGTGACTACCCCACTTTGCGTAACTGCAATGTCTTAATAATAATAATAATATATAAATTTACATTGACATTCTTAGTAATTAAAAATTGTTTACTTCAGTTATTAAAAAAAATACGAGTAGTTCGCTGGTGATGATATCGGCCCGTTTAGTATTAGGCAAATTCTTCGTCCTCGATAGGAACGACCCTCCCCGTTGTCGTCGTCGTCCTCGGCCCGTCTTAGACGACCCCGACGACCCGATTACTGCTGCCAATGCGGTTCTTACACTACACTCACAGGCTTCACACATACACTGTTTCCACCGGCGAAGACGAGAACGTCACTCTCGCTACACCGTGAACCCGAACCGGCCTTCAACCAACACTTTTACCAGGTATCTGCACGTGCCTGGACGATTCTCACCGACACGCGATCCCGCGGTACCCTCCAAAAGCAACGCCCTAAGCCGAAGTCCGTTTCTTCCGCCGGTCTGCCGGCGGGGGAGCCCTTAGGCTCGTTGCTACACACGCACTTTGCTCCTGGCTGAGCGCCTTCTGCGGTCGCCCTAAACCATACATATCTCTTGAAAGGCCATTAAGATCTTAAGTATTTAGACATTCCGAAATAAAATACAAATTCTTCCATGGATCTGGCATACGAAATGTGAACTGTGATTAATGAAATGTATTTTTCGTGCACTTTCCGCTTCATTTCAACATAATACAAATTGCATGGAACAGATTTACATTGTTGTCTTTGCCTGTGTATTGAAAAAACCCAAGATGAGTAATATTGTATTTAAGCATGCAGTCCTACTCGTCTCCGTTTTGGCGCGACCTTCAAATTTTACTGACTGACTCTGACTCAAACTCACAGACGGTTACGCAACAGCGATTGACATGAATTTGGATTTTTCAAACTTATTTTATAGGTATTTGATTACACAGCCGGCAGTACATAAGACTTGCTGCGCGTAGACTTTAAAGTATATGTAGTTAGCTTGGTTCCCGTGGGATCTTTATAACTGCTCCGGATAAAAAGTACCCTAATTGTTAATTACAATTTTCATTACAATCCGTCCTGTGGTTTTTTAATTATGCGCGTTCGGGCGGACATTCTGATGTATAAACAGACTGACAAAAATTCCAATAATTGTTTTGGGACGATTTTTATTGTATTTATGTAGGTATTATTTTATAGTTACTCATATTATAGTTTATTTTATTACTCAATTTATTTTGTGGTTAGCAAAAGTACCGATTACGTATTCTGACGTACCTACGCGTAATTGTTTTTGCTGTGCAACAAGGATGCTAGGAAATTAAACGAAAGGACAGTTTAAAAAGTAATTATGCAAAATAATTAGTTTTTAAATGTCACTGTATGTTGTATGCTTTTTCACTTTTTAATGGTTTTGTTGTAAATTAACACATATATTGTTAGTTATGGGTCGCTAAAGGTATTTACAATCTAAATGTAGCTTTCAGTGAAGGTTTTTCTTATTTTATTGTTTCGGTTATGCAGAAGTTCAAACAATTGAATTATTTAGAATATTTAAGGATTTGATTAGGTACTAATTTAAGTTAGTTTTTTTCCCCTCCTCATTTTCACAACCCTTTCTCCCAATCCATTCCTTAATCAGCGCATCTGTGGGCGTGCCAACGTTTGTAATTCTGGACTGATGTCGGCATGTATCGCGGATATCTTTGGACGACAGTATCCACTTACCATCAGGTGGACTGTACGCTCGTCCGCCGCCTTTCTTTCTATAACATTTAAGTTAGTCCAGAGACACGTACAAAGACAAACACACCACCCAGATAATTTTTTAATGGGTTATCGATACCGTAGTATATTAAAACAATCGATAAAAATCTCCCACAATAATCACTATAATATGTCTTACTTTTTTGGTACCTATTTGAAACTGATAAATATATTTTTCCCATAATTAATAATTCCCATAATATCTTTGTTGTTGAATGGGTCTACGTATTTTTCTGGTCTTAACTGCAGTGTGCTTCTGTAAACAGAAAAACAAAACAAAATAATTGCAGAAAAAAAGGTCGCACAACTCGAAATCGTATCATGTACAAACACATCGCTCTAATTGAGGATGTTTCCAATCAATCTAAATTACCATATCCTTTCACAATTCTCACGGTTAATACTTCATCGATACGATCATCTACACCTACCTACGGTACATTGGCTTTAAAATGAATGAATGAGTCATAAACTTTGAATGACGAGTCCACCTCTAAAAGTAGAGGTGGTGCAGTTCCTCAGTGGTTGTGGCAGCGGCTTTCCCTTGGTCATCTTCAAGAGTCATCGGCACCCACGGGAAGAGATGGAGTATTCTAAACCCGGCCGACAACACACGACCACGACCATTGGTTTAAAGATAGATATTTGTTTTTATCATTAGAGGACGAAGACACTCTGACAGGACTTCCAGCTTCTTCGACTAACTGAAAACATTTTCCATTTGGATATGCTTTCAATTTAGTTGAAAATTGAAATTACTGTGTTGAAAATATTGGTTGTTACTAAACTGTTGAAATTTGAACTAAACTATTACTGTGTTGAAAATATTGAAACAGACATTACTAAATCTATGGTTTTACGAGTACACACCTAAGTATTGGTTTTAATTTTAAAAGTATTGATTCGATTGACCTTGATTTTAAAAAGAATGGGCTGACCATTCGCGCAATATTTTGACCTTCAGAAAGATAACCCCCGACCCACGTGTTCCGTGAACGGCGCGATGGTCTTAGGTGAAAGTGTTATGATCAAATCTGGGGTCAAGAGGCGACCTAAATTGTTATCGTCGTTGAACACAATAATTGTTATGTAAATACCACTATCAAATGCCACAAAATTTCGCATTTGATCGAAAGTTAAAAATATTCAATTACAAGAGTACGTAGAACTTTGTTGGAAGTATTGGGCAGCGGATGTTGATACGTCCACAGCTGGACAAAGGGCTATCTATGCACAAGACAATGTGCGAGTTGGCCAGTCCACTTTTTTAGAGGTGGTTTAATTCCTCAAGGCTTATGGTAGCGTGTTTCTTATTCCTTTAGTCTACCCACGGGAAGAGATTGAACGGTACCATTCTGAAACGACCTGGACCAGATGTACAGGTACAAATTTATGAAAAATCTATTTCCTAATTTAAGATAGGTACTTACATATTTTTTTGTAATATCAAATCTGTAAAAAGGTCTTTTTGTCGGGAACTGAAGTAAAGTTTTTGTTTGATTATTATTCAAAATGTGTATTGTATTGTACATTTTGTGGTTTAATAGTAACAGTTTGTTAAAATTCAAAGTGTTTTTTGTGATAATCAAATAAAAGTATTGGACTGCGCTTTCCGTATGCTTCCAAGGAGTCCTCTTCTGTCCTCAGTAAACTACTATCGCTTTACTGAGTGACTCCTAACTTACTTCCACGGGACTGGACATTGACAGGATGGATACGTTTTAGACTTTGAAATTATTCATTGGGAAGCAAAACTTAACACTGGCAGAATGTGCTAATTGCACCATTGCCACATACCAAAAAAAAATCTATAAAAATCTTGGTTACACGACGTTTGTTAATGTGATCGACCGGATACTTAACACTGGTGAGGCCGTCAAGTAGCTGACTATAAATAGCCGTACGGTATTCCTTACCTTTCGCCACAAAATCGTCGCCAATCAAGGGCATCACTTTATTTATCGACTCGTTAACTACTTTATTTGCCTCACAATTTGTTCATCTGTTTTAATTGATGGAAATTTCAAGGCGAAATCTATGATTAACTGTTAAACAGTCTGAAGAATGTTCATGTTTTTTAATTTTATAATTAACTGTATGTAGGTTTCATACTTTCAATATTCTCCGTATTGTTAATTGTGGATACCTACTATAATATATTGTGACGTATCAATAAACACTTTACAAATCAACAAAATAATAATCTAGTGTCTATACTAATATAATAAAGATGGAGTGCGAATTTTGTGAGTACTATCAATATAATTTTTCAAATAGATCCGGAACCACTGCATCTATTTGAAAAATTCTTTCACCAGTTGAAAGGTACATTATTCCAGATGGATATAGGCTATATGTTATGTGCAAAAAAATTGCCGGGCATGCAACGCGGTTTTTTTTTTTTTATGTACGATGGTAAGTGGATACTGTCGCCCATAGAAATCCGCGATACATGCCAACGCATGACAAACGTTCGCACGCCCCCGGATGAGCTGCCTACGTTTGGAGATATAGGAATGGATTTGGAGAAAGGGGTGGGAAAATGGGCAGGGATAGGATGGGATGGGAATGGGGTCTGGCACATCTCACTTACTACCGAAACACGTACGTACATTGGGGAAATACGATAAAGTGGGAAATGCAGTACATTTCAAGGTAGTCTTCTGTGATTTCAAGGTAGTTCAAGGTAGTCATTTCAAGGTAGCGTGTCCGGCACAGCTAGTTATATAAACAAACAATTATATAAACGTATAAAAAATACTTTCCTTTATCTCCGCTTTCTTCAGTACAAACTAGGCATGTTTCAAATAGCAATCACTATTTGATATACTTATAATACGAATAATTTGCCCCACTATTCGATTACGAATAGTACCTGATCTACTAAACACGCACTTGTAAAGTTAATATTTAAGTAGTTTTTAGTTCGATTTATAGTGCTATATGATGTTTTTAAGTTCAATCAGAAAGTACCCTTTTGGTTTAATGTAAATTTAGGTACCTACCTAACTTTAAATGAAATTGGAAAATTACTTAACAGTTGTATTATAAAATCAGCTGCGTAACTGATTTTCAAACGAACGTTTCATCTTAAATTTATTTTTATTTTGTAGAAAACCTCTTTTACTTACTATTCACATTGGACTTTAACTATTCGATTCGCATTCGAGTATTCATTTTAAAATGGTGAATACGACTACGAATACACGAGTACAAAATTGGCGAGTATTCGCCAAAATGAATGCGAATATTCTGAACAACCCTAGTTCAAACTGAACACATGTCGTTGTTTTTTGTAATTAATTGTTTGTTCAAACATTCGTTGTATATTGTAAATATGTTTATAATGTGTTTTTATAAACACTATATATAATGTTGGAATTTCGAAAACAAAACTGAATTGAGTTACTCTGAAAAGAGTGGAGTTTTTATTAATCACAATGTGGCAATACATTTTACATCAATTTAAAAGAACTTTACTAGGTACAAATCTTACCTGAAAAGAGAAACAACCTTTAAAGCTATTATTTCTTAAATTCCTTACAGTTTAAGTATTATTTCTTATACTTAGTTTTTCTTTACTTGCACTTGTCTGACAACATAACCTCTCCGTTAAACTTCTATCGTATCAATCATAGAGTAAACCATAGATTGGTACAAACTCTATAGAGCTACTACCATAGTTAACTCATGTGCGGAGAATTAAAATTTAATGAAGTGCGAAGATCTTCATTTACATGTTTACCAAATCAAAATGATTATTTATGGATTATATATGCAGCGTTGCCATGGCGATTACAAATATGTCCCCTACATTCCGTCTTTTGAGTCTTAGTAGATTGTAATCCGGATTACAATCTACCTATTTTCCAAGATTTCAACGAAATCGGTTGTCGTTCAATCGGTTCTTTTCAATGTGATTGAATAACAAACATCCAAAAAATCGCATTTTTAATCTAAGTGAGATATTCTTCACCCGATATGGATAGGGTTTAATGGATTGGAAGAATAGGAAGTATAATATGGTGTTATAACGATTCACTTCAAACGAGTTCCCAATGCGTGGGATTTCCGTCATAACTGCTTCTCTTCATATTTGCAATAGTATTTTTGTTTACATGCCTGCTCTAAATCGCTGTCTGGTTAGTGTTCAAGGTTAGAATATTATTTTCACATATGGTCAGCAACAGGTCACCGTATACCTATCGGTACCATAATATGGACTAGAATTGAATGGTTTTGGCTACATTAGCGTGTTGTTGACTGTAGATATTCAGACATTGAACACGTGGTGTGAACGGATAGGCTAAGACAATTTTATATTCTATACAAGTTGTTTTGTAGTTTATCGTACATATTTTCCAATCAAAATCGCCATAGCCCCTTTTCATTTTCTTCTCTGTTATTAATACCTGCAATGTATGAACCGCAAAATCCGAATATCAATGCTGGTCTTTTTCATCTGACGTGTAACCATTTTCACACAGACAATTTTTTCACCTATCAACTGTCTTTTGTTTTTCGTTACACGCACATTGAAAACGCACGCAGTGGATACTGAAAGGGGCGGTTGCATTGCATTCCATTTTAGGTCCACATTTCATCTGCAGAAGTAGTAGTTAATTAATTTTAAAACGACGGCGGACGTACTCAGAAAATTCAGGGTTGTCCCTGGACCGTGTCGGATTGTATGAACTGACAGGCCCTCATCCGGTTACCTTCCAATGATATCTCTTCAAATCTGTTTCCATAGCAACTTACAACAATACAACTCGCTCAACATCCTCGTTTCTGTGGCATTAATGTAATCAAATAATAATAAATTATTAAACAACGGCATACACAGTGACCCACACTAGGATCCCCTGTGTCCTGGGTCCAGAGACACATACAAATACGAAAACAACATGCAATACCCAAACCCGAACAAACACCTGTCTTTAAACAAATATTTCTTGACCGGAAATCGAACTCGGGACCTTTTGCACAGTAAGCAGGGTCATTACCAACTGGGCTAATAGTATCAGCCTATAACTACTGCAGAGCACAGGCCTCAAGTAAATCACTGGGGGGTTTCCGGGCGTGATTCACCACGCGGACCCATACATTTTGCCCATTGGTGGATCACATACTCCAGTTTTTTTTTTTATTTCTGTGTGAATCCGGATTTCCTCATGATGTTTTCCCTCAACCCCGAGCAAGTGTCATTTTTTTAGTTTTCTAAATTCACAAAATAGGCAATAAGAGCACCTACAAATTTGCTGACCTTCGCCATTTATTAGGCGGAGGGCTCATGCTGCAATCACACAATCTCCTCCTCATCCCGCGATTCTCCCAATCCCTTTCCCTAATCCTAAGATATGCTCCTAAAGCTCCAAAGTTAACCGGTCAGAATTTTCTTTGTTTAAATTGAGAAATCCATCTAAACATTGTTGCCCGGGAAAGTGCAAGGTTCGCAAAAGCCGATACTAATCTAGCTTTACACTCACACATCCATTTAAATCATTTTCAAAATCGTTTAACACCATTACACGAAAATGCTCTCGTTCGAATTTCATTGTTACAAAGAAAAGAGCGCCGCATAATTCAATAAAAAAGTGAATACCTTTTTTTTTTCGTTTTGGCTTTCGGAATTCGAATTTCAAATAAATGACGTTTTTAAAACGGTACCACTCAAATGAGTTCTCTTTCTGGAATTTGAGTATCTCAAAATTTACTTAAGTGGACCTATTTACTCTGTGAAACGAAATTTCAACAATTTAGATAAGTTTTCTCCCATGCTACCTACAACTATCGAAAAATTAAAATACAAATCTGTTGAAAATAAAAAAAAAATTATTGATTATTATTGTATGACATTTGTATGAATACAATACTCAAATGAAATAACATCATTTTCATCCGAATTATCGGAAATGTCAGTAACAGTAGGCCATCGGATTGACGTCATATTTGCGAAATACATGATCAAACTACAAATCCAGACAAACTTGTGTCGAGACATAATTACACATCGATATATAATCTGTCTGTGTTAACGATGTCTAATCTACCTAAATAGATTTAAGAGCAATGAGCAACAATATGGCACACCCACGTCTCTTATTTGCGTGCACCTGAGCCAGCGCCCGGCGTGACATTTCCATCGGCCTTCGATGTTATTCCACTGATCTTATGGATCGCCTTTTAGGTACCTAGCACTCGTAATTGCAGGTAAATATAATAATAACACAGGAACGACACCGTGTATACAGGTGTTAGTAGCATTGTGTGCGTTAATAGCAAACCGTTACTATGTAGTGTGCGCGTGAGATTTTTTAGGAAACCTGAACGCTGAGTGTGTCAAGCTTTGGATTTAACTAATAACAAAGATCAACACAGCGTACATGTCCGAATTCAAACCGTAGCACTTTCTTAGTAAACGAGAAAAAGTCATGTAGCTACTTGTGTAGCTGGGCATTATCAACAGCCAGTAGCACGCACTTGCAAGGTACCCGTATCCTTCTGTGCGAGTAACACGCAGGTGTATCACGTACCTAAGGGAGTATCGCTGTCCTGCTAATCTATTATAATCTGTAGCAACAATGCAACATACTACCAGTTATTGGATATGCACACTTATAATTATACCAGAACGGTTCATATTTATGTACACCTGACCGTTCGGCGCGGCATTTGACCGACCTTCGACGTCATTCGACGGATTTTATGCAAACGATAGGCAAATGCTAAGGGTCAGAATGGTTGTTAATTTAATTCTAATGGGTGTGTGGTAAATTGTATTATTTATGTATGACTACGCACAGTTTGTGGTCGCGACCTCGCTAGCATACGAACCTATTTTACCCGGTAAGGTGTCTCACACAATTTCTTATATATTTATATATATTTAAAACAGGTCAACTAATTTTGAAAAAAAAAAAGGTACTAAGATCTTCCAAATTTAAATACTCTACACAATAGCAAAAACTGCAGAAAGGTCCTATGAGAACTTCTAAACATTAGCGCGAACAACCAGACCCGTTTATGTAGAAAGAATGATTGTAAGCGAATTCTGTCACCCCAGAACATATGCGACACGTGCCGACATCAGCCAAAAATTGGCAACCTATATGCGATGTGCTGTCTAATTATTGTTTTAATATCCCTCTTAATTAAAAAAAAAAACATTGTAAATGTAATTTGAGATTCGTTATTAAAACATTATAAAACTGTCGTAAAGATAATTGTATTTTAGTTACACTGCTTGGTTTTATTCCGTCGAGAACAAAGCTAGAGTTGATCCGTGACCTTAATATTGTACATGATTGTAAGTGATAAGATTAAAAGATTTATAGTACCTACCTACTTATCTATACATATAAAGTGTCCTGACTGACTGACTCTTCAACGCCGAGCCGAAATCGCTGAAGCTTGAAACATGAAATTTGTACAGTAGCTTCCTTTTATGATGTAAACACTTAATATGAAAGGATTTCTCGAAATTGAAACCGTAAAGGCTCGCGCACATTATAGCCGCGTCGCGTCGCCCTGCAAAATTGCAACAACGCGCATTACCGACACAGCGGACCTCAGCTCAATGAGAACCAATTTCAATATTAGGAGATAAGCTTCTGTGAAAGAAGGCTCAAAAAAATAGAGATAAAAAAAAAATACTTCTGAAATAATAAATAAAATTATTCCTCATCGCAATCCTTTTGTAACAAAAACTGTATGTTTACCTTGAAGAGTTCCTTCTCGACATTTTTTGTTAGTTAACTGCATAGCAAATAACTCTCGAATTGCGTCCGTTAACTGCACCCGTCC
Organism: Sesia bembeciformis; assembly: GCA_943735995.1. Taxonomy (NCBI): domain Eukaryota; kingdom Metazoa; phylum Arthropoda; class Insecta; order Lepidoptera; family Sesiidae; genus Sesia; species Sesia bembeciformis. Next base: position 12,948,583 of record OX031044.1, read on the forward strand.
ACCGCACATTGAGGCGGGCCGCGTTGCAGCGCATAGCACAAGCGATCCGCCACAAGTGCGCTATGTTTATACAAAATGCATGAAAATGATTCAGGAGGATTTTTGCAATTATGTATTATGCTATACGGTGCGGCCCGTCATAATATGCACGAGCCTTTAAGGTATAAAACAGGGTGTCAAAGTGTGTATGGAAACAAATGTTCTAGTAACATGAAACTTTATATAAATATTGCACAATACAAATATTTTACAATACAGGTGTTTTATCAAAATTTTATCAAGTGTCTAAAATACAAGATGTCAAACGTTGTACTCGTACTTGACATCTGGTATTTGTTTAAATCCTCGCGAGTGCAACCGCGGGCAACAGTTAGTCCCCGAACTAAACATCTACCTCGAAGTTATCTTTCAAAAGGATGCTTCGATACCACTTTATGTCAACGCAACATAGTTATTACTTTTAGTTAATCACTAAGTATATAAGTAATTATTCTTTTTCTTGTACTAAATTGTAGAAATCTCTTTATTACAAATTTTTGATTTTCGCGTTTTTCACATATATATTAACGCGCTATTAAACGTGTCTGTTGAGGGTAGGTTTATCTTATTTATTATTACTGGACGTTTATTATTATTTATGAAACTTCGAGTAAAATAAGGTAAATATACTCGTTAAGATCCGTTAAATACATAAAAACTTCTATATTGTCATCGGCATGTGTGTATTGTGTATTATATATTTTATGTATACATATTGATTATATATTATATACCTATGTCTATGTTTAATGTCATGCTTTTGTATTCATGCATTTCTGTTTAACTAAAGATTGACTGGCAAGGAATACCATCACGATTTATTATTACTTTTTTAATAATAATAATATACATTATTATTAAAAATATATATTATTATTTTATTTAGATTTAGCAAATGTAAATAAAAATAATAAAAATGTAGGCTTCAGAAAACTATTTTCTCATTCAATTTTGACAAATTGTAATTCGTGTAACAAACGGTCACGCGAATGCCGATTTTCATGTACATTAAAATGCAATGAGTGTTGCTAGTTAGACACTCATAATGCGATTTTCTTTTTTTTACTGCAACACTGTAGGAAGGAAAGTTTGTATATTACATCACGCGTTCGAATGCATGTCACGCATTGTTTTGTAAGTTAATATTTTTTTTGTTACGTTTCTTAAAGGTCGGTATAGAGATATATCTGTAACATTAGAATAGTATTAGAATTAGAATACAATAATCCTAGATTTTTTAGGTAGAAAAAAAGCGGATAACAAATAAATGTATATTAATATAATGTCAACATATACTTAACTAAAATAAATTTTGTTTGAATTCGAAAAATTGAAAACAAATTTGCTAAAGACCACAAAATTGACAACTAAAATCATATATGAAATTCATGGTTTCAGACTTAGGGAAAGGTTAAAGGTTCGAACACACCCTGTATATATAGATATATACGAGTAGCGTCTCTATGTTCGCTATAATCTCGGATCTATTGGGTTGGTTTTGTTGCAATATTTATTGCTGTGTAGTGTGTTTATCCCACAAGGTTATAGCGTACTTCCTATCAAAATCGATCCAGTATTTTTGAAAATACGAATCTGTCTAGGTGTTGGTATATCGTAGGAACGTATAATGGAATACATATAAATAAATATTCATATAACCCGTTTAGACAGACTGACAGATTAGTATGATTTTTTTTAATTATTTGTTCCAAATAATTAATGACACATTCTGCACGTGTTTTCGTAATTCGCCATTTGCCCTCTCTGTCCCTCTCACATCTATACATTCCATTCAAAAATAAAAACCTCGATTTTTATATGTCTCATAAAACTATACAAGTTTCTACATATGTATCTATACTAATATAATAAAGAGGTGAAATTGTGTGTTTGTACGTATGTTGGGGGTAATCTCTGGAACTACTGAACCGATTTCAAAAATTCTTTCACAAATATGATGCTACATTATCCGTGTCTAATATAGGCTATATTTTATTTCGAAAAAAAAACTTATAAACTGAAGCGAAGCGAGCGCGGGTCGCTAGTGTTTTATATACATACATGTTTTTTCTTATATATATATATTGAACATGTTGTTTTCTTATACAAACAGCATATCAGCAAATTATTTATTACAGACCGTTGGACCAATCAACAAATTCTAATCATAAGATAGAATTTGCATATCCAACACCCATTAAGATGTTATCAGAAAACTAAATATTCTGTTATTGTGACACGAAAGTTAACATTAATGTTTTAAACATAATTTATTCAACCTAGATCTAGTTTTAAAATGACAATTAGTATTTCCGTCTTACCATTCTCCGATAGCCAATCAGGAAGTTTACAATACAATTGTCGCGACACGCACTTGACCTCAAAACAACTGGTTGCGAACCGGTCACCAAAATAATCCTTAAGCCGATTCTAGACTCACGCCGTGAAGCCCCGCGAACAGCCGTGAACGCGAATGTGGTTGGTTTTCGCAGACTTTTCGCGCGTTCACGGCTTGTTTCCCCATCGTAGTCGGTAAATTGAGTCCGTTGAGAGTTTGCGGGCGCCAAGCGCGACCGCTCTCCATATTCTCGCATCGGCAGCTGCGAGCAGATGTGTGTGTTGCACGATTTATTATTTCAAAATGAGTATCAATTGGAGTAGTGAGTTAGAGTTAAATTTTTTGGAATACTACCAATCTGAAACGATTTTATGCGATGCAAAATACAACAAAAATTTCCATCATTTTTTTAGCCAGAATTGGAATTAAAACCATATTATCGAGTTATAGAAAATACATGAGTATGGTAAAGGATTTCATACATTTGAGAGTTGGTGCCGCTGTAGTACCTACGTGAAAAAAAAAATATATTGAAAAGGTAATAATAATAATAAATTGGTTCTTATTATTGGTTTTAAAGAATCTTTTAGCGATGTTAAACACGTTAAGTTGCTATCAACTTACGTGTTTAACATCTCTAAAAGATGTTAATAATTGTTACTAATTGTCAATTTAAATTTATTATTGTAAAATATTATATGTACTTTATAATATAATATAAAATGATTGATAATAAAAATAAAACAACAAAAGATTAAACTCATACCTCAACCGCACTCCCGCGCTGTCGCGTACTATACTTACTGTAATGTCCATTTCGAACATACGCGTGAATACGAATGTGAACAATTGTGAGTGTATAGAGGATTTCTCTCTGTGACTTCACGGCCTGAGTCTAGAGTCGGCTTTATATCGTGTTCGAAACTACAATTGTAACAATAGAACTATTTACCAACCACTTTAACAGTCCAATCACACAAAACTAATCTTTATTTCTAATATAAATAGGAATGAAAGCGAAAGCGTTTCTATTTGTCATTTACTGTAAGATATTAGGTCCCTCATCAAACGTAACTCTATCGAAAGCTGAGGTCTTTCTAAATTGGACTGGTAATGTCATTGACTGACAAACGACGATCCCTGATTAAAAACAAGTTGTACGAAATGAGGAGTCTTCTCTAATTGTTTAGTTTCCATTATAAAAAGATCCACGATTGGAAGTAAGTTGATTGGTCACCGAGGTCCGCTTAGCCTGGAAAATTTAATGTCATTTTAATACGTGAAATCGTCTAGTTCTGATAGACGCCCATTGTCTTCCATATTTGGGACATCAAGATATTTGTTTGTATGGATTAAAATCGTTAATTTATTCCCGGTGATGTGATGACTGATTTAGATTGAGTTGTTTGCTAAAACGTATTCGATTAATTCTATATTTGACATTTTTATCTCGATACATTTATATATAACCTAATAACCTTGTAAACTTAACATACATAAATGAGACCTACTTGTTACATTCTAAGAATACTAATGTTTGCACGCGGCTTCGCCCGAATTGACTGGGATAAAACCTATCCTATGTATATAATGTTATTCAAGATGTACACCTACCTATGTCAGATATGGTCCTTGACTTGTTGACTTGTTGACGGTAACAAAGCAATAACATGAAGCACAAGTCCAAAAAATACTCTCAAAACGTTTCGAAAACTGGAAATCCCTGCCTTTTGAAACAGGGTTCAAATAGGCGTTTCATAAAGAAATTGAAAGGCACTACTCCCAAAAAATATCCCAAAAATTTACTCGACTTTTCACCTTTGTAGTTCAAACACAAGGTTCAAAGTTAAATCATGCAAGCAACACCGAAAATTTGCTCCAACATTATAACATAAATGATCAGTAACATCCATCCATTCACATACGCTTTAAAAGTAGGTTCTCGTCTTTTGTCGCAAGTACATTGCTGTTACACCTCCCATTTAGCGGTTCACCGTTGAAAAAAGCCGTAAGTAGGTTGCGATCTAGCCCAGTTTGGTGTTTGCCTCGCGCATGCGTGAATGACGTTGTCACAGTATTCAGAGGTGTTACATTGAGATCAGTGGATATATCTACTTCAGATTATGTTGTAAGGATTCTCTTAAGTTGATATGCTTGTTCTATTAATGCCGAGTGGTGGTAATTTGATACGTGGTGTCATCCAGCTTTAGCACCACCCCATCTTTTCACGTGAGTGTCGTGGCGACTAAGGGATATCACAGCCGCTACCACAAACGCTGGGGAACTACACCATCTCTAAGAGAATGCACTCGTCAACCCTCTTGGCCAGCGTGGCGTTTTAAGGCCATACATCCCTCATGCACAAGACCGCAAGAGTAGGCCGATGTCCAGCAGTGGACTATAATAGGGCTGGTTACGGTGGTAATCTGTCGTTTCCCCAAAGAAAGAATACTGACACATAGACTGATGTTTAAAACGAATTTGAAATTCAAAAATGGAACGCTGCTTTTTTCTCTGGTTTCTATTGATGGCCAGGTAGTTCTGAGAAGTAGGGAACGAAAGAGAACAACAATGAGAGACAATACTTGGAAGAGTATTATTATAGTAAGGGTTTCACTTAGGGGCTCTTAAGCCGTTATGATGTACATCAATGATGATGTCAACATAAATATGACGTTCAACTTATCTACACGAAACGAGGCCAGTTCGTGTCAAGAAATGTCACCAAAACTACCCATGACAATCAGATGTCATTAACCTTTAAACAATTTTTAAATCATTATCTATTTATTGATTAAAATAAATATTATTTAATCAACAACAGTCTTATCAAACCAATAAAGTAAAACGGGCGAGTCAACAGAAGCATAAAATTTAATTATCTAGCGATAAATGTAGAATAATTGGCATGTTTTAATTATTAATGTATGTAATTAATTATTTATCAACATTTCTGTAAAGTTCCTCTAACATGAACTTAGAAGGTTAATTTCCTATGACTATCTCATTTGTAACGGGCCAGTGCGGGCGGAACAATTTTTTTTATGGACGAAGGCGGCAGACGTGCATACAGTCCACCTGATGGTAAGTGGATACTGTCGCCAATAGACATCCGCGATACATGCCAACATTAGTCCAAAATGATAAATGTTGGCACGGCCCCTGGATGCCATGCCTACCTTTGGAGATATAGGAATGGATTTGGCGAAAGGGTTGGGAAAATGGGGAGGCATAGGATGGGAATGGGCTCTAGCACATCTCACTCACTACTGATACACGTACGTACATTAGGGAAATAAGATAAAGTAGGAAATGCAGTACATTTCAAGGTAGTCTTCAGTGAGAGAGGGGTAACGTGGCCTGTCGAGCGCGCCCAGCAGCTGTTGGATAATCTATACATATAATAAAATTGTAACAGGGCGATGTCTGTACATCATAGATATTGAAAAAAATAATGTTTTTTTTCAACTAGTGTTAACTAGTTCGCTAGTGTTTAATAAGAATCACAAACGTCATATTCGCAAAATAGATATCCAATTTGCAAAAGGTCATATATTTGTCCGTGTCCAACTATAGAATCAATAATATCTTAGAAAAGTAGTTTTTTAAAAAATAGTTTTATAAACCTACGATTTTATTGAATGTTGAGGGTAAGGAATTACAAAACCGGCAGATTTAATACACCTGCTTTACGAATGTGGCCCTTTGATTTACAAAACCTATAAATGCATATACTCGCATATGGGCGTTCACCTACTAAAACCGGAAGAGTTCCATCTCGCTGCGAAATATACGGTATATCAGGGCAGTAACACGTTGATAACTCGAAATATATAAAATTTTATAGTCCCTAATATCACTTTAGATTTACAATAAAAAATGTAAATCTTTCAGTATTCGACAACTTCAAAGAAATTTATTTCACCATTAAAGTGATATTCAAAGCGAAATCGAAAATATTAAACTTTTAAACTGTGCCTTTAAAAGTTGATTTTGACTATTTTTGACTTATCAACATATTCCTGACGTACAACGAGAGCTATAGTTTCTAGAGTGACTAAACTGTCGCTTAAATGTGTATTTAGTGGCTACAATTTATCTAAAATAAATTAACACGATCGATTGCCGTGTGCGATTAAAATGTCGCTTCCGAAAAGCAACCGCTTAAGCTACTAACCTTAAGCTAACGAGACGATACACCCAGTTATCTCAGATTTTATACTTCAATTTATAATTAATGAGACAGGACACCTATTACCTATCTAAATAACAATGAATAGGAGTTCAATCAACAGACAAATCGCTGCTAATGAGCCATTGTGTATGACGGATTATAAATTACAACATACATGTTTGCCAACATTGCGTACGTGTTGACTAAGTAGCGGAACAGTAAGCAACCGAGTTTGTTAAATCCAATTTAAAGCAAAACACCTAATAACATACCATAATTATAATACACGCGTAACCAGTCTTTTTACGTCCTCTGCTTGATATGGGCCTCCCAATGCACATTATCGCGTGCAAGAGGAATGTGTGGCCTTAAAACGCCACGCTTGACAAGCAGTTTGGCGAATCCACCTTTTTTAGAGGTAATGTAGTTCCTAAGTGTGTGTGGTAGCGGCTTTGTTTTCCCCTTTACGACATCCATGAGAAAACATGTGGTGAATCTGTAGTCTGTCGACACCACACGGTTTGACCGTGCCTAATTTTCGTTACATTGATGACCTTTATGTCTATCCATCAAACTGTAATTAGCAGGTACTTCAACCTATTGAAGGTTTAATTACGTTGTTAAATGACGAAATTATTTTTGTGGCTGAAGGCATTCGAAAGGTTTTTGTCATACTTGTCATGAGTTTACTTCATGAGGAACCTTTGCGCTTCTATTTAACTATTAACATTAAGCTTTGACTTTACTACCGTCAGCTTATATCCACTGGGTTTTCCAAAGACCCACCCATACACAATCTTTCGCTTTTGTTATCCAGACACTAGCGGCGACTTTCTACGCTACAGTCTAAGAACTCGTCAACCTAATCGCTAGCTGATTCTTTGAGCTATCTTTATTCGACTCATTCTTTGAAACTTACTTTAAGTCATTCGCCCACCAAGCACATTAGTTACGAGTAGAGATAATTGTCATTACTCTTCAACCATCTCAAGTATTTTGGGTGACTTATTGTATTAATCTTATTGCAGTAATGATCTCAAATCTCTTTAGGTACTGAGTATGAGCAGTATACCACACCATATCAGCAGCTTATGTCTCTCCAATGCCATTCCCAAAGCTCGCCGTCAACCACTATGCACCGCTGTTCCCATCTAGTCACTACCGATAAACTTCTTTTAGTTGTCGTTCCACCTGATCAGAGGACTAGACTTCGTCTAGACTTCTTGAATGGAATACGGGAAACAGTGTGGGATAGGTTATCGGTCCTGCCCATTGCCATTACTCTTAAGTCACCTTTGATCATGGATCCACATGGATCATGGAACCGCATAATTATAAGATAATAACTATAATTAGTACAATTAATAAGAAACAAAGATTAAAAACCATTGTTTCGAAATGGTGCAAGGTTTTCATCAGAAAATTACGAAAGAATAACCTAGAAGCTGCACAACACACAGGAAAAACTATAAATAATAGATGACGAATGATTATTACAAAGGTATTTACAATGATTTTATCAGTCGATCAGCATTCTTGGGGGCCGGATGACTTTGGCTTGTCGATGAAGGTCAAATCTTGACCATTGTTAACAACTTTTTTTATTTAAATGTTGAACTTTGTTTCAAAGTAATATTTGCCCGCGGCGTCGCCTGCTTAAGGGAAATCCACACTATACGTTGTTATATAACAAGTTCACATCGTGTAACATTGTTACACATTGTTAAATATAACAAGATTGTAAACAATCATTAACAGTGTTGTACACCACGTGTTATGTAACCTTTAAAACGGCATTGTTTACCATTGTTGTGTGGTCAAATTGAATAGTTTTATTAAAGCTGTGACAATAATTAAAAAAATCCTGAATAAACTATTACCGCTTAAGGTAACCGACCCTATACAAAGGGCACAACAATTATACGCAGTTTTTATACAAAGAAGCAGATGTGCAGACGGAAGCGTTTAATTCGACCAATTGAGATCGTCGGTTGTCTTCAAAGGAGTGCACATGAGCAATTGACTTTCCTTTTTTATGCGTTAATCACCTCATTAAAACTGTTTAAGAGACTGTAACTGGATATGTGGTTTAGAAACAAAAGAATGGACGATAATGCTTATATATTTTTGCGTTTGTATTACACGGCAGGAGTCCTAACCAAAACCGATTAAAACAGATTTTAACAAAGTCCTATATTCAGAAACTGTCGGTCATTTATTACTAACCGTACCAGACCATCTCTCCATTACTGGATATAAGCCCCCCTAAGGCTCGCTACCACACACGATTTTCGGCATTTCTCATTCAGCTTCCACCGGTGAACTTCTTCAATGGTACACCTGGCCTACCACACTGCGCTTTCCGGTTTGTGGCCTCCATTCGAGGGATCGTATACCCCATAGGTTATCGGTCCTGCAGGAAATATGACCTGTCCATTGCCACTTCAACATGCTGATTTTGAAATACCAGCTGGAACCTTTTAACTCCGTCCAACGACGTGCTGTCGACGATCCCACTCTCACAGGTGGTTTAGAATCGCTTAGCATCCGAAGAGATGTTGCGTCTCCCTCCGTTTTGTACCGCCTATATAATGGGGAATGTTCTGAACAACAGTTCAATTTGATGCCAATTTCGGGTTTTTACCATCGTCGTTCATCCGCACTTCCTTGACATAGAGTCGCTGCGTACAGTGTGGTCGAAATGACACTTTATACCGCCAATCTGAACGTTGCGGAATGAACTGCCAGCCGAGCTATATCCATTACGCTACGATATCAATACAGCTGTGAACAGGCTTCTGCAAACTTGGCAGCGCACCCGCAACCCCCCTGGTGTTGCAGGTGTCCATAGACGGCGGTGACCATTTACCATCATGTGACCCGCCCGCTCGTCTGCCATATATTCAATAAAAACAAATTAAGATATATTTAACGGTATAAAGAGGTAATGGGCTTTGGACGAGGGTTATGTCCAGAAGGTTTTTTCAAACATAAACAAATTTAACATAGTTAGACCCAGTCACCTTCCTGTAAACTTTGTTAATACCATCCTACTTTAAAAGAACGTAACAGTTCGTTAAACACGCAACTTAAAAAGGAACTGCCAATAAGCATGGAAAGCCGTTTCGAGAGTGAAATGCATATTTCAAATCCTGTTTCTCGGTGCATTCGATTCCGCGAACATGTCTGCCCTAGGTCACCTTGCATTCACTTTTGCCACTTGTCTCGTTTTAGTTAATGCAATTAAGTTAATGCTGCTGCCAATTAACAATTAACAATATATCACTATTAATTGAATTGTTACAATTAAATAATATGGTGTCCGCCGGTTTTAGGATACCACCCCATATCTTCCCATGGGTGTCGTAAAAAGCGACTAAGGGATAACAAAGCCGCTACCACAAATCCTGAGGAACTACGTCACCTCTAAAAAAGTGGACACGCCAACCCGTTTACGGTAAAAATGTTTCTATTTACTACATTATGCAGTGGCGTGCATCTCATATAAGTACTTGTTCGTGGTGCCTTCCACTATTTTTTTTCAACTGTCTATTCCTTGCTTCCTTCCTCCATGCTGTGGTGTTAACTGTCTTAGATCCGTTTAATTAACTATCTAACTATTTATATTAATGCCAACGTGAGTGATCCACGGGCCATCGCTCATGTTTTTATTACCGTGACATAATTCTACAAAGTACTCTGTTACGCCATAATAAGTACAGCGAAATAGCTGTAACAGTTTGCTCACAATTAACTCGCTCGAGAATATGGGTCACAGTTCAGCAATCCAATCACTTGAATCGAACCATGAACATTTTTATTCGCATGTTTAATACGCAAAACTTTTTGCCTTAAACGATAATGAAGTGCAATCGTCTGAATTCCTTTAGAGATGACTACCAAAAGGTCAAGAGCGATCTGTGATTTATAGTCATATTTGCCAAGACTGTTATTAACTGTTGCTGTGGCATTTTATTTGGCGAGTGTAAAGTTTATCAGTGATATGACGTGCTAAATTGCGCTCTTAAAATTTATGTTTGCTTTGCTCTAATTAGTGGAAGTAATTACTGCTACCGTGTCATGTCGTGTTACTTAAAATTGTTGTTATATAATTTAGAAATGTAGTCTGTGTAATTTTGTACGATTTTACCTAATCAAGAATTCTTTCTACTAAATCTATACTATCTATACTAATATAATATAGAAAGAGTGCGAATTTTGTGAGTTTGTGTGTATGTGGAGGGTAATCTCCGGAACCACTGCATCTATTTGAAAAATTCTTTCACCATTTGAAAGGTAAATTATTCCAGATGGACATAGGCTATATATCATGTGCAAAAAAATTGCCGGGCATGCAACGCAAGCCGGGCACAGCTAGTTATCTATAAAACTATGCATATATACATTACCGTCCACTGCTGGACACTAACCAGTTGTGCCTCCTCATGCACATTGGCCTTAAAACGTCACGCCGACCTAGCGGATTGGCGAGTGCACTTTTTTCACACATGGTGTAGTTCCTCAGGGCTTCAGGACAATCCATCTCTAATATCTATGTGTGTAAATTAAAGAACTACTGTCAAACAGAGAGTAAATTAAAGTAAATTAAACAAACAGTCAAACAGTAAATTAAAGAACTTGAGGGGGAGAGTGCACGCTGCAATCCAACAGCCGCTGGGCGCGTTCGACTGGCCATGTTACCCCTCTCTCACAGAAGACTACCTTGAAATGTACTGCATTTCCCATTTTATCGTATTTCCCCAATGTGCGTACGTGTTTCGGTAGTAAGTGAGATGTGCCAGAGCCCATTCCCATCCCATCCTATCCCTCCCCATTTTCTCAACCCTTTCTCCAAATCCATTCCTATATCTCCAAAGGTAGGCAGCGCATCCGGAGGCATGCCAACGTTTCTCATTTTGGACTAATGTTGGCATGTGTCGCGGATGTCTATGGGCGACAGTATCCACTTACCATCAGGTGGACTGTATGCTCGTCTGCCGCCTTCTTACATAAAAACAAAAAAAAAAAAAAGATTTTCTATCTCAGCCTGTTAAGAAGCCCAGGTTTCTTTACAAGTGTGATGAAGTGTATCCTACATAAATGAAAAGAAAGTATTTGTACAAATGTTCCGATCAGACATCTGGAGTATTGTTACGAATTAGTTCATGAGGTTAAGGAGTCACTAAAGTTATTTGTTTAGGTGATACGAAATTAAAATGGATCCGCATCGTCCGTCAGAGGCTCTACATCAGTGCTCCGAAACCTTTTTTCACTTGCGACACACTTATATTCTTTTCAGAATTCAGACACATGAACTAAAGATATAATGTGTATATAACATTATATCTAAAGGTATAACACAATGTGTGATTGTGGCAACCTGATCGTAAAAGGAAATAAGGAGACAATATATCCTTATGTAGAGTATTTTCTGCTGCTCTTGATGTTTTTTTTTTAAGATTAAGATTTTACGATAATTAATCAACGTTAATGTTTATCGTATAAAGTCTATTTTTAAGAACTTTATTATACACTTTATTTATTATATATACTTATATATAAATGTATTCATGTTAAAAATTGGACTTTGTAGAGGATAAGAACCGCGAAACAATGAAGTTGCAATGTTACCTTCATTATTACAAATATGTCTTTCAAAATATGTCTTTCAATTAAAAGTGCAAGGATTAAAAAATAATAAAAAGAAAATACGTGTATTTTACTAATTTTTTTTTTGGGAAACCGTATAAAAATATCATAAACCAGTAAAGTTTCCTCCATTAAACATAAGTGACATACGTAGGTAATATGTCACCCGATTCCACTTAATATCATATATGTAAGTGACATTACATAATTCTAGGCTACACTGTGAAGAATAAATTTTAAGGTATGTATTGGACTTTTTTACAAAACCAACTAAATAAAAAGTAAAAAAAAAAAACTGAATAAATGAAAAACTGTAAAACCGCTTGAAATTTGTCACACTTAGTTACACAGCTCGTTAGTTACACCTACCTGCTGGGCGATTCTGGTTACACTGCGGCAATGGCACACCGGTTGTGGAGCATTGCTCTAACTATAGTCTATACCACGAGAACTATAGTGACGTCATCAGCTTTAAACAGACAAGACAGGTGTGTTCAACCATGGCTCAACACCGACCGGTACTACGAAACGTTGTTTTGTTCTTCTATTTTATTGTTTACTATAGACAACTAGCGACAAACTCCTAAACTCCAAAAGTCTGATTTACCTAATAAATCTCAAACCAATAACATCAGAAAGTTATACATCATTATAGATTTAATTTATACTAACCTACATAACGTCACACACGCCACACTGAACTTAAAAAAAAGCACCTCCAGGATTCCCTGTGTCGTGGGTCTAGAGACACATACAAATATAACACATGTAACACCCAGACCCGAAAAACACCTATTTTAGAACAAATCATTGTCCGACCAGGAGTCGAATCTAGGAGCTGTTGCGCAGCAGGTAGGGGCTCTACCAACGGAGCTAATTAGTCGTCATACTAATTGGTTTATTTCAATACAAATACCATTGATTCTGATTCTATTAACGACTTAATAGTCGGGGTGGACATTGACCATAGAGATAGGAAGGTACTCATACTGATGGCATCTACGGTGGTAAGCCACTTACATAAGGTAATCCATCTGTCACTTCTCTTTCGTCCTTGCGCTTACCTTCAATGATTAATACTTGAAAATAAAGCAAGTGCGCGACATTACTTGTAGCCACGAAGCAACAACCTTCATTAATTTCCTGCAGTGTTCATGTTTGTCACAGTCCCGGCTTTCTCCCGCCAAGGTCGACACTGTGACACCATTATGTATTACTCTATTGTCTGCCATGAGAATGTTGGAAAACATAACACGCTACGCTGTGAACCTCAGTACAGGTGCATGCAGTAGATAAACTTCAGCTAAACAAACTAAATAATGTGTCATGCGGCCACCTCACCCAGACGTAACCACGATACTACACTAAATTGCTCATGTACACAAGGAGAATTTTTCAAACGGTTCCGATTTGTATCCGACAAATTTGTCAATTGTATCCGACAAAAATGTATCCGATTCTCGTATGCGACCAGACTATAATACATACAATTCTCTCCTAAAACTGTTCACATGATGATAAAAACAGCGATCAGATGATTATACGAGTAACAGTTGTTTATATACTAACATGTGACCGATATTCGACAAAGTCGCATTCGAGAAACTCCTTGTATAGACAGCGCCTACTGATTCAACAAGTTATTAGAACCGCTGGCACTTAGTTCGTATACAACATTTATCGACTCGTATTAACAAATCTGCGCTGTCTACTGAATAAGATCGTAGGTAATTATTTTTGTACAAGCTTTGACACCCGGTTTCACCCCTTCAGGTGCTGATTATCGAGAAATCCGTTCCCAGTGAGTACTTCGTAGAAGGAAGCTAATTAATTTGTTTAGCTTCATCAGTCGGCGTTGATGAGTTAGTCTGAAGGACATTTCTCTTAATATGTATTAGATTTGTCTGTTATTTTAGTCATTACATATCTAAACTAATTATATAATTTTGTGCTACATTTTGTTGTTGCTTTTCTAAAATCGAAAGTATAAATATACTTATAATATAATAATTATAATGGTTGTTATTAAGTAATGTATACTTAAAATAATTGCACGCTTAAACGGCAAATTATAGATTGACGGACTTGCGTTTAAAATTTGAATTTAACGTTGAATTCAAACAATGATTTCTCATTGAAATTACATATTTGGTGCCTTTTTGTTACGTACTACGATAATTCTTACATATTATTGTGTTTTTAGCTCATAATTATACTGAGTGGACAAATTCTGTAGTCAATCACCCGGGAATGAACCTTTTATAACTATAGAAAAGTGTTTAGTTCATTGACATCATGTGGTCATTTGTAACTCTACAGAGTTCTCCAACTGTTTACGTATTTGTATTGTGTGGCCAATGTGAAATATCAGACAATTGACGTAGTAATTTGCGCGTTACACACGCGCTGATGAACGCATGACTAGTGATGTAGCTTGTGTTCATTATTGGTCGTTAAAAATCATACAAAGGTAGTGTACTTTAGTCGTGTTAGACACCAGCTTTTGATCATAATGACTATGGATATCACGCCATCTCAAGGAATAGAAATAGACAGACAACGTAAGTTCGTGAAATTGTATGGATTTCACGAAATTGCGTGTCACATTTTGTACCTATCATTAAGTCACGAGCAAATTTTGTATCTACGACTAAGTCACGAGCAAATTTTGTAGATGAAACAATGAAACGAAACACACTTGACTCTGTTAATGAAGCGGTTCTGCTTCATAGTTCATTTCAAACGGGAAATCGGTTCTCCGTTCACTATGAACGAGACCTTGAACAGTACCTTGAGTAGTCTAGACTGGTACCGGTCTAGGATATTTAATCCTACAAATCAATACCTAACTGCTGACGTAACAAACCCATACAAGTGACGAACGTACCATATCTACACGTAGTTCACTAACATTACAATGTAGTAATTGGATTCCAGTACAGCCAATAAGACACAATGAAACAAGAGTAAATACAATACTATTAACTAATTCAACTAAGTACTAAGTATTTTTTAACTAAGTACAATGCTATTAACCAACCGTTGCCTTACACGCTGACACGGCAAAAAGAAGTAGACATTGTTGGGAATTAGTTTTTAATCTATGAACCCATGTGTTTATTTATTTACTCTTTTTGTACAAAAGCAGACTTCATGCCTTGAGGCATTCTCGCCAGTCGACCGTTGGTTAAATGAGTTAAAAATTAATATCCAGGGCGTGTTCTGTAACAATAATAACCAAGGTATCGTATCCACCAATTCACATTGGGACTGCTTAGTCGATTATGGCCTGAAATCCCTCTTGATTACTAGGGGAGACCTGTGCGTGCCCATGCATGTCGTTCATATTCGATATCACTTTAGTTTTTAGATAATATTTTTATATTACCAATATAAATTTTGTGTTAGTATGTAAGTATTGTGTGATTGTTCAATGAATAACAGCTGGAAAGAGAATTGTAGGCCGTCCAGCAGCCAGGTGGATCGATGACATAAACAGAGTCACAAACAAGACTTGCTCAGAACACAGGCAAATGGCGTGAAAGAGAGGAGGCTTATAGCCTGCAGTGAGCTAAATAAAAAAAAACTGAGTATTAAGGAATGACGAATAAGATTCTTAATCTATCAATTCATATAACCTTTGCACTATAATTGTTCTCTTTGGTATTAGTGGCCCTCTTGGGCCGAGCCAAGACACTGTTGAGTGGTCAAAATATTGTCAAATAAAAATATTGGCTTTCATTATGTGATTTCCCTTTTGTTTTCGATACAAGTCCTTTTGAAACATCCCTAATATAAACATCATAATACGAATATACTGTCAATTATACTTATTAGATAAATACTATCGATTCGTACATTAATTAGTCTACGACATAGAAGCCATTTAACTATGAAGGATTCTTTGTTTATTATACATTAACATAATGCCTGTATGGGTATTGCTCACATGTTAACAAGTTATTACCAAAGGTACTGTAATTTGATAGCAATAAGTACTAAAATGGAATGATAGGTTAAGATTAATTAATAGACGTGACTATTAAAGGGTGGTTCGTATTAAAACAATGTCTTGTTGTGTTTTAATGCATTTATCTAGAATCTAGACTATAAAAATATTTAATAAACAGTATTTTATGCGGCTGTAAATCTTATAATATTTTGACACGTACAATTTACATATATGTAAATATATTGATTATTGAGTTATGGAAATATGAGTATAATGCAAAGTATTTAAGGCATTTTACGTTTTAAATATTTATATTTTATTGTCTATTCTGTTTATAAGTATTTTTTAATTTATTTATATGTATTTTCTATAGACTTAAAAATAAATAAATACAATAAATAAAGGTTTATAAAACATCTTAAAAGTTAGGACAAATATAATAATATAAAAAGCATTGTGTAATTTGCGTGAAACTTATGGAATTGGGATGTTTTAGAAATATAACTCAAAAACTTAATATCAGAAATAAATATGTGAAATCAAAGTATCTTATAATTATAACACATCAAAGTAAGTGTTAAATTCTGAACCAGTGTAAAAATATTAAGAAAAATAAATCGTTCTAAAAATTGCACTTTTTAGTGTATGGTACTTATGAAAACCGTACTTATGAAATTTCCTGGTGCACTTAGAGGCCGAAAACAGTCTGAAAATTAAATAAATTTCTAAACCTTTTTATTGCACAATCACAACCAACATAGAAGTGATTCGCCGGCATCCAGTGTCTCGTAAGATGCAATGATAACTGCAGCAATTGGCCTAGGGCGTTACGAGTGGGTGTTTGTGGGTCGGAGCAACGACCCGGGGCTATCGGTCAACAGCCACGGTGGGACGATTGTGTGATAAACACGTAGTTAGCTACGTGGAAATATTTGTATGTCAACATACGCGAGGGTAGGGCTTTCTTTTAGACTACAATAGTTTATCTCTACTGTCATTCATATGCTAACATAATACTCTGTAAAAATACTCTGAGGTTATTTATGCTATAAAAATTACGAATTACGGGTTCATCTATCTATATCTACACTTCTATACTAATATAATAAAGGGGTAAAATTGTGTTTTTAGGTATGTTGGAGGTAATCTCTGGAACTACCTACTGAACCGATTTCAAAAATTCTTTCACAAATAGGTAGCTACATTATCCGTGTCTAATATAGGCTATATTTTATTTTGAAATTATGAAAAAAGTTTAGAAAAAAAAATCTTTTAAACCGAAGCGAAGCGAGGGCGGGTCGCTAGTATTTAATACACAATGATATCAATTTTTTTAATAGGAGGTGGTAGACAAGGACTATAACTGTCGTCCTATAATATCCCAGATACCAACATCAAACGAGAAATGTGCAAACTCGTTTCACTAATTTTAGTTTATTTAAATATACGAGTATGTGTGCATGTAAGAGTTGGACGCAGACGGGTTTTTTACTTTTTTAAATAATTCATTTATTAATTGTATTTCTGTTGTCAGATGGATTGCTCCTCGAGACAGCGATGTATTTAATTAAATTATATTTAACACGGTAATCTCCTCTGCCCAATGAAAGTCATAATTCTTTGCATAATTCCTCAATCTAAGTCGTCTTCCTTATTGATGAAAGTTGTTGTCTATTACGAAAACGTTTTACATTTGTCAAGTGGCTTTTTATACCTCTTCTTCAGCCTATAGTAAAGCATCAGTGATTGGTAGTGCCATGATCTCAATTTAATAATTCTGCGGAACAGTCAGCAAAATTGTCAACGAACAAAACTTTACAACGAGCTGACGGTCAACAATACAGTTGCGTAATGTTTGATTTGTTGATGTCACCGCTGACCGGCCACGTTGAGTACAAACAAGAGGTTTTTGTGTGGGTGAGTTCACCCACCCAGTTAGGTACATAACATGTACCTTTTAACATGTTCCCACACAAACATTAGATTGCTATTAAATTTTCTCGTATCGTGGATCCATAGACATACAAATATGAAGACAGTGGATTAAAAACTATTTGTTTTTAAAATATCTGACTGATCGAACCTAGAATATTTTCATAATAACCTAGAATTTAACTTATGCATAGTAGGTTCTTGCCTTAGTAGTACTTAGCAACCAACTCAGCTAATCGGACTACTTTAGAATCACTTGCTGCCAAGAAGTTTCCTGAAATGTGGATGAAACAAATTCCATCGCATACTCTCCACAACACAGGTTTTTATGTATGTGTGTATATATAATAACATAGTACATATATTTTTACCATACCATTGGAGTCTTTCATGCACCTCCCAACTGAAGGCTTTAAGCTCGCCTTTTGTACGACAATAAATGCACATTGTCGTGTGATCTCGGCCGGCTTTAGGATAGGATAGCACGGAAAGAGATAGGGCTGGCCCTATCTCTTTCCGTGGGTGTCATATAAGGCTAGTAAGATATAACAAAGCCGTCACCACAAGCTCTGAGTAATTACGCAACCTCTAAAAAAGTGGACTTGCCAACCCGTTTTAAGGCATCCCTCGTGTACCAGCTCCCTCGAGGCCCGTGTCCCAGCAGTGGACGATGCAAGGACCGATTACTGTTTACGGTAAACATCAATTGCAACATAAAAAAGCAATTATTTACTTTTAATTACAGATTGGTATCTTGATGTTAAAAATATCCTACACAAAACCAAATCCGCGTTAACACAGTCCAATTTCGAGGTAGCACAATTACTGACAAATCCACTTCCTTGTAAGTATGGCAGCATGTGGCAACAATTTGTATGGCCGAGTACTGAGCATGGGCATTCAGGAAGTCATTACCGCGTACTGTAGTTCGGGTCAGTCCGGGTTCATTTGTTTTGTTTCTTACCACGCGCCGTAGTTCAGACCTAAACGTAACCCGTCTTACTCATAAACGCTATTTTCAACCATTCCTTAAAATCTCTTATTCTTTCTAGAAAAATAGACTTTTAAACTGATTAGAAAGTGACAAAGGATTTTAAGCATTGGTTAATTTTTTACTGTCTATCGCTGCGTGCCCGAAGTTGGCGTCAAACTCTTACTTTTCGCACTGCTCATTCACTGTTCTGACTCGTGTCGTTAGCAAGTCGTTGTTACTTGTTACAAAAGACAAAATGTTATTGTAAAAATTCGTCAAAAGGTAAACAGAGTCAAGAAAGATGTTTCTTTTCATCAGTGAGTGGTTTCCATCGCTAAAACCTTAGTCATAAAATCGATACGCTTGGTTTCAGTACAATTTCACGAACTTACATTGTCTACATATGTATATGACCTTTGATCTTCAATTGTATTCTTTTCTTGATTTTCTACCAATTTCAATTGTATTCTTTTCTTTCGTATTAGTGGCCCCGTTGGTCCAAGTCACGCTTGATTGATCCAAGTCTTGCCACACGCCATGACCACAAAGATGTACCCACAGTACTATTATTGTTGAAAAAATATCTCGTAACTAGTTACCTAATATTTACACTTCACTAATATAAAATACGTTGAACGCGTTTGTATGTGTTCAACGTGCAGTGAGAGTAACGCCTCGTGTATACATTACTGGAAAGTGGTCCGTCCACAGTGTACGCAAAAACATGGTGAAAAATATTTTTTTCTAAAAAATATGAAAAAGTATTTTTTAAATAAATATTGTTACATATTAATACATATTTTAAGTTATTCCATATGTAATATTTTAGATTGTTAATTATAAATGATTATTAATTAAAAACCTTAAATAAATGCAAAATGCTTGAACTTATTGATTTATTTATACGTGGATTAAACGAAATAAGTGTTGAATATTTTTTACCTTTTACTATTGTCGTAGAAATAGACTGAAAAGGTTTCTGTTCATCCAACGTATTTAGTAGAAATGTTGTGAGGGTATGAAGCGTATAAAAACTCAAATTTGGCCAAGCCCCAGCTTGGTTCGAGACTACAGGTGAGATACTGTCGACCATTAACATCGCCAATCCTCCCGATGCGTCGATTACTTTTGAAGATTAACGAAGTATTCCCTACACTTACTACTCTTTCTCAGTGAAAGTGGAATGGGATGGGGCATAGAGAATGTAATGAGATGAGATATAATACTTTATTGAAAACACAATAAAATCATATTGTCTCATAAAGTATAACCTACGAATAATACTTTAAACAAATATTTTACTATTGTTCACTTCCATAAAAAATTATTCATTTGCATATTTGCGTAATAAATGTACTTGTCAGTTTTTAATTTCAGTTTGTATGTTAACATTCTTTTCCTTTCCTTTGTAAAATGATTGATGTTTAACATATGTTAACGCACCGTGAATGCGTCGAGGAACTGTGATCGCACGCTGCGATAACTTAAGAACATTTTAATGTAGAATTGTGAATGATGCACCGATAAAGCAGTAATGATGATTGTAGCAGACCCTCGACAGTCATTAATTTCGTATACCTTCTCTTAAGGAATTCAGTGTATCGAGTTAAATTTGGCTTTGTGACATTAAATAACTAGAAATCAATCTGTTAAATCAAAATCAGTGATAAATAAAATTACTATGAGATTGAAGGAATCAAAATCTACGCAAGGATATCAGTAATTTGACCATTTAATGTAATGATTTAATTGTGGATACTTTTTGAATAATTGTTGCTAAATTTTTATGTAACAAATTATTTGTTTCTCAAATACAATAAAATAAAATAGAAAATAAAATAATTACTTAGTGATTTTGTCACTGATTTTAATGAATACATCTCTAGTTGTTGAGTAAGCCACAAGTGCAGTAACCAGAGCCGGCTCTAGCCCATGTAGCGCCCGGGTGCAATCAATACCCTGGCGCCCTCTAGCAGGCTCTTTGGAGGCGTCGCGGGCGGCGACGCCCCCTAAGACGGCGCCTTAAGACGCTCGGCGCCCCCTAAGACCCTACGCCCGTGTGCGCCGCACACTGCACCATAGGTAAAGCCGGCACTGCGCACAGGTGCCGCGCCGCGCGCCCATTTCAAATGAACTTACACTCTATTGACTTAGAGATCATTTTGCTACCGGGCGGCAACGTGTCAAACGTACATACATACACTGTCTTTGGATTAGAGATTTTGCCGCGCGCGTGTTGTATTAAGTAAAATTGTTATTTGTGTAGTGTAGTAATGCGGTATGACAAGCGCCGAAAGCGTAATAAAAGTAAAAAAAATATTATTGTTAATGACTATTTTTTTTTTGCTTGCGCATACATATTTGTCGTAAGTAACAAGTATTTAAAACTGTGCAATGGCGTTAAGTTCAATGAAATATCCAAAAATTCAGCGCTCGACAGGCGCCCCCGGGCGCTACGCGCCCGGGTGCACCGCACCCCTTGCACCCCCTGGTAAAGACGGCCCTGGCAGTAACATATCGATTTGATGAACTTTTTCAACTACCCTATGTTGTAAAACCTAGGAAAGTATCTACGAGTACAACTATAATACTTACCTACTAGATTCCATAATACAAAATTCCATATGGGGTTCTTCAAGAAAACTGTGAATAGGATTATGCAAGGTCGGCGGCGCACCCGCATACTCCTCTGGTGTTGCAGGTGTCCATGGGAAGTGGTAACACTTATCATCACGTGAGACCGCTTGCTCGTCCGCCCGATTGCATATAAAAAAAATCTTTTTAAATTTAATAACAAAATAAAATTATAGATTAAGAAATCAACGTGTTTTCCTTTCTGCAGACTTTTTTTAAAGAGTACCTACTGTAGATCACATCTTATGTTACCCCTACCCTTAATAAAACCTATTTATATATCTATCTGTTTAATATCCTATCTAATCCTGTAAAATATGAAGTAACATATTGCTCTGCTTTGTCTTTTGGACGATACGTATTACAAAAAAAAGAAAATATTTCCATGTCGGTTACATAATATGGCTGACATCTACAGAAATTCTGGTTCCACACTAGACAATGTGTGCGACGTGCGTTCAAAAATGCACCTAATTTTAGTCATACGTAACGTAAATGCCGTACCGTTAGACATACATACTCGTCGCTTTTAAATTTCATCACGGAGATAATACAAAGACAGTATTAATATTTCCATCATGCGCCCATTGTAGACCGCGCCCGTGTTCGACTTGGCAATTATGCGTGTAGTCGTACAATCGCGCGATCTTAGCAAAACAATCACGTTTTTGGGTGAAAGTCGCGCGTTTACGCGGTGTCCAGCCGCGCGGCGATGTCAGTCCGTGTGAACACACCGTCACGACTAAATGTCGTTTGATTGTCACAAGTTTTTCAATAAAATTGTGAAGTTTATAGTTGTATATGTCTTGTGTGTAGGTAAGTGTTACTTTTAATTTTAGCTAGCTTTTATCCGCGACTTTACCTGCGTAGTTTAAATATATCCCGTGTTAATCCGTCCCACTAACTACGTATGTTAAATTTAGCAGCGGTTTGTTGCAAAGTTGTTACGTAACAGACAAACCGACTTTCGCATTTATATTATTAGAACGGTGGTGGTATTTTCAGTGTTACCAATATGTCTACATATAAGTATAATAACGTCTGTTTGTTTGCATCAATGAGAAGGAATGTGTCCAGTAGTGGACTATAAACGGGTTGTTTATAATGCTTCATATATATATATATATATTATTGTCTAATATTTTGTCAAACGAGTATTTTAAAATCTAAGTATGGGCCTCGAGAATTCATGCTTTCAAGATTTCAAAATACAGATTTTTACTCTAATTCGAGACTCATGATTTGAAATGTTGGAAATTGAGAGAAATGAAAATAATTTCAATGTCAATCTTGTGTTCGTTTCTATATGTGTCTCTGGACCCACTACACGGCATCCCAGTGCCGGCCGTCGAGCACGCTGTTTATTCATTTATTGATCGCTAGAATTGCAAAACATTTTACTCGTTATAAAACTATCAACTATAAATCATTATATTGTATTTGTGCAGCAAATTGTTGATACGATCATGTAACATATGATTAATTAAGATTTCCGCGCCTTTCTAATTAACATTTATAATTACTTAGCGCCTTGTACTTGTTGATTGATCTAATATACCTAAATTAATACCAACAGTTAATTATAACCGTTTGATTTTGATGTGTTAAGGCCGGTTTACATAATTGTAAATCGCTTTTAAAAATCCACTGGTGGATACGGGCTTAATTATTTATTTATTTTTATGGACGAAGGCGGCAGACGAGCATACAGTCCACCTGATGCTAAGTGCATACTGTCGCCCATAGACATCCGCGATACATGCCAACATTAGTCCAAAATGACAAACGTTGGCACGCCCCCTGATGCGCTGCCTACCTTTGGAGACATAGAAATGGATTGGGAAAATGGGGAGGCATAGGATGGGAATGGGCTCTGGCACATCTCACTCACTACCGAAACACGTACGTACATTAGGAAAATAAGATACAGTGGGAAATGCAGTACATTTCAAGGTAGTCTTCTGTGAGAGATGGGTAACGTGGCCAAGCGAGCGCGCCCAGCGGTTGTTGAATTACAGCGTGCACTCTCCCCCTGTAACAAAATATAGTTATATAGTCTTAAAACGCGGGCTAAATGAGTTGACGTTCCTTTAGAGGTGGTGTAGGTCCTCAGGGCTAGTGGTAGCGGCTGTGTCATCCCTCAGTCGCCTTTTGGGACACCCACGGCCAGAGATGGGGTGGTGGCATTCTAAATCCGGCCGACACTTAAGCGGCACATGCTGAAAGAGCCTAAGTTCAATTCTCGTTGAATAAGGACACGGTATGAAATGAAAAGTATCGAAACTTTACTCATGGAATAGTATTGCAAAAAGTGTATCGTTTTCATCAAAGTATCGAAAGAAAAGAATTTATACGATATCGATACTTTTCCTAAAAATTTCATGATAACGATAAGAAAAAGACAAGCGACAATCCAACATCGCACAAGGTATTTTTTCCAATGATACATATTTTATAGCAAAAAAACCTCAACAGTCTACGACACGCTGTGAATACACAGCGCCATTATCATGTCCATTTGGACAATATACAGCCCATAACAGCATTTTATCACTTAACGCATAACCACCCTTACATAACATGTATTAAAGGACATATTTGCGTGTCCAAAGCCATTACACAGTACACATAAATCATGACTTATTGCCTTGTTTAGCTATAGAAGTGCAATAATCGTTAGCAAAATGTTAATGCGTTTGTCGTATTATGCAATGGCATGTCAATCTAGATGATATAACATAACTGGAGGAATGTAAAATATATCATACCATCGGCCTTTTTCTCTCCGCTGTTGAATACAGTCTCTCTAAAGAAAACCCTTCCATTCATCTCTTCCACTCACCCACTATTGGTAAAATTCTTCAATCGTCGATACTCCTGGCCTGATGTGTTTGTGATTTATTTAAACTGTCCACCGATGCTTCGGGCCTACGTCGTGTATCATGGCCTAAAACACTCTTTACTAGGGGAGGCCTACCTGTGGGATGTTATATACTATAAATTATAACTTATAGTCTGAAATGCTTAGACTTAAAAATATTTAGTGTTTTATACACAAATTTAGTAGTAAATTCTGACCGTTGGTTGAATTTTTTTTGGCGGGACTCAAAAAGTGGAGATGTTTGATTATTATAAAAATTGTGTATTGTGCGTTTTAATGGCGATGGTTTATTAAACTTTAAAGTGTTTTTTGTGCATAATATTTGTGATAATCAAATAAAAGCATAATACCTGCTGGTTTTTCGTGTGCTTCCAAGGAGTCCATCTCTGTCGTCAATAAACCTACTGTCACTTTACTCAGCAACCCCTGGCCTACTTAGACGGGACTGGACACTGCCAAGATGTATTTTACACTTTAAAATTGACACGGGCAAGAATGTGTTAATTCCCCATTGCCATATATGAAAAGAAAAAAAAACACGTTGGTCAGCATTACACTGTCATTTTCTCCCTCTCTCTCTCTGTGTTTGTGTGTGTTAGCGATTATGTACGGTAAGACCCATGAAAATAATGATCAATTTTGCATTTGTATCTTTTGAAAGAACAGTCAGTGATAAAGTTAACCTGTCGTTAAGGCTATCATTTGAGTTTAATATATAGAAACAATAAGTAAAATAAACCAGATAAATATAAGTTAATAGATAAATAATAATAGTTTGTTGTCACTTCCCGAATCCTTCAAATCTCTTACATGTTTAACAGAAATCTAATTTGATTATAATAGTTGCTCAAAATAATTACACGTTATTCCGTCGTCCATCGGATAGTTAACCAATACCGCACAATTGAAGTAAATAATAGCTTTGAGCACGCAACACTAAATATTGTATCCCACCATCAATTAAATCTTGAGACTTTTTGCAGTATAAAAATAGTGGCGTATTAATTAACAGCAGTTTACTTTCCCCTCTCTCATTGCGTTGGAAAACCGCGAAAGTTAGGTTAGTTCTCGTTTGCGCACATAGTAAACGCGCGCGTAAACCAAAGCGTAATAAAACAAACCTAAAAAAATAATTCGAAAATAGAATTAGCCAGTGACAAACGTGTGTCGAACAGTTAACTAAGGCTAGTTCTAAATTTAAACGCCATTCCGAACTAAAATTTAGAACGCCCCAACGGATTGCACATTCTAAATTTAAATCCGAGTGCAGCTGCCAGCCAGTGAACTTTGTTCGTAGGGATTCCTTTGACGTTCCTTTTTAGTTCAAGACGCTGTTTTTAAACTGTTACAAAGTAAAAGAGGTTCAAGTAAGTATCTATATTTGTTTGTCGTTAATGTGAATGAAAACGGTAATAGTGTAGATATATTTATTCTAAACTCTCATCCGTGGGGTTCATGAGTTCAAACTTCGTCCCGTACATCGATCAACCAAAATACAGAGAGGTATTTGCAAATCGTACAAATTTACCTACAGTCAATTCTGTCTGTCATTTGGCGGTAAAAAAAAACTACCACGTGATAGTTTTCCTTTCTTAAAATATCTGTAAGATTTTTGGGGTAACGGTGTTGTCAATGAAAAAAATTTTTAAGAGATATACCAGTAGAAATAATTGAAAAACCTTTGTTTTTTCTATATAAACCAAAATAATGTTAATAATGTAGTGTTTCTCGCTAAATGTGTTTGCTTAATTGATTTTACGTACGCGTAAATAAATCTATATATATAAAAGAGGATGTTGGTATATCTAAGATTAATAGACACCGTTTGACCGATCACCATGAAAGTTGGCACATATATTTATTTTTTCATGGAGAAGGTTTCTGATATCCACTTTATTGTAACTCTCCACTAGATGGCGCTGCGGCACATCAACTTCTATATCGTTCAACCGATCGCCGTGAAAATTGGTATACATAGGTATTTGAGCACGGAGAATATTTTCGAGCTATCGACTTTGTTGTACCTCGCCACTAGATGGCGCTGCAGTAGTACATCAACCTTTATGGCAGGACAACGTCTGCCGAGTTTTGCTAGTAAAGTATAAAGTAAAGACTCCAAAAATATGATTATTACAAGTCGTGTATCGTGACAGTAACATTTTATTTATACCACTGGCATACTGTATACAGTTTTGTCACAAGGAGTTATCCATATATGTATAGGTATTTTGGTTGATTGATGTTAACAACATCGTAGAGGGATCTATATCTTTAGCCTTTAAGAGTCTATGACGTATCTTTTGTGCGAATGTGACGGTCTGACGAGATGCAGAATGAGTCTTCTAGGCAACCATAAACTGGAGCCAAAAGACTACAGGCTTGCGGATATTCTGAAGTGTTATATACGAGTAATATTCGGGGAGAAAGAGTAGAAGGTATGGTTAGGTGAACACAAAAGATCTCATTGGGTCGAATCGGATTGAATTCAAGTGGATGACCACCCCCGTTAGGATCTTTAGCCCTTGACGTTTCCCTTCAATATTATTATCAACGTTCGTCGGGCCTTTTTGGCCGAGAAGTCCGAGAGAGAAGGCTCGGACTCGAGAAGTGAATTTTGAATTTTTGTTTGATATTTTATGGTTTAATTGTAATTGTTTATTAAACTTCAAAGTGTTTTTCGTGCGTGGTGTTTGTGATATTCAAATAAATGCGTGCGACTGCATTTTTCCTGTGCTTCCAAGGAGTCCTCTTCCGTCCACAGTAAACCTACTATCACTTTACCGAGCGACTCCTGACTTACTTCGACGGCATATTGACTGGATACGTTGTAGACTTTACGAAGAAAACTTCACTTAGGCAAAATATGGTACCTGCACCATTGTCATATATGAAGAAAGAAAAAAAACGTTCGTCAGTAAAAGCGATCACATTTTGTGATCGTGATTTGAGGGCGTGGTCAGATCGATTGTTTTGTATCTGGCATTGACAGTGAAAGTGATCGTCACGTCTATTAGTAAATATCAATGGAAAGGTGACTGGTAATACCTTGGACTTGAACTGGTAACCAACACAAAGCCTGTTTATAGCTTAGCGAGGTCTATATTTATGTATGTAGACTTCAGTTCAGATACATTAATTTACCTTTAGACTAGTAACTGCAACCAGTCCTTTTACCGTCCACTGTTGAGCATGGGCCTCATCATGCAAATCGGCCGTGCATGATGGATCTGTGGTCTCGAAAGCCTCCGGCACACAAACGCTTGCGCCGCTCATGTCCCGCTCGCGCGTTCTATTTGCCGGAGGCTTTATAAACGCTACGCTGACGGAGGATGCCGTTTGGCGAGTCCACTCTTTTAGAGGTGGTGTAGTTCCTCAACGATTATTCTAAAGTCGGCCAATACATGGCCATTTTGGTTCACTTTATTGCTCTGGAAGACTGGTCGGTGCGTTGGTGAATTTTTGATCTTATTCCAATGTCGACAAAGTTGATAGTTGTTTGTTAATGATGACCGCACTGCGTTTCGTCTGGTACCTATATCAGCCCTTAGAGGCCATTGTAGAGAAAATACAAAAATAAAAATAAAAATATACAGGGTATTCAATTTTACCCAATATATCAAATTTTATTTTGATCTATAGTTATAACAGTCATCCTATTAACTTGAATTGGAGCCCGTCCCGTAGAAGAGCCATATGTTGTCACTGGACAAATTTTAACAATTATCTACTTTTTATATTATATAATTAATCCACTAGTAGGAAAATATTGAGATAATATAATTTTTAACTATTAAAAACAATAAATACAAATAAAATTTAAATTATTTTTAAATTATAGTTTTTTATAAATAATTTTGCTTATAAAAAAAAATAATGGGGGTTTAATTAAATTTAATTTTATATAAAAAAATATATTTTAATAATAAAAATTATAATATAATGATAAAATTAGTATAATATATTTAATAGTAGTGTATTATGTTTATTTATTTTTTAATTAATAGAAAGGAATTCGGCAAATACTTATATTCACTTGTTTATCAAAAACAAGTCAAGGCTATATCGTTTGTGTGCTTATTATTGTACATTATTGTACAAATTGCGAGCTTAATGTTAGCGAGTTTTTAGAGAATTCTCTACCAGCCAAGACAGTTGGATTTGGAATAACTATAAAAATTTAGGAATATGTACATATTTGGAAAAATATTGGAAATAATAAATATTCATTCCATTTTCCAAGTAAAACCAGATTTAAAGCCTTATATAGTTAGAACTTGGAATGTTTAGAAACAATTTCTCATAAGAAATATGTGCTTTCAATTGACATATGATATGTGCAATGACTGTGTTTTCATTGACGTGTAAGAGAAAATTGCGTGGAAATCTGAGAGGCTTTCCAATTGATTTCATGACATACGGCCAGCTGTATGTCCGGTAAATGATTATTTTATCATGTTAATAAGTGCTTTAAGGGCGTCTCAATATTAAGCCCAGCTCACAGCATCAATGCCAGTGCTGGATGGATCCAGAACCGATCTTTAAGGTCTCTAAGAATAGACTGTTGTTTGACAAGTGTATTTCTCGCTTAATACAAATATTTTGAGTCGCTTTCTCTGCTATAATGACATATTAGCGTAATACATGAGAATTACATGCGCGCGCAATGGTGTTTAAATTGAATTATTACGCAACTGTTTACACCATAATCACCTCTGTTAATACCGTATTATGCCATTGTTACATCGGTAAACTAACTATTAGTGGAAGATTTATTTACCTTTGTATCTCTTTGGAATTGCAAAGTACACACAGTTGAATGGTGATTACTGGTATAGTGTGGTAACTGTTTTACTGTTGTAGATATTTTGTTTACATGAAATTTAAAATATGTATATTCCGGCAAGTGAAATTAAAATTTCCCCCCATATCTATTCTATAATAAAGAGAGAGTGCGATTTTGTGAGTTTGTGTGTATGTGGAGGATAATCTCCGGAACCACTGCACCTATTTAAAAAAATATTTCACCATTTGAAAGGTACATTATTCCAGATGGGCATAGGCTATATATTATATATATATATATTATATGGAAAAAAATTATAGCTAGTTATGAAATATAAATATAGTAGAGAGCTGATTGTTGCATCGACTTAAAGACGAAAGTGTGATTCTACGGCCAATTCCCAATTATATACGGGCAGCGAAACGGCTTATTAATAATATTTTAAACTAGCGCGCTGCCAGCGACTTCTTTCGCGTGATTTTTTGAGTAATTCCCGTGGGAACACTGTAGCGAGTAGAATAAGATGTACGCTTAATGTTAATACAAGTCATAAGCTATAACTTTGACAAATTTCATTAAATACTGTTCAGTGGCTCATACAATAATTCCAATTTTTGTTTGTTTTGGGCTCTATATCATTCATACTTTATTTCGAAATCTATTTTTAGCAAAAAAAAATAAAACGGCTCTGTTATGCTTTTATTATATGTATAGATATAATTAAAAATAATTAATTATTACTTTATAACCTACGGCACAAATAAAAATATCAAATTAATTTTACTATACCTACATCATTATCAAATTGGTCACTTCACTTTGATTTCTATTTATCACGGGCCATACCGGACCCTCATGTCTTTACTTGTTTTAACATTTTTAAACGCAACACCTACAAATAACTAATAAAATTTAATACATATAAATATATGACTAATATAAATTTTACATTACGTCATCTCTTCTAGTCACGACACAGACGCAAAAAATATATACATTTGCTTATTATTACAAAAAACTATGCACTTAAAACACAATAACTCGCGTGCGCATCTAACGTTCGGAAACGTTCACGTAATGTTCTGTTAGAAAGTGGTCTGTACAATCATAATGTACTGTACCATAATAATAATAATGTACCTTATTCTTTATTGCATATATGACAAACTTTTACATAATATATTATATTATAATTAGCACATTGTAATTATCCCAGGGGTATAAGACTACCTTGAAATGTACTGCATTTCCCATTTTATCGTATTTCCCCAATGTACGTACATGTTTCGTTAGTAAGTGAGATGTGAGTGAGAGCCCATTCCAATCCAATCCCATCCTATCCCTCCCCATTTTCTCAACCCTTTCTCCAAATTCATTCCTATATCTCCAAAGGTAGGCAGCGCATCCGGGGGCATGCCAACGTTTCTCATTTTGGACTAATGTTGGCATGTATCGCGGATGTCTATGGGCGACAGTATCCACTTACCACCAGGTGGATTGTATGTTCGTCTGCCGCCTTCGTACATATATATATATATATATATATATATATATATATATATATATACTCCACTCATATGTGATCGTGAGTTCAAATCCTCGCCACGTACAACCAGTTCTTTTTTCTAGCCTTTTTAACAACCATGGCACATAAATCACTGGTTTCGGGCTATAATCCACCACGCGGGCACAGTGCGGATTTTGCTCATTTAGTAGGATAATTGTAAACTTTCACTATTGTTTATCAGATAGAATTTGGTAAAACATTTAACTAATTTGACGGGTTAATATAGATAATTTTCGTGAAATTATTTTTGAAATGCTATTTTCTATGGTTATGAGCGCGATGAGACCTACGCATAAAAAACCCGCATCAAAAAGAAATTATCAAAATTGAAAAATCATTTAAAACTTCTTTGAATTATAATACTTTTTTGAACATTATTATATTAAAGTGATTTCTTGAATTTCTTCTTAAATATTAGTAATTATAGTATTTCCATTTCTTTATTTTCTCGATGACAGTTCTAATTTGATAGTTGTAGTGTTGTGTGACCAAATAAGTAATGATATCGATCGCATATATTTATTATATTTTGAACAAAGACAAATACAACAAAAACATTCAAATATATTTTTTCAAGGTGGGAACACTCAATGGCCCACCGCCATTTTGTGTTTGTTTTAATCTGTCACTCGCAACAAGACGGTCGTGCTAGTCACTGTTCTGTTCTGTTCGCTGAGTTTTTTCACATTATCCATACGTTACGTTGTGTATTTTGTGTTCCTCCGTGTTGATTGCTGCCCGGCTGTCAAATATCAAAATGCCGAAAGGATCTGTTCTGAAAAGGCAGGCGAGAGAACTGGTGATCAAGGTTCGTAATTACTTTGAAGCAGAGTATCAAAATGGTGGCCCGCTATTACCACTGTCGCAAGTGCGAGAGCGTGTTGCGGCCGCATTAGGAATTAGTGGACCTACTGTTTCAAAAATTACTACCGAAGCTTACGGTACAAGCGGCATGCAGGAAAATAAGCTTCGTACGCCGAAGAAAAAACGCCAACCACGTCGTGTGACATCGGTTGACAACTTCGACGCTGACGCTATTCGCCGTCATATATATGACTATTACTTGCGCAAAGAAATTCCAACACTTAAAAAACTTGTTGTTTCTTTACGTAAATGTGGTTTGTTCCATGGCCAAAAATCGTCATTAAGCTTGGTTTTGAAAGAAATTGGATTTTGTTATAAAAAATCGGACAAACGTAAAATATTGATGGAGCGTCACGACGTTGCTATGGCTCGCTGCGAATTTTTGAGCGAAGCCAAAAAGATATCAGATTGGTCAAATGTTATTTTCACTGACGAGACTTGGTTAAATGCAAACCACACAGTATCTAAGAACTGGACTGACGACACCGTCGCTTCCACTAGTTCAGTGCCAATGGGAAAAGGTGAACGCCTCATCATATGCCATGCAGGGTCTACGAAAGGATTCATGTCAGATGCTTTACTGGCCTTTAAATCCAAGAAAACAGTGGACTACCACGAAGAAATGAACGCGGAGATTTACGAAGGATGGTTTAAAGAAATGGTGCAATCTCTGGAAGAACCGTCGATAATTATTATGGACAACGCTACATATCACTCCAGACAAATTGATAAAATGCCGACGCAGGCCAATAAAAAACAAGAGATAATTGACTGGCTCCAACGTCATGGCGAAAATGTGGATAATACTTTATTAAAAGTACAATTAGTGAATATTTTAAAATCGAATAAAAGCCACCCTAAAAGATATGTTATCGACGAAATAGCTGCCGAATGTGGTCATTGGGTTCTTCGACTTCCGCCGTATCATTGCCAGTACAATGCTATAGAACTAATATGGGCACAAATCAAAGGAGACGCCGCTCGAAACAATACCCATCCCCCTTTTACGGCAAACAAGATGTTAGATTTATTAAAAAATGCATGTGCGGAAGTAACTGCCGAAAACTGGGAAAAAATTGTGAGAAGAACCCAAAACATTATAGCGTCGGATTGGGAAATTCGTGTGGCATTCGATAATATAGAAGTACAGGAACTTATAATAAATGTTGGGGAGAGCTCATCGAGTGACAGTGACGATTCATCAGATTTTGATTAAAATAAATAAATAAAGATTACCTGTCATTATAATTATTTCGTTTCATTGTCGAGTACCTACCTATACCTACTTATTTTACAACAGCTTCGAAAATTTTAAAGAAGTTGGCATTATCAATCAAGAATTAACACGTGTAACATCTTGTAATGAAATATAATATTAGTTAATAAATTTGTACAAAAGTATCCGGCAGTAGTTTAGTTTCTTACATTTTGTAAAAAAATATCGGATCTGTTATCGTGTTACGTTTATCGATAACTACATCCCTAAAATTGCTTTCTGGCTGACGTGACCTTGTTAATGAAATATGACGTCTTGGTGCCTAATTTTTGTTCGGAGTTTTAGGCGTTGACGCTAGAACAAAGTTATATCGACCACTGTGTGTCAGCTGTCATCGAGAAAATAAAGCAATGGAACTTGTATAGTACAAGGCGCATTAAGTTAAGTTAGTACCACCATTCCACGGTAGATGTCGCTATATCGTGTCTACACCGCGGTAGTTTCGTTTCTGTGCAAACCTTGTATGGTGAAATTTGGTTTGTTTTAGTGTGCTTGTTTACCAATATAGTGGAATTTATATCACCATACTTGTGTTTCTATTGGTCGCATCACACCCTCGGATTGGTTGGAACCGAGTCAAACAAGTACTGAATTTTAAAGATTTTCTTAACCACACTATATTGTTGATATGAGGATAGAAAGAAACCATAAAAGGAAAATTGTTAGCAATACTTCAGTTATTCCTGCTGATTGTTTTTAATGTTAAGTCAGTGTTACTGACGCTTTGATGTCATGACATTAAAAGTCATGAAGTACGACGCTTTAAAGACGTCTTATTGGAATGGTTCCCGTACATGAAGTTATCGTTTTAACTTCTTCCCGTTATTTGTTTTTTAAACCAACTGCTCTTTTAAACGGTAGTAAGTTGTTAATATCCAATTTAATTGCGTGATTCTTAATTATGTGAATTATTAATTTTCGTCCGCTATATAACTTTTTTTGTAATTTAGTGGTTCCAATAGACACATTCGTATTGTAATAATTGTATTTTTCCAATTAGGTACATGCGGTCGCGGCCCTAAATATTAGTGACACCGAAAATATTTTTCTATCTGGTGAGGTTCAAAGGGTTTTAGGAAAGCGTAAAAATGTGCCTGAAGTAGTAATGTGTGAAAGACCTTACCAGTTCACCATCAATGTATGAAACTGACCATTTCCAATTTCTGATTACTTGTAGCATGTCGCAATCAATCCTGATTATATCTGGTCAGCTCCTTAATACCGAGACGAAATCTAGACACGCGGAAACGTATGTATACCGTCTATAACTAATCCCGACTAGTTTTGTAACATCGGACCGGTCGCCGAACTTATCCGCGGAATATCTACGCATGTAATTTAGATTAGCCCTGGATAAAAGGTTTAAGGAAATTGTGATGTTGACTTTACCGTTTGTGGAATTTATGAGGAAATGGCGGATGTCGGAATGATTTTAAATAAGGCTTTTTATCTGGCTTACCCTACCGTTGGCTTTATGTCTGTACTGTTGCATATATGCATCTCCCAGGGACCGCCACCACTTTCAGTCTTCCACTCTTTCTTATCCACCCACTACCGGCGACTTTCTTCAAGTCATTAGTTCACATAGGCGGAGGGCGTATTATGCTACGTTTCCGTATCTAGATAGCGAAGTTGTAACTATATAATTAAGTTTAATAAGTTAAAAGAGTCTTGGAATGGGTTCCGGGCAAAGCAACATGAAGTAGAATGTTGATGAAGTACAACATTTTGTTACTATTTAGTTAATGTAATGTTATGTACATTTATCTTCAAAATGAAGGTGGTATATGATTTAAAACCCCCCATCGTTATTACAATGAAAGACATGTGCAGTGGGACATTATAGTCTGAATTATTGACGGACGTCCTGAATGTGAGTTATTGATTAACTTTTAATTGATTGAAAGGGGTAAAAATGGAAGTCCCGTATTAAATATCGTTTGTTATTTGTTACAGACAACAGACAGCGCGGACTTCCTGGCGACGCGTCCGCATACGGCGGCAGTACTCCCGGGTAAACCAGCGGCGAATCCCCTTCAGTTCGTCCGCGTCGGGCCCGCGGATCTCGGCAGTCGTGCGCGCGAGCAGCTCCGCAGGGCGGAGCTAGCGAAGCGGACCGAGCCCGCACGGATCGAGCGGCAGGAGGAGTGGCAGTCAGTGAGTAACTTTTCCAATTACTAAGTTGAGGTAAGCATGTACCGCGGATGTCCATAGGCGACAGTATCCGCTTACCATTAGATAGATTATCTGTCACCGTTTTGAAATGAAATGTTAAGTTTCAATCTCTTTGTTTGTTTGTTTGTTAAGCGGTGTCCCAAACAAACAAACAAAGAATATTTGCTTAGCGATATTCATACCCGTGATTTTGAAACAAAGTCGCGGGAAGGCAATATAGGTTCTTACGAGTATCATCGATAGTATGAATTCGCAACTCGATGATTAATTAATACTCTTGTTAATCGAATGATCTAATAAAGACTCTATATCTACTCGTATGTGCAGTCTAAGGTTTTAGTGACGTAATCAAATGAGCCCAAATATTTTTTGTTTAGTTGGTTTTGCGATAAAATTACACTTCGCTCACAGAAGACTGACTACCTTGAAATATACTGCATTTCTTACTACATCATATTTCGCTAATGTACGTACGTATTTCGGTAGTGAGTGGGATATACCAGAGTCCATTCCCATCCCAGTCCTATCTTATACCTCCTCTGCTAAGATAGGCAGCGCATCCGGAGCGAGTCAACGTGTGACATTCTGGACTGATGTTGGCATGCATCGCGGATGTCTATTGACAGTATCCACGAGAGTCCTTTAAAACGCCTCTATTTCAATTATAATCTAATCTGTATGGAAGATCTTTGTTCTTAATTCATGAATTAGAAAAACCTTCGTTACATCTCTCTACATCAATTATCGAGTTTTAATTTATCTATTTCCTAGATTCCTAAGCAATTTCCAACTAATTAAGAGTCGAGCTTCGCTAATAAATTCCTAGTGAGCCCTTCTAACTCATCCACACACACATCCGCCCAATTTGTCACATCAGAACCGACCTTAATTACAAGATTTCCATCGAAGAAAGCTAGAGGATGAACAGACATAAATTAATTAGAGTGGGTATGAAGTTCGCTTTACGTATCGCTAACGTGTCATTAACTTCACATCGTTATCTATTATTGCAACTTTCGATGTCATTGAAAAACGTGATAATTCAATTTTCATTTGCTCTTTCCAGCATGACTTTTGACCTTTAATTATCTACTTTTGAATTCTGATCACAATTGACTTCGCAGTACTAATGCTTGTATTTTATTGTACAAAACAAAGATGACTATAATTCGTGTAATAATTGGTGTAATTTACAGTAGGAACACGTGACACAGCGTAGCCAGTCTACCCATATATATCTCTGTTTTGAACCCAACATTCGACATGACATTGAGGTTAATTGGCATTGCTTGTATTCTTTTCCACAAATATCTTAAACTCCTTAACGATCATTGATTTATCGACGTTTTCCGACAATGGTTTATGATCTGTGTGGGTTTTATGTGCTATAAATTTTGGACATGTCTCGTAATAATCTCTTCTATATATGTTACTTGCGTTCGTTTGATTGTCTGTCAGTCTCTTTGTTCACGCTAATAACGGCGTCTACGGCGCTAAATTCCACTGCATGTAATGTGTCGCAACATTTTGTTTGGATTTTTAAAGCTTACAATGACGTAATTTTAGAACTACGAACACTGAGTCAATTTGTCTCATCTATGAACCTTAACTCATCCGTCTCGTGTCTGCGTTGTTTTCATACCCATAGTTACAATATAAACGATGTTATGCCGTGAATTGTAACCAATGTTACCCTATAAGTTATAGCTTTAAATAATTAAAATATTTAAAGTGGAATAAAATCCTTGTACCTACATCGCAGACAAATCGACATTCGGTTTTGTGATGTGTTTGCAAATATAAATTTTCACGTATTAATTAAACAGATAGATTTTACATTATGACAAGAATAAAGAACAATGTTATAAGAAGAGAATACAACCAGACAGTCGTACATTTCTTTATTATTAGAAATAAATAACAAAAATAAATAAAGAATCATGATTTAAGACAGAAACTATTTTTTCTGCCGAATTTCATTTCATTTCTTGTATTAAATTAGGAAATGCCTGCTTCACTTCAAAATGCTTCCCTTTTAGAAAGCTAAACTATTGCAAGATATAGGCTATATTTTTGATTTCCTAAGACCCTTAACCTAGAGCGAAGTCGGGGAGGGCTTCTAGTCTATGACTAAATCGGAAGAAATCCTTCTCGAACTTTAGCTGCTTTAATATCTGTTTCCGCAAAACAACAATCTAAATACCGTTAAACTCATTCAAACTACTTCGAAACATCAGTTATTTTATGATTCACATTTTAAGCGGAAAGTTCCGGATGGGATTGGTTTTGTAGCGGAACCGATAACTAATATTTGTTATGGTTTAAAGGTGGGCGCGTCGTGAAGAATTCACTAGCTCTGTGGTGATGACAATTTCGCTAAATTGACAATCGCACTGACGCTTTGGAATTGTCATGACGGTTATTTTTAGGAAATTTAAGACAATAAATAACAATCTTAAAAAACTTTTAAGTTAAACGGTTTTATATTTTATGTGCACTGAAAACTACGTGTAGCCCTTTCATTTGATACCCATATTGAGGGGGTTAAGGAAAAATATGTAATCCGCCATTTTGTATCGGCGGCCATCTTAGATTTATAATGTTATTGATTTTATTATATTGTATTGTCATCTAAATTAAATGTGTGTACCAAATTTCAGATCAATCTGACAACGGGAAGGTGCTTAAATTTCAATTTCTAATTTTGACCCAAATAAATAAACAAATAAATTCCGTACGGGTCGAGCTAAATAAAACCGTTTAATAATAGGTTGACTGGGAGATAATGCTTTAAAGCATTAAGTCCGCCTTTTGTCACTATGTGCAATAAAGAATAAATAAATCTACTTATGCGACGTTCACGTTCCTTTCATCAAGGGATTTTTCGAAATTTAACCCTTAGAGAGGTGAAAGAGGTGTTATTTGTATGAAAAAAATATTTAATTGTACTGAAACATGGAATTTGGTACAAATATGAGGTGAAACCTCTTTGAGAAATCCCTTCATGAAACTCAAATAGTCGTGATCAAAAATATTTGTTGTAACTAGTCTGTACATGAAATATTTTATTGAAAAAAGTAATTGCAGTGTACATGTAATACCGAGCCCAATAAAATATTTTTTGGATTTATTGTCTGTCTGTCTAAACGACCATGGACGAATTTTAATAAAACTTGACATAGTTATAAGTTATAACAACTCTTAGGCTGGGTTAACTAACATTGAGGTTACTTATTATCTAGATCAATTATGGAGTTCCCAGTGGAATTACAACTTCACGCGAATACAGTCGCTGGCACCGCTAGCTCTACAATACAATCAAATGCGTGTTTTAAAGTTTTTCAAAATTGTGTCAGCAGTTTTAATACGTAGGTACTGGGTGTAAATTTTTTTATGAAGTCAATATTTGGGCGGCGTGATATATATTTTCAATTCAAATTCAGTTAGTATGCTGTACCCACATGAGTAAACAAACACGTTTTTTACCGTTTATTAAAATTATGTCAAGGCAAATCCATGCGAGTGAAGCCACGGGCAAAAGCTAGTATTAGTATAGATAGAAGTCTCATCGCCCTTGTCCAAATATTTTCACAAGGTTGTATACTGCAAATACACTTCTCACACAAATACAGTAAACATGACAACGCATTGTTTTGAGAACAAAAGCCCGATCTGGCAACGTCTCCTTGCTATTCCGCTGCCTGCGCCGGAAATACGCGACGTTTGTGTCCGCCGCGAAGCCTCGAGAATGCACCCACTTCCGGTGTGGCGTAGCTACTTTGTTTTCTGGTAGCTTGTGATTTAATTAAAGCTATTATCATAGGCGATTGTGTTAGCTTGTGTTTCATTGTGTCGTTTATTTTCATCACAAAAAATTGATTACTTAATTACTTTGATTTCTTTTGCCGAGCTTAATTACAAAGGCTTTTTTCTTTGCTGGACGATTGCGATCTGTAGCTTTGTCTACAATAAACAACTATTCTGCATTCATTTTAAGGTTCTGTTAGAGCCAGCACGGGGCTCCCGTGATCTCATCCCATTGAAGTCACAATTTCATTCACGTATATCATCTTTTTTCGTATCCTCACCACTTTAGTTGAAGATAATTGAATAACTATAATCTATTTTCATTGTGCTATTTATTAGTTTTCAAAAGGAAATAAACTATATTCATTCCACCAATAAACTGATAACACTGTGGGTTAATCAGCCTGCTGTAATTGCCTTAATCTGTAATCATCAAGAATCTATCACTGATGGGGTGGTGCTATTTTGTAGCCGGCCGACACCACACAACTCAGTGCTAGGGACTGAGCTGTGTGGTGTCGGCCGGCTACAAAATAGCACCACCCCATTACTTCCCGTGGGTGTTGTAAAAGGCGACTAAGGGAGAATTAAGCGGCTACCACAAGCCTTGAGGAACTACACCACCTCTAAAAGAGTGGACTCACCAACCCGCTTTGGCCAGCGGGGCGTTTCAAGGCTATATGTACATCGCTCATGCACAAGACAATATGCATGAGCGATGTATGGTCTTATGTATGGTCCACGCTGGCCAAGCAGATTGGCGAGTCCACTCTTTTAGAGATGGTGTAGTTCCTCCCGGCTTATGGTGTCAGCCGGCTATAAAATAGCACCACCCCATCTCTTCCCGTACGGGTGGTAAGAGGCGACTAAGTGATTACTAAACGGCTAATTTTATAGCTCATCTAACTTCTCACGCGTTTTGTTTTCATTTATTTCAGGGTTAAGTGTTACCACCATTACGCTCGCCATTACCGAGATTGCAACAGTTAAACTGCCAACAGTAACTACTATAATGCACATTGACGGGAATTCCAAGCTGCCATTAAAATGCACTGATAAAAACTGCATATTTTCTATCTGTATATATTCTGTCTGAAATAATTTGAAGCGATTTGTAGTAATCTCCTTTTAAACTGTACTTGACAGATAGACTGCGTAATGCCTATGAACTATATGGAGTATGTTTATGTCATTTTATACCTACTATACTAACGACACCGGCCTTACTTCCATCTTAACGATATTAAGATGGAATTCCTTCTAATAATATCCTTAATTTTTTTATGACTTCTAATAAACGAGCAGCATATAAGTCCACCTGATGGTAAGTGGGTACTGTCGCACATGGATATCCGCGATACATGCCAACATCAGTCCAGAAATACAAACGTTAGGAATGGATTTGGAGAAAGGGTAGCTTTAGATTACCGAGTTCCTACCATTTATGCGATTTTTTGAGTTTTTTATAACTAATATCTATTTAAATGGTCATTTTGTGAAATTGAAAATGGAGTCAGTGAGCGACACACTTTTAGTAAACTTATGACGTTCGTCTACCGCTTCATATAGGCCTCTTCCAAGGTTCACCACCACACACGGTGTTCCGCTCTCCCCATCCAGCCACTACCGGCAAACTTCAAGTCATCGCTTCATCTGGCCGGACGTCGCTACGCTTCCTGGTACGTGGTCTCTATTCAAATGTTTGTCTACCCCATTGTCAGTTCTGCGGCAGATATGTCCTGACCATTGTCACTTTAACGGACTTATTCTGGTGAACTGTGCCAATGACTTGCGTTCTGCAACGAATCTCTTCGTTTCGAATATTGTCCCGCAAAGAAAAACAAAGCATAGCCCTCTCTCATAATTCGCTGAGCGACTTTAAATGGATCGGGTCTACCATTTTACAGACCACGTGACTGCGAAGTGACAACTCCTTTTTGCATAAACGTGGTCATCATACTTAATTACCGTCTTATAATCCCTTGATATATACATAGTGCATAAAAGTGCATTAAGGAATTTCACAAGAGACGTAATGGAGTACTAAATAAACACCTTTTAAAAATGTCTACATATCTTTTGTGCAAATAAACTGGTTGGTAACCTATCCACTTGTTAACCGCCAGGTGGTTTACAAACGTACCGCGCCCATTAAAATAAATCATTACCTTTTATTTTTTAACTTTTTGCGCTCGACTCCTGGACTACTCTTAGTCCGGCAGTTAAAGTAATAGTAATTATGATAATAGCTTGCCTTCCTTATCTTTCTTATATGACTTTGCTAAGTATTTTACACCTGTGCAATTTTGTTGCAATTGATGCAATGCTATGAGTTAAATTTGTTGAAAATCCCTAACAAACTGGATTTAAATTACTTAAAAACTCATGCAAGAACTAGATTTAAATTTTTGGAAAGTTCATGTAAAATTCGATTTCAATTTATTTAAAATCCAGCCCATACCGCTGGAAATAAGTGAAAAAGATCCGCTGATTTTTCACTTTATTTTAGTCAGTCATCTTGAACACTAAGGTATTATTGATATCAAAACGATCTTTCTAGCTTTGTCGTTTTAACTCTAACCTTAAAGAAGCTGTTGGCAGTCCATACCATGTTGACCATTTGCAATAATAGTTTTATACACTAGTTTTTTTTTTTGTATAAACGATAGATTAAAATCAGAACCCCCTATCTAAACTTTTTTACAATGTCTTTGTCTTAGACATTCTCAACTCAATCTCCTTTTCTACCCTTATAAAAATAATGTGGCAGACAAACGGATAGTAAGCGGGTACTGTATGTTTTGTACATTCGAAGATATGCCTTTCGAGGTTCGTATCGAGATGAATCTCACGCAAACATTGGTCTTAAAAATTGCGGAAACGGAGATTTGTAAGGATATCTTAACAGCAGTAGAAATGAGCGCCGAGTGTTAAACGCTCGAGCACTGAGTGAGCGCCAATGAAACTTCAAGGCTCAAGCGTTAAACACTCATAAGTGTTATATTACTTATAATCCAAGTTTTTAATGTTTGATGGTCTTAAACCCTTGACATTAAAAGCTCGAGTCTAAAACGGTCAAAGTTAATTTTCATTGGCACTAACTTATCGCTCGAGCGCTCAACGCTAATTTTTACAACACTACTTGAAATGTGGTGATTCATACGGCAGACTTCTGTTAATCTGTTCCTTTCTTTTTTATTTATATTGTAAAACAATTTCGCTTCTAAAGTATCGTATTTTAAATCCTTTACTTATTATCTCTCAGATTATCCCTTACATCATACTAACCAGTTGCGAACTACATGGTCGTGTTTAACGATAATCATCCTTGACTAAAAAAAACACGGGAAGCAACACGCGATCTTTTGACACGATCGCTTTTAACTACTGCGTTTGGGGTACCGGGTACAAAAATATTAAAAATATGTACATGGGTTATTCGCCAAATAAAACTGATATCTTTTAACACCTCACACTACTTTATTATCTTCGCTAGTTAACATTGACACCTTACTTTGTTCCTTACGTCATACAACACTCTCCACGACATAGGAACGCAAGTACTAGGTATTATTTTATTTCTTAGTACTTAACATTTTATTTCTCGAGCCTGCAGATTTTTTCACGATCTTAAAAGATTATTTATCTGATAACTAGTGAGATAACTTATTCGACGGCTTTTAAATTGCTCTTCACAAAAATGCATTGTTGACCCTGAGAACATGTTCGCAACTTTCGCATAATATTAAAATGTTTATCCCGACTGTACCCTGTTAAAATGCAGCATGCGTGATGCAGAAACGTCCTTGCTCGCAAGCAATCAGTCTAGTAAATGTAACCGCATTCCTTGCAATCTGCACCATGTTCTGATAGGTCATGGACCTGGCTCGACATTTGATTGTTTAAATGTTTTGTAGACTCACGAAGTTCCGTTTTTATGGATTGGTGAAAGAAATCAGTTAGATTTAATACTTGTAGGTACTCGTATTAAGGCCTGTTCAGATATAAGCGCTATTCGTTGCCGCCTGCGGTAACGACGCATGGATACGCGATAATTCTTTTGTTCAGACATAGGCGATGTTCGGTAACCGCTTCGGGTAGCGATATACCGCGTATAGCGGCCTAGGCCCAGTGTTAACATAGTCCTCGCAAAACTTCTTGGGGCTTTGACCTTGAATGGCCGTTAACAGTTTTCGCATGTCCTTCCTACAATTTCAAACCACTCTCAATAAGGCGAGTGTGCGAGTAGGAAGTTATTATTGCGTCTCGCTCGAACTTGCGAACATATTGTATTGTAAATACCCCCTCCGTCGCATTCCAGCTCGCACCACCAATCGGACCTAAAAATAAGCTACTGCGCACTTCTGTCACGTGATATCGCCAGAG
This sequence comes from Sesia bembeciformis, assembly GCA_943735995.1. NCBI lineage: Eukaryota > Metazoa > Arthropoda > Insecta > Lepidoptera > Sesiidae > Sesia > Sesia bembeciformis. Next base: position 12,992,013 of record OX031044.1, read on the forward strand.
CCCAAGAAGTTTTGCGATACTTATACTATAATGTAGCAAAATAATTATTTATTATAATGCATGTATTGATAAGTAATGCATGCTTTAAGTTTCTATTATTTATATTTTTTCAAAATTTGTACGCTAACGAGCCCAAAACAGCTGTGCAGTAATAATTTGCCTGTCATCTGTAATTACCAGTTTTACACAAATGAAGTAAACTGATATTGGAACTAAATAAATTGCAATATCATATATAGTTGTTGCAAGTATTTGTACGATTATGTGCAATAAAGATTTTGGAAATTAAAAAAATAAAAATAATTCCTCTACTTTATACACACCCATTAAATCCTCATTGCCCAGGAGTCACCATTAATTATAAAACACGAGTCCATAATGACGCAATTACATTCACGATATTGGTTTACTTTAACTTGTTGCTAAGTAGCCGTTACTTTTAAATACCACTTATACTGAATGACCACTAAAATCAAAGTAGATATTATATTGAACAGCTGTCGCCGATGGTATCCAAGGTGGTAAGTGGTACTGCTCTGGTTTAATAAGCGATGTTTGCAATCAACTCTTCAACATATGTAATTCAATATATGACTAGTTTTTATTTAACAACATAACAATAAATATTATCACATTCCATTTCTCTATCTCTACTCGTAAAGAACAATGTTTATATGTCTGTCTGGTCGTCTTACCAATCAGTTCATTTGCGGTAAACTTGGCATGTACTGGCGCGATTTAGTAGTGTGATTACTCCAGAAGGCTAGAGGAAACACTCATGAAAATTGGTGTAGTAGTTTAGAAAATAATTAAGGATGATGTCGTAACAGCATATGTATATCTAATGAAGTTATCTAGGTACACCGATCTAGACATACCGACAAATCGATTCGAGTCCTAACCAGAAGTCAAGGGTATTTTTTTATAGGGAAGTAGGCGGACGAGCATGCGGTCCCACGTAACACGTGACAACACCAGGGCGTATGCGGATGCGCCGCCCACCTTGCGAAATCCTATTCACAGCTTTCTTGAAGAACTCCATATCTAGTAATCTCGACAAAATAGATCTATGAGCTATTCTTTGAGATTCTTCATAAAAATATGCAGAATTAATTACCAAGAATTTGATTTAAATTTTCTTGGGATTTAAATATCTCCTTTTTCTTCTTCAGAATCTGGACAATTGGAAGTCTTCGCGGCGGAAGCGGGTGGAGCACATAATAGAGCGGTGCGTGGAGGTGCGACGCATGGAGAACGAGCCCAGCCAGCCCAGGGGCAAGTCCAAGACCTTCAACGAAATGCTGGAAGAACGGTGAGTCTTTTGCTTCTAACATATTTTCAACAATGGACCATAGGAAGGCGAAGTACATATTTATAAGTAAGGTTTGAAAGTGTGATTACAAGTATGCCACCCAGTAAGTCCGCTTGCTCAGCAATTTCCGTAAGAAAAAATTAGCGCGCCTAATCTTGGAAATAAAAAGCGTCGTGCCCATTCTACAAATATGCATTCTCTATGGTCGAATCATTCCTAATTATTCTAACAAATCGTTCTTGATTACAACTAGCATCTCTAAAGGTTTCTCAAGTGGAGGCAGAAAATGTTATTGCAATTTCCGTAACGTTATGTATTGCCCGATATTACTGTTATATTACGCAGATTTGTTGCAAACATTGACAAATTATGTTGTTCTCGTTTATTTGAAACGGTATCGACATAGTAAGAAGATACAAGTAAGTTATCTCTATCCACGAGTCGCGATTTATAAACAAGTGTGTTGTATTTGCTGTACACCTTGTACACAGAAATTTCGTCACTGCGGTGTAATGGTTGCCACATATGATCAGTTAAGTGTCAGTTTTGACTGAACAATTCAAGCTGACAGTTAAAACTGACCGTGTGTACTATGAAATCTGTCGTTTTTCATACTACAAAGGTACGTACAGAACAAATACGAGTAAACCCCCGACTCGTGCGTTTCGTCGCAGATAAGTTACTTGTCTTCTTTTACTATGACGATATTGAATCATAGTTAAATAATAATATAACATGCAAAATTGATCATTTGATGCAACTAGTACACTGTACCATCTGACTAAATTTACAAAATCTGTCTAATAAATCGATCTGTCATCGATTGTCATCATAGATATCGTCTTTTCTTTCTTCGGCTTGTCTCAGCGCCATCATTACGTCGTTACAAAACATACCAGCTGTTTCTGTAATGAATTCTGTTTCTGTTAACATTAAAACATCTGCTGGCATTTAAATATAACAATATTAAAAACGCCTCCTCAATAAGACGCCGCGCACTGTGCGGTCTACTTTACACACCTGAAGTGTGTGGAACGAACTGCCCGTTACACTACGATATGGGGTTCTTTATGAAAGTTGTAGATATGTCCTTACAGGGTCAGTAGCGCAAACGGTATTGCAGGTGTCCGCGTATGCAATAAAATAAGTAATAAACATAGAAGTTGTTTTGACTTAACCTGATTATTTGAGTGTTCAAGAATGTCTGTGTATTTCTATAGAGTATTATAGTTCTCTATGATGCGAACTGTGCGTTCGCCCTTAATCTATAAAAAAAGATTTACAATAATTTGTTTTATCAACGCAAACTTCCAAATCTATTTTGGCATCGACAGTTTAATCTTTGTTATTTAATACAGAAATGACCTAAATTCTATCTATAATAAAACCATATGTCACTCCGTGTGTGGTAAGTCGTAATTTAATTGCAACGTTATCGATTCGCTATGCTTGTAATAAGATATCGGAGTGCGGTGTCATTGACTGGTATGTTTTGTAGGACGGATTATATTACGTATAATTGTTACTGATTGGAATGTATTGGAAATGTTACCCTCTTCACATCTACGTAACTCAAAGAATTAGCAACTTCAAAAGGCAAATGCATATCTGTTTGTAGGATAGATAACTGATATGGAGTCAATATTTTTTTTTATTAAGGCAAGACGGTGGTGGACAGTCCACCCGGTGTTATGTGGTTCTGTTGCACAATGACATGGACATTCGTGATACATGCCGTCATCAGTCCGGAAGGACAAATGTCGCCACCAGCGGTCTACTTTTGGAGGTTTTGGAATGGACTAGCAGAAATCAATAAGAAAATGGAGAAAGATAGCGATAGAATAGGATGGGAATAATCTCTCACATATCTCACTACCGAAACACGTAGGTACATATACTAATTTATGAATATGATTTATTTATATTATTCTGATAGAAATGTATAGTTAATTATAACTTAATATTAACCAAATTTATGTGAACATATAACAATACTTAATCAAGTGCAGTGTTGAGATCAAGATTTTGTAACTATCAAGTAAACAAAATTTCGATCTCAACACTGCACTTAATTAAGTATTGTCATATGTTCACATACATTTGGAAACTCGGCAACGTTTTCCTATCAATTCACATGATTGTACATTTGGGGGAAAAGATAAAGTGGGAAATGTGGTCCTTTTTACGGTAGTCTTTCGTAAGAGATGGGTCCTCTGGTGAGACCATGTACCGAATATCCAGCGTCCCTCGCTGGATACCTTCCGTGACTAACGACCTGAAGAATGTCGCCGGTAGTAGCTGGATGACAAGAGCGGAAAACCATATGTGGTAGCAGGCATTGAGAGAGTCCTATATCCGGCAGTGGAGAATCACACGCTGATGGTAATGGTCAAATATGGAACCCATTGTCACGGATATATTTGGTCAAAAATCATTGAATATAAAAAAAAATATGAAACTTAATACAAATTCGAGTACGTCTGTATTATTCATTAATTAACGACATCTAAATATTTACATACTATCATCTACTACTAAAAGATAATCAGTTTTCGTATACAAGCGAGTAACCCGGTGTGGATTACACGTCCGTCGCGATGAACGGACGCCGCACAACTGATCGAATTACTATAAGAGTACATGCGCGGGCGCACGTAGAATTAATTGATATGTTTTAATTTGATGCATTACTATGCCCCGTGTTTAAAACGTTATTACCGCATACGCATCTACTAATTTTACTGTATTATGGAAGTTTTAAATTTCTATTGAAAATAGCATTGATCACCAGGAGCGCTGCTTAATTTTACGGTTTAATTTAATTTAATTTTAAGTTGGCCAGTAATTACGAAATAAAAAAATACGGGTGATGAAGACCCACCCAATTTGATAATAAAACCTTTGTCTACGACTTATCGAAGCGCAAAACGGATATCTTTATTGCGACTTTATTTTTGAAACAAATTCACCATAAAAACAAGAAAGATCTGTCTATATCTTATTGCTACTGAACACACTACATAGACACACACTCGTGAACATGAGGTGAAAGATCACACATGAGGTCGGCCAAGACTGGACGATATAGAGATTTGTATGAAATAGTACTTGAACTATTTCTTTACTAGACCCCTCATATTAAGGTTCAATAATATGAGGGGTCTAGTAAAGTGGTCGATTTCATACGTCTCTATAACGTCTAGTTATTGTCGAATTTTCAATGTTACTAATATAAGATTTTCAATTCGGTACTTGACAGTATTTTTAGATAAAAATAAGGTTTTATCAAAATGATAGATTAGATGTTAAAAAGTCATATTTCAAGGTCTATTGACTTTTTATAGTCATATTTTTTTAGAAATTCAATAATAAAAATAAAGTTTTTGAACTGTTTGTCACGTGACTACGAACGCCAATCACGATGCGTGACGTCATAGTTCTTGTTTACATGTCGCCGCTAATAAAGTACCAAGTGTTTTTTCGTAGTTATTTTGTTGGTGTTTAAGGAATTTTGTGGTGTTTTGTGGTTGCAAAAGAGTGTTATAATGGACAACAATTATGGAAAAGGATTACATAAAAGCAGACAGTGCAAATCTGCCCAAAATCGACGTTCTTATGGTGGGAAGTTTTTTTGCGACGAACTCCGACTTTTGTTCTGCAGAATTTAGAAATGTAAAAACATCAGTGTAAGTACTAATCATTACATATTATTATGTCAAAGGATTATTTATGTAAACAATAGATTACATTTTCTTTGTGCCTTTTTAACACCTGATGTCGAAATATCTATTTTCTTGAAAGGCGAAGTAGAGACGTTTGTAAATGTTGATTTTAACGGTGAAGTTGCAATATTCATCGTACTGATATAAGATTGCGTTTGTTTACTTCTGTATTGTTTGTATATAGACACTTGAATCGATTTATCAACTTGCGTAGACTGCATTGCGCTAAATTGTGTACACTGGTCTTCTTCCATTTGGTTTGCGGTACCTTGTATTTCAGATGGACTTACTTGGCCTTCTACTTGTTGTGAATCTGTAAATTCACCATATTATTGATATTTGTATAGGTAATATACCGTGTCACCGTGTTAATTTTTATACAATATGAACATTTTTTATGAAATATTTATTATCGCAAGCATACCTGTCGCAATATCAGTTATCTCTTTTTTTTTAGCATCATTTAACGCCTCTTCAACTAATGCTATTCTTTGCCTTTTAATGATAACAGCCCTCGTAGTGATTGCAGCTGTCCGCTTTCTTCTATCTGGCTGGCATTCGAACCTTGAGGGTACACATCCCTCTTTCATTTTGATTTGTTTAACTGAGCCCATCAAACGGTACCTGGTGTAATTTTCCATGTCGTTGGGTAGCTAAAAATATTAGAACGCACTTTACGAAATAACTTTGAATGATTGTTTCTTGACAAATATTATAACCTCAACAATATTATAACCTCAATGTCTATGGTAAATATTATAATCTCAACGAAATAACATTTCCATATAACAATTTTTTTGTATATATAATATGCAAACTACTTAGATAAACAAATAATACTTACATCAAAGTGATCTTCACAAAAGTAAAGAATGGATTTCAACGATATGTCAGATAGATTTCTTCTTGCAAGTAGCAACCACTTTCTTCGAATTTTCGGTTGTTTTGGCGCATGAATGAATAATTTAGTGGGTGTACTTATTGTAGTATTTGTACACAGAGGGACTGCACAGCACTTATAATATGTAGGATTCATGATGTTTAAAAATTAGAAAGAAAACCCGTAAAGCGATTCAACTTACATATACAAAATCGTTTGTTTATAGAACTATGACGTCACCAACATGGCGTCACGACAGAGTGCCGTTTTCGCGGGAAAATCGAAATTTGACTATAAAACTTCGATTTTATGTTAAACCTTGACTTCAATTTAATATACGCTTCAAGTTATAAACATATACACACATAATCTTTCATTTTAAATCAATTCAAAAAAATTGTCAAGTACCGAATTAAAGACCCTTGAGAATCCCACCTTTATATAAGTACAGATACAGCTTCGTCTTTCTTTTCCCCACCTACGTAACAAAAACTTAATTACTTCACTTATTGTCATTGTTCAATTAAGAATTGTAAAATTACAAAACAATTATCAGTTCTAATCAACTATCGAAACAATGCTTTGTGTTGCATCACAGCGGATATCCGCATTAAACAACACGTGCATACAAACTTAATTAATTAATATCGTATATCTTTTGACAGTACAATTCAAAATGCTATAACAACACTATTCATGCTATCATGAGGTAGTCTTATCATGGGATCAAAGAAAGCCTTTTAAAGAATACGCAATACAACAATCACTAGAAAGAAATAAAACTTTTCGTTTAATCCAGTTACTATAGCATGTTAACATATTAGTCAGTTAATATCTAAAGATATAGATATATATCTTTATATGTATCTATGTACATATTAAGAGAAATGTCCTAACCGACTGACTGACTCATCAACGCCGAGCGGAAAGCATTGGAGCCTGGATATACAAATATTGGACAGTAGCTTCCTTTTATTAAGTAAAAATTAAAATTCAACCTCTAAAAGGGTGAATCGGAGTGTATAGGTTTATGTATATGAAAAAATAATAATTGTAATGCCTATTAACTTGAAAGTTTGTACAAATAAAATACAATACAAATAATTAAACATGTGTTTTACCATTTTTCAAAATTGTGTCTGCTCTAATACAGGATGCCAAATTTTCTATGGAATTACTAGGCTTCTTTGTAGGGAAATAAGGGAATATTACATTTACTGTTTTTTTAACTAGCATTTAGTCTGCATGGCGAGCGTTTGGAAAACACGTGATTTAATTAATTGCCATATAAACATAATTTAATTATGTCTTTAATGTTTAAATATAGATGTCATTTTCTTAAATATGTTGATGTAATGTTATATATTATTATATATTTAATTACAAATACTAGACACCGTGACACATAAATAGTAGACACAGTGAATAAATAAATAAAAAATGAATGAATAAATGAAATTATTAGAAAACTAACATGCCACTAACATCTTCAGTAACATACAGGTTAGTTACACATCACAAAAATGTCATTACATCTATAATGTCAAAAAATATAAGTAAAATTATCAATTAGAATCAAATATATTATATCAAATAATATTTAATTACATCCAATGTTTCTACAGATTCCAGTATTTATCGTGACGCGATGACTATTAATTAATCTGTGACTTGTAATGGTGTAGCTATGAATAAATATATATTAAAAGAAAAAATTACATTTGCAATGAGATTATATTTACAAGTATTCTTATAATACCTTATAGATATCTAATCTGACAATTTAATCTGTCAGGTACACATTGAGACAATTGCTGACAGGTGAAACTCCTGACACTTCCAGCTGACAACACACCGACTTACCAAAAATCAAATCAATTATAGGCCTTATTACTAGTTGTTAAGCTGCGTCCTGAGTGGGCGCGGGGCGGGACAGCAGAATCCGCAGCGTAGTTTTCTAACACGTATATGGGCATAGGTGTGGTCGGTATAACCGCGGGGCGGAGAGCGGATGCGGCGACGCTTGCCATGTGCGAAAGCGGACAGTACAGGTCAGTTTGCGATTTCCCATCGCGAGTTAGTGCATGTTTGTTGTCTTAGTGCAATCAATGCACTAGGCAATCTGGTTGCGACAGGAAAATTCGACGTACGAGTGCTCATGGGAGACGGCGCATTTGGCAGTCGAGAAACTGGCTGCGTCAGCCTCTAGAACGTGCACGATCGCACAGGCAGGCTTTGGCTGCGCGCGACGAGAACAAGACAAATTAATACGATAGAAATGAGTGTGGCTGCCTCCAGTCACCGCGTACTTGCCAACGCGGCTAGACTTGTTTTGAGGTTTGTCGCGATGTCGTTTGGAACAGAGAAATTTATACGAGAAATTGAAAGCAGAAAAGCAATCTGGGATATATCATCTGAAGAATATAGTAATCGTGATGTGACACACGATTGGCTGGCAAAACTGCCTGCTCAAAATCTTGGTTGCCGCAGCCAGGCTCTGTCTATTGCGTTGCTAACCTTACTCTCTATAGTTAGACGTTTGTCGAGTAAAAATGCATTTTTTTTAGCCTATACGATACAGTGAATCTTTCACTGCGAGATTCGCTTTAACTGCTGATATATTATAAAAGCAGCGGTTCGCAACGCCGCGTTTCCCGCTCCCGCTTCCCGCCCCGCGCCCACTCCGGACGCAGCCTTTAGGTGGCCAAGTGTGTAGGTTGATTTATTGCCAACCGTACGAGGGATTATGATTTCTATTATGTCATGTTTAAGGCTCATGATAGTGGCAATGAACTGATGGAATTAAATTTGCAAGATAATTACAACTGTCACAAAATAAAACGTTTCAATTGGTGAAAGTGAAGATATGATTATTTACTTTTGTTTGTTTGGCAAGTTAATTTATTTTAGCCTATTATGTTTGCTAGGCTTTCAATTAGGCAATGCTGTTCCTTTTCTTTTAATTTCTCTTTTTTTGAGAAATTATTAAGAGATGTTTTTCATTTTGTAATAAAGAAATTTCTATCTGTAGATTTTTTTTATAGTAAGTAAGCGGCAGACGAGCATACAGTCCACCTGGTGGTAAGTGGAACTGTCGCCCTGTGCGTTGGGTACTTGCCAACTTATGTGCAGAATGACAAACGTTGGCGCGCTTTCGAATGTGCTTCCTGCCTCCTTTGGAGATGTAGGAATGTATTTGGAGAAAGGGTTGGGAAAAGAGTAACGGATAGGTTGGGATGGGAATGGGCTCTGACATATATCATTCCTTAAGGCCTGTTCAGATATAAGCGGGGGCGTGCAAACATTTGTTATTCTTGGCTGATGTTGGCATGTATCGTAGGTATCGCAGGGCCACGGTATTCTCTTACCATCAGATGGACTGTCTGCTGGTCTGCCGTCTTCTTTTAATAAAAAAAAAAGGTATTCTAAATGTAATGTATGTGGTGTGGTGTGACTCGTCTCATTGTTCATTGACCCTTGACACACGATACCAAAATATAACTAAAATTACAACAAAAGTTTCACGTCATTTCCTTTATGCGGAATTGAATTGAAAATTTATTGAATTCATAACAAGTGTAAGCGTTCAACGAAACCAAACTCCAAAAACATCCTGTATATAGTATAACAGGCTACTGTTTTAGCAGTATTGCTACGCGAATAATAGACTTGTTACACTATACAAGTGAAATCCATTTATTGTGGGTTCGAATTACTACAGTAACCAGTCCTTTTATCGTCCACTGCCTGGACACGGGCATGCACATTATCTTGTGTATGACAGATGTATGATTACAGAATAATCCGCCATATAATCATAACAAAATAACCCGCCATAAGAATAACAGAATAAGTACAAGTATAGAAGAATCGTTCCCTAATAACGCGCCATAAAACCTACAAAATAAAATTTCGTTCAGCTCGAACCAAATTGGATCGCACACGTATCGGAGAAAGGCGATAATTACAGTGAACCGCAGAAGGTCACGCACACTGACACTCCGTGCGTGAATCGCAAAGGTTTGTCACCCATAAATCCCATAATAATTGTAATATAATTAATTATAGTAGTTCTATGCGTTTTAAAACACAATTTTATATTTGTTCTAAAAGAAATTAAATAAGTATCGTGTACAATAAGGTGGTAGTTTTTACTGAAATAAACCCCTACTCGCTCTTTTTAATTCCAGCTAATTATTTCATACAATAATTGAAAAATAAAAAGGATTGAGATTCATTCTAAAAAAAATACGTTACTTGTACTCAGTTAAAACACAGAATCGTGAGCAGAATCGATGATTTAAATTTTCGGAAATAGATCTAAGGCACTGCATATCAAACGTAATCGAATCTGCTCCTCTATCTTCTATATATATATATATATATATGTGGAACTGTGCGTTGGGTTTGGGTACTTGGGTACTATATATATATAGTATGTATACCTATATATAGAACTAATTATGGTAAAACAAACTTAACTAATGGGGGGTGCAGTTATACAACAATTTATCTAAGTTGTCTAACGACATTAAAGAAATCGTCACTAAACAATTATATACATATAATTTATAGGCCCGAATACATTCAGGACAATATAACTACCCAGATTTTTCTAATAGGCTAATTATTGTATACATTCGTGTCTTTCTTTTGTATACTGGAGCCATTGTTAACTTAAGCTAATTATACATTTTCTCTTTTAAATGAACTATGTATTTAATATTCTTTGAGAAATAAATTTCTTTAAGCCGATATATATATATATATATATATATATATATATATAATAAAATTCTAAAATCCTCTATTTTCTGGGAAAAAAAGCCGTTACAGTGTAAAGTACGAGTTATACAGTCCAAAACAACATTTTATGGAATTTTTGTCTGTCTGTGTGAACGCGCTTCACGCAAAAACCACTGGACGAACTTCAATGAAACTTGGCATAGTTATAGCTTATATTTCGAGTTGACATTTAGCGTAATTTTTATCCAGATCCATTATAAATTTCCCACGGGAATCATTATCTAGGCCGCGTATACAATGTCAGAGATCACATAAAAACCACGGGATTATTTTTTATGAAATTTAGTACAATGATCGCTTATTTCCCGGATCAAAATACGAGATCTTTTTTATCCCTAACCGTTATACGTTCCCGCGGGAATCATTGAACGTATCGTATAATCAGACGTAGTTTAAAGACCAAGCGAACGAAGCGGGCACTGCTGGTCTTATGTTTTTTTTTATAATAGAATAGATATCAGACGAGCGGGCGGGCCACATGATGGTAAGTGGTCACCTGCCGGTGCGTTGCCGACCTTGCAGAATCCTATTCGTAGTTGTCTTGAAGAGCTTCATATCGTAGCGTAATGGAAAAACTGTATTCGCATTATATTGATAGTTGTAACTGGGTCGCGGCACGACCTTCGCATGACACGCATGCACATCTAGGCTCCTTCTTCAGCATAATAACTGGCATCAGCTTAGATTAGCCTTAATTCACCACTGCGCATATCTAGCGACACACAATACCATTCCACACCAATCCTTATTACCTACTTGCTCAATAGGGTTTCCTGGTTTATTGTTTAAGGAAAAAAGCGTATACTTGAAGGAGAAACTACTCGTATCACCATTTATGATTGTAACACTACTGTGTTATTGACGTCATAAACGTAGTATGTTTGGTCCTTTTCTTTCTAAGGACCTTTTTCCTTTTTCCTTTTCTTCCTTTTTGATTTCTAAGGTTTCATGATATTTTTTCGTAGCCCAATAGTTTTACATGATATTTTTATTTCAGGAGTAGTCTTTTAATATATCCACTGTGAAGAGTCAAATATTCTAATTACAAGGATACGTGTGGGAATACATACTAGATATGTCATACAAGCACTGTAGGGCAGGCACGTTAGAGTCTAGTAGCGCTCTATGTTCAGTACCTAGCTCTTGAATTCTGTAATTCAAATGTGTTTTGATAACGCAGCACTCTTATTACGTAGTATTATACTTAAGTTTCAAATTCGACTTTTTAATGAACCCCTCCTCATCTGCTTCACCCCCTAGAAGTAGCAATCCAGGTTTCTTTGAGAGAACGTATGATCTATCTAATCTAGCCTATTGCCATATCGATGAGCTGAAATATAATAACATATCTGTATCGCTATATTGAAATATATAATTGCGCAAAATCTTCACTGTAGCTTACTGTAATTTAGCACTTCGTGAAGTGTCTAGCTATTTCATTAAGAGACATTACAGACGACAGCTTCTCAAGCTGTAACCATTGCATTCTAACGTTTACTCCTATACCATTAAAGTTTTCTATATATTTCCTACGAACTAAACTGCAAGAGAATTATTATTTTTAATTGGGCATTTATTATGAAAAACGGGGCTTATCCACTAATTGCTGACTTCCTTACTATCGTTAATAACCCCACTTGATATAACTTTATGTATTGTTTACTGAATTAAATTAATGTCTATGCCATAATGTTTTTAATTACTATGATTGTAAATGATATTTAAGTCGTATCTAATACAAATATTGTAGAAACACCCCGAGGCAAAGTAAAGCCTTTACAATCTACAACACTGATGTAAACAAAATCTATGCAATGCTAAAGCGCGCGCCACGAGCAGGAAGAATTTCGGCCATTGACATGAGGTCAGCCAAGACTAGACTAAAGAAATTTGTATGAAAATATCGAACACCGACCACTTTACTAGACTCCTCATATTAAGGTTCTATAATGAATGTTCCATATACTGCCTGCCCGTGACGCACGCTTTTCTAGCCTTTATTACCAAACCTCTTAAGGTGCATATTTGTATAGGTTGATCTGTTACTTACAGAAGGTACAATGGCAAAAAATAATTGTTGAACCACTATCCTTTATTCTTATTTTCGCCGTGTTATAATACTGTCATGTTTGATACGTAGGTACGTAGGTATCATTGAATTATATAGATTATGTTGTTGATGGTTGCTTAATACTGTCAAATTAAGAATAAAGGTCTTAATTGTGGTCTTAATAAGCCAAATTAAGAATAGCGACTAAACAATTAAACATTGTGACTTTAACATTACATGTTTTTAGATCGAATGCAGTTGTACAAATCAGAAATTAAAAATTATAGTATCTACTAGGTCAAATTCGACGCATCACAAAAAAATCTTGAGTGTGCGTAAATTGTCATAATGTGTGTTACAGCGACGCCATAAAACACTCGTACCTACATATGTTTGCTGAGACTCCGGGCCTCGTCAACTAGTTGAAAACTTGTGCCATTTGACTGTCGGTACTAATTCTTTCTCACTTATTATGAACGTGCTTTTGAGTTCTCGCTCGCACGCTGATTGAAACAATCTAAATGTGAAGTAAAAGCATAATCATTTATTATAGTTTTTGATATGAATGATGATCATGATTTTCTATATCTCTATACTAATAAATATAATAAAGAGGTAAAATTGTGTGTCTGTAGGTATGTTGGGGGTAATCTCTGGAACTACTGAACCGATTCCAAAAATTCTTTCACAAATAGGTAGCTACATTATCCATGTCTAATATAGGCTATATTTTATTGTGAAATTAAAAAAAAAGAATATGAACCGAAGCGAAGCGAGGGCGGGTCGCTAGTTTTGTATAAAGTAATTTCAAACAAGAAATTGTAATCTTATTGTTACGAATCAAAAGGATGTAATCGAAATACAACTTTTCACTGTTGTAATAATGATAAAATAACCTTCTTTGTAAAACCTTTTAAATATTTCCCTATCTAACGCTATGTTAGTATTCGAAAAAAAAATGAATTTTTCACATCTCGATTATGGTCTGGCCTCGATTTTTTTCCTCAACCTTGCTCTTTTATAATAAACCACAATTTAAGCTATGGAATGATTCTATGTTATTTCTTTTGCCATTGCTTTGCGGTAACACCAGGATCTCACTACTTGAACAACTTTAAATATAACAGGAAAACTAACAAAAAGACAAATAGTCATTTAATACCTCAACAAACAAAAGCAACCGCTAAGAGTAACGTAATATGTACAAATTAACCTTTTTACCGTCACACCAAAAACCACAGCCCTTTTGTCCATTCACACAGTGGACGAGGTCGCAGCAGAGTCGGCAAGTGTTGTATTACTTCACATGCTCAATTGAGGCACAAGTCCTCAACAGTGTGAGTTTTTGAGCCTCTTTAAGAGTCAACTGATGTTGCGCTTATATTCTGTTTGTAGTATGAAAACGTATGTTGCGGAATATTGATAGATAAAACTCTTTATTGCACACCAAAACAAAGCAAGGTAGTAACTGACATTGTAACATGAAATGCACAAAGGGCGGCCTCGACGCTATTAGCGATCTCTGCCAGACATCCTTTGGGTAGAGAGGAAATAATTATTTTAATCACAGGTAGATGGTGTACAGTATACATAAATAATAAAGTAAATAGAATAAGAGGAAATGTAGTAATACAAGCGATGAATAATAATTGAAGAAAGGTATTAATTCAATACATTTATAAATACAAATTATAAGAACTACACCACTTTTAAAAGAGTAGACTCGCATACTCGCTTTGCCAGCATGGCGTTATAAGGGCAGGGCACACATCTCTCCTGAAGACAACGAGCATAATAAATAGTCCAATCAAATAGGCCTTTAAATCAAAATTTTGGAGGAAATACAGGAATTTTTGATATAAGTTACTTTGAAATATATAAAAACGATAAATCAAAGAAATTTTTTTAACCCCCTAGAAGGGGTGAAAAAAAAGTGTTTTTTTAAGATTATTCAAAAGGGGTATGAGGTAGAAAAAAATGTTTTAGTTAAAAATTGTAGAGCATGAAGTTTTACATAAAAATGGTCTTTTGACTTTTTTTTGCCATTTCTTTGATTCTTCTTTTTTTATACTTCAAAGTAACTTATATCAAAAATTCCTGTATTTGATTTAAATTTTGATTTAAAGGCCTATTTGATTGGACTAATAAGGAGGCTCATCATGTCCAGCAGTGCTAAAAAGGCTCGTGCGGTAATGTATGTACTCGTAAAATTGGTAGCGGCTATGTTGACATGCCTATAACAAGAGAGGAGCTAATTCTATTATAGTTAGAAATATGAGCTATTTTTTTTTTGTAATATTAATCCTTGAAATAAATTGATATACTTTTCGATTCCTCTCGCCTTTTAACGAAACACTTAACTTTTAACTTTAACGAATCTCGCCTTTTCCTCGATTGAAAATTGGTGGTAATAATTCGTCATACTTATTGTCTTGTGATAGTAGTATGACTGTTTGTTGCTAATTTCCATTTATGTCCTTAACAAAAATTTGAAAAAATCTTTATAAACCTGATTTGTAGATAGATAATTGAATTGACGAATGTTTCCATGTTTCAATTGTCATGCATGTAGCGATATTGTTACTTTTTCTTAATCTGTTTTTTGTATCTGTTTCATCCGGCTCTTAGCCTCATTCGAGGAGCTGTGAAGATTTACCTCAAATTTGAAATGACTCGTCGCTCTCGTCCATATTTGTCCCGGTCCGCTGGCCACCCTACCATCAGCCACAATCGGGTCTCGCGGTACTATTTCATTTCAACTCCAGTATTGGTTACATGAGTTACATAACTAATTGTTGCGACAAAAAATTAACCACATGATAAAATAGCTACAATTGTACAATAGACTAATTGTAAAACACTCGTAAATCGTAAAACTAAATTATTAAAAGAAACTAGTTACGCTAACGCGTAACATTAGCTCAATTAATCTGATTAATATCTGTGAGTGCACGCAGATACGGGTCACGGATCGAGTTCGCGTCTTCACGAATACAAGAAAACTAAAATTTAATTATATAATACGTCTAAAATCTACAATACATTTATTTTTCAAAATAAAATTCGATTTTTTTTCTTTTCAGTGTAAATTCATGAATGGTATCCCATGATTTCAAGCTTTGGAAAAGGTTCAAATACATCCTGTATACATATAAATTGTATATACGTATAACCAATAAACAAGTAGATATACATAAGGAAATAAATTAAACATTATACCTAAATAAAATGTATAATGTACAATTTATGTAATCCAAAAAAAGAATGGATTTGATGGATGTATACAATTATTGATACGTAATAAATAACTGTATACGTATTATATACGAGGTATATCTTCAAATTTGTTTTCTAATAAAATACAGTAATAATAATACAATATAATGTATAAATAATAATATTACATTATATATGTATTAATACACAATCTATACTAATATAATAAAGATGTAAAATTGTGTGTTTGTAGGTATGTTGGGGGTAATCTCTGGAACTACGGAACCGATTTCAAAAATTCTTTCACAAATAGGAAGCTATATTATCCGTGTCTAATATGGGATATATTTTACTTTGAAATTTTGAAAAAAAAATCTTATAAACCGAAGCGAAGCGAGGGCGAGTCACATGTCTTTCCACTGATGGATGTAGGGCCCCTTTCAAGGGCTATCAAAAAAATTATACATTATACATTAATTATACATTATACATAAGGTTATACATTATACCTACCTGATAAATAAATATGTTAATTAATTAAGGATTACATCTATTTTATCAAGAGTATGATAAAATAATGATTACAAAATAATCTTTTCTCCTACATGCTCGGAAATGGCTTCATTATTTTAAAAAAAGAATACTTCAATCGGCTCTTTTCCGCACGCACGCCAGCAATTTCCAATACGACAATAATAGAGATTGCTGGACAGTACCGAGGTTATTTTTAGTGCACACTAACATAAATTAGGTTTTTTTAGGTACACGATATTTATTATTATAAAGGCAGAATGTGGATTTCTTGTCAAAAGTTTAAAAAAAGAATAAAGACCGCGCGCAGTCGAATTGGCAGGAATGAAACTTCTGTTTCTTGAATTAATTTGTTTATTGTTTCCTCGCAAATTAGAGAAAAGTACTATACAAGTCTCGGCCGAAATAGCAATTAACGGCCTTGTTTATTTTAAAAGGACTCGGCTTCGCCTCGTCCTTCCAATATTACTCGGCCGTCAATTGCTTTATTTCGGGCCTAGACAGTAATGTACTATTAAAGTAAATTCTTCAAATGCATCATTCTTTTTCGCGCCGATGCAGCAATAAATCAATATACTCGTACCTACTGGTATCTTATGACGTTAACAATAAGCTCTACAATCGAATGGTTTTGGACACATTAGCGTGTCGCTGACTGTATATCACAAAACATTTTTCGTGAAAGGCAGTACTGAGCATACAAATCAGTAATCGGTCGCACATCGATCACCGAGCGGTTTCGCTTTGCAACTTAATTGCGACTTTCCTCGCAAATTGAGTAATTCTGATGCGATACTGGCGTAATAGTTGGGTAACTATAGTTTACGCTGAGATTTGTCGAAATAATTGGAATTTTAATAATACTTCTTTGTATAGCTGGTAACAAAGAAATATGTACAGAAAGGAACATTCATTTGTATACGAGTGTACTATAAATAGATATAATTTGATAGTTTTTAGTAGAAAGAGATTCACCCAGCAACAACAGTATTCTGAAAGCAATTGCGTCCATAAAAACTGTCACATCTGTCAAAGTATTTGAACGCAGTGATGTAAAACAATGTAAGTAACGTAATAGTATGATTATTCTTGAAAACGAAGAAGTTTAATTTTAGTTTCAATTTATTTCAAATTGACACAATAAGTTTGCATAAGTGTGGATAAGTAATTTGTCAAATTTTACAATATAGTTCAATGAAATCAACGAGACGAGAGCTTTACATCTGTGTGAGTGTGAGCCAAATTGTCCAATCCGATTGTCGAAATAGTTCGCACCGTACACTGTCGGTGTGCACTCACACAAACGCAAAGCTCATGCCTCGTTGATTTCAATGTAGTACATTAAAGTTACGAAAAGACGTTTTTCTTGTATTTATAGTAAACTAGATTCATCGTATTTTCTAGACTACAGACGCAACGACAAATAAGAGAATTTACCAGTAACGTGGCTGTCACCAGCAGGTCTCACGGAAAAAATACCAATTAATATTCTTGTAAAATTGGCAAATTTCTTGTTACAATGAATTAGTAATAAAAAATATACCACATTACACCATCAGCCTATGTATCTCTACTGCTAAATATAGGTCTCTCCCAAGCTTCACTACAACCCACAATCTTCGGCTCTACCCGTCCAGCCACCAATGACGAACTTCTTTAAGTTGTCGGTCCACCTGGCCTTTAAAATATGTACTTCAATATGTATGCTTTTCCGGCAGTGACGGCTGCTTACGACTGTGTGGTCCAATTAATCTGTCCGCCTATCCATAAAAGGAACACCATTACAATTTACGTTATAATAACTTCTAATTATTATTCTTTATTGTTAGTCACATTTATAGAGAATCAGAAGATAATTATTAGTGATTTTAAAAGTGGACTCGTTACAGTATCTCTAAGACATAATGATAACGATTTTTCATAGATTTAAAGTAACTGGGTATGCTTTTATTGTAAGCGAGCAGCGTTAGCATCCGCCCAATTTGAGATTTATAACTACGAAAATTTCGACTCATCCGTAGAACAAAGTCCCATTTGCAAGATGGGACTTACTTTCAGGCGAGCTCATTGAAGATGTAAACGCGTATATTTCCTATACTCAGAAACTTAAATTTCTGGTATTATGTTATTGAAATTGGTATTTCACATATTTTCCCACATGTATTATCTTGCAAGATTTTAACGTGGGACGTTTTGCTCTATGATCATATCGGACTCTGTTCTACGGATGAGTCGATTTTTATTATATCACTTTCATGTCGCCCACTGTTGAGTTTGTAACCTTCCTTTCGTTTGATAGCGATTGATTTGTTGCAGTTATTAGTGAAGAAACAAACAAACTTTCGCATTATTAGTTAGGGTACAAAACGTTACAGGTGTAATAAAGCGGACACGCAACAAAAATGGAATGTTTGTTGCCTTCCCATTCAAACAACACTTATATGAATGACTGGTTCTGGAGATGTACCGGATCGCCAGTTTCCAAATGATTATGATAACACAAGTTTGCTATTACTACATTCAATCAACGACTTACTATAGTCAAATTTTACATAAATATCTTTTAACATTACGGAGCCATACCGTCAACGTTTCTCGCTACCCGCGCTCTCTTACACCACACAGTATAGAATTAGCGGTAGCGCAGCTTCCCGTCTTTAATAACTGAATGTGTCAAGCACATTTATGCAAAAGGCACACAATGCTTCTGGTTCTACCGGCAATTCCATCTAGAACTTTCCGTTAAACTAGATTCTGATCTCCCTAGGTCAGAACTCGATACCGAAAAGCATCGAGTAGGTACTTATTTGTACGATACCGACACTTTTGTAATTATACTTTTTAATCTATACTTTTACTCATTATGATAATTTAAAGTATCGTATCGAAATTAAATATCAATATTTTAATATTAACCACGAGGAAAGTATGTATTTTTTACTTGTAAACAATCGAAAATTTTGTCAACAACTAGAAAAGTACCAATGTCGACGTTTTTTTCGCTATCAAATTCACTATCACGGGCAAAGGTGACATGTGACATGTTGGTTATCAAGAAACTTTTAGGAAAAGTATCTAAAGCGAAGAAAACTATCGATACCTTGGGGTATCGATAATTTGATAAGTACTATACTTTTTTTGCGTTACTACACATGATAACAGTATCGATACTTTTCATTTCATACCGTGTGCCTATTCTGGCTCATCTATTAAAGTCCTCATACAGTTCTAATCCTTGGTAACAGGATCCCCTGTATTGTTTGACCTGCGTTTCACGGTACAGTCAAAATAATTGCTAGTAGAAAGCACGTTTCCGATCGCACTTGACGGTTTAATGTTCGACCATCTGTCTGTCTGTCAGTCTCGCGTGATCTGCTAAATTGAACTTGTTTAAATTTATTCTTAAAGAGAAAACGCGAGTAAGAATTCTATAAGTATAGGTCATCGATGTGAGAATACATAGTAGATATATTATACAAACACTCTATGTAAGGCACGCTAGTCTGTTAATACGAATATTTTGAAATTGAAACATTCTTATTACGTAGTAGGTACTCAGTTTCAAATTGTTTCCACTCCATTGTTTCCATTAAGCTGCGACATAGGATTCTTCAAGAAAGCTGTGAATAGGATTTTGCAAGGTCGGTGTCGCGCCCGCATACCCCCTGGTGTTGCAGGTGTCCATGGGCGGCGGTAGCACTTACCACCACGTGGGACCGCTTGCTCGTCCGCCCACTTTTTATATAAAAAAAAATACTTTTTAATGAACCCCTCTTCATTTGCTTCACGCCCCTAGAAGTTCTTGATAAGAACGTATGATGTGTCATCTATTGTATTGATGGTATAGGTGTATTTTATCAACACAATGAGTTAAAATTATGACCTCAACGGTCATAATTTTAACTCATTTTAATTTTAACTTCTTTATTTATTTTTTTGTATTAATGGATGTGTTTGGCCAAAACGCGCTCGAACTGGACAATGTGTGAAATAGACCCGGCATATACAATTGAACTAGGTTGTATATATGTAGAAAACTTAATACATCGTCATCAATACCGCATTGTTTGAAGACCAAAATCTTTATGCGGCCTGTCGGCGATGACAGCATATTCTACGCGGACTCTAACAATGTGGTTGGTCCACAATCTAAAGGTCGTTGGAAAGAACAGTGCTCACAGTTTAGGGATAAAATCCGTAATTCTTCAAAGAACGAAAATAATCGATATTGCAGAAAAAACCGTAAACCGAAGTAGCAATGGGCGTGTTAATATCTCGTAGAGCCTACACCAGCAAGGGCAAATGAGCACTCGAGTGGAACCACGTACAGCGTGTGATTTTTCACGCCTAAACATACCGATAGCCTGAAGAGAGTGAAGGATGGCAGCTGAATGGGACAGACCAATGATCAAACATTGTTGCGTACTTAATTCTTTTATAGTCTTAATAACTAAGTAGGTAGTTATTTAAATGTCTATACGCGGTATCCATAGACAATTTCTTTAACCTATCAAGCTGGATCTTTGAATTTTGATCTTTTGCTCCCGCACTTACCTATGTAGCCCAATAGGGGGCCACAGCTCTTTGGATTGGACCAAGTTATTTAGATAGCCAATTAGAGCACCGTTTCAACGGACGTCACGATTCCTTCCGTTCTGTGATGTTATATATTTGGTGATAGGCATTAAGTATATATATATGGGCCTATGATATTTTATTGTCTACTAGCGACCCACCCTCGCTTCGCTTCGGTTTAATGGGATTTTTTTTTTCAAAATTTCAAAATAGAATATAGCCTATATTAGACACGGATAATGTAGCTTCCCATTTGTAAAATAGTTTTTGAAATCGGTTCCGTAGTTCCAGAGATTACCCCCAACATACCTACAAACACACAATTTTACCTTCTTATTACATTAGTATAGATTGTGCCCTTTTGTGCCAATAATTTCTAGAATGATCTTTTTGTAAAAAAAAAATGCTCACAGTACTGGCGTAATTTTCGACGTACCTGGACCGTGCAAGTGGTGCCGTCGCGTCGCCGCGACTATATCTATATCAGCTAGCTAGCAATCAAAAATTACTAGGTTATAACACCTTCGTCAAAGTCACCATAGCCAAGAACCACCTTCAATTTCGCCTTTACAAATCTGTTACAAAAATAGTATTACTCGCTTCGAGATCGCTTTCTAAGCAAACACTATCATTACGCTGCCGGGGGCTGCGCAGCGCTATAATTGTGATGTTCGATACCACACGCCACTTTCCCGTGCATTACCCTCTTTAATCCTGCTGTACGGGGGCTGCAATAAAATAGGAAGGTCATTACAATACAACAGCCGATCGGACGCGCCCGTCTGGCTGATTCAATCTGATCTTATAGAAGACTGCCTCAAACGAATCAACGTGCTTGGGGGGAGTAAGTGACATTTGCGAGACCTTCATATGTCAACCAATCGCAACTTGCAGAAAGTATGATGAGATGGAGGAAATTACATATCCTATTGTATACACAATTTCCTATCCCACACCTCAAACGAGTAATGGGCAGTCTAAGGGATAAGTAAAGCTCCCAATTTCATCTTTTCCAATCCTTTATTCAAATCCAGTTTAAAAGTGGTCGGCACATCTGAATGCATTCCAACGTTCTGTCTAAACAGCAACAATTACATTAGATGGATAGATAAAATGGATAGATTGATCGATCGATGCTTTATTGTATACAGACACATGTACCAGAAACACGAAAATAATGAAGTAACTAAGTAATAGGTACAGCTGGCTGCTTCTTCCAGGTGGTACCTTTAGGTGGTAAGAAAAAAATATTTTGACAAATAAAGGTAGATATCGTGCGAATTATTAGACACTAATTATTATACATAACCAATTATTATTTATTTCATTATATTTATTATTATATTATATTATATTCATTATTTATTTCAATTCACAACCCCAGTATCTAGTATTTGGTATTTCCATATGTTACGTAGTTTCAATATGTGTGTGTGTATTGTACACGTAACAACACTCCCATACATCGTTGCAGCAATGCGGTTGATTCCGTAGCCCGCCATCACGATATCATGATTGTTTGACCATATTCGACCATAGTCCTAACCATAGCTCAAGCCATGTACGTCATAAGCATTTGTTTAAGTTATAAGCGGAAGCGGGTAACTATTATTTATTTATTTATTTATACGGGATATACCCTTTTTACATAACAGATTAATGAAAGGAAAATAGAAAGTACAACTCAAAGCAACACAAGATCAGAACTTCTCAGTTGGCGCGAAAATTCAACAATATCGTATCACCTACAGTAACAATTAACACAGTAACTACAGTAACTACAGTACAGTAATAATTAACAGTATCACCAAGAGCGTTAGCCTTGCGCATCAGTCGTATCAAAGTTTCATTCTTGCTAACGTCAGTTCTTCTATAGGGGACATAAAACACATCAGAGTTCCTCGTGCCAGCAGCACTTATTCTATAATTTATGTGCGATGTTAGGAAAAAGCAATCTAAAAAGTTGTTAATAATTTTGAGTAAAAAAGTGAGATCAAAAATTACTCTTCTCTCCTGCAAAGATTGCAAACCCAGTTTACTAAGAATGTAAGAATAATCATGATTATCGCGTGACATTCCGTGACCATCGCGATAGGCCGCGTGTCGCAGAAAATTATGCTGAGGTTTTTCAATGAGTTTAATTTGTTCGTTTGTAAAAGGAGACCAGACAATTGAGCAATATTCCACCAAAGGGCGAACGAGAGACTTATATAGTAAAAGTAGTGTACTAACGCGCGAAAACTCCGACTGTTTCTATAAACAAATCCCCACATTCGCATTGCCTTAGAAGAAATAGTTTTGATATGATCATTAAAATAAAGCCTCGCATCAAGCAAGACACCGAGATCTTTAACAGTTTCCACCCGTTGCAATTGATCGTTACCCATAACATAATTGTAAACTATACCAGTCTTCTTTCTTGTGAATGAAATAATTGAACATTTTTAACGTTGAGTTTCAATAAGTTTAGATTGCACCATTCCATTACACTATCAATGTCGATTTGCAGAAGTTCTGCATCAACAGAGTTTTCAATATTCTTATAAATTTTAGCATCATCAGCGTATAAAAGTATCGAAGAAAATTTTAAACATGAAGGTAAATCATTTATAAAAAAGTTAAACAAAAGAGGGCCCAAGTGGGAGCCTTGCGGGACTCCAGATGGAACTTTTATAACTTTAGATTTACAATTTTTTATCTCGACAAATTGAGATCTATCAGTCAAATAACTTTTCAGCCAACTTAACAACGGATTTCCAATACCCATGTTATTCAACTTTGAGACCAGTATATCGTGATTTACACTATCAAATGCCTTTGAGAAATCTGTGTAAATCGCATCGATCTGTCCATACTTCTCAAAGGCATCGGTTATATGTTTTTTAATAATTACTAAGTTAGTGCACGCAGACCTTTTGTCGATAAAATTATTATTACATTATTACATTTTGAACTGAATTTGTTGGTTGGTGAATTTTTTTACGTGTGCCAAAAACTTTGGTGTTTTAAAAAGGATTAATAAAGATTAATGTGCGTTATTATATTATAGTTTTATAGAATTGATTTTTTTTTATTTCCATTTAAATTTCCACATGAGTAAAATGTATTGTATAATCAATTTATTTATATTTAGCGACGCTACAGTCAATTATACAGTCTATTGTATCTTTGATTTCTTTGTTTATTTCATCAATATTGAAAAGCTGTGCCACTCGACAGTTGCCTCTGACTTTTCTCGCATATGGAAGAAAGAAAGGAAATTTATATCTTTATTATTATATAAAGACAAAACAACAAGTGCGCGAATGTGTGTAGCGGTGACAAAAAGGATACCTAGCTCATTATAAAGCTGTGAACAAAAGGAAGTGAACCGCAGCGCTGATATCCTGCAATAGCCTTATAATACACCCACGAGCAACGACCAGGAGTGGAAATTAAAATTTAAATCAAATGGACTTAAAGTTATTAAATAGAAAATAAACAAAATATGGTAATCATGTTATGATTTGTAAATACTATTTACTTATAAATAATCTCACATACTTGTACTCGCATTCGGGCAAATAAAAGATTATGTATGTATGCTTGGATGAAACACTGCAAGATTACGGTGCAAGGTAGGATTCATCTTCTCCAGTGTTGAATATAAGAACCGAAAAGGACTTGCTGAAAACTACCTAAAAACTACTAATCATACCTACGTCCTACGTACGAGTATATATTAATTGTGTTTTGTGGTTTTTGTATTTTAAATTATTCTCAATATATATTCTAAAAGTGAGTGCAATTTGAGAACGAGAATCGACACCTTATTAATCCATGGCAACTGATTATTTAGCTAAATTATAACTTTTTGCACTCTCTTCGTCTCTTCTCGCATTTCATCAGGTGTATTTTTCTCAATGTTGGTTTTTTTTTCTCATTATAATAACGTTTAGACCTTTTATATATACTTAAATGCATATTTGTGGAGATTTTAAATGGCATGTCTACTAATTTCTTTTCCTAGTTATATTGCTTCAACAATATTTTTAACATGTCTGTAATCTTCCTTAAAAATAAATAAATAATATCATTTGAACTCTCTCTCGCATGCTAGTTAGTCCAGCCGGTTGGGTCGAATTCTATAATTATAAAAAAAAGTGTAATATTTAATAAGCTTCTCCCGGAATGCTTATCACTTGGACATCACAATAATTTACTCCATATACGTAGGACAGACAGCGCAATGTCCCAAACTATATAGCATAAGGAACTTATCGTATAATTATTTCTTACTGTTGCCTGTGTAATGCCTACGAACTAGTCTCATGTATGATTTGGTTATATTTGGAATGTAGGAAATGGAACGGGTTAACCAGGGACGTATTAGGTTAGGTCTGGTAAAGGCCATTTTGGTGGAGGAGAGAGCACGCTGCAACCCAACAGTCGTTGGGCGCACTCGACTGGCCCCGTTATCCTTCTCTCACAGAAGTCTACCATGATATGTACTGCACTTCCCACTTTATCTTATTTTCCTAATGTACGTACGTGTTTCGGTAGTGAGTGAGATGTGCCAGAGCCCATTCCCATCCTATCGCTCCCCATTTTCCCAACCCTTTCTCAAAATCCATTCCTATATTTCCAAAGGTAGGCAGCGCAACCGGGAGCGTGCCTACGTTTGTCATTTTAGACTAATGTTGCCATGTATCGCGGATTTCTATGGGCGACAGTATCCACTTACCATCAGGTGGACTGTATGCTCGTCTGCCGCCTTCGTCCATAAAAAAACAAGCAACACAAGCAATACCGAATACGTCGATGCATTTCGGGTTCTAGCTCGACCCATTCGTGGGCCGACTGGTTTGTGGGTTGCTAAACCATAGTAGAAAATAACAAATGCGTTATCTTCATATAAATGCATCGGTCGGGTTTGTGTACGCTTGTTTGCTTATATACGAGCCGTGTCTGTGTACGCACACCTACATGCGATCTCATTGAACATTCGCGTCATTCGACATCGCACCTCGCTTCTGCGATCATTTCGACGAATAGGGCTGGACTTGTACTACTCGAGTCATATTACTATGTCTGAACTAACGCAGGAGAAACTGGATCCATATTAATTTGTAACAATGTAATACAATTGTAATTCAGTACGCCTACTACCGACACCATAAAGAGATTACTCAGTAATTAAGGAATTTCATTTGAAGAAATGCTGCTTTTTCCCGACACTGCAGCTCATAAACTTTAATTATTACATTTATTTACAATTTAATGTGTTTTATTTATTAGTATTGTGTACAAGTTAAAATTTTGTCTTTATGTTGTCGGCACTGAGTTGGAACGGTGAAACGAAATGCTTGTATCTTACAGCCAAATGGGCATGACTCATTTCGTTCAAATTGAGTGTTTACCGTTGACTACTGGACTCACATTTACACTTTTCACTTTTACCTTCTCGTGCACATTGTCTTAAAAGTAGAGTCGTTAGGGATATGATATTTCGAATACGAATACGGATATATTGTATACTCTTTTACCGGTTTCGGTTACGGATACGAATATGAACTTATTCTTTTTAATAAATGTTTACTAACATATTATAAAACCAAGGGAACGAACGTAAAATCTATCAAATGAAATGCAAGCACCCCTAACGGCAATAAATAAAATTATTTGTAATAACATCCGAATCTTTTATTTTGGATTCGGTTTCGAATATTTTTTCATTTTAATATTCGATGGTTCCGTTTACGGAGCTCCATAACACTTAAAACCCCACGTTGGCCAAGCGAGTTGACGAGTCCACTCGTTTAATACTGATGCAGTTCCGCGGGATTTGAGGTAGCGGCCTTCTCTTAGTAGCTTTTTACGAGACCCACGGGAAAAGGGGGTGTAAGGTCTACAAAGTGTAAGCAAATAGGTCATTGTAAGATTGTATTTTATTTAAATTCGGACCTCATACGCCGACATTGACTCGAATTCTTCACAAACTTCATTATGGTTACTTTAATAAATTGTGAATCCAGCTTAATATTGATGCGTGGGCGCACTGTTTATGCATTACGATCGATGGGTATATTACGTCATATTGTTGTAACACCGCTTTTGATTTGTCTTTTTAAATGACGGATTCATTATAGGTGACAGATTAAATTAAAAAGTTAAAGATTAATTAAATTACTTAAAATACGTGTTACGACAAATATTTCTTTATTTGATTAATAGATATATCTTTGGTTTAGAGTAAATGGGAATCGTAATCACAAAATTGGGAGGATGGTGGTGCATGCTGCAATCCCACAGCCACTGGGCCCACTCGAATCGCTATGCTACCTCTCTCTCACAGAAGACTACCGTAAAATATACTGCTTTTCCTACTTACTCCTATTTCCACAATGTTATATACGTGTTTCGGTAGTGAGTAAGATATGTTAGAGCCCATTTCCATCCCATCCTGTCCCATCCCATTCAAAGGTAGGCAGCGCATCTGAAGACGTGCCAACGTTTGTCATTTTGGACAGATGTCGGCAATGATCGTACATATATATGGGCGACAGTATCCACTTACCACTTATCACCAGGTGGACTGTCTGCTCGTCTGCTATCTTCTATGTATATAAAAATATTCTCTTTATATTGTGGCTCTATTGACCACACTAGGATTCTGTGTGTCGTGAGTCCAGAGACACACAAAGACGAACACAACACGTGCAACACCCAGATCCCAAACACCTGTCTTTAAACAAATGATTGTTCGACCGGGAATCTAATGCCTAATTGTACTGCCTCGTCGTGGGCCAATATTTAGAAATGTCTTCTAAACTGAGTCCCATTAAACATTTAATAGTCTCGTTCTCAAAAAGGCTATCAGCGATTGTGAAAACCCAGATATGCTTTAGAAGAAGTACTTCGGAGCGTGGGTTTGATGGATGACCCACCTTTTATTGTGATGTACCTACACATGTAGTGTAGGCGACGTTGCTTCACTGTTTGTACACCACTTTTGTTTTAGATCGGTGAAAAATTACAAAGCAGTTGTGAAACTGAATGACGTATTATGAATATTTTACACTATTTTTGTTCTCCCTTATATAAAATTTTGCAATAGAGGACAAGTTTGTGATCTGGTGGTCATCATCAGTCAAGATGTACTGAAATTTCAAAATTGGAAATTTTTTATGCTTTTTTTTTAAATCTAGCATAATGCCTAGCAATTAGCAAAAACAGCTGACATCACACTGACATCAGTAGTATGCATTACTTCACTTACAAGACACTACAGGAGGGGAACAAGTGTATCACGTTACAGCCTGTCCTGTGTCGTCACACCTCGTTTGCCTGTTCATTATGCTAGACATGGCGCATATGTCGCCATTACGAGGGCTGAATGGTTTGTGTGGCGATTAAATTTTTATAAGTTACTACTAGTAACTTATAAAAATTTATAGTAACTTACTAGCGACCCGCCCTCACTTCGCTTCGGTTTATTAAAAAAACAATAGGAATAAGATATTTTCTCTGCGGTAAAATGGAGCCTATATTTTAAGTTAGATCTCTAGCAATACATCGATGAAAACTGCATTCAATTCCATGCAGTAGTTTTTGCGTGATGCGTTTACAAACATACAGACAGACAGACAAAATTTCTAAAAACTGTTGTTTTGGCTTCTGTTGCTCTAATAAAGCTCTAATATTAGTTTTTTTTCAATATCTATAATGTACAGACATCGACCTGTTACAATTTTATTATATGTATAGATAAGGATTAGTAGCAGATTAATGCCAGTTAATAAATAATAATTTTATCTAACAATTAATAATAGTTAATAAATATAATAAAGAAGTAAAATTAAAAGCCCGCATACCCCCTGGTGTTGCAGGTGTCTATGTGCGGCGGTAACACTTACCATCACGTGGGACCGCTTGCTCGTCCGCCCACTAGTCTATATAAAAAAAAAATATATAATAAAGAGGTAAAATTGTGTTTGTAGGTATGTTGGGGGTAATCTCTGGAACTACTGAACCGATTTCAAAAGTTCTTTCACGAATAGGTAGCTACATTACCCGTGTCTAATATAGGCTATATTGCATTTTGAAATTTAAAAAAAAAACACTTATAAACCGAAGCGAAGCGAGGACGGGTAGCTAGTAGTTAATAATTTAATATCTATTAATAAACGTAATGATAATTAATAATATGACGCAATTGGCAGGCCATAATTGTCCAGGACTGATAACCGGTGGGGTAAACGTGATCTCGAAAGGAGGCCACGTGCCACGAAGCGCAGTGCGTAACGCGCTCCGTCCAGGTTAACCGACGACTTGAAGAAGTTCGCTGGTGGTGGCTGGACGAGAAGAGAGGAGGTCGTGTGTGATGGCGAGCCTTGACAGAGGCCTATATTCAGCAGTGGATAGGACATTAGCATTACAATACGATATCAGGCTATAACGTCCCACTGCAGGCACGAAGCGGTTTTTAGCCACAACCACCTCGCGGTTTCAATGCGGATTGGTGGATGTGAATACTCGTTACCCAGTTTTCTTTAATTCCTAGGCATACGAGTTTACGACATAGATTTTCGTACATAGTATAGTAGGATATAGGAAATCAGTAGTCCTGCCGAGGTTCGAGCTCCGCGAGTCGAGAGTAAATGTCATTAGGCTATCATAGCTCTTATGTTAAGTCAGTACTTTTTATTATTACGTTCTACATGCCATTTTTGTTCGTATTGACTGGATATAAAGTGAAAATTATTGTGTACAGTGTACACTGCATTGCATTGCGCACTTGACGGAGACAACACAATCTAAGTTTCAATTAAAACAACAAGTATTGATACCAACTGGGTTATTCTGTAATTTTATACTGGCACATACTTTAGCGCGATATAACCATAATTGATCGCCAATCACAGATACATCCGCCATAAATATAGTAGGCAACTAATGCCATATTTTTGACATATATCAGCCTGTGTCTTTTGCTGCAAATCCCAAAGACCGCCATTACACATGGTGTTCTCGTTCATTCAGTCCTTCACCGGCTACTTTATTCAAGTCTTCAGCAGCACCACCCCATCTTTTCCCGTCCCTCTTCCGACAACAAAGCCGCCACAAGCTCCGAGGTACTGCATCACCTCTAAAAGACTGGACTCGTCAATCCGCTTGGCCAGCGTGACGTTTTAAGGCCATACATCCCGTATGCATAGGACAATGTGCATGACGAGGCCCGTTTGCCACATCGGCTGGTTATGGTTTATAATAACAGCAGGATTTGTCGTTCGTCACCTAGGTTATATACGACTAGAGACCCGCCCTCGCTTCGCTTCGGTTTACAAGTTGTTTTTTTTCAAAATTTCAAATTAAAATATAACCTATATTAGACACGGATAATGTAGCTTCCTATTTGTGAAATAATTTTTAAAATCGGTTCAGTAGTTCCAGAGATTACCCCCAACATGCCTACAAACACACAATTTTACCTATTTATTACATTAGTATAGATTCACGATATACGAATATAATTATACCGTCGGCTAAAGAACCCCCTTAAAATGCGATATTTGGCTACATTTAACCCCACAAATAAAGCATCCCAAACACTTACTAATAATTCCATTAATACGTTGCAGAATGGACCCACTGATAACACAGTGCAACATAGACAGTCGTAACTCGTTGAATAAAGACTTTCCAGATAGCCACAAACGTTTCGTTTTAATTAAATGGAAAGTTGACACATTTAAATACCCTCTTGAGTATTCCGTTTTATTCGCTTTCTTTATTCGCTTTTATTCGTGTTTTATTCCATAAGTATCTTACATTTCTAGTAACTTGATTCTACAAAGAAATGACACTGCCCTTATAACACGCTGAACAATATTATGTGCTTGAGGGACACATGGCCTTAAAATGCCACGCTGGCCAAGGGGGTTGGCGAGTCCACTCTTGTGTAATTACAAATTGCCTTATCTTTGAAGATTCAGAACTGTTCAAACTTTTTTCGGTGTGTGTACGTATCCCTAAGCCATGATCGTTCTACTCGTACGTACCCTTCTATACCATAATTAACACGGTATATTTTCAATGAAATACAGTGTCATCTGTGTGCTTCACCGTGTGTGATACACAAAAAAGTCCGGGTGTCTTCACATAGCTTCCTGTCCAGCCAGTTTGCTGGCGTTTCCAATTAAGCAGCGCATCTGGAGTGGTTTGAAAGTCATGTTTCACTTGCTACTGGTATTTACATGTGGTACGAGTGATAAGCGACGATCACTATGTTAATTCACTTTTCAGGCCTTCATATCTATGATGTCGTATTAAATTTGTAACAATGTCGGTACAAAACGTACTGCTCTGAAATTGGAATTGAAATAAATACTGTCCCACAGGTTTTTGTAACATGAATCTGTGTCTTCAGAATTAAATTTGTCGCAGATTTTTGTCCTGAATAGAAATACACATTGAAACTGGAATATCTATACTTCTATACTAATATAATTAAGAGGTAAAATTGTGTGTTTGTAGGTATGTTGGGGGTAATCTCTGAAACTACTAAATCGATTTCAAAAATTCTTTCACAAATAGGAAGCTACATTATCCGTGTCTAATATAGGCTAAATTTTATTTTGAAAAAAGAAATCGAAAAGGAAAAACTTATAAATCGAAGCGAAGCGCGGGCGCGTCGCTAGCCCGCCTACTATTACTACCAGTAGAGCCAGTAGCTCTGTAGTGTTAGTTAGAAATAAAATCCACCATAGTTAATTTTTTTCACGACATAATTTAATATTACATTGTGAAGTCATTTTCTCATCTATATCCGTTAAAGTGTGAAAGGAAATGTTTTATTAAGACCCAAACCTTTAGGGATTTTTATCTCTCCTTAGGCTAACTTTAGCTTAAGTTTCTTCAGTAATCATGGTCTTCATTTTCGCACTTCTCAGCCAGTTGTATCCCTCAACAATTTACAAGGGAAATTATTAAACATAATATGGTGACCCTGTCACCCGATAACAACGTATAAAACGCGCGCCACGCGCAGGAAGAATTTCGGTCATTGACATGCGGTCGGCCAAGACTGGACCCAAAGATATTTGTATGTTATCGTCGCACATCGACCACTTTACTAGAGCCCGCAAATTAATATTCAATAATATAAGGAGTCTAGTAAAGTGGTCGTGATGCGACGATTTTATACAAATATTTTCCTCCAGTATTGGCTGACCTCATGTCAATGATCGAAATTCTTCCTGCTCGTGGAACGCGCTTTAGAAACCTCTGCTAAAAGCATACATACTCATACTCATTTATTGCATAATTATCATTACTAGTCAATTATTTTTTACATACAAGCCATTTGGTGAAGCGGTCCCACGAGATGTAAGTGTTACCGCCGCCCATGGACACTTGTAACACCAGAGGGTATGCGGGTGCGCC
Organism: Sesia bembeciformis; assembly: GCA_943735995.1. Classification (NCBI taxonomy): domain Eukaryota; kingdom Metazoa; phylum Arthropoda; class Insecta; order Lepidoptera; family Sesiidae; genus Sesia; species Sesia bembeciformis. The sequence goes on from OX031044.1 coordinate 13,024,529, forward strand.
GAAACCTTGCAAAATCCTATTCACAGCTTTCTTGAAGAACCCAAATCCTAGTTTAATGGAAACACCTCTTGAAGCAGTTCGTTCCACAGCCTACGGGTTCGCGGTATAAAATGATCGTTGGATGGAGTCAAATGGGTCCAATCGATATTTGTTAATATACTTGTTTTATACCATTACGCCGTATAAAAATACAATGGATTAACATATCTGATGCATGTGACCTGACTTTGCTTTTAAAGATGAGTCACGTGAGATGAGGCGCGTTTTTATTTTATACTAGCTGTTGCCCGCGACTTCGTTCGCGTGGTCTTCAATTTAATGCGATAATATATTTAGTGCGAGCTTTATTTGGTGGCGCGCGAGTCCTTTCAACAAATGAGTGTATTGTAAAATGGTTGTACTAATTCTGAAACCTTCGCAGGCGTGCGCACAACAACTCACCAAAGTTTCATCGCAATCGCATGAATAGTATAGGAACGCATAGAGGATAAACAAACAAACATTCATTTTATATTAGAAGACTAGCAAAACCCCACAGACGTTTTCCTGCCATAGAAGTTTGATAGGATGCGACGCCCTCTAGTGGTGAGTTATAACAAAGTCGATAGCTCGAAAATATTCTCCGTGCTCAAATAACTATGTATACCAATTTTCATGGCGATCGGGTGAACGGTATAGAAGTTGATGTGCTGCATCGCCATCTAGTGGCGAGTTACAACAAAGTGGATAGCATAGAAACTATCTCCATGAAAAAATACATATATGTGCCAACTTTCATAGTGATCGGCCAAACAGTGTCGAACTCTATTAATCTTAGATATACCAACATCCATTTTTATATATATAGATAGATAGATTATAGAGCTGCATTTCATAACAAACAATTATTAGTTTTTATTTCATAAGTAGCATTCTGATAGAAGTGTTTCCATCGAATATAACCCTTAAGTTAATTCAATGGAAGAGTTATTCAATGTCAATGTTAGTTATCATCTGATGCGATCGGATTCGGTCGCCTCTAGTATAAAGGGGCATCTCAGATAAGAGTATTTATTGGTAAAAAATATTTTCTGTTACCACACATACATTGCTATGTGTACTAGTTTTTGCCTATGACTTTGTTCACGGTAGATTAACTTTTGTTACTCAAGACGCGTGGGAAACCACTTTATTACATTTATCTCACTGACATCTATTTACAGAGATAGTTTTTTTTGTCGTAATATATCTACAGAGATCTAAACGTTGGCTATTTAAACGTTTCTAAAGTAGACATTAATGCAATTTAATATCTTCTAGAGCTGGAAGCTATTGTCGCTGCTAGGTAGCTGCTTCCGACATCATCTTATGTCATGGATCAAGTGGCTACTGGTTAGAATATGCACAACTTATATATATATATTAAGTTAATTTGAAGAAATTTTATCGAAAATTTTAGACAGTTGTGCATATTCTAACCAGTAGCCACTTGATATATATATAATACCAGTAGCCACTATTATATATATATAATATATAATATATATATACTGTAAAAGCACGTATATTGGTAGGTTTTACTTGAAATAAATGAATATTATTTTTGTATTGTATTTGTGTTTTTGTCACATAAAATAATATTTGTATTTAAGCTGCTCTCAATTTGCAATACCTGTAAAAGGTGACTAGGTCATATGACCTAGTCACATGGCAAGGACTATATAGTCCTCGCAGAACTTCTTGGGCTTTGACCTCAAATGGGCGTCAAAAACGGACCTAAAACTAAGCTACTGCGCAGGTTTGTCATGTGATATCGTCAGAGCCCAAGAAGTTTTGCGATACTTATAAGATACCTAACATTCCTGTAAGATCATTATTGTAATATTTAGTCGGTAAATAAATATTTGAATTTTCAAAATTGCATATTTTAAGGTGTAAATATTACTAATTAACTTTAGTAGTATTGATTGTAATCGTGACCACCCCAGGCCAACCCTGGGATGTATGGCCCAAAAACGCCGCTCCGTCCTAGCGAATTGGCGAGTCCACTCCTTTTGAAGTGGTGTACTTCCTCGGGGCTTGTCGTAGGATGGGGCGATGCTATTCTAAAGTCGTCCGACACCGCCAGTGTATTGTTTTATTTATTGTAGGGTACTTTAATACTTAGGAGGTACGATGATTCTGATTACACAAATACCACTGAGGCTTCACAGTCAGAATTTTTATTAATACAGTTACGCTAAAATCAATGTTAAAATTTCAACATTTATCTGTTGTATTCCCATATCTATCGAGATTTGAATCTTGTTCTCGCCGACTCGCGATTCTCCCCGACTCGCGATCCCGCGGTATCCCCCCAATGCAACGCCCTAAGCCGAGGTCCGTTCCTTCCGCCGGTTCACCGGCGGGGGAGCCCTTAGGCTCGTTGCAACACACACTTTTTGTTCCTGGCTCAGCGCCTTCTGCGCTCGCCCTAAACTAAACAAGTCCGGTGACTCTTGAAAGGCCAATAGGGCCACAAAAATTTAGTCAATCCGAAAAAAAAAAAAATTAATCTTGATTTAATGTATCAATTAAATACACATCTAGAAAATTCAACACTATACGGTAACTGACCAACTTCCCACACCTATACACATAGTTCCCTCACATAGCACAGAAATTGCGACAATCGCGTTATGTAGCTAACGACAACAATACTCATGTCGCGGACATTCTCAACGCATTAGGGCTTCAGTGCAAGTTATGAGCGACTTATTAAATGAAAATCAAAGAAGGCTCTAGACCACGTACTCCTAGGGCCTTTCTCACGATCTCTGTTAAAGTAGCTGTTAACAACCTGATAGATAAATTATCCGCCAATTAAATCTAGCCAATACTGACTTTCTGATACCTTCTGATGAAGTATCAGGAGGTGGTGAGTTATATTATCGGCGATCTACAGCAAAGAATTTGGGCGACAAGCGAGATATACATTCCGTTGAACTCCTTCGTTGTAAGTAGGATTTGTTACATGACTTGTAAAATACAAATGAAATGCGAGTACAAGGCATGTGGATCGTGATAATATTCACGAATGTATGTATGTGTTTCGTGATGTTCGTGCCAGACTATACATTCGTACTCACTCGGTGGCGGATTTGCTTTTTTAGAGTTCAATATATCTGTTTCTAATATATCTAATACTAGCGACCCGCCCTCGCTTCGCTTGGGTTTTTTTTTTTTTTTTTTTTTAAATTTCAAAGTATAATATAGCCTATATTAGACACGGATAATGTAGCTTCCAAGAATTTTTGAAATCGATTCAGTAGTTCCAGAGATTACCCCCAACATACAAACATACAATTTTATCTCTTTATTATTAATTAGTATAGATACGTGTTTCTAATATATTTTTGCGAAAAGCTTTTAATTATTGGTCTTAAGCGTAAACGACGGGTCGTGTCGTGTTTTCGTATCGAGTTTTTAATATTTTCGTATTTCTTTTATTTTTTATTTTTATCCCATTAATTACCTATGTATCGATTTTAATGAGTGAGATATGCCAGAGTCCTTTTCCATCCCATACTATCCTATGCCTATATTTTCCCAACCCTTTCGGGGGTTTGCCAACGTTGGTCATTTTGGATTGATGTTGGCATGTATCGTGGATGTCTATAGACGACAGTATCCACTTACCATCAGGTGGAAATGCTAATACTGCTTTTGAATAAAACAGTTCAATTCTATTCAATATAAAATGGAACCAACTACGTCTTACCATGTTCGTAGCAGCTAACAATACAAATCACTTAGATTAACTTCCACGTAATTTACAGAATTTTCTTTTTCTTAAAACATGCAACGCAATTGAGCTAAATCGATTCGTGATACAACGCACGAGCGCGCGTGCGGGCCAGGATTCGATTCCTGCCTAAAATTACACCTGCATTCCTTTGTATGTATTCATTATCTATATGAAGCTGAGAGTGTAAGAATATCTTCAGTTCCATTATTGCCCACCAACTTGCAGCTTTTGGAGTAAGGCGGAACGTTGACCTTTGTGATATCCCTATATGACAAACTACACATAAGGATTACTTCGACATTTCATATTCAATATGTTTACCTATAGTAAACCTATGAAAAAATTGAAAAAAGGTAGTAAGAAAGTAAAAAGAAACAAGAAAAAAATAAAAATAGAAAAATTTGCAACTATGCATATTATGCAGTCGCGTGCAATGTAATGCAACCAGTCCTTTCAGTATTCAGTATCCACTGCCGGACATGGACCTCTTCAATGAATAGCCTTAAAACAGCGGGTTGACGAGTAGGCGTGTAGTTCATCAGCGCTTGTGACAGCAGCTCTCTTATCCCTTAGTTGCCTATTTCGACACCCAATTCATATGCATTCTAAGACTCCAACTAGGATTCATATCATTAAAAAAAATGTTAGACTTCCTCATAAAAATACTCAAAAAACTACTACTTCTCTAAATTTAATTACAATTTACTATTAGGTAGTATTACGGTATTTCTAGCTGTGTGCTGTTGCCTGGCTTGAGATTAGCACCACCTCATCACTTCCCATGGGTGTCTGAAAAACAACTAAACGCTTCAAGCCCTAAGGACTCGTACAACCAACCACCTCTAAGAGAGTAGACTCGCCAACCCGCTTTTTAAGGCCATATAACCTTCATGCACAAGTCCGTGTACAGCAGTGGACGAGAAAAAAGGCCTGACTATAGTTATTATATTAGTAATTTGAAGATTTTTCACTAACGTAATTTTAATTTAATCTATACGTTTAGAACCCCTCAGCATTCGGAGAGACGTTGCGTCTCTCTGTGTGTTCTACAGCCTGTACAATGGGGAATGCTCTGAAGAATTGTTCAATATAATTCCCACCTCGGGTTTCTACAACCGCACCTCCCGTCACAGAAGTGCGGTTCATCCGCATTTCCTCGATACGGAGGTGTCGCGCACTGTTCGATCCAAAAATTATTTTATACCGCGAACCCGTAGGCTGTGGTACGGAACTGCCTCAAGAGGTCTTTCCATTAAGCTACGATATGGAGTTCTTCAAGAGAGCTGTGAATAGGATTTTGCAAGGTCGGCCTGGTGTTACAGGTGTCCAATGGGCGGCGGTAACACTTACCATCACGTGGGACCGCTTCCTCGTCCGCCCACTAGTCTATAAAAAAAATAAAAAAAAAACGTACATCCAATTACTTTGAAAAACACGTTCAGTCAAATTTGTCAATAACATTGATTTATCATTATCTCGCTGTGTAGAAAACACGGCGAGATACGAAAGTGAAATTCCATCCACTATGTTCACACAGTCCGGGGTCACAAAATTGCGTTTGACCTCAAGTTATTTTGAGACAGAATATAAATATTGCCATCATTTCCTCGTAGTAATTATAATTACTTTTTTATGATGAACATAACGGCTGTATTTTGAAGGTACTGTGATGATTAATGTCAATGAGTTTGGACTAGCATCCACTCACGGCTTTGTTCGCTTGAGGCGCGATTACCAAGTCAGTTTGTTAGTGTATGTAGTTAGGGTGTTTTTATATTGTATTCCTATCATATTATAATATTTTCTAGATACACCATCGTGACTACCTTAATCAGAACTACTAATGAGAAGATGGTAATAAGAAGTGTAACCCCATTCCCCACATCTTTTGTCTAAACAGAAGGCAAATCTAAATCTCTAAAGGTAGGCAGTGCATCCGGGTGCGTGCCAACGTTTGTCTTTCTGGTCGGATGTTGTGATGTTGGCATGTATTGCGAATGTCTATGGACGACAGCACCCACTCACCACCAGGTGAATTAAGTGCACGTCTGACTAAGCACATCGACACACTGATTTGGAAATCAACTTCCAAACAAGCGAATACGTAACGTACCCAAATCGTTGTTCACTGCTAGAGATTGGCCACTACATTCACACAGTCTCGTGCATGAGGGATGTATGACCTTAAAACGGCACGCTGACCAAGCAGGTTGGCGAGTCCACTCTTTTAGATCTAGTGTAGTTCCTCAATACTTGTCGCCTTTTACGAGATGGGGCGGTGCTATTCTGAATCGGCCGAAACGAGCGAACGTGGACAAAATGCTAGTTCCACAATAAAGCAAGATTGCCATAATCAATCTCCAACTATACATCCCCACCACTTTCTATTCAAATGTCAAAAAGTGTCACGGCGAAAGTGCTCGCGAGGTCTCCATAACACGTGTTTTGAGTGGTTTTCACTTTCCGCCATATGCGCGATACATCATCGATACACGCGGTACATTGACATTTATTGCGTCTAACGTATTAATTTAATGATATGACAAGCGTTTAGTTGACTATAGATTAGTTTGGTAGAGGTCTGTGTCGCGGTGTGGAAGATTATGAAAGCGACCATTCATGTTTTAACTCTGTGTTATAATGGGGAGTAAATAAATTACGTTACACTCGATGAGTCTAGGATTGCCCGTGTCGTGGGCCCAGAGACATGCAAAGACGAACACACCACTCAAACCCGAACAAAGATTTGTCTTTAAACAAATGTATGTCTGACTACAAACAGAGCTAATCGGTCGTCAAATGAATGGTGAAAATTATTAAAATTACTTATTTGGAACATTATTTAAAACTCTCGTAAATATATCTCTTTATCCTATACATATAATAAAATTGTAACAGGCCGATGTCTGTACATTATAGATATTGAAACTAAACTAATAGTCTTTATTAAAGCAACAGAAGCCAAAACAACAATTTTTAGAAATTTTGTCTGTCTGTCTGTCTATATGTTTGTACACGCATCACGCAAAAACTACTGCATGGAATTGAATGCAGTTTTCACCGATGTATTGCTAGAGGTCTAATTTAAAATATAGGCTCCATTTTACCGCAGGAAAATATCTTATTCCGATTGTAAACCGAAGCGAAGTCAGGGCGGGTCGCTAGTCTATAATAAGGAAATAAAAGTACTATCTCTTTTTCCATAACACCATAGAATTAAGACATTTCGACATAATACGACCTCTCGCAAAGTCATCTTTTTGTTGGGATGCGTAAATATTCAGGTACAGTGAAATCAACCAGACATGAGCTTTGCCTTTGTGTGAGTGCCCACCGATAGTGTACACTGCGAACCATTTCGTCAATCGGATTGGACAATTGGGCACCCACTCACACAGATACAAAGCTTATGTTTCGTTGATTTCACTGTAATTCATTGGGGGCTCCATTTCTATGCCACCACAAAATTTTAACAATAGCTTATCTAAGGGACACTTTTGTTTTTAGACATTGATTGAAGTAATGCAAGAGTTTAAGACGTATTAAAATACAATGTATAAACTTTACGTACATTTTTTAAAATGTATATTTTAATACCTAAGTGTGTTTTATAAAGGAACATACAATTTTATGTTGCCCAAGGCATCGCCTATATTTTACGATACTAAAATTATCTTCCTGGTCCAAAATAATAAAATAATCCGCCCCAAGAACTACACATATGCCAAAATCTGTAACGATTTGTTGTATAGTTATTAGGTAACAAATAAGTAAGCTAACACTCGCATTAATTACAGTTTGCAACTGTTTACATCAATGAAACAAATTATGTACAGTAAACGGCCGAAAGTAATACACATCGACTATGATCGGCTAGCTTCGGTTTTGTTGCGTCTCTGTCGTCTGTTAGGCTGATTGCATTGCATTGATTACATTTTATATTTTATTTCTAATAGTACATAAATCCTTTGACTCGCATTATGGGGTATGCGTGTCCTTTTAATTTGTGGTATTTACCCTTGTCCTGATCAGGTCTAGGTAAACACGCGGACAGAATGACAAACGACTTAAATGACGTTAGCACTGAGTAATAGCAACAAACACAGCCGCAGATGCGATGACTTAACACGAACTAATTATAGAATACCTAAGAAAACGCACAGTGATTCAACATTGTCCTCCGTGCCCCTTTATATAGACAATCTGTACGAGCTGGATTCGCTTGAGCTTATAGGTGTATCATCTTTCATAGTTAACCTCTACGTTAGTATGTCATGATTATTTTCTTAAAAAAGGGTCATGCTAAGACAAGTCCACCTGGTGGTAAGTAGATAATGTCGCCCATGATAACCCGAGATACATGCCGACATCAGATAAAAATGAAGAATCTTGGCACTGCATTTACAAATAGGATTTGGAAACGAGAATGGAATGGATGAGAAATAAGAAGTTATCATTGATCATTGTGTACTTTTCTCATTCCACTCAACCATTATTCTATTTCATTATCCCAACCCTTTCTCCAAATTCATTCCTAATATGTGCGCATCTGGGGCGTGGCAACGTTTGTCACTCTGGACTGATGTTGGTATGTATCGCGGATGTTTGGACGACAATATCCACTTACTACTAGGTAGATTGTTTGCCCGTCTGCCATTGTCACTATAAAAAAAATCTATGGGAGGAAATGGAATTGAATGAATTCAATAGAATGCCTCATATATTTTTCTGCTCAAATAGTTGACTAGTCGTAAATCCTTATCTAAAATAATATTGTCTCTTGTTGTAGCCAACAGTGTGTTTTATCGAAACATAGCTATGAAACCTTATGAAATTGCATCACAATTGCTGCATATTATGAAATGCACTGAATCTGTTCAATGCAGTTCTTGGCCACGAAACATTTAGATTTTCCTTTGAAAGTCTTGCGACTCTTAACTATGGTTGTGTCTATCGGAAAGAATGAATGACTCACAACAGGATTCCCTCTGTCAGGTCCTAATACACAAAGAGGAACGCGCCAGATTCCTATCAAACAACGAAGAATTGAACCCGAAACATTTATCACACGAGGCAGAGCCACTACAAACTGAATTCATTTTTAACCTCTCCATAGTCGTTTTCTCAATGTTGAGAATCGTGACTGACGACGAAACTTGTTAATAATTATCTTCCATGTGTCGCGGACTTTGACGTCGTGGAGCGACTTGTTCATTGAATGCTAATAGTACTGGCTATTTGGTCAGTCCATCGCATAGGGCCTCACCCTCTTGGTCTCTCGCATAAAATTCTTTATTTGCGTCTAACATGGTATATTACAGGTGTCATTGTTGATCATGTGTACATGCATGTTTCGCCACAGTATATATGTGACATGCAAACATATGTATACATATGTTTAATAGGAACTTATAACTTAATATACCTACATACATAATAAGTATAATAACATATCTCTAAATCGTCATAAATGTAATCAATGAATCATAATGAGATCATTATAAAATTAAATTTTTTTTACAAAGAAATTCCCAATATCATAAAAGTTACGAGTAAAAACAAAGAAGTCTATTTTTTATTTAAATAGTGAATTATTTAGTTTCTTTTTATCAACAGGAATTTTATTATAGATTTTAACACACATAAAATTAATCAGCTTTTGCTATACTATTCTTGAAGTTGCATCAAATATCAAATGGAGTTATAGATTCGCGCATAATTTTACACAAATGACATTGTTTTCACGAAACTTTTTTCATTCTTTCTAGAGTGGGCCGCAGAAGGCTAAATCCACTGGCCCTATACACTGAAGACGATGGACACGACCTGAGTGACCTTGGCATCGGCACATCTAGTACCAAGAGCAGTCTTAGCGAGGACTGCGACACACACAGCCTGGCTGTAAGTACTACAGAAACTTTTTATGACAGGCGAGAAAATTAGAAATAAAAGAAAGTAAGAAAAGAAAGAAAGATTATTTTATTGAGCATTTAGTATTAAGACAATGATATCTTACATAATTTCTTAATACACAGACTACACTCTCTGATCTAAATGAGGAATGCACTAATTAATTGCGCTCTACTTTCGCAGAGTGATGGTATGGACCTGGATAAAAACCACTCAGACGTCGAGAACTTTTCCAATTGCGGTACAAGTCGCAAACTGGGTTCAAGCGCCAACGAATACGATACCTGTACCACCACGACCATAAGCTCCCCAGAACCTGAGGAATACACATATGAAGGCGCCATCGAGGGCTACAAATCTAGAATCATCTCACAAACAAACAGCAATATCGTCAAAACAGCTGTCAACAATAACTTCAAAGAAAAATCACCAGACAAAATAAATGGCGATTTAAACAGAATCAGAACGACAGTTAGCAACAAAATCGAAGAGAAAGTCTCATCCTTCCAACAAGAAAGGACCAACGACACTAAAAATAACAACCAGAAAAAATATTTGCCAAAAGTCGACATACACAAACGAAGAGAACAATTCGAAAGAGAAAATTCACAAGAATTACAGACGAACAAACCAAAAATACCTGATATAGCAAACAAAAAGTCAATTAAGGAAAGACTGTCTAGTCTAGAAAAGTTTACTGAAGAAGTGCATGTTCAAAAATCTACCACCGACCTTACAAAGTTACCGACAGAAGTTAAGCCTTTGAAAGAACGTTTATCTTCCCTTGAGAAAGTTAAATCAGGAGCAGCAGAACCAGAAAAGGTTAAAAGGCTCTCTAACGGAGACCTAAATAACACAAAATCTCTGAAAGAACGTTTATCTAGTCTACAGTCGCAAACGTCTGTAGAAGATGTAAAAAATACTAAAACAGAGGTAAAAGAGGTATCCATGAGTCTTAAAGAACGTCTTTCTTGTCTAGATGCAGCGAAAAATAGAGAAATACCCAAAGTGTGTATCGAGGAAGAAGTTACCAACGAAAATGTTGAAACAAAGTTAATAGTTGACTCAAAAGACAAGCTGACTGATACCTCATTAAAGTCTAGCTTATCTGGTATAGAATGCCAAATGCAGAATTTCTGCCGCTCTTTGGATAGTTTAGATATAAACGGCCAATCTTCACCGAATTCCTTTGATCGAGTTCAAAGTTTGGAAGACTTCGATTGCGCCGAAATGCAAAACAACACTGTCCCAAGCGATATTGAAACAGAAGACAGTGGTATTCATACAGCTAGAGACTCCTGCGTGCCAGCTGATGACATTGCTGATTTGACTCAAGTAGCTTCTCCATTAGGAGAACCTATGATTGAAGTTTCTGAATACGAGTCCTCCAACGAAGATACGCCATTAGAATCGAAGATCGATGAGCCAATGGAAATGATCACTGAACCTATTCAAACGATTACAGAAGATGTTATCATTGAAGAAGTTGAGGAACAGGAATGTAAAACTGAAGATACGGACAGCGCAAGTAACTATGTCCAGGCGGTCTCACAGCCTGAAGAACTCAGCGTCACAGAAGAAGTCACTGAAATTCAAATGGACAAAGAAGACGAAGATACGCTAAAGAGTTTAGACAATCAGGACACCAGTGTAAGTCTGAATGAGCCCGCATCCACTTCGTCGGAGGGCGATACGGTGGTGTTTGAGGGGAAAATGACCATACACTTAAACTTGAATGATATCTGCAACAACGCTGGTGCTGGCAACAATTCTGACACTAACCAAACTAACACTAACAAGAAGAGCATGCCAATGGTAACTGTCTCTAATATTATAACCACTACTAACATTTCGCCTAAAAATTCCATTAAAACCCTAAAATCATTCAGCGGTAACCATAACTCGCTTACTAATGAATCTTCTGATGTAACTTGTACATCTAATTGCTCATCTAATCAAAAAGTAGTTAATATTGAATCATGCCATACGCCTACTAGTAGTAATCATTTGTCTAACAATCAAAATGAAGTCATCACTCGTGACATTTCAGCTAACCTAAACGAAGGAACGGTAAGTAGCTCACAGGATTCCAATCCGTTTTGGCAGAATCGCACCAAACGTTGCATAGAACCAAATAGACGGAAGACTATACTTTTTATTAATAACAAAGTAACAACGAAAACGCTAGTAAAAACTAGTGATTGTAGTGCCAAAGACCAAGCCTAAAAAGGCCTAACCATTTAGTTGTCCATTCTATTTCTCATACATTGCCTTTTCTGCAAGAAAGATGAGAAACTCTTGATGTGGACTGAATTTTTGACATTTTTTTATGACCTCTTGATCTCACCAAGTTTTCTGGTCATTACCTTCCATAAAACTCTAACCCCTCTAAAAGTCCCACTTAGCAGACAATTAGTTATCTTTAACATATATTAGTATCATTTCGCGAAGTAAAACCTAGAATTCAACAAATGTGTCTAATTTTCATTAAATGTGTTCTAAGATTAATACCTAAATCCCTAACCAAATATTACATACATCACTATCATGATAATGTAGTATATTTAGATTAAAGCACACAGGGTTATATGATGTACTTAGTATTCATACATCACATGTATAGAAAAGCTTTTTAAAGCTCGCATACACTAGATGTAGTCCCATTTTATTAGTATTTATTTCAAAACGGTGATATTTGTAAATTCATTTTATCAAAAATATATGTTATGCTGTTATGTATGAGTTTTATTTATGTATATGTTACCTTCATATTAACTTCATTGCCACAGATAATTCTTGTTGCTGGAGAATCAGGGCAAGTAATTAACTCGTTATCTTAAACGCCTGTTTGAATAGTCTTATCTAATGTAAACATTTATAACTTTAGTGCGATACACGCTGTTGATACATCAAGACCTTAATTACGTTTTATATTTTAGAATTTTAGATATTATCATTGGTAGGTTCCTGTAAATGTTGGTGGTGGGATGACTCGAGGTAAGATATCGCCTGTGGTTCCGCTTCATGTACCTACTAACTTTCATTTTCGCGGCATGTTATGATATTTATAGTTGTGCTTGCTTGTTCTTTACACGCATGAATTGGTTGATTTCTTTATTATACTTCTTTTCGTCCTATCTTTTCTGTTCTAGTTTTAAGACTTCTGTATTGTAACGATAAAGGTTTTTATTTTCTATTTATTAACGTTTGTGTTAAAAAGGTATTTTCATTATTGTTTAGCTTCTTATCGTAAAGCCTTAAATTCAATGTTTTACCGACATATTCATATCTACGTTGATTTTTTTAAATATATAATCTAAAATTTCACAGGTCATTGATGCTTTAGAGTTGGCATTCCAAGAGCTAGATTGTGACGATAGTTTCGCCAACACAAGCAATATGGAAGGAGCCAAACAGAAAGAAACAGAAACAAAAGTGGACTTTACAGAAGGTAAAACATCAGTGTCACCGCTGTATGAGAACATATTCTATCAGAACAATGTAGACGGAGCCGAAGCGTTTCCTCTGGACTTACCAATGAATGTTTTGGAGCCTCCAAAAGAGAAGCCCCCGCCACCGCCTACTGAGGATAGTCCGGAAGAGGACGAATTACTTGGCAACGTAAGTAAACAAACAAAGATAACAATGACGCCATTAGTAGTTGGATAAGGAGGTTTTACACTTTTTTTTTACACTGTTTCAGCTCGACATTAAGTATTTTATTCGGGATTAATATAATGTTTCTAATGTATGTGAAATCATCGATAGGGACAAGTAAATCACTAGGGGGGTTTCGGTCCATAACTGCCATGCGAGCCCAGTGTGGATTGCTCTAGACTACTCCACCCATGCTTCAGATTTATAATAATTGATTCTCAAGTATGCGGATTTCCTCACGATGTTTTCCTTCATTCGTTGAGCTAATGAATACTAGCGCAAGAGTTATGGCTGAAATCAAAGAGGCCAATGATTTTAGCTTGAAACCACCATTGATGCAAAATCATGAAATGTAAAACAATCAATATTAAAAAAAATATATCAAATATTTATTTAATAACTATCGACCCGCCCTCACTTCGCTTCGGTTTATTAAATTTAAAACAATCGGAATAAGATATTTATGGTAAAATGGTAAATGTAGTAAAATGGAGCCTATATTTTAAGTTAGACCTCTAGCAATACATCGGTGAAAACTGCATTCAATTCCATGCAGTAGTTTTTGCGTGATGCGTGTACAAACATACAGACAGACAGACAGACAAAATTTCTAAAAACTGTTGTTTTGGCTTCTGTTGCTCTAATAAAGACCCCCCCATATTAGTTTTTTTTCAATATCTATAATGTACAGACATCGGCCTGTTACAATTTTATTATATGTATAGATAATCAACATTTCTTTTATTCCAGGGCAACTTCAAGCACACAAGTTCAGCGCGTCGCATCAAAAAGGAGATTCGCAACAAACGCACCAGTTTCCTTGGCATTGAAGGACAAATTGATGACAGCTACCTTGACGTTGACCTAACCTTGGTTCCACGGCCTGATATCACCTCCTTCCTACAAGAAGAAACGAAGATTGAGAGACTTCTGTACAAAAAAACCTTGTCCCATGATATGGATGCAAAGATGAGAGAGAGTAGAGATTCGGGTGTAGATGTTGACAGAGGTCCGTCAGCTGAAGCATGGTATAAAGGCCAGAGTTCCCCAGAAACCTCAAATCCACACAGTAGACAGAATAGTGAGGTGAGCCCTAATCTTAATCGAATCTAAATTATTGTATGACTTAACAGCAATATTAGCTCGGACTTCACAGCATTGACTGATTAACCCAATTAGTAACGACGCGGACCGTGTGCTGTGAAAATGTTAATTAATTAATTTATTCTTTATTGGCTAAAGTGACAAAAGGCAGAGTTAATACTTTAATCAAAAGTTCTGAGTTCCTTACCCGGTTCATCCAACATTTGTTTTAGGACAATCCTTACCCGGTTCATCCAACATTTGTTTTAGGACAATCCTTACCCGGTTCATCCAACATTTGTTTTAGGACAATCCTTACCCGGTTCACGCAACATTTGTTTTAGGACAATCCTTACCCGGTTCATGCAACATTTGTTTTAGGACAATCCTTACCCGGTTCATACAACATTTGTTTTAGGACAATCCTTACCCGGTTCATCCAACATTTATTTTAGGACAATCCTTACCCTGCTCATCCAACATTTGTTTTAAGACAAGTATTTTTTCGGGATTTAGATTAACCTCCTTCCTTGTATTTATAATACGGGGAACCTTAGTGTGAGTGTTTAAAATTGTGTATTATTTCTTTGATTTTGTTTGAGAAGCGTCTCGTCTTGAATATACAGTTAAAGTTAAAATTAACATAACATAAGGGCATTAGGCATCCCTAATGAATTATATTACAAATACAATTTACCTTTATACATAAAGGAATAGCCGAGAAAATTGATACATGTATTAATTATACTATGATTTTTTTTAGATTTTTTTAAATGTATTATTTTTTGAGGGGTAGATTGCACGCTGCAATCGAACAGCTGCTGGGCGCGCTCGACTGGCCACGTTACCCCTCTCTCACAGAAGACTACCTTGAAATGTACTGCATTTCCAACTTTATCTTATTTCCCTAATGTACGTACGTGTTTTCGGTGATGAGTGAGATGTGCCAGAGCTCATTCCCATCCTATCCCTCCCCATTTTTCCAACCCTTTCTCCAAATTCATTCCTATATCTTCAAAGATAGGCAGCGCATCCGGGGGCGTGCGAACGTTTGTCATACGTTGGCATGTATCGCGGATTTCTATGTGCGACAGTGTCCACTTACTATCAGGTGGACTGTAGGCTCGTCTGCCGCCATCGTCCATAAAAAAAATAGTTTTAATAAAATATCTGCCCAACGGTTTGTTACTTAACTATTCGTAACATTTTTAAACGATTATAGACAATATTCTTGTATAGTTACAATAATAAATATATCAAAGGGCGCGTGGTGTTGTAACAGGCTACTAATGGATAACAAAGCCTCAAAAAATAACCCTACACCACCTCTGAAAGAGTAGACTCGCCAACACGCTTGGTCAGCGCGGCGTTATAAGGCCATACATTCCTCACGCACAAGACAAACACGAGAAGGCCCATGTTCAGCAGGGGATACCGAATGGGCTGATTGCATTAAGATAAATGAAATTCATTAAAATGCGAGCGAACTTTATCAAGATTTGTACAAAAACATTTTTTTCTCAAAATATTACTTACAATTTTCAGCCCTACACCAACGTTACGGTAACGTCAGATGAAGAAGAATCAGCAAAGAAGCAAGCAGAAGAGTCTTTCACAAAAAATCTCACATCGAAACTAAGTGACCTGACAGAAGCGCACGATGATACTAAAATAGAGAAATTGGACAAAAAACTGCAAGAACAACAGGTAAGGTCCGAGTGATCCAAAATATAGTATATTTTAGGTCACTACGTAGTTTTCTAGGCAGCACTCGACACTTTTGACAAAATAAAAAGTACGATTCGAGTATTTGGTATTTAAGATCGTTTTGTAAATGTCCCTTGCCACAAAAGATGGTCGCTTTGAAATAGTGTTTAAACAAGCGTCTAACGAATTTGATTTCTCGATTATCTGTTAGGCCTGCGTTGAACACCGTTTCAAAGGTATGTTTTTGTTGGTAATTCAAGGGAAAATTAATTGCACTTGTTTATTAATATTAATTGAACTAATCTTGAAGTCTACTAGCTAACCTAGTTAACCTGATTTTTTTGTTATATCTTTCCAATTATAATACAAACAAAGATATTTTTATTTGCTATTATTTCATTTAGTAGTGTATTATTTTGTTATTACTTTTAACAGTGATTTTACATTTTTCTCTTCTCTTTCAATGTTAGTGAGATGCTTGTATGAAGACTTTAGATCAGTGGTATCGAAAGCTTCATTTCCTTAATTTAATTCAACCCATATGTAGATCTCGTTAGCTTTAGCATAGTCTTATATTTGGGATAAAAATTGTGTATTGGTTGTTGGCAAATTGTCTCGAACTTATATATTTCTAAGATTATTTATGCTGAAATATATTTAGTTTTTTATCAAAAATATTTAGTTATTTTTTTAAATTTATTCTCTTAAGTGGTGAAGGAATACACACGCTGCATTATTTACGATGATTAATAATGGCAAGAGTTCATTGTATATGGCTAGATAACTTTGCATAGTAAATGCTTGAAGCACTCGATTAATTTGTATGTACAAAGATGTTTTATATACCACGACACGTTCTCAGGTAGCCTTAAAAATAACTTCATAAAATTGTAAGGAAAAATGAGAGTAATGTGGATATTTTTCACTTTTATTGTTTCAATTTTGATTTAAAAATTATTAGCTACATTTGTTTTGATATATAGCATCTATATAGCTGCCATATTAACAAATACTGCTTTTCTAATGCTTTTATTGTATTTAATTATTATTAATAAAAAACCTATAAAGTTTATTGTATTGTAATTTCCACTAGAAGACTAGTTTTTTGTTTAGTTTCAAAGCAATATGTTATTTATGTTTAGTTCAAATAAAAAATATATTTATAATCATAATTTTTGCCTTTTATTTTGCACCACATGCACCTGTAGAGGACCGCTTTAAACACATCACTTGCATGATCTTCAAAGTTAATAATTACTATTTCCTTATTATTTTTATCACTTGTTAGATTTTGTTTGCACGTTAACTAGCTAGCTATTTCCTTGAGATCAATATCTTTAAGATCAGCTTGACGATCATTTTTTGTCAATATTTTTAATCTGACTATAATATGATTTGATATGTAAACTATCGATTTTCACTTCAATTGAATTCCTATTAAAAAAATATATCAACAATAGATATAATGCAGCATCTAGAGCGGACTGCTGCACCATTTATTCATTCAGTCGAAATACATCTGTAAAACGATGTCTCCAATTCATACACATGTAATCAATAATCATTTACATTGTCACAAGGGGAACTATAATATTCAATACAAAATTAATTAATATATTGTATAATATAATAATTAGAGATCGGATATTCGGCACCATTGAAGATATAAACTTCGGACTTGTACTCAAATTCTTAGTTCTAATGGCAATTTGTAGGAATACAGTTCTGAGGGTCTTAAGGATTAACTTTACAACTTTATGTATGTGCATCGTTTTATATTCTATAGTCGGAACATAAAATTTGTCCTTCCCGGGATTGCGGTATTCGCCCGATACAAAAGTGCACTCCATACTTATCCAACACCTCAACTTTAGGTAAATATGCACCCGAATATCCGATCTCTAATTATAATTAATGAAATTAAACATTTATTACTATAATGTTTGTATAACGAATGGAACTTCCCAATCAACTAAAGAGAAAACCTTCTAACGGTTAATATTTTATTACTAATTATAACCAAAAAGCCTGTAGCAAAAATTTTCAACTTACGAATTCTAATTTTTCTTCAGATACACTTGGGTAACATATAGACCGTGAATATTATAGTTCCTTACCGTCAACCATGTTTTCGTGTGTGTAAATAACATGTCTAAACAAGTCGCCGGTGTCATATAACTTTACAGGCTCGCACTAACGTGGATTGGCCTGACGGACAATTTGATGACGCTCACACAAAGGTGATTGACACGTTTTACACTTAACTATCATTTGATTCATGGCAGCGAGTTTGGTTCACATATTTTGATAGACTTCAGTGTATTATTGTATTAATTTTATGATTGATCAGTGTATTTTTAACTTTTGAAATGCATTTTAATTTGTAATGTTTTGATGTGAACCGAAATTTGCTTTGTTTATTCTAAAATCATCGTTTGATCCTGCAAATCGTTTAAGTGCACGCTCAGCTTAAGCCTTTCACTAACCACTACTGTGACTAAATTTACATTCACTAACCAAACAAATTCAACTAAACAACTAAAACTCAACCGTAAATGTAGGAAGTACTGCGCTTCGAGAGAGAACTCCTCCAATTAGAACAAGAGGAATTGAGAAGACAAAGAGATAACTTAATAAGAGATCAGACGAGAATCATTCAGAAATCAGTACAGGATGTGTCTTCGATATCAACCACGCCTGAGAAGCCGCCTCTGCGAAGGCAGTACAAATCCACCAATCAGAACTACCGACATTCGATGCCGAATTTATTAGCCAATGAGAATTATACACCGGTAGAACCCGTGATTCCCGAGCGACCAATCTATGATGAGAATTTGAAGAGGAAGCCTTTTGTTTCCGAGGAGCATATTCAGAGGCATTTCGGTGTTGAAGAAAGTAGGAAGATGTTGTATGACGAGAGGCCGACGGACGTGAGAAGGCAGGTGCAGGCCGTTGTGAAGGTGACGCAGCCGGTGTTACCACCGAAACCAAAAACTCGGGAGTCGATAGAAAGGGAGATTACTATGAGGTTAGTTATCACTAGGAGATTGCATAATTACTTTTTCTTTTAATTTTTCACGTGGGTTTTCTTAACATAAAAAGATATTATTTTTTATTTGAAGAAAGTGATTTTTATTTTTTTTATACAGACTAGTGGGCGGACGAGCAAGCGGTCCCACGTGATGGTAAGTGTTACCGCCGCCCATGGACACCTGTAACACCAGGAGGTATGCGGGCGCGCCGCCGCCCTTGCAAAATCCTATTCACAGCTCTCTTGAAGAACCCCATATCGTAGCTTAATGGAAAGACCTCTCGAGGCAGTTCATTCCACAGTCTACGGACAGATAAGCAGACTATCTGGTAGTTAGAGGATACTTTCACCCACGGACATGCGCGGAAATGTGCATATAGCAATTTGGGTGCACTCCAATAAAGAGGCAGGGCAGACTAAAATTCTCACTGTGCACTCACAGCATATGTGTAAGTGAACCCCCATAACATACGCTGAGCTTGCTACATTCAGAACATTGACCTGTATTTCTCTATGTGCAATTAAATGCGTCAGTTAACGGGGATGATTCATGCCTCTGTCTCACTCCCCGACGTGGATCGATAGGCAGTCTGCTGATCCTGAATTCTGTCACAGTAAACAGTCACCATTTCGATATATCGCCAGTGGACTTATTATCGCTGCAAGGATTCCAAAACAACTCGGGGCCCGATGGAGTCTTAGACTTTTTAGTACGCAAAACCAGACAATAGCTGATTATACTCCTCAATCTTCTGTATAATTTGCGTGTGGGTGTGGTCCACAGTACCAAAAATCCTTTACGAAGCCCGGCCTGCTCCGGACGCTAGAATCTAGCTCCCAGCAAAACCATCGCCTTAGGAGTGAGATCGTATATAATTCAAGAGATTTATTTACTTGTTTATTTTTATGGTGAAGTTGGCAGACGAGCATGCGGGCCACGTAATCAATATATTCTTCAAATATTTCAGAAGCAGTCGAGTGCCTTCGGCAGTGGAATACGCGAACGTAGAACGAACGACGGTGCAACTGAGGCAGAAGCCTGTGTCTAATGGAAACAATGGACACTATCATCCTATGACGAGGCATACACTACAGGTAGCTTGTTTCTTTATCAGCCTTTCATCCACTGCTGGTCACCTGCCCAAAGGTACGCCACAATGTACGGACATTTCCTTTCCCTATCCAGCCGCCATTCGATACACTCGTCAGGTCATCCGTCCATCCAGCCATCCCGTGCTTACTAATATGTGTTCACCCCTCGAGCACTCGGTTTTTTTTTTGTTTTATTTAGAGGAAAAAGGTGGCTTACGAGCATACAGTCTACCTGGTGGTAAGTGGATACTGTCGCCCGTAGACATCCGCGATACATGCCAAAATTAGTCCAAAATGACAAACTTTGGGCACCCCCCCGGATGCGCTGCCTACCTTTGGAGATATAGGAATCGATTTGGAGAAAGGGTTGGGAAAATGGGGAGGCATAAGATGGGAATGGGCTCTGGCACATCTCACTCACTACCGAAACACGTATGTACATTGGGGAATATGATAAAGTGAGAAATGCAGTACATTCCAAGCTAGTAATCTGTGAGAGAGGGGTAACGAGGCCAGTCGAGTGCGCCCAGTGGCTGTTGGATTGCACCGTGCACTCTCGCCCTCCCAAAATGTCATTCCAGCAATGTCATTCAATATCAGTCTATCTTATCACAAGGACTGATTTGTCACGAGAAAATTTCCAAATGAGAAGAAAAGCAAAATTATGGCAATTTTCAGAAAAAAGAAATTCCCGATATTTTCCCGAAAGCTGACAAATTTAAATTTTAACTTCATTCTATGATCATCAATAGAAAACGTTCTCTAGAATGTTCTTTTAGCACTATTGTAAAAAAACTAAAATTAGTCTAAAAAGGTATCTTTTTTTTATGTGTTCCTATTGTTTATTTTCCAGGCACTAAGCGCAGCCCCGACGCCCAAGCTGATCTCCAGTACTGACTGGATGCAGGCGCGGCACGTCACCAAGAAGCCCAGCAACTACAACTATAATCAACATTGGCTTATACAGGTGATAATTTGTTTTATTTAAACGAAATAAATAAGCGTGTATTTAGTGAGATTTGTGGTACCATAAACTTAAAATGATCAAGGCGCACAATGTCAAATTCGAGGTTGATATTCTGTGATAGCAAATAGTCCATTTGATGGTAAGTGGGTATGGTCGTCTAGCGACATGCGGCCATACACGCCGACATCAGTCCAGAATGATAAATATATGCACGTTCCCGGATGTGCTGCCTTACCTTTGGACATTTAGGAATGAATTCGGGGAAAGGATTGAGAAAATGGACAGGGATAGAATTTGGTGGGATAGAAATGGGCTCTAACATATCTCACTCACTACCGAAACAATTAGCTACTTACAATAGGAAGGCGTGGTAAATGCAGTACATGTGAGGGTAATGTTCCGTGAGCCGACTGCAGTGGAGCGGCTGTGGAATTACAGCCTCCACCCACTTCCTGCCTAATCTGAGCAAAGAAACCTTCTTTTTGGTATTGACTGATTGATTTTCATTCTAATTTTCTCACTTAAATTTAAGATGTTCTGTTTTTTTTTAAATAAAAAAATAGTTGTTTTTTGAGGTTTTTTAAGTCTCAATATCAGAGAAACTATTAGGACCTATGAAATGTCCCATTTATATGAGAAACTGCATTTTTTTTTGCTATAAAAATATTTATTATGTTAGTCGAAATATTGACCAATTATCTACACACTTTCGCCACCTCACGGGCAGTTGGTTGATGCCACTCCTGTAAAAGTCTCGTGGACGGGTATCAATGAATTCTTCAAAAGCCCTAATCACAGATACCTCATAAACAATTTTTTTTTTCTTGCAAAAATTGTCCTCACGACATCAGCCTACCCTTTGTACATCTATTGTTTTCTTCCTTTTTTGTTTATTTCATGTTATGTATGTACAATAAAATGTTAAATAAATAAGTAAATACAACATAATTTCCTTGCTTTACCAATATGCTCATAACGCTGTCAGGAGGCGGAGCAGCGGCGCATCGACGAGCAGCGGATCAAGATGCGCGCCAATCAGCGGCACTCTTACCACCAGGACACTCCGACGCACAACGCGCACGTATTGAACAATAGGTAAGCAATTTGATTTTGAAAAAATCATTTTTAGATACTTCCATACCGAATGTTTCTCAACATTCGTAAGCAACTGTTCCTCCACGATGAGCAATATTAGCCGAAACGTTTAGGCAATATTTTGAGACATTTAGTTTTAAATGTTGTTCATAACACCTTCTTCCGAGGGCTCAGACTGGACCAGTACCCGACACTGAAGGGCTCGTTTATGAAGACGCATGTCGCGCGCACTATGCTGGCTGTTGAGCGTCAAGCAGCGCGTATTTTCCGTTTATGGAGAGGCGTAGCTTATTGCGGGATCCGCAGCATGTTGTGCCACACACTCCTTTGACGCACCGTGGCCCACTTTCACTGATGCAGTTTCCACTGTGTATTCTGCCGCGTGTTTTGCTGCTTGTTCTGCCGCGTATTTCACCGCATTCTGATCTACGTATACGCGTACAAATCCGCTTAAAACCAGTAAAACGCACGCAATATCGCTTCTACAGAAACACTCTCATACATAGTCATATGTTTGATTTTCCCACTCAATGTCCCGCATTACGCGCCTCGCCAGTATACTACCCTTGATATGTCCCGTGAGGACATATGACGACAGACAAGTCCTGGTGTTGCGGGGGGGGGGGGGGAGAAATTTTCTAAAGTACATTTTTGATATTATCAAGTCTAAAGTACGTATATTCGTAATAGAATAAAGAAAGTAACATTCAACATTTTCGCGTTTTTCATAAATATTATTTATTCATTAAACGTGTGTTAGTCGCTATGTTTACCTTTTCTTATTTTGGTCTACAATATTTTGGCTAAGTTACACCAAAGGCGGCGGAAGGCGGTTCACGTCGAGACCAGCGAGCAGTTTTCCCAACTACCCGCATTTGGTCTTCATCTTTAATTCGACTGATACAACAAATGGAAACTAGCGAAAAAAAGTCACGTTACTTCTATGCTAGAACTGTTTACTAGTAATGGAAACAGACCATTAAGAACCGTTATTATCCATTTCCAGCCACCACCACCTCCCGCAAGAGTTAAAGCTACCTTCGAGACCAGACATTCCTCGACTGGAGCCGCCTCGTGAGGAGAAGTTGCTCAGCGTCAGCGGCAGAAGAAAATGCTCGCATTGCGGGGAGGAATTAGGTATGGATTTGTTAAAAAATGAGACCGCAACAGTTTTAAATAAGAAACATTATATATATAAACTTACGCTATGCTATCAAGCCATATCGTAACAAACCAGTGTCTGTGCATGAAACATTTATTGGAAATAAAAAATCATAGCAATGTATAGTATGAATAATACAGAGCGCAAATCAACAAAATTTGGAACTTTTGTCTGTCTGTCCGGCTACGTCTGTCTGTAAGTTCCCGCAGGAATCGTACGTCGCGCACGTAGTCGCGGGCACTGTTAGTCTATACATATAATGAAATCGCAACAAAGCCGTCTGTGCATGAAATATTTTAGAAAAACGTCATTGATATAAAATGCGAATGACATAGAGCCCAAATCAATTTTTTTTTTTTAATTTTTGTCTGTGTATGTGATGGGGTGCTGCTATTTTAAAGCCTGCCAACATCACATGGCATAGACAATAAAAAGAGAGATTAAAGTATATTTAGAAAGAGTGCACTGAAGTATATTCTACGATTGCATCCTCGATTGATTTGAGTCTTCTCATTACTAAATTTATAATTTCGTTATTACAGGTCGCGGCGCAGCCATGATAATCGAGTCCCTATCGCTTTGCTACCACGTGTGGTGCTTTACGTGCGCAGTTTGCGGCGCGCGACTCGGCGACGGACGAGCCGGGGCCGACGTACGCGTGCGCGCCGGACGGCTGCACTGTCACCACTGCTACTCCGGCGACGATGGTAGAAAGTACTCCGCGGTGTAGCACACGAGCACACACGACGGTAGCCGAGCGGCCGCTTCGGGCGCTCTCGGATTGATTGACCAAGTGTTCGAATGATTACAAAATTTCTTTTGTAGTTTCTTTTTAAATTATTCAATACACCTATGTGACGTTAAACGCAAAAGTAACTTTGCAGTAACCAGACGATCGAATAAATGCGAATTCCTTTTACAGCTCTTCAATGGACAATTAAGCGATGTCAACTGTTAAAGTAATTTTCTAATGAAATTACTTTGTTAAAGCAATTTCTTAACTAGGCGTTCGAACGAATACAAATTCCTTTAGCAACTAATGTCACCACTGCTACTTGGGCGATGATGGCAGGAAGTATTCCGGTGTCTAGTCCACGAACAGACACGAAGTTTGCGCGAAGATAGCCGAGCGGCCACTTCGGACGCTCCCGGATTGGTCGACCAAGTGTTCGATTTGATTACAAATCTTGCAGTTTGTTATTAAATTATTTAATGTGACCTCAAATGCAAAAGTCCGACGTCTCACGACTCTCGCCGAGGATAGCCGAATGTAGTGTTCGAGTGCTCTCGTTTAGTTTCTATATTGGCCAATCAAAAGTTCGAACGATTACAAATTTCTTTTGAAGCTCGTTATTAAATTATTCAATAGGCAGTTATTTGATGCCAATCGCAAAAACAACGTAATACAATTAATTGTAAATTCTTGTATATTCCTTCTCCTAGCAATAGTGGAGAATTTAATGGGAGGTAAAAATCTTGTAATCCTATTATAGCTTCTATTTGCCATCCTTCAAAATCAGTTCCTAAACCTCTTGTAAGGAGGCGCATCCGAGGGCGCGCCAGAGTTTTTAATTTTTGCCTGATGTTGACATTTAACGCGGATTTTCACGACAGTATCCATCGAGTGCTTCCTTTGTATAGAAAAATAATGTTTTTTTTAATAATTTTGTATAAAAAAAATAATGCATCAAATATACTCTGCACCAATAAATTTAACCATCTCAAGCTGTAATTCTTCGAATACTTGGTTGGCCCAGTCCCTAGTCGTAAACATGAGTCGTCGAAGCCAACCGTTTTTTCCTCAACATGTAGGTAAACGGTAAAAAGATAAAATTAGAATACCAGCCACTTAAAATATAAAGTAGAAGAAATATGGATGGTGTTTTTCCAAAATATAAAAGTTAAACTCAGATATATCTAAACCAACATATAATTAAAATTTTTATTACTATTTTATTTTGAGAAACTGGAAACGTATGTGGTCGTAACTATTATATCTTCTTCAAATATTCGATAGATGGCGCTGTATATTGTATATTGTTGACTTACTACACTTCTTGACAGTATACCTCTTGATTTTTTCGGTCACAACAAGTCAAATGACATTTTTTATTTCGCTTTTATTGGTATTCTTGTTTTTACAGTCTTGAAGTAGACAAGTTTTTTGTTTTTTGTAATAAAATTGTGATTACTATTTTTTCAAAAATTATGGCAGCTTTATGAGTCTGATGTTTAAATCTCATTTAAATAAACAGAAGGCGTCATTGCGTTTTTTTTTAAATGTCTTGATTTTGATCAATATTTTGTTGACTTATTTCGACTATTTACTGACTGACTTGACTTATTTAGTTGATTTTATTTGAGTCACAAATATGTTAAATTACATATTTTTCTATAATCTCACATGAGCTGCGTTCCAAAATGTGCTATTATCGCTTTTTGTCAATCTAAATCATATTACATCTCTTTTCGTGAAGTGAAAATAGAGAAAAAGGGGATTTAAATTGTCAAAAAACGATATCCACATGTTTTGGAACGCAGCTCTAATTTTGTTATTTATTTTAACATTACTATCTCAGAATATACATTTAATTTTTTGGTAGCTAAATGAGCAATTATTCAATTTAATAATACAACTTTATAATTGTAAGAAACTTTAATGAAACTTATTTAAAACTTATGTAGCCGGTGGTCCCTGACTTGTGCTAGCCCGGTTGACATTGACGTGTTAGTTCACCACGTCTTCTGTCAATCTGTGTCAATATGTGTCAGTGCATTACACCAAAACGTCGGCGACTCAGCTAGTTTCTGAGTCAGCTATTGCACGCTTTTGTTTTTAAATACACGTAAAGTCTGTTGGTAACGGATTTTGATTAGCATTTTTTTAATTTTTGTTTCACACCTTTGTGCCATGTCAATTGTTTTATACAATAAAAGGTTATACTTAACAATGCCTTGATTAATTACTAAGTTAACGAAGAGTTTGGCAAACGTAATGTGAAGTAATGGGACATTTGAAATTCTTCTCATGGCAACATTTTTTCAATAGTTAGTGTGTAACATAAACATCTCGATACTTGTTGCTCCGTTCGTATCTAATAATTAAATAGGTTTACAAATGCACGGATCGCATTATAAATATTGAAATTAATGTATAAACTCGCGAATTATTAAAGAGAAACTGAATTTAGAAGTTATTCGTGTTAGAAAATATAAAGTAGGTACCTAAAAGGTTTAAAATAAGCGCGCTACAAGATCTAGTTATAATTATCTAATTTATTTCGTTTATGCTTCAATTTCATTTTACTTTTAGAACGGAAAATATAAAAGTATCAAGATCGTTTTTCTTATTAAAATGTGTGTTGTTCCAACTTTTTTTTCCTCTAATTTACCGCCATTTTCTTGTGTCATATTTCGTTTGCCGGATTCTAATTTCAATTATAATTTTTATTTCTGTTATTATGGAAGGTAGTTTTATTTTTCCGAACAATGGACAGTTTAAATTGTCGAGTAAAAATAACAAAGTAAATTGTAATATTTTGTAAATAATTCTTAATTTATATATTTTAGTGTGTGTTAATGTTTAGCTTTAATAGTTAGTATATTAGTTTAAATGAAGCAACATTTAATCCAAAAATGTGTATTTTTTAAAATAATAAATGTATAAATAAAGTTATTTCAGTATAATATAATTTTGTATTGTTTTTTTTATTTTCTTAAAAAAATGTTTCTCTCAGTTGTACGACAGTACTATAGTAAACATATAATTTGTAATTATACTTAATTAGTTGAACATTATGTACATTATCTGTTGCATAACTCCCTCAAATGTATAACAATAAATAAATATTTCAAACAAGAATTTTTTTCGTTTGTTAAAATTATTAATTTCAATTAATCGAAAGTAATTTGTTTTATTGATCTTGAATTGCTTGCTACCCATATAGTACTTTTTTGTCACTCTTAATCATCGATCAACCAAGATGCAGATATGTAGCATTGCGTCCCTAAAAGGGTGGCATTCAAATGGCGGTCAAATTGACCTCTTTTATATCGGTCTGCCACTAGACGTGTAAAGATCATGTACAATTTTAGCAATTTTTCCAATACGGTTGTAGTACGCCTTCTTGCGTACTACAACCGTATAATAATTGAATAAAAAAAAACGTGTTCGGTCAGGGTCAGTGTTGGCGCATGCAGAAAGAAGAATGGTGGTAGACTCTGGGATGCCTCTCGGCATTCCAGCGGCGAAGGGTGGAAGGCGAGGGCTCAGACTGGTTATCCGACGCCAGTCTGGTCTCTCCCCTCCAAGAAGGTGACGTTTCTCCGTGTGCCCCAACTGTTAGGGGCGCATGGAGACACAGGGAGGGTCTCCGCGTGTTTCGCTGTTTGGGCGGCGGACACGGCGAAGAATCAGGGATCGTCTCTGCGTGTCCCTCTGTATGAGCAGAGGGCACGGTGGAGAAGGGGGTGGTTACTCCTGGGATGACGCATACATCCCAGTGAGACTAGGGTTACTCAGGTACAGGGGCTCTGCCTGGGTGGACGGTGTTCTCCCCTTTGGTTTCTCTGCGTGTCCCTTGGAGGTTGGGGGCATTCAGAGAACCACGGACGGTCTCCGCGTGTCTCGCTGAATGGGCGGCGGGCACGGCGGGGAAACGGGTGTCGTCTCTGCGTGTCCCTCTGTATGGGCGGAGGGCACGGTGGAGAAGGGGGTGGTTACTCCTGGGATGACGCATACATCCCAGTGAGACTAGGGTTACTCAGGTACAGGGGCTCTGCCTGGGTGGCCGGCGAATATCAGTCCGGGGCCCGCACTGGCGGGCCGCCACCGCCGGGGTCGCGGACGAGTGCTGAATAGTTCCCGTAACCTCGGCATTAGGTGGAGAGATGGAATCGTGGGGTTTTAGTCGGTAAGAGTCCGGCATACTCTCCCGTCAAGGTGTCGGCGGGGGCGTATCTCATAATGGATTTCCCCACGTAAAAAAAAAAAGAAAAAAAAAGGGGACCCCCCCCCCCCTCCGTCAGGAACGAAGATCCTCACTCATTTTTTAAACTCCGAATGTAATTCGAAATAAAATCTGTTTAGTTCTGAGAGAGAGAACTAGCGATCGGCCCGCTACCGAAATTTACCGAATACCGACGAACTGACACGGTCGCGACAATCGCGACCATACCGTGTCCGAGCGAGAGAAAGGCGCATGGAGAAGGTAAAAATCTTACGTGACGTTACTTTTTCTCTCGAATCACACCTACCGCGAGCCGCGTAAAGAAACTTCGTTCCAAAAAAAGTCGGAAACATACTATCAGTCCATCAGTCAGTATTGTAATAAAAGCCTATAATAGAAAATACAAAATAATATTTTTCCTGTCAAACTAGAGACAGTTTATTGAGTGTTGCCACACCACTGAACTTGATTATCCATTTTTTTACATGTAACTACTGCCGGACAGTCTGAAGTATATGGATACAATATTCTGTGAGTAAGAGTAGAAAATATGACACAAAAGTTCCCATTGCCTGCATGTGATTGGGAATCACTGACTGGACCAATGGTCGGATGTTCACCTCATATAATGGGTAGCAGAGTATAATGGAATTTATTCCATTATACTTACTGTACCGGAACGAGATGAATGCGCGCGGAAGGAATGTGACCGTTTTATGTCACTCGTTTTAGTGTTGTACTACAATGATCTTAGTGAAAGATAGCTATATCAATATCGGTAAAAGTCGATAGTTTTAATTTAAATATCACGGTCAGAAGTAAAACACAAATAATTATAAAAAACACAAACACACAAAAAAAGTAAGTTCCTCGTAATTACAAATTTTAAAGTTAAATTAGTCAAATGCACAAATTTATTAATAAATCTTTGTATACAAAAATAATTACATTAGGTACCTACATTTATGACACTAACTTCGATTTATTTTTTAATCAGAAATTACCCCGATTTTTAAAGATCTATTTTCTTATCAGATATCAGAATAAAATCATTCTGATATAGTTATCAGAATAAAAAAATCTTTCGTGTTATAGAAATAAGCTAAACTATATATTTTTCTTATTAAATAAACCGAATCAATTTTTAATATTTTAAGGTAAATTTGTTTAAGTAATTCATTATCAATGAAATAATTACAGTAAAGGTTCTTATAACATCTTTTTATTACTCGCTTTTCGTGGTAGTAATATTTTATTAGCCACTTGTATCGCTCATGTCAATCACTTTTGTCACAAGAAATTATCTATATCTGTATTGTGTTTGATCGATGGTTTAAATACAATTCTTTATTATCTATAGGTTTTAAATATTTATTTGGACATAATTCACAGAATATGACAGCCAGGTTCTATACCAACTGTCATCGAGCAAATAACAAAATGGAACGCTCATTTAATTTCATGATTTGACTATAATTATACCGCCAGAACATTCGCAGTAGTGGTTGGATACCATACCAAACATCAGCCTATGTCTCTCCGCTGCTGGACATAGGCATATTCCAAAGCTCGCCACCACTCACCATCTTCAGTGGTGCCACCACTTCTACCAAGACGCGCCGTCGGTCCATCTGCCCGGAGCGCATCCTACACTGCGCTTCCCTACCTTGTCTTGCAGCAAATATGACCTTCCATTGCCACTTCAGCATGCTGATTCTGTGAGCTGATGATATCGGTGACATTAGTTTTTTAGTATACTATCGATTATAGGATATTTTTGTTAAAAAATCTATCGACAGTTTTATAAAGTTTATTGCAGAATTAGAAATTAATGGCAATCAACTATTATACATACATAAAGCAGAGCGCCCCGAGATTGCCATTCTTTAGAATTACCTTGTTGGACAGGTATACATTGGACAGGTTGGACATCTGATAACGATTGGAGCTACGCACCGGAATTCCTCGTTAACTCAATCTTCCTATCCGTTTTAATGCACTTAGCTTTTCTTGCCATTGTTTTGAAAAGATTCGCTAAGTGATAGTCAGCTACGACCTCGATCACAAGCGTAAAATCGTGAATTCGTATCTCTGTCGGCGGAAAATAAAAAAAAAATTGGCATTTTAACCAATTTGCTTGACTTTGTGAAGAAATTTTACTAGATTCTTTTTTATAAAAAATGCCAGAGATGAGCTAACAGTCCACCTGGTAGCATGTGTATTCTATCGTCCAAGGAAATGTCCTTGGGATTGTCTTTGTGAATGCACAATACATGCCAAACGTTAACACGCCCTCGGAAGCCTGGCTACATTTGGAAATGGTTTTGGAAAATAAGGAGCCGATAGGATAGGATGAGATGGGAATGGACTCTGGCATATCTCACTACCGAAACACGTGGGGGAATAGACTAAAGTGGGGAATGCAGCAGATAACTTGGTGAATCGAGTGCGCCCAGCGAGTATGGGATTGTATTGTGCATCCCCCCCTCAAAAAAATGATCTTGAAGTTACTTCTGTCATGAATTTATTCATATGAGTAGTTCAACTGGAGATAAGTATGGTCTTATGTGTGGCTGTGTGTAATTTGTGTGTGTGATCGGCCTCGTCGTATGTTGCGCTGAGTGGATGCAGTCGTGAGCCAAACGTTAAATAATTTTTCAGTTTATAGATAGAGTTTATTTTAGATAAATTTTATCAGTTTATTTTAGGTACATTTTATTGTACACCAAAAACATACAGAGTAATACAAAGTACAAGTTATTAGAAGTACAACCGGCTGTCTTACGACTAAAGCGATATATTCCAGGCGGTTGCTATTACTCGAACAAAATTTTTGGGGATCACGGTTGACGAGAATTTAAATTTGAACCTAATGCGAACATAAGTGAAAACTTAACAAATTTGTGTACGCCTTAAGAAGCTGTTACTTCTAAGGAAGCAACCTCGACAGTCTCTGCTATGTCTACGCATGTCTCTTTTATAATCAGATATGGAATTGTCTTTTGGGGTAACTCGTCCAATGCAGTATTCATAGCACAAAAGATATGCCAGAAAACCATATATGTACAGCATGCATTGGTCGGAATCCTGTAAAGATGTACTTATTCAAAATACAGAAATTACTAACCGTACCCTGTATAATGTATATCAGTATATATATATACATAATGTATGGCGTATAATGTATAATGTATGGCGAAGTTCGTTAAACAAAACATCGATCTATTTCACAAAAATGACGACTCAAGCAAACGTCTTTAATAGTAACGCATCTACCATTAAAAATACCAGCTCCGTGGCTAGAATTGTACACTTAGAAAAAATTTACTTATATATGGCGTCATTAATATATAATTGTATTCCATAAAATTTAACAGATCTGCCGTGTTACTAAGTTTTATTGCGCCCTTCGTAAATGGCTAATCCTAGAGAGCTTTTACTCTATTGACAATTTTCGTAGCTTATTGCTTATACTATACGTGTTAGATATTCTATATTATACCAGTACCTACACGTGGTCGTCTGTTGTCACGGTAACGATTCCATTTATTGGTAAATATTAAGTTTTCCAGTTATGTATTATAAATATTATTATAACTGGACCTAGGCTATTGATTAGCCAGTATTTCTTAATTTATTATTTACTAGCTGTTGCCCGCGACTTCGTCCACGTGGACTTTAGTTTATAAATACCGTCTTTACCTTCTTAGGGATATTTGGTATTTTCAAAAACGATCACACACATTATTTCTTATAGCTTATTTTTTATCGAACAAATGTTCTACGTGATTCTTTAAATTGATATAACTTTTTTATTTATGAACAGATTGAAATAATACAAACAATAAATTTTAAGTGAAGCTTACCACAATACATTAGTGAAAACCGCACCCAAATCGGTTGAGCCGTTTCTAAGATTAGCGCGCACAAACGCACAGACAAACAGACAAAAATACAAAAATTCTAACAATCATTGTTTTGGGTTCTATTGCGTTGATAAAGGCCCCCAATAATATTTTTCTCATATATCTTCCATGTAGGTACAGATAGCGATCAGTTACATTTTTATTATATGTATAGATTTAAGTTTGTTTAACGAGTGTCTTTGCGTTTTAGAAAGTAGTTTAATTAAGAGACACTATCGAAATATATAAATAGTTAATAATAGGTACATAATAATGATTTGATTGATCCATGATTTGAGTTTATTTCTTGTTCTTTGTAGTTAACATTTGTACGCCCTCGAGGGCAAAACAGCTGAAATAACCTGTTTTAAGCAAATACATTTAATTTGAATTTTAATCTCCCAGTCAACCTTGAGGCTATATAGTAGTATAAAAATAATTTTCGAGATGTTTTTATATTAAACACTGCATTAATCATTCTTATACTATAATGTCTATTGTGAAAACAAAAATAGTAACTCGTTAACTGTATTTAAGTAGTTATTTATCTACCCACGGATCTACAGATATCCTTACTGTGACCACCTGGTTAATCAGTGGATAATGATGCATTTCCTCGTTCTTTACTCGGTCTAATAATGTTACCTAGGTAGGTACTTGCAACAATACGTGACCACGTCTATGACAATATATTGCCTTTATACAGGTTGAAGGATGTTAAACATTGATCTAAATGGTGAATATCAAAGAAAGAAGTCTTGGATATAGTCATAGCAATAACATTAAAGAGTGGTGTTAATATCAATCCTGAGGACATTGAATTCACTTAATGTCTCAATTTAAACCAGGAAATGCAAGGTCTCGTTCTATAATTGCCAAATTCAGAACCAGGCTCATTAAGGAGCTCATTAAGGTCCATTATATAATTGATAATAAAATAAAATAAAATACCATTAATAAAAGTGTTTAATATCAGATCAATATAATTTAAGCAATTGCTTATTAATCATTTGTTGAAAAATTAATAGGAATGTGTTCAGAGATTTTTATAATGTAATTTTTATTCATGTAAAATAAAAAAACCTATAGGAATAGGTAAGTGGATGTTACTCTATGTCCTAGCTGGGCGCCCGAAAATATCAAATATTCGCTGCGCACGCGTGTGTCCTACGTTAGCTGTGCCTATAGCGTTGCTATGCGTGACGATTTATTTTGCTCCTTGCCTTTCTACTATAAGTACTTTATGTAAATGTTTTTACAGAGTAATGAGCGACAAATTTTATATGTTGTCATATTAAAATTCGAATAGTCCTGACGGTAATCGCGCATCTACGACTCCCACTTGGGACAACGCGTCCGCGACGTGATGCACGGCGCCCCAATGCTCGACGCGAGCCAACGCAACGCATCGCAACGCGCTGCCCAGCTAGTAGGACAAAGCCTTATTTCCCACGGACACCATGTGAAAGCTGTCCGCTCGGCTGCCACCGTTTTTCTATAAAAACATTATTAGAAAGTGACAAAATATTTACATTGATTTTTATAATAGATCGTTTATGGGTATATCTAAGTAAGGCGGTAAAAGTCTAGAGCAGTGGTCGTCAAACATTTTTGATCAAGGACCAACAGAGACAATAGGGGATGGCACCTCGGGCCACATACATCCTTATTCATACGAATACACACAAAAGTGTACGATGTCTGTTGTCTTAACGGGTGGAGGAATCGTGCTGAAATTTTTCACCGCCCCTTCCCCGGGGATCACGAAAAGACATTTCTTTTCTCAGAAAAATAAACGGTTTCTACGGGATAAACGAAAATCCACAGGCATCACTACGGGGCGTACGTTAATCTATTAGGGAAATATGAATATATTTATTTATTCTCTATAACTAAATCATAAATCAGTTTCTTTAGTTAGGCTGGCTGGGTAGGCCGTAAAACACGATCGCGGGCCGCATCTGACCCGAATCGATAATACGTCCAGTAGAGTATAAGTATTATGATATGTCTAGAGTATTATAGTACATGTAAAGACAAGGGATTGACTAGTGTGTAAATTATATGGATTAAACAAATGCCACCACCAATACAATGCGGAAAAATCTGAATGTCATGGACTTTGCACTACACTGTGTACTTCATGGGATTTTCACGTCCTTGTCATGTGGACACCATTCACAAATCAATTGGTCATCGTTCAATCGATTACGGAAATCACATTAGCAATTTTATTATAGTCATTGTAGTCCACTTCCGGTGGATCATGACATTCGTGACGTCAATTTTTTGTCATCATAATTATTGTTGTAATAACGTGTTATCGGTAACATTATTGCGAAATAATTTTGGCTCTCCATTTAAAAGCATTTTGTTACAATTGTTTTTTTTTTTGCTGTTTTGTAAAAACGCGTCACTCGATTTTAGAAGTTCTTGTGTTTTTTATTTTAGTTCTCAAACTATTCTTTAATTCCTACTAAACATACCTGAACCATATTTTTAATCTTTTTTCATGGAAAGGTGACAGCAGGCGACCAGACTGTCCGCCTGGTGGTAAGTGGATAATCGCGACATCCGCGATACATGCCAACATCAGTCCAGAATAACAAACGTTGCCAAGCCTTCGGATGCACTGCCTACCTACAGAGATTTTGGAATAGATTTGGAGAAAGGGTTCGGAAAATGAGGAGAGACAGCACATTCTCTGGCATATTTCACTCACTATCGAAACACGTACGTACATTGGGGAGATAGGATGACTGGGGTTAGGAAAATGCAGCACATTTATCTCATTTATTTATACTGATATTAAAATTATATTATTATTATATAAAAAAGTTTTAGTAGGAAACTCAAAAACTAACGATTAGATTTTAAAAAATCTTTCTCTTTTAGGAAGCTAAACACAGGTCACGCTTTATGTTTCACTAGGTAATGGTTATACCATGTGAACGAAGCCAGGACGGTTTACTAGTTACTTTGAACATGTTATTGTCAATAATGTTAAGTGGTTAAAGTATTATTTGTATGTTTATATGACGCAAATTATAAGGATTTTCCCTTTGTTTTATTTTAATGACGTTTTTTTGTTATACCATACGATTTTTTTTATATCATTACTGAGACCAAAATTGTTATGAATTCTCGAGACAACAGTTCATTAAGTGGAACAATGATATCATCGCGAAAAATGCCAGTAAATATAATCAACATCATACAACAAGCATTGCTGTCCAAGCATTGTTAATTTCATCTGCCGTTAGAATCTTAAAAGATTGATCAACGTCAACACATCAGAAACCACATTCAATCTGCTCGTATTACATTGCGAGTTTACAATCCTACCTATATACTTGATCTCGTTGACCATTCCGCAGTGTATGATAAGTTTTGCAATAACATTGCGCTGTGACCAACCTTGTTATGTGTGAGCGTTATAGGTAAAAAAGGTGCTCGCGATTCGTCTCCGCTGCGGTTACAATTGTTGTACAATAGTCTCACCGGCAGTCAGTGTCGCACCGCCGCCCGCATGCCCACGACGCGTAGACTTCTCACAACGCGGTGGTTCCGTAGTCGCCGCTGCCCCAACTCTGAAGAATTAGATGACGTCCGACCTAGAACTTTTCCCCGGAGCGACATGGATCGACGGCCACGTGTCGCTCGGGTCCTCAGCTCACCAGCGCGCACAGAACATCATACACAACCGCCGCTCGATGAAGAGTCCCTTGAAAGAGCCTACCCTTCAATGGGACACTTGGAGTACGTGCTTGCCGGGTCGTCACCCCCGGCTGAAAGCGCCCCAAATATGTACGACAGCTTCGAGGAGCCGCCCTTGGATTTAACTGCGCACATCTGTGGGGACTCACTACGTCAGAGCGCTCATGAACAAATGCGAGCCGTCGGCGGAAGATTGCGATTGCTAGATGAATTGGAATCTGGGGTTATTACAGCCGAGACTGCAGTTAATACATTTACAACGGCTTCAGAGGCAGAAAAAAATGTCTGCCTTTTCTGGGTGGCATTTTTAAAGCTTGAAACTCTTTTAGCGCCGCTAGTGGATGCTGGCGCTGATCCCCTATACTTTGACACTCTCGGTTTATCACCTCTTCATGCTGCAGCTTTCAGTGGATCAACAGAATGTGCAAGCTACTTGCTTACTTGTGGATCGGACCCTAATTACATGCCGAGATGCTTCGCTCCTCTTCATTGTGCCTCATTTGGAAATTCTGTGCAAGTGGCTAATTTGTTAATCAATCGCGGTGCTTCTGTTCATACTGCTGTCAAATACGTCAATTGTGAAGGTGGCTTACTCCATTGTGCGGTCAGAGCCAATTCAGTGGAATGTCTGAAATTGTTTATATCCCACGGCGTCGATGTTAACTTGATTGAGCCGGGTGGCACTAATGCCATTCATCTCGCAGCTGATTTGGGAATTATTCAATGCCTAGCTATTCTGCTTGAAACACCAGGTGCTGATCCAAACGTTAGAACAAGAGTTGGTGATAGAGAATCTACTGCGCTACATCTTGCTGCAGACGGCGGTTTTATTGAATGCGTCGATTTATTGCTGGCTAAAGGAGCTAACGCAAGTTTGAAAAATCATCGAGGCTTTACCGCTTTACATTTAGCCGCTCGTTCTGCAAGCTTAGAATGTGTAGAATCATTACTTCGCAAGGGCAATGCTGATCCAAACGCCATGGATTTTGATAAAAGGACCCCATTACACGCTGCTATTGGCAAGTCCGATTGTGCTTGTGACATCATTGAAACATTGATAAGTTGGGGTGCAAATGTCAATCAGAAAGATGAATACGGGTTCACGCCCTTGCACCTAGCTGCACTTGACGGGTTATCTACGTGCGTGGAGACATTAATTTATCATGGTGCTGATGTCACTACAAGATCCAAAAAAGGAAACTCGGCTCTTAACGTAATCGCTCGAAAGACGCCGGCATCGCTAGCTATGATAACAAGGAAACTCGATTGTGCGATTACTTTGCATCATTCACAATCTAGTAATAGAGAAGTCGAACTTGAACTAGATTTCCGAAGTATACTTCAACATTGTTACCCTCGTGAGATAAGTTACCTTAATACCTTCGTCGATGAAGGACAAAAAGAGGTGTTGCTGCATCCGCTGTGTTCAGCATTTTTGTACATAAAATGGGAGAAAATACGTAAATACTATGTTGCAAGATTGTTCCTAAGCTTCATATTTGTTCTATGTCTCACCCTTTATGTTCTCACTGCGTTGGCACATAATTGTTATAATGGTAGCAAAGATATGGAAGAAACTATACAAGAACAAGAGTTATGCCAAAAACAATCTATACTGGGAGACTTGTTGAGAAAAAATCCTTTCGTTATAGAAATGCAATGGTGGGTTCTAGCGGGAATAACAATATTCGAGATATTTAGAAAAGTTTACGGAATTGCTGGCTATTCTACAGTGAAACAGTATCTAATGCAATCGGAAAATATAATTGAGTGGTTTGTAATTGTGAGCGTGTTTCTTATATCCTATATCTACACGAACATTACATACACATGGCAAAATCACGTCGGAGCCTTCGCTGTACTTGCTGGATGGACTAATTTGATGATGATGATTGGACAATTACCTGTCTTCGGGACCTATGTCGCTATGTATCAAAAAGTACAAAAGGAGTTCGCAAAATTACTGATGGCTTACTCATGCATACTAATTGGTTTCACTATAAGTTTCTGCGTAATATTTCCTGACTCGTCATCTTTCGCT
Organism: Sesia bembeciformis; assembly: GCA_943735995.1. Lineage (NCBI taxonomy): Eukaryota > Metazoa > Arthropoda > Insecta > Lepidoptera > Sesiidae > Sesia > Sesia bembeciformis. Next base: position 13,062,611 of record OX031044.1, read on the forward strand.
AATCCGTTCATGGGCTTTATAACTGTGCTGACAATGATGATTGGGGAGTTAAACTTAGATTTATTACTTAACGAACCAGATGGAAATGATCCCCCTGTATTGTTAGAGTTCTCCGCGCAAGTGACGTATGTTTTATTTCTTTTATTTGTTACTGTTGTACTCATGAATTTACTTGTCGGTATTGCTGTTCATGATATTCAAGGTTTAAGGAAAACTGCAGGTTTGTCAAAATTAGTGCGGCAAACGAAATTGATATCATATATGGAACTGGCTTTGTTTAACGGCTATCTACCTAAATGTCTTCTAAAAATACTACATTCATCAGCTCTTGTTTCTCCTCAAGCGTATAGAGTAGTTCTCAGCGTGAAACCGTTAAATCCAAGTGAAAAAAGGCTACCGAGAGACATAATGATGGCCGCCTACGATATCGCTAAAATGAGAAAGCAGTACGGACATACAATATCATCTAACGGGTCAACGACTGGGACATATTCATGTTTTAGAAAGTATGAGAGTAATAACGATTCTGGTTATCGAGAGTATGGTTACTCCTCAGGGTTTGGAAGTCTGCAAGCGAGGCTGGACGAGACATCCGAAAATGTGCGACAATTGACGCAAGAAGTAAAGGAATTGAAAAAGTTAATAAGCGCTCAGCAGCTTGTCATCCAGCAAGCTCTAGCCGGTGCGATGGGCAACCGTTGATGATATAATGGCCGACCGAGCCATTTAGTTTCAATGCCAACGGTACACAAGTCAATAAACTATAGCCGGCGTGCATTGTCGTACATTTATACTCGTTTAGACTCTATTGTGGACGGATACGAACTTAAAATTCTGTGGTGATATTTTTGCTTTAGACATGTTTGTACATAAACTCGTAGAGTAACGCATGTTAGTAAATAATCTATTGAAACGTTATTAATTGTTTAGTGGCGCAGGACGCTCCTAGACGCTATTATAGGTGAAGTGCACTTTGTATTGAAATTGTTGTGATAAAAATGACAATAAAAATATTATTTTTGACATTTTTTTTTCCTTATTGCAATTATTATATCCTGTTTACTTATAACAAGATACGATTTATTAGGTCAATTAATTAAAGTTTAATGAAGACATTGGTTTAACGATAGCAATTATTTTTTTATGACAAGACAATGGATATTATTTTCCCATTATTATCCAAACAATATATACCTTCTTAGACATAATAAATGTAATTAATCAGAGATGAAGGTCTTCGAGAGGACATTTTAAAATAAGTTTTAAGTCTTACATATGTCTCTTGCGACGATTACAAAAATCACAAGATATAAAAAAAATAATGAAATAATAATAATAAGTTATTAATATACAAAATAATTAACGCTATTGTTATAAGTTTTAACATTGTTTTTATAACAGTAAACAGGAAGTGAACATTTGACTTTTTGGCGGAAACTCGATAGGTGAAGTTGAGTTTTTCATTAATTATTATAAAAAATGTGTATTAGTATTAGACGCTTTGTGGTCTAATTATAATAATAATAATAAAAGCGTCGGACTGTGTTTTTCGTGTGCTTCCAAGGAGTCCTCTTCTGTATCAGTAAACCTACTATCGCATAACTGAGCGACTTCTAACTCCCTCCGACGGGACTGAACATTGACAGGATACGTTTTTAACTTTGAAATTGTTTAAAAAAAAACTTAACATTGTCAGAATGTGCTAATTGCACTATTGCCATACATGAAGAAAAAAAAGAAACCTTTTGTCAGTGTCAACTGTCAACGCAAATAACTTTTTTTCATATGTGGCAATGGTGCAATTAGCACATTCTATCAGTGTCAAGTTTCCTCCGTAGTCATCTTACAATTTAAAACAGATCTTGTCAGTTTCGTCGAAGTAGGTAAGTCACAAGTCGCCTATTAAAGTGATCGTAGATTTACTGATAATAGAATAGATAGGACTCCTTGGAAAGCAAGTAACTTCTTCAACGGAGATTTTTTAAGTTTTTGTTTGACTATGGTAAAAAATGTGTATTAGACGTTTTGTGGTTTAATGGTGATAGTTTATTAAACTTCAAAGTGTTTTTTATGCGTGGTGTTTGTGATAATCAAATAAAAGCCTGGGACTGCATTTTTTGTATGCTTCCAAGGAGTTCTCTTCTGTCCTCCGTAAACCTAATAACGCTTTACTGAGCGACCCCTGACTTACTTCGACGGGACTAAACTGACTTTCTTTGACGGTACTGGACATGATACATTTTAGCCTTTGATATTCTTGCACAAATTGACACTGGCAGAATGTGTTATTTGCACCGTTGCTACATATGAAAAGAAAAAAGGCTTCTTGAGCGGATTTGACATTTCAGAGAATTTCTTGCGCGCGACGACTCGAAAGTTTCCCAATAGATCAATAAACCGAAGAGACAGGAAAATTTAGATTCAGGTCTTATCTCTTTCGCCCAGTGGCGCGGCGCGTTTATAACTGAATTCGTACCTGGAGTGTTATCGATTGACCGCTTCCCGGCTCGTTAATGACAACCGCGGGTGTACGGCATTTCAATGCAGGGCAGTTTCAGGATACAACTCATAAACATGGGGACCCGGGCTGCTGCCTGTAAGCATTTTGCCTTTGCCTACCGCTTGTGCAATAAGATAATAAAATTTAGCTTTAACGAGAGCGAGGTGAAGCTTGCATGCACATTTAACGCGTTTATTTTTCAGAGGTTTTCGGTCGGGGCTTCATTGCGTAGTCAAAGCTTTTTGTGTGTCCCCTAATGCAGTCCGCGCAGGCGTGTGATATGCGGCTTAGTTTGGAGTCTCTGAATCTGAAAGGTGAGGTGGCGGATAGGTATTGTGTTGTTGCACAGTGTACACCCCACCGCACGTTGACCGCTTTGCCCTAACTCGGCCCAGTGGCCTCCTCACTTGCATCTGTGTTCTAGGTCCCTTGGTGTTTCGATGTCCTACTCTTGTTGGGCTGCATGATAGTATGTCAATGTTATTTATCCACAATGAGAACAGTTGACGTATTATTTCTAATTTATTATACCTATGTCTATCATTTAATCTATGTGTAATATAACTGTATGATTTCTATTATCCTAGTTGCCTGGCAAATAAATAAATAAAAAAAAAGAATGTAAAATTCACTACCAACCATAGAGGAAAAGAAACATAATTTATAATAATATTAATAACAGTATTTTTTTTTATCATTACCAGTTCAGATTAATAACAATGATTGAACTCAGATTAATGACAGATTTAATACCAATTGACCTTTTTAAAGTTTTCTGATGCAAATAGGTCTGAAAGCATTCTGTTATTTCAGTAATTTTGTAAATTAAAAACTACAATATATAGTAATTTTGTATTTCTTTTATAGTCCTAAGATTTAAATAAAATATATATATGATAATAAGATTCAGATAATAATATTCATGTAGAACCAAGAAAATACTGCTACTGTCTCAGTATCAATTTTAGATTATTTCAATCTGAAAGTAAAATTATCATGGAGGTTTTGTAAATAACATTTCTGATATTTCACTTTTAGATATAATGCAAAATTTACCTCATTCCGATCTGTCAAGCTAGTGATAGTTTAAAAAAATGTGGACAGAGGATTTGAACTCACAACTTCACTAATGAGAGTGAAGAATTGATGCCCTTCAGTTATCAGGTTATCACATCTCTGCTTTATAACTAATATTTATTTAATTAGGCGTAATATTTATTCACTTGGTCGCTTCTATGAATTGAAAGTTATTGCAGTTTCAATTGCAAGATAATTTCAATTTGAAAAAAACACCCATTTAAATAGATGGATAATTCAAAATTACAACATTCTGTGGTCGGATTAATGAAGGTGGATGGAATTTGGTAGATTTGCATTAAATGCTCTAAATGATGTACATAACATTGACAAATAAAAACTGTTGTGCTGGTCAAACTGTAGTTCCTTCGTAACTGCGTAGCGTCCTTCGTCACCAATAGTTCTCGAGATCCATGTTGGTCTTGTTTCTGTTGTCTATCTTCCAGGTGTGTAGGTGTATGTCTGTCTGTTCCCCACTTGTGCTTTACTCCCTACAAGAGAAGTTCCTATATCTGGACTCCCCAAAATGAATTAATGTTTCTTGGTATTAGACTAGTTAATTGTGAACACTAATTGTGTACCTGACATTTTTTTTGATTCAAATTTTAGTCTGAGATTGTTAAATCAACTTTTGAAAAATTGTATTTTTTTATTTACAACTTTCATTGAGACAAAGGCGAAAAACTCATTATCCCTAAGGAAAAGTTTTGTTCCCACGTTTTAAAAAAAAAAATTGAAATAAATTACAAAGTGGCAAAGAATCACATTATTCACATTCATATTTTTTTTTCAAAAGTTAATTGCTTGAGAAATAAATTTGGAATGAAAAATATATATATAGGTAATTGTGTTCATAATGAATTTCTCCATACCCACAAATTTAAATTTATTTTGCAGAGGCTATTAGTAAAATTTCCATACTAGAAACTGTTAGCAAAGTATATCGTCGCATATCTTTGGATGACATTAAAGAATAAGAAAGTAAGGCTTTGCAAATCTCAATGTAAAGTATAATGCATATTTAGCAAATTATAATAATGTGTATCATCAACCAATCCACACTTGGCTACCGTGGTGGATTATGGCCCAAAATCATATAGTAATTTATTAGAAGAGGTCTGTACACTGCAGTGGGATGTTATAGGTAGATATCATAACACCAAACTTTGTGAAGAAAAGTAATAATTAGCTATTATTAATCTTATCCATGGATATTTAAAACTGAAATATACTTTGCTTTGTGGAAGTAAGTCCTTATAGTCTCTCCTTAGTCTATTGATGACAATCTAGTTGGAATCCTCAGGTAAATGTTGTCTTCAACAGGTCTAAATGTTTGTGTGTTGTATGTAAACACCTTTATACAAGATGATCTGTGAACACCTGTTATATGTCTTCATGGTGTCTTATTTTTAAAACTGTCCTTTCGTTAGAATAAAGCTGTCCTTTGTATTCATTCCTCTTACAAAAAAATCCTGATTTAATTGTGTAAAAATCCTATGTTATTTTATTATTCTCGCTGATTCTAGAAAAAGACTATGGTGAAACCATTGTCTGAAAATCACTTAACACTAGTAAATTTCGTTGGTAGTATGGAAAAAGGAGTACGAATTTCAGAATTTAAAAAAATGCCATAATTTGGACGCATTGAGAAATTAGTCCAAATTATTCCTATATTTTTATTTACTATACTATATTTTTTTTATTTACTAAAGTTAAAGAAGGTATATGAACCTATTTTCAATTCATTTCTGTTTCACAGATTTTAAATTTTCCATTCAATTAATTTATGTATTTCCAATTTTTTAATTATTATATTTTTAATTTACATTCATTTTAATTAAAAATAACGTTTTTACTCGGCTCACCCTCTTGCCACTTTATATAGCTAGGTTTTTGGTGTAGGACTATAGGTAAAAAAATCAATGACTGAAAACTACAAAACATAGTAGGTACTAAAGTAGATAATTTAAATAGTTATCTAGACCATATTTAACTTTATTTTTTAATTGGCCTTTAGTTAATTATGACATGGCCCTGATTGATGTTATTACGTTATTAAATTTAAAATAATTTCATTTAAATATTTGTCTGATTAGTTATCTACCTATGATATTGTCCTGATATAATTGAAATTAAAGTTAATTAAGTATAAAAAAATACTTTAGTCTGAAGTGTGAAAATTTTTATTTCGGTTTTCTGTTTCACTTTGAATCAATGCATAATTTATTTTCAAATCTGAACGATTTCCTATCATACAGGTCTTCATTAATCAATAATCATATTTTCTTACATTTTAACTTTTTATCCCATATTTTATTTGTACTGAAATAACTTTTTATTCATATTTAACTTATATTTACATTACATTTGACAACAACATCTTACATTTACAATTTACATTTGACTAGCTTACACATTTTTCTTTCTTTTAACATTTTTTTTTATACTGTTTTAATGCCAAGTCTAATGGGTGGTACAATATTGGCAGTCACGGCGAAGATCCGCAGCCTCTACGACTTTCAGCTACGGCTGATGCACAACATTCAACCGTTGCCGTCAGGTGTCGACATCGCTAACACCGTCAAGTACTTCTCACAGACACTGCTGAGTAAGTGGATTTTACAAATGTAAATTGACAAGTTTGTTCTACTAGACTATAATAAAATAATATATACATAGGTCACACTGAAAATTTCCGGAACTGGCTACTTACATAAAGATTATTTAAAAAGTAATTACAATATTTGATAATTGAATTCTTTGGCTGTACAATAAAGTTTGTTTCATCTAACAGTAATTTATTTTTTCATTGTGGCGTCATTTTAATAATTGCGTGTCTGTCTGCATTCCGATGGATTTAACTCGTGAAAATTTTCGCTGTATGATTTTCTACGATTTTAAGTGTAATTTGGCGATGAAGCACCAAGCAAGACGACAATTTATAGCTGATTTGCAAAATTCAAGCGCGGTCGTGTCAATCTCAGTGACGAATTTCGTAATGGTCGCCCACCGTTGTCAACAACAAAAATATCGATGCTGTGTGCCATATGATCGAAACAGAGCCATGAGATTCGGGCATCCTTAGACATAGACATGAGTAAGATACAATGAATCTTACACAAACATTTGGCTGTGCGAAAGCTGTGCTCGCTGTGGATCCCACACAATTTAAATGAGGCTCAAAAAACAGAACGAGTCACTTGGTGCAACGCCATGCTTACCAGATGCAACGAAGGGGCGTCAAATTTGTTGTGGAACATAGTATCTAACAGGTGACGAAACATGCATTTACAGCTAGGACAAAGCAGCAATCGACCATTTGGGTCTTTCAAGATGAGCCGAACCCCACCAAAGTGGCGCGTGTGCAAAGTCCGCGAAGCAGATGATCGCTTCTATTTTTAGAAAAACTCGACACGTGGCTATTGTTGCTGTGGTGAATCATCGTTACGTGAATGCTGATCGGTACACGACCATTTGCTTGCCGGAAGTTATTGACAAACTCCCTAAAAACAACCGTAAATGCCGCATAATCTTGCACCATGGCAATGCCAGCTCTCACACGGCCCAACAGACAAACGACTTTTTGAAGGCGAAAGACGTAGAACTCATGAGCCATCCTCCATACAATCCCGACTTGGCACGTTGTGACATCTTCTCGTTTTCAAAAATTAAGAGCGAATTACGCGGTCAACGATTTTCATCGCCAGAAGAGGCTGTCGAAGAATATGAAAATGTTTCCGAGGTCACCACGGAGGAGTGGAATAAATGTTATGGAAATTGGTTTATTCGTATGAAAAAGTGTATTGACGCTCACGGAGAATATTTTGAGAAACAATAAATTTATTTTTGGCTATATAATGTAATTTTTTTTTATTCATTCCTTTCAAGTTCTTTTAATCTTTCAAGTGTGGCCCTCGTATAACAAAATAATAAAGTGTAATTTTATCTATTATCACCTTATGTTTTTCTTCAAAAGGTAGCAGTCGCTACCTATTGTCCCCACCGGTGGGGACGACGGAAATTGTATACAAAATTATTACAATTGTCCTTACACACATCAGTGGGGACAACGGACTCTACGGATTACAAATCATATCCCTATTTCGCTCGCATACCGTTTAACTCGTACTTAGTCTCATTCGCTCGTTATACAACTCACTAATTGTGTGTGTCACTAATTAACTCTCATAGCTACCGTGTATGGTGGCGAGACCTATATCCAGCAGTGGAGAGTAGCTACCGTCAACATGAGTTCAGAATGACAAATGTTGGAAAAAAAGAAGGTTGAGAAGGATGGGGAATAGGAATTATAAACAAAGAGTTTTCCTCATCCCAGTAAACCTCTCATTCCTACTCGAGGGAGGGGGAAAGGATACCATTATATAGTCGTCACTAAATGATATGGAATGAATAACGTAATGAGTTTGTGCATGCCCAATGGCTCTAGGATTGCTGCTGCATACAGCCTCTCCCTTAATTTTTGCTGCTGATTTAGTTTTACCAGCTACCAACAATGTCATTTCCGCAGGTGTTCTCAAAGATGTACCTCGGTCTCCGCTCGAGATGCTACGTAATGCAGAAAATGATGCAGATCGCATGATGCTTTACCCCAACTTGGACTACAAAGGGCTCTTCAACGCCATATCGCAGCTGGTTGACGTTGCGCCGCATTTGCAATATGGCATACAAGGTGGGTTTCGCCTTGGCCATTTACGAATGTCGCACTGGCGACAGCAAGTAGGCGGTAAGTTGGCTTTTTGGAGTTATTTAAACTCCAATAGTAGGTGCTTTCGGCATTGTGTTGTTGCCGATTTAGGACCATCCTGCGGAATACTTGTATGGTATCCGTAACGAGCCCTTTTAACATCCACCAGTGCATATTGTCTTCTGCATGAGGAATGTATGGTATTAAAACGGTACGCTGGTCAAGCGGGTTGTCGAGTCCACTCTTTTAGAGCTGGTGTAGTTCATCAGTGCTTGTGTTAGTGGCTCTGTTATCCTTCGGTGCTATTCTAAAGCTGGCCGACACCATACGACAATCGGAAATCACAACAACGATTAGACCACAAGTTATTAGTAACTGTGAAATAGTTTGCTTGGCGTGTTTGTCACGTACGGTGGGGCTATATTGATATACTGTCGATGCTATTGATTATACAAGACTTTTTTTTTTCGGAATGGCTATTTAGCCTATTAGCCACAAGAATTTTCTTGTGGCCCTAATGGCCTTCCAAGAGTCACCAGACATGTAAGGACTTATTATTGCGAAATAGATATGAAACAAATCGTGTCTATTGATAGTATCGCAAATTTCGATACAATCGATTTTTGTTCCCATCGGTAGTGTAATTGATAATCCTATTGATGTTTATGTAACATGCCTGACAAAATTATGGCGTATTAAGAGATCTTACATGTATGTTTTTTCCATTGCAGCATTTGGTCAAGCAGTTCTCCAATGCCTGGGCTGTCTCTTGCCCTTTTTGGAGTACGACATGATCGATAACCTTCCGTACCTAGTTGCTTACTGTGTTGCTGTATTTCCTGTCGCACTCCACCAGGAGATACTCAATTTGCTCTGCTATTATATACTGCCTTTTACTATCAGTAAGTATTTGTGAGATTACGAATTTCCAAAAAAAAAATCACTACATCTCGACTAAGGGTGACCAGCTCAAACCAAAGCACTAATCAGTTTCCTGGTTTACACAACAGATTATGCAGGGCGCATTTTTTAACAGATTGAAATGCAATTTAATACAAAAATAGCTTGTGTTTATAACTTGGTTATGTTTGAAAATTAGCCAAATCAGTCCAGTTGTTCCAAAATGATGACAGTGTAAACTTTTCAAAAAATCCCAAAACGAAAATTTTATGATCTACACAGAAACTATTTGTCGTTGGATAGGGCTCGTAAAGCTCTACAACTTTGTCCCTTCCGACTGGCTGCGCCATCGGTCTTCTCAATTACTAGCGGTGCCAGCCACTTTGTTCGCGTGAACTTTTGAGTGATTCCTGTCGGAACTCTATGAAGGATCTGGATAAAAAATATCCTAAATGTTAACCCGGCAGATAAGCTATAACCGTGATTAGCTTCATTAAAATCCGTCCCGTAGTTTTTTTGCGTGATGCGTGACAGACAAAATTATAAAAACGACTGTATTGTTTGGGTTTTGTACTGTACGCACCGCAACGATTTCTTTCAAAAAATTTTTCATGTATGGACGCGGCTTTGTTACGGTTTTATTATATGTATGTGTAGATTTTTCTCTGTGGTAAAGAATAGGACATGTCATATTTTAACTTGCCGCTAGACTCTAGAGCGTTAATGCTCCAATATTCTTAGCCTACATGGCTAACCTCACAATCACGACATTACAGTTACACGTCGATATCGCCGATCGTATTCTTTCTTACGTGTACGTACTTACGTATTTTTTTACAGCCCGGAAGTACAGTCATGAGGAGGAGAGTCAAGCGTCGCAATCAGTTGCTGCCATCGTGATGATGGTGTTTCAACATTCTAATAACCCCGGTGAGAATATTTTTTTTCTTTTTGTTTATAAATAATGGTGAATGGTGAATGGTGAATGTTTATAAATATGGTGTATTTTTTTATAGAAATAAGAGATGGCAGACGAGCCAACAGACTATCTTGTGGTAAGTAGATACTGTCGCCCATAGACATTTGCGATTTATGCCGATATCAGTCAACAATGACAAAGTATGGCAATGTATAATTACAAGTCGGATTTTCAAAACAGTAACAGGATTTATTTTCGAGACAGCGGAGACAGGTCTGTATCGAAACGACATCAGATTAGGAGAGTGTTGTCAAAGTAATATGACAGCGTTAATGAAAAATCAATTTGGATTTGACATGCGTTTAGTTTACAAAATTAGTTTCTAAAGACATGACTAATACGAACGTATACAAACGTGTCCCTTATTCTGGCTAGTAAACAGTGATGGATTTGAATTCTGCCTAGAAAAATACCACGACATAGATTAGAGAAAAGAAAATTATTATATGACATGGATGATATATTCGTAATTAATTTTCGAAAATGAGTTTTTTGAATAACCAAGAATCTTGACTCATTTTTTTTCCATTTGTTGTGTGTTTATGTGGGTGCAGAGCAGGTACCAAAATTTGATATAGAACTAAATAAAATATCTTTATTGGTTTACGATACACCCGCCATCGTGACGTTAGAATGGCTATTTTTTCAAAATTAGGTACTTCACACAGAAAGAGGTACAGATTTTTTTGGAAAGGTGCACAAAAGCATCCACCAGGTACGTTTTATTCTGTATATAATTCATTAATTCCTTTCTATCCAATCTTATGTTTACATAGATTGAAAAGAATAATTATGTCATCAAAATAAACGAAAATAATTATTATGAGTTTTTTTAATTAACCTGACTCTTTTTCCACTTGATGTGTGTTTGTGTAGGTACACAGGTGATATCTAAATTTGATGAAGAATTAAATGAAATATCTTTATTAATTTACCTTTTATCTTTATGTATCTTTTTTCAAAATAACTTTATTTAGAAAGAGATACATTTTTTAAAAAGGGTACACAAATTGTACACACTAGGTAATATAATTCATTCGATTCTGTGTGGTACCACCCGCCATTCTGACATACACCTTCATGTCTTCTTCTGGATAGGACCACTTCCTAATATGTTCACCGTTTGTACACTTAACTTGGCTGGGTTAAAATAAATGTTGGGTGGTTCAGCACACCACTGCCAGCTGCTCGAGTGCCTGATGTCGATGAAGCAGTCGGTGGTGAAGGATATCCTGTGCGTGATCGCGTACGGCACGTGGGGCGCGCGCCTCTCCGCCGCCAAGCTGCTCTTCTACTACTGGCCACCATTCGACGCCAAGCTATTCGACCGGAAGGGATTGCTGTGCAAGTTCTCCAGTAAGTTTTATATTTTTGAGAAAGCAATGTGTGAAATATTTTTTTAAGAAACAATCTTGCTTTACAATAATTATCGGTTCCTTGACTGTTAAATTTACTGTTTGATTTTACACTTAGGTACTGTTTATTTACTGTAAGTTTTCCTTTCTTATACTTTACGGCAAGTTAAAACCGCTTTAAAATTTGATAAATGTAATAGTTCCTCAAACTATTCCTTAATTCCTACTAAATTTACTTGGATGATATATTTTTTCCTTTTTTATGAAAATAATGCGATAGACGAGCATACCGTCCACCTGGTGGTAAGTGGACACCGTTATTGCCCATAGACATCCGTTATATATGGCAACATCAGTCTAATATGACAAACGTTGCCACGTCCTCGGTTGCGCTGTCTCATTTGGAGATTTAGAAATGGATTTGGAGGAAGGGTTGGATTGGGAGAGGGATAGGATATGATGCGATGGGAATGAGCTGTGGCGTATCTCACTATCGAAACACGTACTTACATAGAGGTAATAGGATAAGTGGGAAATACAATACGTTTTACGTCTTCTTTAAGAGAGGTAATTTGGTCAGTGTAGTACCCCCAGCGGCTCTGGGGTTGCAGCGTGCACACACACCTATCTTGTATGTAATAATATTGGCATTCATTTTTCGAAAAATTATCGCATAATCGGCTTTGCCCCTAAAGGGACGATAATTACTGTAGAAAGCATCTTTCAGACGACCTGGTTCCATTCCTGTGCCAACGCGACATGTGCCCGAACGCCGGCTCGGCCGAGGCGGCCAAGGTGTGCTATGATCATTGCATCAGCGTCACTTTTGCCTCGGACAGTCCGCCGCCACTTTATCTTTGTATCGAGTGCGCCAATGAGATACATAGGTGAGTTTTCTGCACTTACAAATGTCCATATGTCGACCCAGCCAATGTAACATTACAGATACCTACATTACGAAAACATTGGCCATCGGCTAATACGTAAACACCCAAATGCGTCATCCACTTCTATGAATTACCGTACCTCCAATCGCATACTTTATTACGAGATACTTTATTGCATAGACGTGGATTACGCGTTCGGGTGTTTCCGGATTAGCCGATGGCCAATGTTTTCGTTGTTGTAAAATAATCCAGCCAATTTCGTAGCCATTAAATGTATCTTTGCGCCAATGTCGTATCCATTGAATGTAACCCAGGTAATGTTGTAACACAGCTAATGAAACTAAGCTTATGTCGCAACCTAGCCAATATTGTAATACAGCCAATTTTTTACTCAATCAATGTAACCCATCCACCACCACCACCCATCCCGGATGTCATACCGCATCCGATCTAATCTAGCCAATGTCATACCGCATCCGATCTAATCTAGCCAATGTCATACCGCATCCGATCTAATCTAGCCAATGTCATAGCCGTCTAATGTAACTCACCTAAAATCGTACCCATATGTAACTATAACAATGTAACGTACCCAGCGCCGGGCCCATGTAGCGCCCGGGTGCAATCAATGCCCTGGCGCCCTCTAGTAGGCTCTTTGGAGGCGTCGCGAGCAGCGCTCGGCGCCCCCTAAGACCCTGCGCCCGTGTGCGCCGCAAACCCTGCACCATAGGTAAAGTCAGTACTGAACGTACCCATACAATGTGGAAATTGTATGTCGTAAAAGGTCGTATCCCAGTCAATATAGTCCGATGTACCCATCCAATGTATCCAAAGTCGTAACTAATTCAATATAACTCTGCTAGTGTCGTCAGTCATGTACAAATGAATCTTGACTTTTAAAAGTTTATTAGCGCTCACTCAGCAGCGCTCGAGCGCTCAGCGTTTATTTTTATAACATTAGATGCATACCATCCAACCCAATCCCACCAATGTCATAATTCAACCATTGTCGTTAATAATTCAGTGTAGCCAGTTAATGTTGTAACCCGAGCCAAAGTTGTAATCCAACGTATACACGGTCCAACGGTCTTTTATTGAGATTATCAATTTGGTAAAGTTTCAGACTATTAGCAATAGAGAACAGCAATCTAATGTTCTAAGTGCAGAGAATCTAGATTTAAAAAATTCTAGACGCAACGTTCTATAGCAAGATTTATTCCTTGCAATCAATTAGTGTACGAGTAATTATTTACATAGAAATTACTATCAATTAGTGTAATTACTTACATATCAATTAGTGCAATAAAAAAGTTTCGATTTTTTCAAGAAAAATTAACAGATCGGTTTCCAATTGCATATGAGTTTTTTTTAATCTTTAAATCCAAGTTTTCCTAACTATAATCCACGTCATGGTTCCTTAGAACATATTTCTCTTTCTACTTTTTCAAGACTTCTCCATACTGAACCGTCTAAGTTAAAAGACTGTACTGTATTTTCTTTCACTTTTTCCGTACACCCGTTTGTTTCCAGGGAACATCCCAATCAGCGCTTCTTCGACATTTTGCACCCACAGCAACAGGTTTCGATGGTCTGTGAGAATAAGGTGAGCGTTATATAAAAACCTGATATTTACATGGAACATTCCAGGACTAATCACATATAATCACAACAACAGATACATGCCGAGGCGAACACGCACACACACACGCACACGCATACGCATATACACATTGCCTTATATAACGCACACATATATTCTCATTTATAAACATGTATTCATAGTAATAGTATAATAGTAATACCATTTACCAGTATAGCATTTACCATGTAGTAATACCATACCATCAGCCTATATCTCTCCACTGCTGGATATAGGCCTCTCCCAAGGCTCGCCATCACACGATCCTCGGCTCTTCTCATCCATCCATCACCGGCGAACTTCTACAAGTCTTTCTACAAATTTGAAAAAAAAAAAATTCTTAAACCGAAGCGAGGGCGGGTCGCTAGTCTCATATATTATTATCTTTACCTAATCTATACATATAATAAAATTGTAACAGGCTGATATCTGTACATTATAGATATTGAAAAAAAAAACTAATATTAGAGCAATAGAAGCCAAAACAACAGTTTTTAGAAATTTTGTCTGTCTGCATTTTTGTACACGCATCACACAAAAACTACTGCATGAAATTGAATGCAGTTTTCACCAATGTATTGCTAGAGGTCTAACTTATAATTATTATGTATAATAATTTTGAAATTTTGAAAAAAAAACAACTTATAAACCGAAGCGAAGTGAGGGCGGGTCGCTAGTACTTATATATAGATATATGTACTTAGTCTGACCATAAATACCGGTGAAGAAAAACGGTATTGCAGAAGGTGGCGCTCGATGCTTACCACGGTTATGTATCATCGAGTTTATTATTATACGGTTGTTCTACGATTTTTAAAATTTAACAGAGGATGTAGATATTTTTTATTTAAATGTATAGAAATAAACAAACTTTGAGGGTTTTGGATTCGGATGATCACCCTTTGGTAAATTTTTACAAAAATTATAAATCTACAAATTATAAAAAAATATGCACTATCGTATAGTCCGCTGTGAATCATGTTTAAGTGTTCTTTAAGAAGTAATTGAACATGAAACGAGGCTTTTTTTTTCAGAATTGCCGATCAGCAGATAAATCGGCATACTCCATTTGCTTTTCAAACGAGTGTGCCAGTTACAACGGAAACCATCCTATTAGGTAATCCACAACCATCCTATTAGCACAATATATCCACAAGCGTGGATATATTGTGCCAATAATATAATCTAAACATAGTCTACAGCACACTCTCGGACACCTGAATCGTGCCACCCTGCATATGTTTCGATGGCCTGGAGCTTAAAAAAATGTTTGATCGATCAAAAAGTTTTTATGCAGTTTTGAAGCTGGCACAGTAACCATCATTTCAGCGTGCCATTGTTCCAAATTTGAATTCATAGTAGGTACTGAAAAAATTGAGTGAACTCATAGAGAACGGACGTGCGCCCGCTTCAATTATTCATTCTTTACTTTTATTTTTTGATTTATATTTTAGTGATATTAATTACAGACTTATCAACATCTATAATATAATATATATAATTCTTTTTTACTAATTTAATGCTTTATGAAAACAGCATTGAAATGACAAGATTTTATTTTTATAACTTTCATGCATTAAAGTGTAAAATATGACTTTTGTAATTTTAATGTTTAAATTGACAAAGTATATTTTTTTGTAAATTTAATACCTTAAAGCATATTTAAATGCTTACCTTAAAGGCGCGTGTAGATGGCGCGGCGGCGACGCCGTCTACACGCGCCCTAATACCTTAAAGGGTTAAAGTAAAATTTTATTAAACTTTAGTGACTACTTGAATAGTTGTCGAAATAATTAATAGATCTTGTCGAAGTCGTCTCTCACCCTCTTTGCGAGGGGGTATAAGATTCCTACCTTTATGGCTCACCATGGAAGTAGCGTCGCTGCCCGCAACTACAGATCCCTCAGGTTACTGGGTTGGCATTGCCGCGGAGTCTTCTGATTCTTCGCCGCCCGCGCTATCGGCCAACCAGGGGAATTCCGCTATTGGAAAGCCCAGTGAGAGACTACGCAGCGAGCGATGGATGGCTTCAATATTAAAAAATATATACGAAGTACCTATTATAGGTGTATTGAATAGATCGTGTATTCAGGATGTAACCGAACATACCCTGAACTCCGAAACCATGGATTCTGAGTTCATTACATTATGAAACGAATATAGAATTAAATGTGGTATATCGGTTGGGTAGATACTGTCAGCAGTGCCACGGCAACCGGCACAACAGCCGGCGCGGCGGCGACCACGTGGTGCACACGCGGCTGCCGCAGGCCTGGCAGATGGACAGCGACATGCAGACCAACCTCGTCGAAGCCATCATCAGGTAACGTGACACATTGACCCCCTGACACCTTGCGATGCTTACAACAGATTGTGAATTAATATATTTTTATGTGGTGTAACATGAAGAGGGATGTTGAACTGAATAATGGGATAAGGATAGTGTTGTAGATTCAAGCGTTGACCGCTCGATGCTCGAGCGCTAAGTGCTAGTGAACTATTAAGGCTCTGACCTTAAAGCCTAAAGAGCGTTCAAGTATATTTTTATAATGTTTGATGGTCTTAAACCCTTGCAATTAAAAGCTACAATCGAAAACGTTTAAGGTTCAATGGCACTAAGCTAGCGCTACGTTTTAACAATACTATATAAGGTAGACTCCCCTAGTGTGATGGGATGCTTTCTTTTCCTCTGGATGAAAACTGCTTCAAAATTATAACTGCAGTTTATTGCTCTTCATTAGGAAAAAAACATATATGCTCGAATAACACTTTACTACTGACAATGTCGTGCAACGTTCTACACATTACGTACATAATTTATTATTTCAGTACGTACATGTGTAGTTTCTTGATTACACGGACACTTGTGCCGAAACATGGTGCGATACAATGTGCCCTGATGTGGACAGGGCATAAGTATAAAACATAGAGAAATGTAATATGTAGCCGAGTGCTATAAGTGGAATTGTATATTTTCAAGCCTCCTGAAAGAAGCGAAGCCAATCAACATGGAAGACCCGGACGGCTCGAGCAGCAGCCAGCTAAAACCAGCGTTAAGTGTATCCCTCCCTGATCCTATTGGTGTTGTGGACAGGCAGCTGTTAGGCAGGTAAGTCAGTTCATCTCATCCATGTCGTCACACTTTTTATTCATACCATACACTAAAAAAAGTAAATAAGTACACTTTATTACACGCCCTAGAATACAGTGAAAGTGACAAGGTTTAAATAAATAGGTATACAAAAGGTAGGTCTTATCGCTAAAGCGGCCTTTTCCAGACAACTTTCGGACGGGAGATGTATGCGAACACAAGAATAACGGGTGCACATATTATAAATACTTGAAATGAATCTATACTTCTATACTAATATAATAAAGAGGTAAAATTGTGTGTTTGGTGTTTGTA
This sequence comes from Sesia bembeciformis, assembly GCA_943735995.1. Lineage (NCBI taxonomy): Eukaryota > Metazoa > Arthropoda > Insecta > Lepidoptera > Sesiidae > Sesia > Sesia bembeciformis. The sequence goes on from OX031044.1 coordinate 13,080,059, forward strand.
AATTGTATGTTGGGGATAATCTCTGGAACTGCCGAACCGATTTCAAAAATTATTTCACAAATAGGAAGCTACATTATCCGTGTCTAATATAGGGTATATTTTAATTTGAAACTGAAAAAAATAAAATAAACCGAAGCGAAGCGAGGGCGGGCGTCTAGTATATAATAATATATTTATAAGCAAAGCGAAACATTGACTTATAATTATTTACGCTAAATCTACGCTAGCGTTTGCGTAGTCACAGCCGATCGCTAGTGTTTGTTAGTGCTGCTCCGGTTTTTCAGTCGAACAATTTTTATATAAATACCTGTACATTGCCATTTCAAAACTAATGCTCGCCACTACTATCAGCCTAAGTCACTGATGGATATAGGCCGCTCCCAAGATAGTGTTATATTTTCTTTATACCGAAGAGGTTGGAATGTGTATAACACGATGCGAGACCTCTCTCTTTATATCATTATTCTCCTCACCCTTGGTTGGCGTCGTATGGCATGGGAAATGGGTTCTGACTCAAGAGTGAGTGAGGTATCACTCACTCGTGAACCACGTACAGTCGGCATTTTAAAGTTAGTTTTAATTTGAGATTTCTAACACATAAGGCTTTTCAAATCTAACTTGTCAATTTATATTTGGGTCTTTAACATTGGTTGTTTTTTAAACGAATCAAACGTGAAATTGTTCAACATTTTCATGGTATATATTCTGGTATATTTTAACGCAGTCTCGTGTGATCCCAGTATTTTGGTGTATCGTTACAGTAATATTTGATGATATTTTTCAAGGTATGGGGTATGGCTGATGGTCGGTCTGTGTACTCCTAACCCGGACACCCCGGATGAAGTATTGGGAAGACTTCTCTCAGTGTTGTTCCATTGGTTCTATGTCACATCCTTCTCTTACACAGGCGAGTTGTTTTGTCATTTTTATTAATTTCGTTTGTTTATAACAAAATTCATGCCCTAGATTTACACCGAAGACAAGTTTGCTTCAAGCTAAGTAGTTGTTGAAAGAAAGAAACAGTGGATTTCAATCAAATAGTACAATATAAATGAATGTGCATTAGAAGTTTGTGGCACGAAAATTTAGTTCATTTGTTACGTTGACAGTAAATGGCGTGTGATTGGGTGATGAAAGCAGAGTAAGAGCTGTGATTGGTTGATGACGTGTATGATATGACAGAGCATAAAAAATATAGAGTATAAAATATACCTGCACTCACTTTATACTGAACTTATGACTTATTGTAAATTGAGAGTAGCTTAATTACAAATATTATTTTATATGACAAACAATACAACAAAAAAAATCGATTAAAATATTTTATGTTATATAGTTTTCTTATATTATATTATTTTATAAAATATTAGTAAGTAAGAATCAGGGCTCTTTTCACCATTTTCTGATACTTTATCAGAAAGTCAGTATCAGTTAGATTTAATTGGCAGCTAATGTATCTATCAGTTCGATAGCGGCTACTTTCTCAGGAGATAAAGTGTCAGGAGTAAAAAAAGTCCTGATGCCTTATTGGAAGGTGATGAGAAAGGCCCTTAGTAATTATAATATATTTATATTGTGTCACAGGCGACACAGCAAAGACCGTAGAGAAGTTGAAGACTGAGCAGGTGTGCTCGTGGATCCGGTCGATAGGCTCTTCGCACCGCGGCGTGCTGGTGTCGTGCCTGCTGCCCAACCCGCCGCAGTACATGCGCTGCGCCGGCCACTGGGACAACCTCGCCTCCAAGACCGCGCACCTCAAGGATGGACTCAACAGGTAGGCTAGTTGCTTTAATGGTGTCTCATTTTTGTCTTTACAACAATTTAAAGTAGCAGCATTAAAATTTTCTTTGTGGCAAGACATAGAAATTAGGAAAGATTTATGGCCTGAGGGTTCTAAAGGGTAATTAATATATTCTTATGAACTCTCACACCCAAGGCCGCACACCGCAAGGATGGACTCAACAGTGAACCAAACAGGTAGTTGATCTGATCTGAATATGCATTTATCTACTTAATAAAAATCTAATACTGACTGAATGACAGACAACGCACAGCCTAAACCGGTGGCTCTAGAAGCATGAAATTTTGCACAGGAATTCCTTATAAGTTCCCGTATAACATAGGTGAGCACTAAGGATTTTTGAAAATTCATCCCCCAAGGGTGTAAAATAAGGGACGAAAGTTTGTTTGGGAGAAAAGTCGGATGGTTCCTGTAATGTTGCCGATGATAAATCTAATCAGGCACACGGCTAGTTTTTAATAAAATTACAACTAATTATAAATGTCTTTTCGGTTTGATTTTATTAAATCAAACAGATCGAGCGGGTTGTCCAGTCCACTCTTTTAGAGGTGGTGTAGTTCCTCAGGCTTGTGGCTTGTGGGGTCGCCTTTTACGACACCCACGGGAAGAGATGGGGTGGTGCTATTCTATAGCTGGCCCACACCACACGGCACACCTCTAAAAGAGTGGACTTGTCAACCCGCTTACAGCATGCCGTTTTACAATGGGCATGCACAAGACAATGGGCACGAGGGGGCCCATGTCCAGCAGTGGATACTGGTTGCATTGCATATATAAAAGTCTTATTTGTTTCAGATTGTACTGTCTGATCCCGTACGGCGTCATTACGCAGTCCATCTGGGACTACATCATGCCAGCCTGGATGGACTCGCTCTGCACCGAGGTGCAGGACAAGGTATTGTGAACAACTTTAATCCTAAATTACATTTTTAATAGCCTTATACTGTTTTAAATATAGTTTTTATAAAGTTGAAAATTATTTCGTTTGAAGCCTAAATTCGCCTTAAAATTGTTCCCTTTGAAATTCGGTTACGAATATTTTTTTAATTCGGATGTCCGATAGTTTCGGTTATGGTTACGGAGCTCAATAACATCTCTAGTAATGTGTTCCGTTATACATACGTTGGTATATTTTTTGTGGGAATAAGGTAGCAGATGAGCAATACAGTCCAGTCCACCTGGTAGTGAGTGGATACTGTCCGGGATATGTGCCGTCATCAGTCTTAAATAACAAACGTTGGCACACACCCAGATACACTGTCTACCGTTAGAGATTTGGAAGGGGTTGGAAAGGTGAATAGGAACTATATTGGGGCTAGGAAATTTTATTATCCCATTACACTTTCCACTCCTACTTGGGAGATATGGTATAAAGTATAGGATTTTTTAAATAAATATTATTTTATTTTTATTATTATTTCTTACTGATTTTGTTTTGGCTTATATTTAAACGACCAGCAAAAAAATAGTAAATGAATAACAAATCATGATCAGCAAAACAAACTATTTTTAAATATAATAACTGAATTAAATCATTTTATACCACGAACCCGTAGGCTGTGGAAGGAACTGCCTCAAGATGTCTTTCCATTACGCTACGATGTGGGGTTCTTCAAGAATGGATTTTGGACGGTCGGCGGGGCACCCGCATACCTCCTGGTGTTGCAGGTGTCCATGGGTGGCGGTAACACTTATCACCATCACATGAGACCGCTTCCTCGTCCGCCCACATCCCTATATAAAAAAAAAAAATATTACTAAGAATGTCAACACAAAGTCGACGGAGTCCTATATCTTTATTACCACCAGAGAACTTCTACCTAACCCACCTTTGAATTTGCTGCCATCGATTTTCTGCCATTTTCATTATTTCTGCTGCCCATTTAATTATTTCCCTTTTGTAGTTTGATTATTACTTTTCTGTACTCGACTGGACTAATTCCAGCAGGAGTTGCCGGAAATGAAGATAGCAGTGGGCAAGATATTAGAGCCAGACGGCGCCATGTTGGGAGTGGATGAGAGAAACCTGTACAACTTCGCCGTACTCAAGGTCACCGACACGCCCACTCCCGAAACCGTGGGACCTGTGCTCAATTGGTTCCAGGTATGTAAGTGTTACTTAATTGCTATTACAATAGATTTAAATTCTAATTAAATTTTATTATTTTCAGACAATATCATCACTAGACGTGAAAATCCCTCTATCCCAACTATTCGATCTATTCAGCCACTGCGTTCTGAACTTGCCAGAGAAGATCTTCAAAGCACCCGAGGCCAAACCCAAGGACAATGGCAATGGCTCTCCGAAACTACCGGATAAAGGGCAAGAGGACGAGATCAGACCGCAGAATATCACCTGCTTTATAACTATGCTGGATGTGCTGTTGAAACAGGTAAATTAAACAGTCGTCATCATCATTTGCAGCTAGTGTTGTTAATTAAGCAATAAGCTATAATAGCAGTAATATCAATCATCTCATTAGCCTTTAACGCTAGAATCTTAGAAGTTCCTTAGCACTCATTCAAAGCTTGAGCGTAGAGCGTTTAACGCTCGTTTCGTTTTTACATCACTATTTGCAACCCTTTTGTATCCACCTAATTGATTAAACGATAATTGCTTAAATTATAGATTTAAAAAACCCTCCTGTCTTAAATTATTACCTAACCTGTCGGGGGTAAAAAGAATCTTAAATTTTTGACAGGGGAGGTGGGAGGGGTATTACTTTATGAACACTCGTTATTTTGGCATTAAATTATTAATTTGAAGGGTGGTGCTGTTGCTAGGTCACACAAGTTAAAACGACGACATTACACTTTTATGGTTTTCGCATTGCACCGACCATGTATAATGGACACATATGGTAAGCTATTTTCAAATAGTTTGACTCTAATAATTCGTGACCCTTGAATATTGTTGAGAGAAAAAATACGTATTAAAACTTCCCCCCTTTCTTGGTTTGAAAATCTGACAATCCCCACCGGTAGGGATGACGGGTATTGTAGACAAAACATATTTCCATTGACTGACATCACTGATGTTCATCAGTGGGGACAACGGTAATTAGTTTTGTGTTTGAATTTCCGTTGTCCCCACTCTATATTTATTACGAAATACCCCAAATAAGGACATGATAAAATAATCAATAAAATTTGGACTAGTTGTAATTTTAGTAAATAACATCTGGATATTCTTTTATTTTTCTCTATAAAAGTCTATAAATATTTTTGTATTGTTATTAGATGGAGCTACAACAACGCTACATGAATAGTCAAAATGTGAGCAGCGAATCCACCAAATTGTTACGACTCATGTTGAAATCCAACGAGAATAATACAATTGAGCATGGTAAATAACAAAAAATATTAGGTCCTTTCCTATGAAATTGCCGTTTTATATGGAAAAACTCAGATATTTTTTTTTCATAAAATTTATACATTTAATTAATCGAAGTACTTTTTTCGTTTAATGGAACTTAATTGACGCCTCTGCTATAGGCGTTTTTCACTATCTCATTGCAGTTAAATGTTTTCCCTTGTAAAAAGTTATCCAAATTCCAAAAAAATGGAAATCAGTAGGGGCAAGGTCTGGCGAGTATGGTGGGTGACGGACAGTTACTAGTCGAATCTCCAGTAAGTTGGGGCTGTCTGTCGTGCAGTGTGTGGGCGATCGTTATCGTGGAGAAGCAGTGGACTAGAGCGATTGACCAGACTCGGTTGTTTGATAGCGTGCTTGTCCATCGTCGTTTGCAGTTCTTCACAGTACGCATCTGCATTAATTGTTGTGCCAGTCTCAAGAAGCTGCAGTGGATAATACCGGCACAGAACAACTATACAGTCACCATGAGGCTTATTTTGAGTCAGTTTGCGTTTGGTACATTGTTTGGCTGTGTCTCTTGGGTAATGATAATCATAAAAGTTCGCCACAATGGTTGTGGCGAACGTTTACGATTGTCATTCAGGATTCACTTCTCATCACACGTGACAATACGATTCAGAATCCCTTCATTTTTGTGCCGGTTAAGCAAAGTAAAGCAAGCTTCGATGCCTGTTTGCAGCTGACTTTCATTAAGCTTATACAGTATCAACTTTCCGAGCATCTTCACTTTCCCGATTTGACGCAAATGAATCAATATCGCATTGTCACTTACGTCACTTACGCCGAAGGCTGCTACTAACTCAGACGTGGTTTGAGATGAATCCGCTTCCACTATTACTTTCAATTCGTCATTATCGACTTTCAGTCTCCGTTAGTCCACGGGGCTTGTTCTTGAAATCGAAATTTCCAGAACGGAAACTATCAAACCAAAAACACATCTGGTCCGTACACATCGTTGATATTGCGTGTCATCTGTGCTGCGTTGCAACTACGACCGGACTCATATTCGAAAATTACGTGAATTGTTATCTTTTCCATGGTCACAGCACAACGACATCTAATCAAAAATTCGTTTGACAGTTAACGTACGTAATTCGAGAATTATTCTCTGTGCGAGGACGTGAAGAATCGAGTGTCAATAGCTGACTTAAATTATTGCATTGAGCTGCGTCCCGCTGCGTTTGAAATGTGCATTGTCGCAGTTTTGCAGTGCGACGCGAAGCAGCTGTAATGTGCGCGAGCCTTTAATATGCATTTGCTTTCTAGCAAAGTGTCAAGTGGAAGGCGCGTGTCCGTATTGTGAGGCGGTAGCCCTTTGGCATCAATTGGCGGTGCATTTGGTGAAGGCTCTCGTGCCGGACAGACCGAAGCCACAGCCTGAGGTACGAGTAGAGACTATTTTAAATAGTTTTATATAGTTTTTAAAGCTTTTCTTATAATAGGAAAGTGTCAAAAAGTTGACAGTCTAGTTGATATATGTCAACACCAGTTAAAAATGACTATAGTTGCCACGTCGAACTGACGAATCCGAGTCTTTATGAATTCATGTTTTGGAAAAAGGATTGAGATCGGTGAGAATACGGGGTACAACTAGATGAAGCTGTTGGGATGTTGTCTTCATTATTGGATGAGAAACGGGTTCTGAAAACTCATTCAATCGCAAAACCCGTAGGCTATCACCGCTCTCCGAAATACGATGTATTAATTAAAATGATGTATCGGGAAAGAAACGACTCCGTTAATAATATAACGAGTAGGTTTCGTAACCGAATAAAGTTTCATTACAGAGTTTTATCTATCTTTAGCCCCAACTAGACGAGCCGTGGTCAGACAAGAAGCCCTTCGGCGAGGAGGAGCGCAAGTCCATGGGCACGCCGGCCGCGTCCGTGGACGCGCTCGTGCATGGGCACGGGCTGCCCGAAAAGAGCTCAGTTGGTGGAGTTCTCGTTCATATGCCTCATGTATGTATGTTCTGTGTGCTATGTGTGTCCACGTGATTTGGTGGGAGGGGCGAGGGTGACGCGGATACCAGTAGATACATCAATTTTAATACCTTTTTTTCTAGTAAAAAATGATCACGAACTGTCAATTGTGTTAAGAAAATATTAATTTGACCTAGGGTTGAAATATATTGCGACGTTTTGAATGACGTTTGAATGAAAAACAGCCAATCATCACTTCAGCAATTAACTAGAGTTAAATGTGATCAAAATAAAAAAATACACCTAATAAGGTGGTTTCATTTAAATTTATAGTTAGACGAACTACAGTAACATGCGGAACCAAGCGTTGTATGAGATATTCGAAAACATATGCAGCACTGATACAGGAGGCTTTACTGGACTGTAATGGGCGCATCGCGTCGTTACGAATCGAAAATTAGACCGTAGAATGAATGAAAGAGCAATCGAATGAAAGAGTTTGGAGTAAATTTGAATTTTCGACTTCATGAGTAGTCAGTTCTTAGGGATTTAGTAGCAAGAAGATCGGTAAACGACAATGCTCGAAACCATATTTTACAAGTGCCGGGTTGACATTTAGCGGTGTACGGTTTTGGTATGGGGTTGTGAGAAACATCTTAGGGTTTAAAATGAAAAAAGTTGTATTGATATACTGATTATTTCTTACATTGATAATGGTTATGATAATGATATTAATTGATTGGAGGACGTGCGGTTGCCTTGTTTGCTATTTGCTAACAGATTCATTTAATGTTGGATTGGCAGAAAATGATTATGTACAGTCGGCCAATGATAATGTAGAGCACTTTAAAATTGAGATTCAATTTGACATTTCTAAAACACGAGGGCGTTTTTTAATTGTAAATTTAACTGGTCAATTTATATTTGGAACTTTTTCACTGTGTTATAGAACACGCGAAATTACTAAACTTTTTCGTGGGTCCACCCCGTACGTGCGTAGCCCGTACAAATTTGAATTTGGCAAACATATGTCGACCTATAGCGTTTCCTGTCAACTGCAAGACCGCAGTTCGTCTGTAAGCGACTTTACTTATTCATATAATAAACTTTTCGTATGGATTGAGGGCGCATCGATACATACAATTGTAGTTAAAACCTTAGAATTAAAAATATATATATAAATTTTATAAATTTAAATACATAAAAACTGTTAATTTAATGATTCGATTATAACGTATTATATTAAAATAATACATTTACTACAGTTACTTAATTTTTTTTTATTATATTGGTATTATTGAGTAGGAATAGAATATCGTTGTAGGTTTATTTAGTTTGTAAAGTTACGTTCACTAATATATATATATATATATATGATTACAAATTATAATATAAGTCTACAAACGTCAATCCGAATGTTTTTACTAAATCTATACAATAATATATTTAACCGTTTAAAGTTTGCCATTAACTGATATACACATTTCTCTACAGTGTCACATATACCATATAGCAACAAACTTAAACGGTACATATTATTTTGACAATTATCTTTATTAGATTATAACCAACTTAGTTTACATAGATTTGACAAATGTGTGACAGATGACAGATAGGAGCCAACTTAAGTATGTATGTACCAGACATAATCCTTAATTTAACAAGTATTAATCTTAAACAGTCTACATTGTCTTGATAAATGTGTATACACAATAAAAGTAAACATAAACGGAGTATATTGTTTTAAAAAATATGTATACCAACTAATGGCAAACTTAAACGATTATATAATCGTTAACTTAAACATTATTGTTAAGCTTATTGCTAAAACGGTATTGATAAGTATTCGGATTGAGGTTTGTATTCATGCATTTGTTAAATATGTCAATGTACATATGTATGAAGGTGACTCTACAAGACATTTTGAATAAATAGAACTGTTATCGATGTTAGTAGTATCTTTACTCGCATGCATTCGTATTTTTATATCGGTAGCCATTTTCATTCTTCTATTTAGAAATTTGATTATACTTTTGAATATTTCTCACTTATTTCTTACACTTACTAATTTTAATAAGGTATAAAAACGTTTGCGTAAAATAACTCTTAAATGTATTCAAAAAACGTTTATCGACAAAATTGTTTAACATGAAACGTTTACGTTATAAGTTTTTAAAAAAAAAACTCGTTTGTAACCGAAGTTATTCTGAACGAAAAAATGCGTTAAAGTAACTATCAGAGGAAGTGTGTTTAAAATATAATTGTAATTGGTATTAAATATAATTCCCACCTCGGGTTTCTGCAACCGCACTTCCCGTCACAAGTACGGTCCATCTGCATTTCCTCGATACGGAGGTGTCGCGTACTGTTCGGTCCAAAAATCATTTTATACCGCGAACCCGTAGGCTGTGGAACGAACTGCCTCAAGAGGTCTTTCCATTACGCTACGACATGGGGTTCTTCAAGAAAGCTGTGAATTTTGCAAATTCGGCGACGCACCCGCATGCCCCCGAGCTGTTGCAGATGTCCATGGGCGGCGGTTACACTTACTATCACGTCGGACCGCTTGCTCGTCCGCCTACTTCTATATAAAAAAAAAAAACATTCGTCAATCTAAGCTTTTTCAACGACAAATTAACTATGTAGTAAAAACAGTAAAATGAAACCCTCGCATCAGTGTACTCTCAAATAGAAGCCCTGAAAACATTCGTATCTAAACAGTTTTTTTTAAACGAAAAACGCGTGTTATGTCACTTCCAGACGAAGATCGTTTAAAAAAACGATCGTTTCTAATTTGAATCGTCTCGTCCGCCCACCAAGTCACCCGTACCGAGCCCCCTTCACTAGTGTACTATATAATAGATGTATAGTTTGTTCATTTCATGCAACTGTCACTCATAAGCGACGCGGTCGGTTCGGACGCTACACTGACTAAGTCCTCAGGCGATACGCAAGTATGTCTGTCTCTTTCTAACTCTCTCCTATTGCTATTTGGCTGAACTATTATCATTTACGTGTTTTGTTGTGGATTTATACCGGATTTTACACTGTTATCAAACCGTCTTACTATTATAATTTATTAAATATAACCTTTGACCTTTCAATTGTATTTTTTTGTATTAGTGGTCCTGTTGGGTGAAGCCGCGCTTGACTAGTCAAGCCTACTGATTTTATTTATTGTAACAATTACAGAATTGTATTCGAATATCAGTCATAAATGTCACCGTAGTTTAAAAAATAAATAGGTCATATTTTTGGTTAATTTGGATCTTTATAGAGTAAAACCAACATGCCAAAAGAAACTTCCTCAGTTTGCGTTTAAAATCATAGGTCGTTTTGGAGGTATGTATTTCAATTCATATTTTCGTTTGTAAAAGTAAATCAGTTGTAACACAGTTGTAAAAGTAAAGATAATGTACGGTTCTAAATTTCTAAAAGGAATTAAATTTTTGTTAAAATATACGATAAAAGTTCTACTGAACGTGAAAATGTTCTAAATAATTAAGGGTTGATAATAAAACCAAAATTGGAATATTTTTGAGAAAATAAAATTCGTTTTGAGACTAACAAGTTCAATATTTTCATAAAAAGAAGGTGACATACGAACAGACAGTCCTTTTAGTAGTAAAAGCATACATCAGTCAACAATTTCAAACCTTGCCACGCCGTCAGATGCGCGCCCAACTTTGAAGGTGCACAAATAATTGAAAAATATCCACAAGGCGCTGGTTCAAATGCGGCTCGAAGGGCTAATAAATGTAGGGGTTGATTCCTACATTGAGAATGTTAAATGTTGTGTTGTGTTAGGATCCAAGAGACATTTAATCCCATGAATCCAATGTCGTACTGACGAGCGTGTATGTTAAATATAACACTGATTTATCATCGATGTAAATGTTTCAATACAAATTGCATGCCTTTGAAATCAATATGCGGCCACAAACCCAGGCTTAGTGCATATTCTTATTTAGGTGGTGAACATATGTACAGTGTACACGAATGCTTGTTTTGCCTACTGTTTACGATAATGTAGGTACTGTCCAGGACATAGAACTGACTAGTGTTGTTAAAACGAGCGTTGAACGCTTCAGCGCTTAAACACTGGCGCGATATGTTAATGATATTGAACTTTAATCTTAACCGTTTTAGACTCGCGCTTCTAACTACAAGGGTTTAAAAACTATAACGCTCAGTAGCCTTTAATGCCAGTCTTGAAAGGTCATCGGCGCTTGAGCATTGAGACGTCTTCGTTAAAAGGCGGCTGTTTTAAATACCGCCCATTAAATAAATTCGTGGTTTAATAACAGTGTAAAATCAGCTGGTAATGGCTATTGTCTACAATGATTTGCAAAAGTATCGAACGACAAACGAACGAGTTATAAAGCTTAGTCGTTTGTCTGTGAATGGCTTTATACAATATGGTTTAATAACGTAATGCAACTCCGGCGCATAGCTGTGTGTTAACCGAGTGATTGTTTTGGTAGTTTTGGATGAGAAATGTGTTTGTTGGAAAATATACATAGATGGTAAGAGTTCGTTTCTAATTGATTTGTCAAGATTGTAATCAAAGCGTCATATTGTTCGAACTGTTGCATCGTGACAGTTACATTTTTAACTGTGTTTTTCAAAACGGCAATCACTTATAATTTACGACTAATTGGTACGGAATTATGTTTAATAGTACATTATTGCCACGGGTATAAAATGTAACAGTTTTTTCTACGTAACAGGTATTAAGCTTGTTAAAATTTGATACAGAATTTATCTGGTATAGTATTTTATGTTATGAGATTTGTAGATTCTTCTGTATCTTAAGTAACTTAATAAGTAGCTTAATAATTTGTTATTTAAAAACATGTAACAGTTTATTTCAAGCGTATAATTTGTACATTTATAGGCGGCAAGCAACCCGGTTTATGTTAAAATAAAAAAATGGTACAGAATTAATATGTGACAGATTTGTTTGTCTAACATTTACGTGGTCTATTACAAATTGATACCAAATGAAAATCTGGTATTGATCTTATTAATACATTTGGTGCACAAAATAAATTGTAACATGTTTCTTATATCAAGAGAAAAAAAATGGTTGTTTGTTTATCAGGAAAAGGTAAGATGAGATTGATATCCCGGAAATGTGGCTAGGGAGTATTTTGACAAATCAATTTGAATATAGTGTAGAAATAATGCAAATACTAAATAGTACAAATAAATAGTTTGTAATGGCATCTCATGCTTTTAAATAGAATTATAATGAAGATGATAATTTTTTTTGTAGATTGATTTAGATATTTTTAGCTCAGCCACGAGCAACTGCTGTCAAAGGCGTCACCAGATAAATGTCAGGTGAAAACATGATAATTATAAACGTATGCAAAATTACGTTAATATTTAAGTTGAATTTCTAAAAAAAACAACATATATTGCTCGAAGAGGATGCATTAGATCGATCTAAAAGGTATTCTATTTTTTGGAAAAATCAACGACAAAATTGAAAAAGTAATTGAATATTTATTTATATACACTGTAAATATAATCACGAATGTATAAGTGAAATGCTCATAGAAGTTTGCATTGAATATACACAATTATTTAGCGTATTAAGCACAAAGCTTGAGAAAATAATAAGCAAATATAGACAATAATGATCCTTAGATTAATTTGTACAAATGAGGATAACGTGAAATAATACGTAAATATTCTTTGGATTACATATAAAAATATGAACATTGGCGAAAATGCTATTTGAGTAAAAGTTGCCTATTTCCAGCCCATTTAAGAAATTAGTCTAAGGAGGCTTCTTTAAGGTCCATTTTACGGGTACAATTTTACAGGGCTACATTTTTGGATTTTGAATATAAGTTAATAAGTTGTAATACTTTTAATGGACATTTACTGGATTTTCCCTTATTTTGACAAAGTTACAATAATGTTTTATTTAATCTATACTAATATAATAAAAAGGTAAAATTGTGTGTTTGTATGTATGTTGGGGGTAATCTCTGGAATTGCAGAACCGATTTCAAAAATTCTTTTACAAATAGGAAGCTACATTATCCGTGTCTAATATAGGATACATTTTATTTTGAAATTTTGAATAAGGAAAATACTTATAAATCGAAGCGAAGCGAGGGCGGCAGGCTAGTGTTATATGATTTCATAGTTTAGAAAAGACAAGGAAGTCTCTAAACATGCGACTGACACGAATAATAGATGTGATAATATTATTTATTATTATAATATTTCTTCAAATATGTTTTAATTTGATTCGAAATTGTTTATTTATATAAACTTTTACAAATAAACTTTATATTTTCTAGATTATAAATACGTTTTAGTCCCTCTTGATTGATTATACAATCAACATAATGATTGACATAATGAATTGAAAACGCCTATAACATCCTAATGCAGAACACATCCCTCTTAGTCATAATCCACATGTCCCAAGTTTTTTACGACACGCGGCTTTGTAGCGATGTTTTTCTTCAACGTCTGTCTAGAGATACTTAAGAAACAAATTATCCAGGGTAATTAATTAGGTATTTATTCAAACCTTTTTCTTCAAACAAATTTTGACATCATGTTTGTTTCCAATCATGTTTTACAAAAGCAAAGTCACGGGGCGCTAATTGGTCCTCACTTGTGAAGCCAGTGAATATCAAGTAAATGACTTTATAAAATTGATTAAAAAGAAATTACCAGGCCAAAAATGCAACTCTGTCCCACCTTCGTACATCCACTAAACATGGTTGGTGCTTAGATAATGACTGCGACGGTGGAGACCATAACGGAACAGCTGGACATGGCTGTCTCTCTGCAGCAGAATGACGCACTTTCAGCTACGGCTCAGACCTTCACTCTTACTGACACGGATGTTGCCACTGCTACTGCTGATGTAAGTAACCTTAATAGCGCAGGTGCAAGTCACTCGCGCATATTACTTGCATCGTGTACAGGAATATTAACAATATGCCTGTGTAATTTGGATAGTTGCGTTTGTAAACCAGAGAGTGTCAGGTGGAAAAGTCATTTGCAACGAGTAATTGATATATCCGTTGGGATTAACCGAAATTTTGCATGAAGGTATTCTACACCAAGAGGATCGTAGTACACCAAGTTTATCCGTTACAAAATTTCCGCGGAGATCACTGTACATCCTATATCAGTTTTATGACTTGACAATGTACGGTGAAAAAGATTTGAAATCCGTTGGAAAATGACTGAGATATAACTGTTCAAAGTTTCATAACTGTTGATTGGTTACTCGCGCTAGTCGCGATGACGTCATTATATATAAAATCCTTAAAAGGCTTTACTTTTTATTTTTTTGCAAGGATCAGCTAATTTCCGTGTGTTTTAGAAAAAAAAATGTTTACACATAAGTTGTAGAGCTTCATGAGTAACAACGATATATCGTTTTTATGTAAATATATAGTGACGTCGCACGCTGCTCGGAACTTTATATGTCAACATCCAACTTTAAAAGGTTCTAACTTTGTAATTTTTAAAAATACCGTAATATTTTTTCACATTTTTTTTGTAATCTTTCAAACCTTTTTTAAGGTGAGATATAAAAAAATGGTGAACTTTTCCATTGATTCCTCTTGAATGGTCCTGTTGGGCTAAACCGCATTTGACTGATCGAAGTATATTCTATCTGTAAATTTCAATCGTTTTGCACCACCTAAATCACTTTTTTTCTCTATATTAAGGTTGTATGGAAGAGATCGCTTTTGCGATAAGATCGCCTATTGTATTTTTTCATTTAAAGATGTGTGCACATGTAAGAATTGTTTGTATGCAATTCTCAATTACCAAGGGTAATTATTAATTTCATAAGAGTTTCCTCCGACACAGTGTTGTAATGTGAAGGTGTCCAACCCGAACTTGTCTGGCGAGGCGGAGCAAGTGGCAGAGTGTGCAGACGACGATATGACTAACTTCTGGTCCACTTCCGCTGGAAAATTCCACTTCTGCATCGAAGAGTTGCCGCAGGAGTTGCAGTACATACATCAGCTTCTGCAGGTAGGCGAGGAAACTGATGATTTGTAAATGTCATTAATTGAATGCGAATGGTTGAAACCCCACATCATTTTTGTAATCCTTATTCTTAATGTGCTACAGTCCCTCATTGATGTTATCATCTTGGTTTTTAAACGCAAATATCAACAAACGAAACTTTTTTTTATGTTTGCTTCTGTAGCATACGAGTATCTACTATCAATAAATGACACTAGGCGAGATGGGCGGGAATCCTTTTATATGAAGTGTTATATTATGTTATAATTGTGTTTGAGGGGGAGAGTGCACGCTGCAATCCAATAGCCGTTGGGTGCGCTCGACTGGCCACGTTACCCCTCTCTCACAGAAGATTACCTTGAAATGTACGGCATTTCCCACTTTATCTTATTTCCCTAATGTGCGTACGTGTTTCGGTAGTGAGTGAGATGTGCCAGAGCCCATTCCCAACCTATTCCTCCCCATTTTTCCAACCCTTTCTTCAAATCCATTCCTAAATCTCCAAAGGTAGGCAGCGCATCCGAGGGTGTGCCAACGTTCGTCATTTTGGACTAATGTTGGCATGTATCGCGGATGTCTACGGGCGACAGTATCCACTTACCATCAGGTGGACTGTATGCTCGACTGCCGCCTTCGTACATAAAAAAAAATATATATCTTAGTTCAACGATAAGCGCTATGTGACACACACCCATGTAAGAGATCTTTCGTCTCTCACTTCCATTCTGTATCAATCAATCAATTTATTTATGTATAAACATTCGGCAGCGAGGCATACAAAGCAAATACAAAATCATAATGACACAATTTAAGTATCATTCAGGTAAAATACACGTGAAATATAACACAAACAATTCGTGGCAGGTTTTTAAGGCAAAAATAAGAGGAAAAGTGAAGTAAAAAGAAAAAAAAAATGTTTTAATTTTTAGTTGTATAAACTTCTCCTATAAAAATATGTAATGCATAGGTAGATTATGCATCGGACCCAGCTAACTACAAAACACCCATTGTAATTACCCTGGTAAATAAAGTCTGGATATGACTATTCCCTGCTTCAACAACGTATGTACAAAAATCATGATTTCAAAGTAATCATACTTACGAGTATTATAAATATCCTTATAAATATCCTTACTCTGGCTAATAATGGAAACTTAATTTATCAATATTTGCCCCCTGCTTCAATAAGGTACTAACGAAAATTTTAGCTGCAGGATAATCTCAACTCTATTCCACAGGATTTAAAAAACACCTCTCGTCCGGACGTGTTGTATCACTTACTGCAGTGCTTACAAGTGTTGGTGCTGAATACAGACGCGCTTTCGGACCACAAGGGCTTCCTTATTTGGTGCCAGGAGAATCTGCTTATTGACAAGTCAGTGAAATGTTAATGATGTCTCAATTCCAATTATTGTTTTATTCATGTTAAAATTATTATTATTATTATTATTTTTATAGAATAATGGGCGGACGAGCAAGCGGTCCCACGTGATGGTAAGTGTTACCGCCGCCCATGGACACCAGGGGATATGCGGGCGCGCCGCCGACCTTGCAAAATCCTATTCACAGCTCTCTTGAAGAACCCCATATCGTAGCTTAATGGAAAGACCTCTTGAGGCAGTTCGTTCCACAGCCTATTTTGGTTCATGTTACTTCATAAAATGGCCAAGAATGAGCATTTCCCTTTGCTGCCATCGATTTGCTGCTCAGTTATTATTTTCTTTTGCTCATTTTAGTTCATTAGTTCTCTTTTGCTCATTAGTTCTCGATTATTCAATTGTATTATTTCGAATACAAATACCATGTTGTTCTTCACAGCCTGTGGAACGTATGCGACGCATACCACTCGCACATCTGCTCGGTGGCTGTACCGATATTGCTCCATTGCGTTACTCTTGCTGGTGGAGCGGATGTGTTCTGCAATCTGATTAGGGACCAATTCCACCATAACGACCACACCGTCCGGTTCACCGCTGTCGAGAGGGTCACCGTTATCATCAGGTACGTGAAGCTAGCTGCTATTTAATAACGCTGCCCACATTAGGATTACCTATGTAGTGAGTCCAAAGACATACAAAGATTAACACGTAAATTAACATTTGAATTGAACAAATGTATGTCCGTCCAGTTGGAGCTCAGGACTTTTTGCACATCAAGCTGAGGTGTATTAATTGGGCTAATCGGTCGTCAAATAAGGTTGTATTTATTGTAAATTAATCTTACACAAAATGGTTAACTATTGTTATCTAGTATGTTTAAGAATTCAATAATCTTTATTTACCTTTTTTGTAATAAAATCTATTGTATTCCGTTATTGTTGATCCATAATCCATAATGATCACATAGTTTTTATGTTCACCAATTTGTAAAACATGGAATGCAATAAAGTATTGAGTATGTTCTGTCCTGTCATGGGACAGGTCCCATCCTACCTTTCTAAGCTTCAAGTCCGGAATTGCACTTTACGTCATATTTAATCGGTATCGGTATCGGTAGGAGGGGGAGAGTGCACGCTGCAATCCAACAGCCGCTGGGCGCGCTCGACTGGCCACGTTACCCCTCTCTCACAGAAGACTACCTTGAAATGTACTGCATTTTCCACTTTATCGTATTTCCCCAATGTACGTACGTGTTTCGGTAGTGAGTGAGATGTGCCAGAGCCCATTCCCATCCTATCCTATCCCTGCCCATTTTCCTAACCCTTTCTCCAAACCCATTCCTATATCTCCAAAGGTAGGCAGCGCATCCGGGGGCGTGCCAACATTTATCATTTTGGACTAATGTTGGCATGTATCGCGGATGTCTATGGGCGACAGTATCCACTTACCATCAGGTGGACTGTATGCTCGTCTGCCGCCATCGTACATAAAAAAAAAAAAATGCCCTTTCATATCCTATCATGTCCTGTCGTGTGCTATCCTAAGCTTTAAGTTCACAATTGTATTCCATGACACAGTTTTAATTTTATTGTAGGACATGATATATCAGCTAGTCTCATAATTTACTCTTATCCGCCAGATTCATGGACGGGTCTCCAATAAAAACATCCCTTCCTCTACAAACAGCACTGGCCACAGCCTTCTGCTACTTGATCTCTAGCATGGACGACATCAACGCATACGTGGCACAGAGAGCCACTCTGTATATCGGCACTGTACATGACAGCGCCATTGAGGTTAGTGCCTTTATAAAAGCGTTTGGGCACCATACCATCAGCCTATGTCTTCACTGCTGGATATAGACCTTTCTCAAGATTTTCTCACCACACACACACGATTTTCGGCTCTTTTCATCCAACCAACCCCGGAGAAGAGAAGGAGAGAAGAAACACTGCGCTTCCCGGTACGTGACCTCCACTCGAGAACTCGTTTACTCCAACGGTTATCGTTCCTGCGGCAAATATGACCGGCCCATTATCACTTCCACATGCCGATTCTACGATCTATGTCGCTGACTTTAGTTTTTTGGCGAATGTCTTCGTTGCGGAGCCTTTCCTGCAAAGGAACTCCGAGCATAGCTCTCTCCATAGCTCGCTGAGTGACTTTAAACTTTTGAATCAAGCTTACCGTTAGAAGTCACGTTTCAGCACCATACGTCATAACTGGTAGGACGCACGTAAAGCGTTTGGGCGCACATGGCAAAATTGATAAGTTTGAGTGCAATAGACTTTGTTCACAGACTAGGCGTTCAACCAACTGAGCTACGGAAGCTATGAGAGCCGTCAGTAAAATTTTGTTCTATGTGTGCATGTGCTGTACATAGTGAGTAACGCCAGATGCCTGCAAATTTATTCATTTTGCCGTGTGTACATAAAGACTACTTATAATAACCATGCTACTTCCCAAAATGGCAGTTTTTTGTCGAAATGGAAGAATGTGTTTTCAGAGTTGATGCAAACGAATCAACACAAGTGTCATCTTTAATTTTATTGATGTAAGATTATATTAAACCCTTAGAAGAGAAGAAAATGAAGCAGATGAAGTTAAACTCTTGTGTCTTAGCCACTTAGACAATGACGTTGGAACTTTTTTTTATCGGTGGCTTCCACATGGCGGACGGATTGGAGAAGAAATTAAACTTAACTTGCATTGCACTTCCGTTTCTTATACCAAGCACTCAGTCCACTTGGTGGTAAGTGAATACAGTCGCCCTGCGACATGATGACACCAGTACAGAATATCAAATGTGGGCACGTTCTGGATGCACTGTCCGTCTTTGGAGATTTACAAGTGAATTTGGCGAAAGAGTTGGGAATAGGCAGTATAAGGGACGACAGTACAACGGTTAGAAATTCTGCCCTAGAATCCTGATTCCTACATTTTCAAAGGTATAGACAATGTATCAGCGAGCGTTAAAATAAATATGTATGAACGACAGTATCCGCGAGACTAGATTTGGTAGATTTTTGATTTGTCTTTCTATAACTAGGTTTAGTATGAAGACAAGTTGTTTATTTAAGACTATTTTATAGATTTTAACATTACGCATAAACGAAATATACGCATTACGCAAAATCCGAATATACTCGTAATGCAAAATCCAAAATCTACTAAATCTACACTGGACACTATCCACTTATTACCGGGTGGACTAAGAACAATCCATATTTTCTTCCACAGTTACTCCTGTACTGTTTGGAAACTCAATTCGATCTCGTAATCGTAGACCGACCCATGGTCTTACAGTCCATTTACCAACTACACAACACATTGAGCGATCGACGGATTTTGACGTGGGACTTCTTTCTGAATAGATTCGAAGCATTGTTCCTTGAAGCGCAGATCAATTCTAATAAGACCGTGGACTTTTCTAATTTGAGAGGTACTTTTATTGTTATTTTTATATTATGCGTGTGCTCCGACAAGGTATTGAATGAACGTGGTGATAATGGCGGCCATCTTGAAATATCATTTTATTGACATATTTTTACTGGCACGTTATAATTTCATCTCAATTAATTAATCAATCATATATTTGTTTAAATTTGGTTAATATGTTAACAAATATATAGTTCCATTTTTGCCGTTTCCAGAATCCAAATATCACTTATAAAATTAATATCTCTAAAATTAATGTTTCTGACAAATAAAGTATAAATTGTCCTATATTTTTTAAAAGTTATTTTTTGTCTCGCTTCTTTTGTATTATTTGTCTTTGTTTAATGCATCGATCGCTTGCAATTTCCGTTTCTCAACAGTTTGACCACATTGCGTATTTTTTCGCTTCACAGAGTAGATTGGTTTTTAGGTGTCGGGTCATTAAGCGAACGAAGTCGCTGGCACCGCTAGTATTAAATAAAACAATTTACACAATGTATGTAACATAAAAATGCTTTTTTTTTTATGTGAAAAGTCAATTTAGGACTCTAAACATAGGCATTTATAACGCATTCAATACTTAAACAGATAGGTATATATGTATATATTAGTAGCTTTTACTCGTACATGGCGGTTGCGTCGTACTCCACGTTCGTTTAAACCCCGGTCGAATCGTAGATGCTCTTTTGTTGTCATACTTATTTGTATTTCATTTGGCGGGTAGCATGTTCGATGTTTGTTTTCGGTGTGTAGTAGTGTAGACTGGTGAGTTTTTTTCTAAATCTATTTTGTTTCTCTTTTTGTAAAATTTTTTTTTTTTCTTTTTATTTTAAAATAGTCATGCTTTTAATTGTTTGTCAGATCTGCGAAAGTCTGATAAACATGCAAAAAGTCTACTCTGTCTTTTACCACTTGTATAATGGGGAATGTTCTGAAGAGCTATTTATTGAATGACTGTGTATATCCACATTTCCTTGACAAGGATCTGTAGTGTACGGCGCGACCTTCACGACATTGTATACCTCAAACCTGAAAGTTGTGTAGTGAATTGCCAGTTGCCATTTTTACACCGAGCTAAGACATGGGGTTCTTCAAGATAGTTTTCTGTTTTTTTATAGGAAGAAGGCGGCTTCCTGTAACTCGTAGACATTCGCGGTACATGCTAAATTCAGTCCAGAATAACAAACGTTGGCACTCCTCCGGATGCGCTGCCTGCCGTTGGAGATGTAGGAATTAATTTGGAGAAAGGTTTGGGAAAATGGTGAGGGATAGAATGGGAGGAGAATGGGCTCTGGCATATCTCACTCACTACCGAAACACATACGTATATTGGGGATTAGGATAAAGTGGCAAATGCCGTACATTTCAAGGTGTTTACATTCTGTGAGAGAGGGGTAACGAGACCAATCGAGTGCGCCCAGCGGCTGTTGGATTATAGCGTGCACCCTCGCCTTCCCAAAAATGAATAGGATCCTGCAACGTTGGCGGTGCACTCGTAACCCCCAGGTGTCCATGGGCGGCGGTGACCACTTACCTTTATTTGGACCGCCCGCCCGCGTAACACTTCTTTATAAAACAAAACTTTTTCCATTTTCATGATACAATACAAGATGCAACATGAATTGGATTGCCAAACAGTAGTTCTCGCTAGCTTAGAAAATTAGTATTAAGTTAATTATGATTTTATACATCTAAGATATAGTTATTGAACCATGGCGAGGAATGTACAGTAGAGCAATGTCATATAACACACTTGTTACCTCTCTTCATCTATACATATAATAAAAACGTAACAGAGCCGTGTCTGTACATGAAATATTATTTTGAAAAGTGATTGTATTATAAAATACAAGTGATACAGAGTCCAAAACAACAATTGTTAGAATTTTTGTCTGTCCGTTTGTCTGTGTGTCTGAGTGCACATCACGCAAAAACCACTCGGTGCCACTAACCACCACTTAGGTGCCGGGTCAATATATAGGGTACTTTTTCTCTATATCAATTACAGAGCTCCCACGGGAATCGCTCTGAAGTTTACGCAATCGAAGTCGCTCGCATCGCTTGTTCTATATACCTGTATACTCACTTTGACTGATTGCCGACTTGAGTGTCAACTTGTGACCACGGTCGGTGTAACCAGCGCCGGCTCTAGCTCATGTAGCGCCCGGGTGCAGGGCGCCCTCTAGTAGGCGTTTTGAACTCTTTGGAGGTGTCGCGAGCGGCGCTCGGCGCCCCCTAAGTCCCTGCGCCCGTGTGCACCGCACCCCCTGCACCATAGGTAAAGCCGGCACTGAATTCAGCGCTCGACAGGCGCCCCCGGGCGCGGGGCGCCCGGGGTGCACCGCACCCCTTGCACCCCCTGGTAAAGACGGCCCTGGGTGTAACTCGTATTGAAATGTCGAATACAAAAAGTAAACAAATGCATTTAAAACGTTCAGAGATAAAGAATGTATAAAACACATAAGTCTAATACAACATGTTTGTCGACAGAACTAGTCAGCAGCGAAACAAGCTCTGAATGGTTCCTATACAAAGTGCACCGAGCGCACGAAGCGCTGAGCGTGTCCGCTAGAGACGCGGCGCTGAACACGCTCAGTGCGTCTTTCGGCACCAAATGGCCTTACAAAAGGACTATATCAGCCCCTGCGGCCGTACCGCCCGTGGTTGATACCAGGCATGGTCAGTATTTGAGTTTTTTACGACTATTGGAACTTCCAATGTTTTCAGCGGATTTATTATCCTGTAGTCGCCTCTTACAGCACCCAGCAGGTTTGCCGGTGTGTAAGATAGTGTTTGCCGGTGGCTGGATACACCATCTTATCCTGCTGGATAAGATTATAGAAAAAAGGCGGCAGACGAGCATACAGTCCAACTGATGGTAAGTGGATACTATCGTCCATAGACACCCACCCGCGATACATGCTAACATCAGTCCAGAATGACAAACGTTGGCACGTCCCCGGATGCGCTGCCTACCTTTGCAGATTAAGGAATGGATATACAGTAGTATAACGGGACAATTATACTGCTACAGTTATATACAGTATATGGGTCGATTATTTTCTTCATTTTACTACATTCTTCTTTGGTTTTAATAGAAAGGGGAGAAAAGAATACAAATAATTTTCTTTACCCCGTTATCTCTTTTTGATAGGAGAGATAAATAGATAAACTATTGGACACCAACACATATTGCAAAAAGACAAATGTTTAAACCTCAAAACAAGGTTTAAAAGTAGTTCTGTAGTTCGTCAACAGATGGCGTTTGTATCACAGATAAAAACGCGCTATGGTTACCATTTCGTATTTGCCCATAGAATTAAGACTTAATTAAGTAACACGAAAAGTCAACAGGCGGCCTTTATTTTTTATTGAATTTATCTTTACAGAACGCGAAAAAGTATACTCCCGACAATACTCAGCGCCTCTCTTGAAACGCAAGACGTCTCGATTCGGATTGGGACAGTTATTGGCCGCACCACAACCACTTGGCGGCCCACCGAGAACCAATAACACACATGGTAAGTTACCATTGTCCGTTACCACCACTGCTTAATGTCAAAGATACAATTGTACTCTTTAGACAATCGACTATTTAGGTAACATTTAAGAACTTGTTGTTGACCGCTGCTTAGCCCGCTTTGACCGGATTAAAACTATCCTATATGTTTATTTTGCCCCTTAACAGGTCCTTACACGTATTAAGGCCAAAAGTTGCTTGTAAAAGGCCGCTTTAGCGATAAGGCCTAGCTTTTGTACACCTTTTTGTTTAAAATTTTGTGTCACTTTCACTGTATTCTTTGGTGTGCAATAAAGTGCACTTTAGTGAATACGTCTTTTTTGTCCTTAACACGTCTCTATTTGTCTTTAACACGTCTTTATTTGTCCTTAACACGTCTTTATTTGTCTTTAACACGTCTTTATTTGTCCTTAACACGTATGCCAAATTTGGACGCGATTCGATGGCATCATATATTAAAAATGTAATGGGTTTTCCTAAATTACGATTTTTTAAGGAAATTTCTAGTGTGTGTATTGTTTATAGGATTTTAAGATTTGCTGGTGACCATTAGTCGAGGTTAAATGTTTTTTTTAGGACAACGAAAGTAAATCTAAATTAACGTAATCTAAATTAACAGTATTGAAGTCTAATTTTATTCTGTTTTCAGAGTATCTGATTTTCAGCATTATTTTTTGTCCACACTTTTTATTACATTTCCAGATGGTTTCCACTCGTTATCTAGGTCCACGGAGGACACGCTCTCAACAGTTTTACCTAAAGCGGTGGACCTTGAAGAGGCGGACAGGGAAACCACTAATTTACTTGTTTTCTTGCTCATGCAGTTCTTGTCCAGGTAATGTTTATGGTATAAGATGGAATAACATATTTATTTCAATATTGTTTGTCGTAATTGTACAAAAATAAGGTATTTGTACGAATGACGAAGGTAAAATATTGTAAAGATTTATTTTCTTGCAGACAGGTTCATAAAATTAAACGGACTCAATTGTTTCTTTAGGCTTTCAGAAAAGTTCGAATACACTATATATATATATATATATATATATATATATATATATATATATATATATATAAAATGATCTCTCTGTATACCTGTTTGTTTGCACTAATGTAAAAGATATACTTAAGATTAACCCTAGGTCTATCTCCTGTAGATTTCTACCCCAGATAAGGTAGACTATAATCCTCACATCAGTTCAATATATTAAAAATAGTGTTGGACGAGAGACGCTATCTCTGCCATTGGGACACATTTTGAAACTATAAATGAAATGACCTTTATTTTTTTAGATCTGATCAAGCACACCCGACTGAAGATAAACAGACATCGAAAACGCAAGAAGTTGTATTGAGACATTTATTCCTATTGCTCGGGTACAATTGTGTGGAGAAATACTTTCATTTGTCGCCTTACACTCTGAGGTAAGTTACAACCCAAGAAGTGTAGATACGTAATTACAAGTACTGTCTGATTTCCTTGTGTAGACATTTAGGCTAACACGGCACTATAAGTGGGCTAACACGTGGGTGACGTAAATGGCGACTAGAGATAACAAAGCGGCTACCACAAATCTCTGATAAACTACACCACCTCTAAAACAGTGAACTCGCCAATCCTCATGCATAAGACAATGTGCACGGGAGGCCCGTTCAACAGTGAATACCGAACGGGCTGTGTGCATTGCATGATTGTAATGTATGTAACGTCATGTAAGCATAATCTTTTTCCGATTCATATTTTCATTTTCTAGGGTTCATATTTGTTTAACTCCCAATTGGATTGTAATTATTTTTATTTATTTAATTTCAAATAAATGACCCAATACAATAAAAGTGTCGGAAAAAATATCTTCTGAACTAAATGTTAGTAAACATAGCTTATAAACTAACGAGACACAAATAGAGTGTACCTATTGATTAATTAATTACGTATGATAAAATATCTATCTGATCAACACCTTCACATTGTACCTGATTATTAAACAATCTTATCCATCCATCCTACTCGTATATTGCAACCAGCCCTTTCAATATCTAATGCTGGCTATAGGCCTCCTCATGAACATTGTCTTATGCATGGCCCTAAAACAGCACGCTGGACAAGCGGGTTGGCGAGTCCACAATTTTAGAGCTGCTGTAGTTCCTCAGCGCTTGTGATAGCGGCTTTGTTTTCCCATAGTCTCCTTTTACTCACGGGAAGAGATGGCGGTGTTATTCTGTAGTCGGCCTACTCCACACGACACCCATCCTTTATTATTTTATCTTTATTACAGACAATCGTCAATATTCAACGCGTTTATAGCTAATTTGCCACAAGTATTGGATCAGAACCATGTGATGGGCGCAAGTATAGCTGAGCCGATATTCCTACTGCTGCAAGTAAGTTTAATTAAACAGTGCGGAACTCGCGCACGTTATTTTCACCGTGTACATTAACGTTTATTTATCATTTTATTATATATTAGCGACCCGCCCTCGCTTCGCTTCGGTTTATTAAATTTAAAACAATCGGAATAAGATATTTTCCTGCGGTAAAATGGAGCCTATATTTTAAGTTAGACCTCTAGCAATACATCGGTGAAAACTGCATTCAATTCCATGCAGTAGTTTTTGCGTGATGCGTGTACAAACATACAGAGAGACAGACAGACAGACAAAATTTCTAAAAACTGTTGTTTTGGCTTCTGTTGCTCTAATAAAGACCCCCCCATTTTAGTTTTTTTTTTCAATATCTATAATATACAGACATCGGCCTGTTACAATTTTATTATATGTATAGATAATTTTTACACGCTGCAATCCTACTGTTGCTGGGCGCACTAGACTGGCCACATTACCCACATTACCATTTCAAGACTACCTTAAAATGTACTGGATTTTCCACGTTATCCTATTTCCCCAACAATGTACGTATTTGTTTCGGTAGTGAGTGAGATATGTCACTCCTCATTTTCCCAATCCTTTCTCCAAGTACATTTTACTGCGGATGTCCATGGGCAACAGTATCTACTTACCACCAGGTGGACTGTACACTCGTCTGCCGCCTTCTCTCCATAAAAAAAAATCTTGTCACATTTGGTCGTATTGTGTCGGCCCGGCTTTAGAATAGCACCACTCCATCATGGCAACTAAAGGATAATAAAGTCACTACCACAAGCCCTGAGCATCTACATCACCTCTAAAAGAGTGGACTCGCCAACCTGCTTGGCCAGCGTGGCGTTTTAAGGCCATACATCCCACGTGAACAGGACAATGTTTATGACGAGGCCCGTCTCCTGCAGTGGGTGTTAAAAGGTATTATGGTTTGTTACTTTTACTTTAATTATTTAAAACGATTTCAAAAGCGTACAGGATTTTTCATTCTGAACAATTTCGCGTGTGAAAACTCTTTCGAAGCGGATGAAGTCGTCAAATATTATTATTATTAGCAGTTTGACAATCTATACATATAATAAAATGGTAACAGAACCGTGTCTGTACATGAAATATTTTTTTTTGGAAATTTCATTGCAGTCTGCAAGCGATACAGAGCCCGAAACAATATTTTTAAGAATTTTTGTCTGTTTGTATCAGTTGTGGAAAAACCACGGCACTGATACTTGGCATTGGGTTAACATTTAAGGTATTTTTTGTCCAGATAAATTATGAAGTTCCTACGGGAATCACAAGTTCACGCGAACGTAGCCGCCGGCATCACTAATTTACAGTATAAAATGTTATTCCCCAGTACTGTAGCGGGTCGTGTTCGAACGTGGCGGTGGGTAGCACAGCGACGCACTCGCTAGCCGCTCTGGAGCCGCACGTTCGCAGGCACTGGCTGATGGCACTACTCGTCGTGCTATACAAGGTATTTTTAAATGATTTAACGGCCCGTATGTTCTCGTAAATTTTACGTGCTTGGAGATGTTTGAGAGTAATTTTGTATGTTTGCATGTTTGACATTAACTCGAGTGTTCATCAAATGAAACTTTTTTTTATGGACGAACGCGGCCGACGAGCATACAGTCCACGTGATGGTAAGTGGATACTGTCGCCCATAGACATCCGCGATACATGCCAAAATGACAACGCCGGATGCGCTGCCTACCTGTGGAGATATAGGAATGGATTTGGAGAAAGGGTTGGGAACATGGGGAGGGATAGGGTGGGAATGGGCTCTGTCACATCTCACTCTCTACCGACACACGTACGTACATTAGGGGAATAAAATTAAGTGGGAAATGCAGTACATTTCAAGGTAGTCTTCTGTGAGAGAGGGGTAACGTAACCAGTCGAGCGCGCCCAGCGGCTGTTGGATTGCAGCATGCACCAAGATTGGTTGCATGTTTGCCTAACATGTTTACTCGAGTGTTTATCAAATAAAACTGTTCTAAAACGCATCAAATCGCTCTTTAATAATATACAGTGGGTATATACAGACAATGGGTATATACAGTGGGTATATACAGTGGGTATATACAGTATAGACAATATACATGTATACAGTGCATCTTTTTCAAAGAAACGCGACATGAATTGGATTACATTAGATCAATGACAAATAATGATAAGATCATGTACTACCTTTTCAGGTATGTCAAAGTATTATGTTTAACTGTTATGAACTTAATTGCTGTTTAGTCGTAATTTCTAAACATATTTTTTCTTCTTTCTCTCATGCAATTGTTATACAGAAAATAAAAAAAAATGTGCGCAGTCGAATCAATCTAAAAACTCAATTTACACGAACTTCTTTACCATCGTTAACGATTACAGTAAATGCGAAAATTTTGAATTTTCGTAAAATTGTCTAGTGTGTGACAGTTATAAAATAATATTACTACCATTTTCAACGTCTTTAGACAAACTCCTAGTTTTTGATTGTTCTGTTTAAATTACTGTTACTATTTTGCGAACTGATTTGATAATAAATAAAAGTCTCGGCTCAAATATTTGCAATCCAATATGTGGTTAATTTTCTGATAAATTTGAATTGTTAGTTTTTAATTGTGAATAAGCCATAAAACATATCAGTTTCAGAGCCAGTCTAGTACCCTATTAGATACTAAATATCTCTAACATTCAGTTCTATTATTGTTGTTGGTTTTTATTGTACTTATTGCAATAACATAATTACAATAAGACATTACAACATTACCATACCATAGACTATAACCGGGAGGAGTTATGTTATTAAAAAAGTATCTTACAGCATTATTGTTTCTTGAAGCTTATTATTTACGCTTTGCATTTTTTCTTCAAAACTTGTTCCACTTTTTTTGACACAATGTTATAATTGTTACAGTATCACTACAGTAACGGTGCATTGTGCGTGCAAGTGCAAACTTTAGTGCGCATCGTGTTGAACACTGTCGAAGCGCAATATCACCAGTGTAAGCGCATCCCGCCCATGATCGTTATGCCACAACTTGCACGAGCTAGAGGTCAGTTCTTACAAGGAATATATGACTTTTTTTAATAGAAAAAAGGCAGCAGACGAGCATACCGTCCACCTGATGGTAAGTGTATACTGTCGTCCATATATATCCGGGATACATGTCAACATCAGTCCGGAATGACAAACGTTGGCACGCCCCCGGATACGCTGCCTTCCTTTGCAGATTAAGGAATGGATTGGGAGAAAGGGTTGGGAAAATTAGGAGGGATAGTCTCAGTCACTACCGAAACACGTAACATATATGACTCAAAGTATAGTTTTGATCAACAAAAGTTGTTAAACTATTTAACGAAGAAAACCTTTCAATTTTTTTTTTGTTAAATACAACATTATAGCATATTTCTATAGTCTTTATTTTCTGTTGCACCTACAGCTTTTAAAACTAGACGCAATGACAACAGAATTCTGCATTTAATTCTTTTTTAATTAAATGCAGATCTCTCCCAACCGTCGCTAAAAACTGAACACGAGCCGGCGACTGTATGTCCGAGCGTGAGCGCTGCGGCCACCAGTCCGCTACCAGCAGAACGCAAGGGGAAACTACCTCATAAATCACCCGCACATATGCACACGCACTGGGAGGAGCCTAGCGCCAACAAGTCAGTGGAACACTTATATTATTTATTTGTCAACATGAATCTACAGCAAAACAGACATAAATAACTGAAATATGTATAGCAAACTTATTGCCAGTAACAGACTACGATGTATACTATATAGTATTAATTTTAAAATTTAGGGAAGGTTAACGCGAGCCCCGACTCAAGACGCAATACTCAGTGTTACTGTGTGCGTGTGTATGAAAAGGAGGTCATGAAGGACGTCTATGAGTAAAAAAACTAAAGATAAAAAATGCGTGGGTGTTCGTGTGCATGAGTGTGATAGTGTGTATGTAGTAGTAAGTAGTTTAAATGCAGATATCTCATAACTGTAGTTAAAAACGGATCATGAGCCGCGGCGACCTTGTGTCCAAGCGTGACCGCGGCGGCCGCCAGTCTGCTACCAGCAGGACGCAGGGGAAAACTACCCCATAAATCACCCGCGCATTTACACACGCACTGGGAGGAACCTAGCACCAACATGTCAGTCTAAGTCTACGGACAAACCTAGCGAATAATTCGCCCGAGGAGTTTATCGAACTGATTTCTGCTTCGATCATCATTCAACATATAAAGCGGACCCCGGCGAAAATTTCGCGAGCTGTCAGTAGAGCGAGTAGTGTTAGTTCTGTGGCGTCGGTAGTAATTCATGTGATTGTACTTCAATTAGAAACACTTGACAAATGAATCAAATACAAAAGAACCAAAAAATAACACTATTGTAACGAGTGGAATTCAGTGCGTTTTATTATAACGCGTGTATTATCACTCTTTGCGAAATTACGCGTCAGAGTGCAACGTCGCGGACGCACGGAGTAGTGACGTGCGCGGGCAAAGTTTTGTTCGCACAGATATGGTGTTTGCAATGATGCAGCGATGGAGCGAAATTTCGTCTCGAATTTTTTGCT
This sequence comes from Sesia bembeciformis, assembly GCA_943735995.1. Classification (NCBI taxonomy): domain Eukaryota; kingdom Metazoa; phylum Arthropoda; class Insecta; order Lepidoptera; family Sesiidae; genus Sesia; species Sesia bembeciformis. The sequence goes on from OX031044.1 coordinate 13,110,464, forward strand.
AGATTTGCCCCTAGCCCAATATTTAAATACAGGTATCTTCCAACTATCGCTAAAAACAGGACATGAGCTGTCTGTTCTGTCAGGAGTAGTCAGGATGGAGAGTGAGGCCTCTGCGGGTGGAACGCAAAAGGAAACTGCCGCACAAATCCTATTATTGTACTATTCAAGGATTTAGGATTTACAAGTTCGACGGAAAACGTATTTTTTTTATATATTTGAACTCTGACGCCATTCTGCCAGCGTCAAAGCGCTTTTTTCTTATAAATCTACCCACAATTTTATGATTTTTTTTCAGATACCAGTAATAGTCTCCACACTTTGACGTTTTAAATCTACCCACAATTTTGTTTTTTTTTTTCAGATATCAACAGTGGAGCCTCGAGCAGGAGTCGTCGGAGAGTGAACTAATAGCCATCCCGGAGACCAGCGACAAGTCCGACACTACTGTACACGGCAGCACAGCACCGGTTAGTGAGGATTATTATGCTTGTATGTTATATATAGGAAAAAATTGATGGCCATATTATACAGGATTAAATAAAAAAATACCTATCACACCCTATTTTTCCAGCCCTTCCCCAAATTAATTCCTCAATCTTCAAAGGGAGGCACAGCATATCCGATAGTGTTTATCATACTGGAATGATGTCGGCATGTATCGTTGATGTCACAGGGCGACAGTATGTACACTTGCAACCTGGTGAACCGACGGCTCGTTTGCTGCCTTCATCAAATAAATATACATTTTAATGATATATATGAAATGAGACATATAGCATATGGTCATTGCGCTAGCCACACATGAGTTCACAAGGAATAAAAATTCCACGTGGTCAAATCAATCGGACAGCCCGATCTGACCCACGAGGAATGAACGCAAATTTTGTATCTTGGACAGTTGTAACGTTGCATTTATTAAAAAATGGCGTAAATGCGGCTTTATAAACTGGCAGCACAAGCTGACACAATTGGCGGTTATACAGAATCAAGACAGAGACTGGTTCAGAGTAGGACTAGTTCATTCCATTGTGACAGTTTTGACATTTGTACAATAGCTATATGAATTAATGCAGATGATATGAATAATGAATTGTGAATTTTTTAGAAATTTAATTTTAGGTATTATAAGTGGTATGGACGGTCAGAACATATTGGCCGTGTGATATCATGTGGCTTGAAAATAACACCAGTCCATCTTCTCCCGTGGGTGTTGTAAAATGGGACTAATGGAAAACGAAGCCGCTCTCACAAGCGCTGAGGAACTAAACGAGTGGACTCGCCAATCCGCTTGGCCAACCTGTCGTTTTAAGGCCACACATCGCTCGTGCACAAGACAATGTGCATGAGGAGGCCCGTGTCCAGCAGTGGACGATAAAAAAGTGTTGCTTACGGTTACGGTATAGGCGGTTTTCAAAAAAAGGGAAATATATATCGTCATAAACATTGTTTGCTTTGTGAACACTCAATATTTAGAAATTTACCCTAAAAGCGGGTATAATTTTCAGGGTTCATTTGACGAGCCATCCCACTATGAAGACCCGCCTAAAGTGGACACGCCGGCTACTACCGCACAACTGCCTTTCGGTAAAGTTGTAAGTACACCCAATATACCCACCAGATTTTGAAGTTATCTTTGTTTTGCGAATGTTCGCATCTCCAACCATTAGAGGTTGAGGGTGACTGTTTAAGATACCTTTCCCTCACAGAAGACTACCGTAAATTATATCTACTATATTTCCCTTTCCTAGCCTATTCTCTACACTGTACAATGCTCCCTTCAATGTTGAGCTAATAATATTATATTTTAATTATTTATGATTAATTTTTAATCAAATATTTAAGATAATAATATATTTTTAAATATTATACAAAGTCAAAGTACTGAGATTTCACAGCTGAGACAAATTACTGAGACTATTTCACGGCTCAAACAAATTTCTAAGACTATTTCGTAGCCGATACAAGTTACTGAGACAATTTCACAGCTGAGGGGGCGGTCACCACTTACCATCATATCATGTGGCCCGCCCGCTCGCTAAACAGCTGAAACGAAGTACTGACATTATTTCACAGCTGTAGTTATCTGAAAACATTAGATAATGTAGTACTTCATGAAAACATGTTCCGACAGGCCGCTGTTGGATCACGTTCAGCCCACCAGCTGTCGACAAGTTCATCCGTTTCTATTGGCAGTGATTCTTCTAACCTGTGAGTTATCTGCGAGTATTTGTAGGGTATTTGAGTATATAGGATGGAACAAATTAGCGGTCTCTGCAGGGAAAGTGCCTTTAATATTGAAGATAGTAGATTTTACTGAAAGGAAACTTATTTTATTTGTAAAAAATAAGGATTCTCTCACAAATCAAATTCGAGTTCAATTCTAAAATAACCGAAGTAATCTGATTAATGCTTTGTTCTTATCTTGAAACTTCATCTGCAAGCTACAAAATTTACTAACAAGTTTCACTTGAGAGAAAATTATGTATATTTTATAATAATCTTTTGTTTTTTATAATATATATCTATATAAATAAAAATTAAATGCTGTTCATTGGTAAGCGCAACACTTGAGAACGGCTGCACCGATTTGGCTAATTTTTCTTTAAAAATATTCGTAACTAGCGACCCGCCCTCACTTCGCTTCGGTTTATTAAATTTAAAACAATCGGAATACGATATTTTCCTGCGGTAAAATGGAGCCTATATTTTAAGTTAGACCTCTAGCAATACATCGGTGAAAACTGCATTCAATTCCATGCAGTAGTTTTTGCGTGATTGCGTGTACAAACATACAGACAGACAGACAAAATTTCTAAAAACTGTTGTTTTGGCTTCTGTTGCTCTAATAAAGACCCCCTCCCCCCTATATTAGTATTTTTTCAATATCTATAATGTACAGACATTGGCCTGTTACAATTTTATTATATGTGTAGATGGTCCGAATAAGGTTTTTAGGAAATAAGAAAAATTGGAACAGTTGCCCGGAAAATTGGAAAATGCGGGAAAAACTGAAAGTGTTTTTTTCTATGGGATTTTTGTATGAACTTATTGAAATTATTGTATTATTGAAATTTGGACAGGACAACGTCTGTCGGCTCAGCTAGTGTTAAAATAAAATAAAGTTGTATTGGTATAAAATTGAATATTTAAGGTACTTTCCCTTTTCTTCCATTACTTTTCCAGTATTTTTCCATTTGTTCCAGCCAGTATATGTGGAACATATTCTAATAGCAAAAGGTGATTCATCTTCTCTATGAATCGTTTTTGATGTTACGGTTATGTTATGTTATCTCTGCTATATTTGCTATTTTGCAATAAATAGTGCTATTTTTTTTAGTAAATCCACCCCAATGAGCGGTCAGTCGGTGGAAATATGGCCGGACCAATTGCATGGACAACAAACATCACCACGAGCCAAGATCCTCGGCAAACAGAAGAGGATTGTTGGTGAGTCCATTTACCGGTTTAACTGTAATTTTCACGTTTTGTGCATATTTTATATTGTAAATTGAGTCTAAAGAGGTATACCATACCATCAGTCTGTGTCTCTTCATTGCTGGATATAGGCCTCTCCCAGGGATAGCTATCACACGCGGTCTTCAACCGTGTGTTGCTCTGTCGCGAGTACCACAGCACTATATAGACTTCTTTTTTGTATGAAAAAAATGTACATAAAATGTACGTAATTATCTAATTATACATCTAAAAATAAAAATTGTACGTTGCATTTTTATGGAAAAAAAATAAGGTCGATGTTTTACCGATAGAAAGCTTACTCTTCAGCGGTAGCACACACTTTTCTGAAGAAACATACATACCTTGCAAGTCTTGTGTGTCTGTAAGAAATGTACATAGTTTGTTTATTATTATATTTTTTATTGTTATTATTTTTCATTATTATATTCATTATTATTTGTTCTTATTATTTAAGAAATTCACACAAAAAAACAATGATACGATTTGTACGAAAAAGTTTTAGTTCTTCACATACATAAGTATATAATCTAAGTACGTGAAACACTATTAAAGGAATTCACGGATCAATCCTTCGGGTCGGGGATCTAAAACTATTTTTGTGTCGAAATTCATTTCTATGAATTAAGAAATGCGGTTTCTAATTTATTCCCAAATGTTTTTGATTTATCTGGTTCACATATGTATAAATTTGATGAAATTCCGTAGTCGTAGTCGTCGTGTGATTCTTTGAGATTTCCATAAAAATATTGCATGCCGGTGTGTGGTGCAGTGGGCAACAGTACATCTCCGGACACGGCGCCGTCTTCTAACGGCGACAGTCACTTCGCACACTGGCCGAACGCGCGCTCGCCACCTCACCATCACATGAAAACTCCTGGTAAATACCACTTTTCTGTTATTTTCACGTGAATTTATATTAGACTAATGACCCGCCTTCGATTCGCTGCGTAGTTTTTTTTTTTTTTTTTTTTTTTTCAAAATTTCAAATTAAAATATAGCCTATATTGGACACGGATAATGTAGCTTCCTATTTGTAAAAGAATTTTTGAAATCGGTTCAGTAGTTCCAGAGATTACCACCAACATACCCACAAACAAACACACAATTTTACCTCTTTATTATATTAGTATAAATTAATATGATTTATTTTTTATATTAGATTATATTTTTTCTTAATTTTATATGAACAATTATTTTTTTATTTACAGTCCGTTTCCAGCTCGACCTGTTTGTTTAGAAACAAACATTCACTGAGTAATTGAACATAATCAAATGGAATAGGTTCACATCTAGACCTACGTAATAACAAATCAAAGCGTGGAATCAAAATGTACAATGGATACCTAACAAAATAAAGTTTCATCAACTACTTTTTAAAATATTAAGAATAAATAGCGGAAATATATCGTTAGTATTTAATTCTCTATTGAAGTTAGATGTGCCACGATTGAAAAAAATCTTTTTGTTACATCCATTGTTTTTTTTCTTCTTCGTAATTTTCTTGACCCCCTCGATAGGGCGAAGGACGTTCACAGTGCGTCTCCAGCTCAACCTGTCCTCAACTTAACAGTTTAGAATCAGGTTTACCGTGAGCGAGGTTTGCTGTGTAGGTTTTAGTGAACTGGGTTCAGTATATTCAGGTTTACATTTGTGGTATTTAAATATAATGTATGCTAAAATGTTACGTATGGAGGAAAAACTTGAAATCCGTTGGAAATTGACCGAGATATAGATATTCGAAGTTTCAAACGTTCTATTCGCAATGGAGACGTTTCTTAACATCTCTTATTTTAAAATATTTAAGAGAGAGATTGAGCTATTTTGCGTATGTTTTAGAAAAAAAATATTAACCATAATGTTGTAGAGTTTAATTAACAGTATTCAACGATATATCGTTTGTGTAAATGTATCGTGACATCACACGTTGCTCAGCCAACATCTATCCAATATTCAGGCTGTAACTTCGTCATTTTTAAAGATATCATAAAAAAAAATTGTAATTTTTCAAATCTTTTAGGTAAAAAATAAAAACCGTGAACTAATTGTCTTTTTTCGTAATTGCCCCTGTCTTCTTTATGGTATGTTAATCTATGGTATGTTTATATTAATACTTATGTGTCGTCTCACTCAGTCGTTAGTGGCGCCATAATAAACATGTGATCTGGACAACATATTTCATTTTCGGAACCTATTGCACCCTCAATGTTGAGGATCGTGACTTGGCTGACAAAGCCTGTCAATAATCGCCCCCCTTGTGTTCCGGCCATCTTTGGCGCCTTGTTCACCGGAACATTGAAAGTACTGGTTACTTGGTCAGTCCATCGCATAGGACTTCGCCCTCTTTGTTTCTACAGCCCCTAATAACCCCTAATGCTCTAATGCGTCGTTTGTGTGTTAGTGGGAGCGCTAGGCGCCTATGCATCTCCGGAATCTCCGCTGTCCAAGATGGAGGTGGCGTGGTGCACCGCTACGCCCCATCCGCCCCACCAGCCCCACGCGCCCCACCAGCCTTTCCACATACCGCCACCAGAGAGGTGAGTGGGACCAAGTTAAAAAATATATATTGATGGCAGCGCCAGACGGAAGAGAAAGTTACTTTCAAAATTTTATTAGATTAGATTTATTAAATTATAAACATAGGTAAAATAATGATATATTATTTATAATTTATTTGGACCCTGGCATAGCCATTGGGTGGACCAATTAGTTAATTGAAATATAAATTATTTGCAACACTGCAAATAATAACACATAATTGTTTTTATCCCGTCATTGTCCAGTCCCGTCCAAGTAGGAGTCGCTCAGTAAAGTGATATTAGGTATACTGAGGACAGAGTTGGACTCCTTGGAAGAACACGAAAAATGCAGTCTCATGCTTTTGGACTCCTTGGAAGAACACGAAAAATGCAGTCTCACGCTTTTATTTAATTATCACAAACACTAAGGGGCCTTTCAAGTATTACGTAAGCACCAGGGGGACTTTACTTTGCTTATTTTTGATGACATCCCCATGTCGAGGGGGGTCTGAATGGCGATTACATCTGCAATATTTATTTATTTACACGTATTTTGTTGGCAAAATTTAGTAGATTCTGATTAAATGAGAAACTTGAACAGGTTTTCGAAAAATTATACCAATGCTTACGTTAGCATGGGGGTGGGGGGGGGGGGTTTAAAAATGACTAAAATTCTGCTTACGCAATACTTGAACGGCCCCTAAGCACTAACACTAGGCACTTTGAACTTCAATAAGCTATCACCATTAAACCACACATTCCACAGTACACATTTTCTTTACTGTAATCAGTCAAAAAGTCAACTTTACTTCTCGGGTTCCCGCCACGGGGTCCAATGATCATATAAACAAACATGCAGTCAGTTCTATATGTTTTACCAAATTGGGTTGTTGAAAAAAAAAAAAACTGATTTTTATTTTTTTTTATGAAGCTTTTATCGCATTAGAGCCCAAAACAGAAAAAAGTATTGATTTTGTATAAGCCTGTAAATAGATATTAATAATTAAAACGTCTGAAAAATTCAAATTTTTCATATGATCGTGAAACGCTACGTGATTGGTCCAAGCGTTTGTGACGTCACGATGTTATACGGACGCCACGCGAGTGCTCCAGACTGTAGGCAAACTGTGTGACTAACCTCTTAAACGTTCGGAAATTTTTCGATAAATTCTAATATTTTGTGAAGTACAAAAGCAGTGATGTGCGAAAATGGATTTGTGAAAGCAAACGCTAATAATTTGCCACAAATAAATATGTTCATGGTGTTAGAATTTCTGAAAGACGACGATCGTTTCAATGCTCCGGAGATGCGTTGTGCGAAAGCTTCGATTAGTAGGGGTATAATAATCATTAGAACTAACAATGCCTATCGACGAAATTGAGGTGCTTATAGATTCAGATACGTTTGGACGGTATTTTTTTGGAGACGTCACTATATTAGAAACGTTTGGCAATTTCATTGGTGAGGTACACTCGTCGACGGTACATGCTTTAATTTTGCACATACTACTCACACTTCGGTAATGTGGGCGAATATGAGCCTGCACAGCAGCATGACGCTGCGTTACAGAAGTCTGCGTTCCAACATCTTTTTTGGCAGCTGCTGTTAATGTAGAATTATCTTCCGCTGAAGATTTAACAAGATCATCCTTCGCTGCGACAGGGTCACTTCTGGTTGAAATTGAAGTGTGATCTATGGCATCGAAAGGACTTGTTAAAGAGAATCCACATGCTTCTTCGAGAAGCTCGTTTATCTCCATCCGTCTTTGCCGTTTCTCCGATGAGACCCGTGGACTTGGGCATGTCCTACGCTTACGATCCGGCTGGCATTCGAATTTGTGTGGTTGCACGTTTTTTTTAATTTTCGCTGGACCTCCCATAGTTTTATAATATAGGTAATTTTCCATATCCTCTTGCAGCTGTAAATACAAAATTTGTTGTTAGCATCAATGCTACATTATAAAAGATTCATAAATGATTAATACTCAATGATTAATATTAATTCAACAATTTAACTTCTTTTTAGGGTATAAAACACATTTGCTTACGTCGAAATGATCTTCACAGCAAAAAAAGTTCGATTTACTGTCTTTGAGGTTATCCCGTTGCGCTGCGTTAAACCATTTTTTACGGAGTTTCACATCCTGTGGCACCGTCACAAAAACTTTGTTCGGTGCACTTTTCGTCGTATTTTTACACAAAGGCACGAAACACGTCCTGTATGTTTTAATTGTTGTCATTTTCAATTAAAATCCGTACTTGCAATATAATTCGTTGATCCCGTATAACATCGTGACGTCACAGACCATTCGGGTAACTTCGGGCGTAATCGGAGCGTCGTCGGCTATGAATTTATTATTCAATTTTCCAAACGCTATATCTTCGTTAATATTGACTTAAAAAAAAAAAAAATTACTTCTCAATAAAAAACGTATATAAACTTTCGAAAAAATAAATAAAAAAAATACGTTCAACAACCCAATTATTTACGAATATTGGATGAGTAGTGGCATATATTGCCACTACATTTCAGTGATGTAAGTGACAGTACATTTACATTACAGCAAATTAATTACGAGCAACGTGAAGTTAGTTACTGAGAAGATTACATAATGCAGTTAAAGTATTTGTAACAAATTTTCTTTATATACATATGTATATAGCTTTATATGGTGTCAAAGTAAATAGATAGGTAACTTAATAAATTTAAATGAAGCAAATTAATAGACAATGTCAATAAAAATGGTCATGTCTATATTAATGTCAAGAACAAAAGGAAAATCGATTCAGGTTTATTTAATCGTTTCCCTTAATCACTAGGATGTTCGTAAACAAAAAACGAGAATTTATCAAAAAATCTAAAGCACGTGTATATCCCATCCACCAATTGCACTGGGTCAGCGTGACAGATTATAGCCAGAAACCCTCTCATTTTTACTGGAGAGGTTTGTGTATTGCAGCCAGATATTACAAGCTTCCAATACTATGTTTGATTAATATTTGAATGTATTATTTCCGCAGATTATTGCCAATCGGACCGAAGCCCAACAAAGAGCAGTATCCCGTTTTCAACGCGTTGGTTGATAGAGTGAGGGAAGCGTTAAGCCTTCCACCAGGTAACGTTTTATATTCATTTCATTTTCGTTTGATTTAAGTTTCGTAAACCCTTACTAGGCTTTTTTTTTAAAAGTAGTAAGTTATGCATTAGACATCCGATCGCGGGATAACCGATATTTATATTACTCTGTTCAGACCGTTAAGATTATTAAGTCAAAGTCGGTCAATATCGGTTATATAACCGATATTAACAATTTTTAAACAATAATCAGTGTTAACAATTTAATTCAAACTTAATATGTTTAGAAAATGCTAACAGTAATGGTCTAACACAGACTCATCAGATCGTCTGTTAGCGACACGCTCAATTTTAATTATTTTAATTTAAAAAAAATATATATTTTAACGTCTGTAGCATGAACGCATTAAGCTCGAAATGTATAATAAAATGGCAATTATCGCGCTAATGGTTAATAACGATTTTATTATAATGGATGTTTGTTTCCTGTACCTTGCGCATTTCACATAAGATCAAGGAAAGATGCACGAATGGAAATGGCCAAGCCACAATACGCAAAATATAATTGTTTAAACTTTCGTGTTTTGTACACATTTTGTATTGTAAATCGAGTTTGAACGCGTAAAATTGAAGGTTTTTGTTTACCTTTTACTTCTACTCGATGTTTCACCAGCCGTGGTCACGAGTTGACTGAACAGACGGCAGTGTGACCGTTTTAAAAAATGGTGATCTACTAAAACTACAAGGTGCCAGTACTAAATAATACCAAAACACATGCTGAATTATACTAAAAATATACTAAAATAAAAATAAAAAGTAGAAGAGGAAACGTTGAATTAAAACATTTATTATCAGTTACTTTTTTTAATTTTACCAATTACACACCTTCATTATACAGACATATTAAAATAATAATAAATATTTACAATAAGTTTTATTACAAATAGTCAGTATTCGACGGATTATTTTTTACCATATCTTTCGATGGGTCAAATGAGACTCAACCTACACTCCCTTCACTTAGACCTTGCTTAACATGCAACAGGCACGCAATATGTTTAGCTAGAAACCTGTTTCTGTATTTAGTTTTTATATGATTAACTTTTGAAAAAATTCTTTCGCATTCAGCGTTTGAAATGGGTATGCACATTAGACATTTTACAAAATTAGTCAAATTTTTGTACTTAGGAACATTTTTTTACTGTTAACAATACAACTTAATTTGCTCCAAAACTGTTCAACATTTACAGCACTAGCACTACTACTAGAACCACACATCAGGTTTTGTACCTCTGAATCTTACTTAATTTGACGATATTCCTCGTCAATTAATTGTCTTAATGTATCATTTGTAGTAATGTTCGGAAACCTGTTCATAACGCTGATAAGAGATGTAAAATTTTCATAAGCCGCTACTTGTGGGTCTATGAAACGTAACTCGGAAAATATTTTTTTTCATTAATGGGAAATCGACATTTAAGTTGAGTACATAACTCTATCAAAAAGCTTTGACACCTTTTTAAAAAAAGTCTCTAATTACGATACTACTGTTACTTGGTTGATTTCTTAACAGCGCTATTTCATTAGATACTTTTATACCTAAGTATATCTCATGTAATTCTACAAAATTTATATTACTATTAGGATCTATGTCCTCAATAGCAGTGGCACGAATGTAGCTGCTTTTCATGTAGCAACTTAATATTGTTTTAAACATGTCAGTCAAATCCCGATAAAAAGTATGAACAACACATGCATTACCTTGAAAAATTATGTTAAACTTGTTGACTATATGCAAAATATAATCTAAAATATAATATAATATAATAAATATGCAAAATATAATCGCTGAGATGATCCATGGCCCGAAATGGTATGTTATGTTCTGCCAACCCTGCACAAAATATAAGCTCTGCTTTTCTTACTTCTTCAGATATGGGTCCTTTCCTTTGAAATAATTTATCGATCTGAAAATAAACAGTATTTGATTAATTTTCCTATCGTAAAAAATAAGTAAAATAACTACCTATTTCTTATCTTGGGAAACTAGTGTCTCATTCAGTTGAAAATTAATATTCTTGATAAAAATATTACATATGTTTGAACCCTGCAAAACTATCTTTCCATCCCACAGAACCAGTTCGGCATGTATGTATACCTACACTTTCATTTATGAAAATTTCAAAATTCAGCTTTCTGAAATCGCTTGAGAATCGATTATACATGTGTGTACAACTGTACATGTACACTGGCCAAGATCCATCGGACATCCTGTACAAGTAGGACAATTAATTTATGTGCCAAACAAAAATAAGGGACACAATAATCTTATAAATATGTTAATGGGGGCATAGCTTTCTTACCTTGGATTGTCCACTATAATGTATAAGTTTCTGCCGATGTTTTTCAGAATCTGCATGACTTTTAATTGTTGCGATTCTGCTCAAAAATGTTGCTCCACAAGTTTTACACAAGGCGTTCTCACTATTTTTATCTTTTGTCAACCATGACGAAAATTCAGGATTTTGTTCCCACTCAGATCTATATTTCTGATCGTATTTGCGCTTCATTATCTTCACTACACACGCACGATAACACAGAGAGACATAAATAAAGAACAAAAAAATCCGTGGTCCCTTTTATACTTATTGCTAGGAATCATTTTTTAAGTTTCAGTAATTCCCCGCGACGTTAGAGCATGTAACGTAGATATGTAGCTAAAGCACGATTCGCGGTTTTGTTAGCATTAACCGTTCGAAAGAGACAAAATGATACAGTTGCGGTAAACATCAGACAAAGACAAAATTATGTGAACGAAATACGAACGAATGGAAATTAGTGTTGCCCGCCCAACCCAAAAATATATCAATAATGTGTTTAAAAATGTTGAAAGTTTAAAAATGTACCAAAAAATACCAGAATATGAAAGGATACCAAAAAAAAACTAAATTAGTTTTACGGAGCCCAAATTATACCAATTTGGTACTGAATATACTAAAAACGGTCACACTGACAGACGGGCAATCCACGATGAGAGCTGCCAACAGTTTTATCGACTACCCACATTTGATCTTCATATTCGGAAAGTCTGCGGACACACTATACTAACAATGTCCGCGGACGTATTCCACGGTAAATCGCAAGGTTTAAATTTCCTAATCACTGGATTCCAAGTCGACGACAGTTTATATCAATTGAATTAGATTAAATTTTTTTTTCTTAATTTCAACTGCTTTACGTACAATCCTGGGATAATAGTGACATTAAGTGGAGAGGATTTTTGGAGTGCACAGTTCTATCCAGTGATTAATTCCAACGTTGAGAATATAAAATGTGTACAAAACGCGAAAGTTTAAAAAGTTATTACTGAAATATTTTTGTTTGGATAACGATTTTATTAAAAAATCCCAAAATTAGTTAGCCTTTACCTGCGCGAGTGACACCATACCTCCGTGCTCTGCCAACGCTATTAAAAATAATGATAATTCTATATGCGCGTCGGAAATAAATTCACGTACTCCTTATAGTTGCTTTTTTAATTTTAATTTCCACCAACTGCACTATCGATATTCTTGTTAATATCTGTATTCTATTTATTTCATGGCCCATGTCCCAGCAGTGGATACTAAAAAGGCTATTAACGGTTATGTATGTATTCCAGACGACTCGACCGATAAGACTGACTCTAGTAGGTCGGAACAAGAGCCGCCGCCGACTGCGACTAGTCGTCCGCAGGATTTGACACACAAGTTGTCATCGGAGGGAAGCAAGTACGTTGATAATATTGTTAAACTGCCTAGATACTACTGTTTTTAGGATTAATAAGACTTTGGAGCTTTTTATAGATGTTTATGTTAGCACATTATAAACATGACGATTATAATTGCGGATGTTATGGCGTTCAGTAACCGTAACTATCGAATATCCGAATTAAAAAGATATTCGAAACCGAAATCGAAAAATAAAAGATTCCGTATGTTCGGGCCGGAATTTAAACGAGGCTAATTTTGACAAGTTCTTGCTGCTTGCATTTGATTTAATAGATTAACCGTGCGCGATCAAAGGTTACGAGCACATACGAGTAAATTCATCACCAGTTACTTATTTTAAATGTAATAAAAAAAGATCATGAAGTATAATATATATTAATTTTTAGTTATATTTAACAGTTTTAGTGCACTGATTGACATACTTAAGAATATATCTCCTAGATGATATAAATAGTAACATATTATGTATGTGTTGGCAGGTCCCACGGCACCTCCCCTCGCCGATTGGCCCGCCAAGCTGCTCAAATGGGATCCCCGCCCGCCCCGCCGCCACAACAAGACCAACCCCCCACCAGGCCGCAAGATACGGGTACTATATTTGTTACGTATGGTGTAGTCACGGTATTCAGTTGTCAATTTGTCACATACACACACATCCACACCCTGACACACACTCGCGCACACATATACGTGTGCACGCGCACACCCACACGCACGTACGTATAGGCATTGCTCATAATAAAACGAATACGCAGGTTTGACGACTTATGTCCAATGTGATAATTATCCAATACGTAATTATTTTTTTATAGCAGTTTAATCTCAATATTTTAACAGGAGAAACCCGCTATTTTTTATGTAATGCAATGAAATACAACTAGACTTTGCAGTATCCACGTCTGGACATGGGCCTCCTCATGCACATTGTCTCGTGCATGAGGGATGAAGGCTTCAAAACGCCGCGCTCACCAAGGGGGTTCGCGTGTCGACTCTTTTAGAGGTGGTGTAGTTCCTCAATGCTTGTGATAGCGGCTTTGTTATTCCCTGGTCGACTTTTATATATTTTTTATATTAAAGAATTATTTATTTGTTTCAAAAGTGTTGTGAATTTTGTTCCAGAGGGTGGTTGCGGCGGAGACGGCGGGTGGTGGGAGGGCGCGTCGCGCGAGGGTCGGCGCGCCGCGCACGCCGCCGGCCTGATACGGCCCGACACCACGCTACAACACAGGTGTTAGTATACAACGGATTTTAGAGTTAAAATGGCTTTCAATTATTTTCAAAAACTCATCATACACAATTGGTAATTGAACTCGTTTATTTTCCTTTAAAAAATCGTTTAATTTCCTTTAAAGTTATTTTATTGCGCTCATTGATAGTGTAGGTTGTAACGAATAAATTCAGATTTTTCTTTTTATTCTAAACATAAAGATCTATAGCAAGTTTTATTCCATTACCACATGGACTCGTCTGCCACCTTTTTACTATATAGAAAACGTGAGATATATGCTCTTAACGTGTTATTCAGGTGCTGAATGTGGCACAGCAGTGGAACAATACAGCGATGAAGAGTTGGGCCTATGTGTAATAGTGCTGGCAACATTCGTGCACCGCGAACCAGCTGCCGCCGCTGCGATGTTGCCAGCCTTACTGCACAACGTTAGCAGGTATTTCTCACAATGTTTACATTCAAATTATGAGTGAACTCTGACCCTCAAACTGTTTACATTAAAATCTGTATTTTGTAAGCCTTTACACAGAAATTTGAATACAAGGAAAGGGCATGTGACCTAAGTGGCAAACCCACTAGCCGTCATTTTGAGAAATTTTCAAAATTTGTCAATATGGCGGATAGTAGGTATGCCAGGCTCCATACAAAAATGTCCCAACCCCTGTGAATAAATTAATAACAGTTGGTATATATATATGCAAGTATAGTGTAAAAAAATATGTGTATATGTGTGCGTGTGTGTGTGTGATATGTTTTTAATCCCAGAAAATAGATTAGTTTTGCCAAGACGAAATTTAGTGTTAAATAAAGTAGACCAGTACTTCCGTATATCTGTATTTAAATATCACATACAGTTAGAGTAGACTTTATAGAGCACTAGGAACTTAGGCTGTAGGGCACTAGGGCACTTAGGCGTATTTTGTCACACGGGAACTCAGATACTGGAAGGTTGGTTCAATATGGGCAGGGATTCTCGATGGAGAATATCAGTTAGGTTTACTCCAGGAATCGACTGTTAAACGTAATTAAAGAATGACGCCTATCAAGACGTTTGTTCATATTTATAACTGTATAGTATACAGAACTAGAGTAGCGTTTTATGCGCAAACAAGCGATTCACCAGCTGTCGTAAGTCACATGCCATAGTCTAATGTACACAAATAATATACTGATGCTGAAAGGTTCTGCGGAGTACAAGAGACACGTCCGATCCAACGGTAAATAACAAAATGAGTCAAAGTGCAAAAGCATTTGACATTTGGAGCGAATTTGAACTTTGGAAAACGTTATACAGAATCACAGAACCCTTTTTCGAAGGTTTGCGTTAAGGCCAGTAGGGGTTCTTAGGAATCTAGAAGCAAAATGTCCGGTAAAAGTCAATTCTCAGACGAGTATTGTTAGAATACTAGCGGACTAGCATACATTGTGTATTTTTTTTATATTGTTATTCATGTCTAAACGTGAAATATTAAAGGCTTTTGATTACCTTTTAATGGTACACGACGTGTCGTCACGGGTTACACCGACCGTGGTCACAAGTTGACTGAAGAGGCGGCTAGTCCACGATAGGAGCTGCGAGCGGTTTTATCAACTACCCACATTTGATCTTCACATTCGGAAAGGCATATTCAAGTATAAATAAAAGGTATTCAAAAGCCTTTAATTTTATGTGTTTAGACCTGATGTACAATATATAATGAGCCGTCATTTCTTCGTAGGGTGGTACAGCTGGGTAACTACGCGTGGCAAACAGAGACCAACACCCGTCTCCCGGGTTCGGCTGTATTCGTAGCCCACCAGTTCCTGCGCTGCGTGTTGCATCAGCTGGCGCCTAATAATGTCTTCCTGCAGATATTCCTACAGAGGACACCAGGTAATTACATAGAATGACCTATTTTATGGCTTTGTATAATACATCGAAGACTGTTGTAATTTTTAAACTTATGATGCATTTTTAACAACGTAACAAGATGCTTTGTAAAGTTTGTATTAATTTTATTTTTAAAATAACAAATAACATTTCCAAAGTGTGTGCAATTGTCGTAGATTTTTAGAGGTGGCAGACAGACATACGGGTCCACGTGATGGTGAGTGGTGATCACCGCCTATGGACATCTGCGACACATGGCCATATGGGAGCGCGATCGACCGTGAATAATCTTATTCATAGTTTATTTTTTCTTTATTCACATCATTGTCCTTAAATTTCTTGAAAATATTTATTTACTTTGGTAATATATAAGGAAAGACAAAATGTTGATAAAAAAAACTACACATGATTGCATAAACATTGCAAGAAAAGCATTTTGTCCCGGGAATATAACGATAGGACCTCGGTGTAGTTGCTGACCATTTTTTTATTTTTTTTAATACCTTTTTTTTTGTAGAATTGTATTCAAAATATGTATTGCAGGAAAACAATATCTGATATTCAAAAGTAGAATTAGAATTTCAAAGTAGAAGTAATCCGCTAAAAGGTAGAAGTACACTTGGAACCGGTCGTTGCAGAGAAGCAACGTCTGATATTCTTCAAGAGCATCGCTCAGGCGTTCGTGGACTTCAACGAGCTGTACCCGTGCGGGCCGCTGCAGCTCGTCCTCGAGCACCTCAACTGCAAGAAGACGCTGCCCATTGACGTGAGTGCTTGTAACGTCTCTCCATAACTCCCCTTGACCTTGTATTTATCTATAGTTGGGTCTCTTTATTGGCATGTATATGATTCTACCTACATGTTTACTTTTTTATTACATTCTCTTTATATGACAATTTTTTGTACATTTGTACAATTTTGTGCAAATGTACAATTGTACATATACAATGTACATATATTTTTGTACAATTTGTATATATACTTATTTTAAGATTGACTATTTTTATTATTATTTTTTTATTAAAATCGTGTACCTGTAGGGCGGGATGTGTCGCCCACGAATAAATAAATCTGAATCTGGAAAAAAAGAATCTGATCCTACTCTTTGACCTTATATATCCACCATGTATATTCAATACGGATTGGTGGTTATCGAGGGCATGCATAAATCCGCCATAATCGCCAACCATCTTGGCCAGCATGACCTTTTAAGGCCCATACATCCATGCCTCATGCACAAGACAATGTGTATGAGAAGGCCCATGCCCTGCAATGAATACTAAAAGGGCTGGTTGCAATCTAAGTTAATGAATAATAATACAAATAGAAAAAATAATTGACCTTTTGAGTCATGAACTCGTGACAGATATAAATTGTTTTTAATAGAATGGCCTTATAATGAAGCCTTAATATTGTATCCAAAATAAATATTATGATGATGCCAACAAAAACAAGAAACAGACAAACGATTATTTGCATGGCAGTCAAATGGCAGTCAAATGGCAGTCAAATGGCAGTCAAATGACAGTCAAATGACAGTCAAATGGCAGTCAAATGACAGTCAAATTGCAGTCAAATGACAGTCAAATGGCAGTCAAATGCCATTTGATGGCATTCAAAATACTTTTACGCCAACTCTGGCAAAAAAGAAGAAAGATTATATAGAAAAAGAAATATCATTTTTAATTCTCATATATAAATGGAATGTTTTCTCGTATCTTTTTGCAGCAAATAACAGCAATAGCCGGCAACATCGCCATGTACTTGGAATGTCTAGCGCCCGAAGCACTCGGGCCGCAAAGCGCTTGCGTGGCGCTTTTACAACAATTCGAAACGCTTTTCAGAAGCATAGCGCTGCAATTACAGCAGTTGGATGATGTTTTACCGTTACTAAGAGCTGCAACTGTAGTGCTGAAGATACCAGGAGCAGTGCAGGTTAAGGTATGTATGGATAATTATCCAAGGTTAAATGACAAATAACTGCACACTCTTAATAGGTACTGAATAGGTAACCATGGGAGGATGGGTGAGGAGTAGAGAGTTTGATGGAGTATGAGGTTTCTCATATCCTATTAGCTCCATTGTTAACGACACGGTTCTCTTACTGTTCCTCCGAACTCGCCGCGCTGTAAACACACCGTATATGCTTGTTCACGACACGGTTTTTGGCATATTTCAGGTGCGGACTCCCTGTCATTTTTTTTTATTATTCCTAACCTTCCTGTGTCATTTTTTGTCAAACTAATATTAGAGCAACAGAAGCCAAAACAACAGTTTTTAGAAATTTTGTCTGTCTCTCTGTATGTTTGTACACGCATCACGCAAAAACTACTGCATGGAATTGAATGCAGTTTTCACCGATGTATTGCTAGAGGTCTAACTTAAAATATAGGCTCCATTTTACCGCAGGAAAATATCTTATTCCGATTGTTTTAAATTTAATAAACCGAAGCGAAGTGAGGGCGGGGTCGCTAGTATATAACAAAATGAAAAATTGTCTTTGGGCACAAAAAAGGAGTCTTACTGAAATGATTCTTACTAACATTAACATTTATTTATATATATACATATTTATGTGCAACAGGCGACTAAAGCGCGAAATTTAAATTGATTAATTATGTTGGCAGCAGTGAATGAGTGGCATGTGATTGGTTAGAATGATAGTGAAGTCGAGTGAAGTACGAAAGCGAGATGAGTGTTGTGATTAGTTGATTGTGACGTTTGTATGTTGGATGTATTGCAAAATGAAAGTAGGGGATGAATTAGAATAATAAGATGGAGGATGTACGTGTAAGAACGGAGACAAAAATAAGTTATCGTGAAATCATTATGGAACAAAATAAAAGAAGTATTTAAGTTTATACTGGTTTGGCTTTTATCAAATTAATATAAAGATTTTTTTTATGGATGAAGGCGGCAGACGAGCATACAGTCCACCTGATGGTAAGTGGATGCTGTCGCTCATAGACATCCACGATACATTAAAACATTAATCCAAAATGACAAACGTTGGCACGATCCCGGATGCGCTGCCTACCTTTGGAGATACAGGAATGAATTTGGAGAAAAGGATGGCAAAATGGGGAGGGATAAGATGGGAATGGCCTCTGGCACATCTCACTCACTACCGAAACACGTACGTACATTAATACGATAAAGTGGGAAATGCAGTACATTTCAAGGTAGTCTTCTGTGAGAGAGGGGTAACGTGGCCAGTCGAGCGCGCCCAGCGGCTGTTGGATTGCAGCGTGCACTCTCCACCTCAAAAATGTACAAGTAATTAGATTGATCAATTGAATTAGATATTTATTTTATTGAGACATTGTACATTATACTTAATTTCTATTACTTAAGTAATAAGTACAGATTTGATCAACTGAGAAAAAGTTTCAAAAAACCTTGAAATATTGTCTTCATTATCTGTTGGCTGTTGGATTTCAGCGTGCTCTCTCCCCCTGACAATATGATTTATATGTATTAATGTACCTGCATTGTTATGTATATGTTTATATATGCGTTAAGTTTATTTATTTTGTAATTCTTAAGAGCCTTTAAGATTTTAAGATTCTTAAGATTTTGTAATTCTTATACCAACTTTACAATGCACCCCGGTTAATTCTCTTGTTCACCAAAAGGTTGACGGGTAGTGAATTCCATAAGTGCTCTTTTAAATGCAAAACTTATTTTACTAACGACTTTTATAATCAACTTTTTTCTATTTGCCAGAGTATCCTAGAGCCATTCTCCAAAATCCTCAGCTACGGCATCCAGAATTTCGTGGTAAAACTGTCCGTGGTTTCCGAACTGTCTGCTGTCTGTGTGCGGGTGTTTAGCCGGGACCGGGACAAGTTACTTGTATGCCGGGTTCTGGTCTACGAGCTGGTGCAGGCTTTAAGGACCAAGACTACAATACCGGATGACAACCTGTTTATACTGATACAGTTCGTTCTGCAAGGTTAGTGACGGGACAAACTGGTACAAGACTTGCCGGAATTGAGACAGAACTGGGACAATATCGCACCCTCAGTGAAATAAAGCCGTAAACTGAAAATGCCAACTTTCCAGAAGAGCAAAAATATCTGTAGTATGTTGGATAACTGTTTATTATTTTTCTTACAAGTTTATATATATATATATCATTAAAATAACGAATCCTAAGATTATTACTTTCTGTAAAGTGATCTTTTTAGGCTTATTATTTTCTAAAAACATCTTTTAAAAAAAATATGAATACAAAATGACTGAAACTAATTATTGTCGTGGCCCAACTTCGCAGCTTCAATATTTCGGCACAAGAATGCCAAAGATACCTACCGATTTTTTTTCTCCACTACCGTCACTAAAAATGTGACAAACTGCCGTGTTTTTTCAATTATAAATACCTCAATCCACCTTTTGAATCCATACTAATTATAATTTAAGATAATCGAAGTAAACCAATACTAGCAACCTTTCTGGTTTTATTTCCACATATAGTGAAACTCGCAGTGTCTTCAAGCGCACACACTAATTTTGGCTGTGATTTCTATTCAGAAATTATTTACTGTGTTAACGTTCCACTACCGTTGATACAGTAGCAGTAGGAAAGCAATGTTGTGTGTTACAATGATTGTTGTTCGCGTGCAGGCCACGGGTGTACCTTACTACTACCGCCACAACTAAACACGGGCGACTTACTGGCAGCCGGCGCGGGCGCCGAGGCGCGCGAGCTGGGCAGCGGCGCCGTGGACTGCATGCGCCCGCACCTGCCCGACATGCTCGACACGCTGCAGGATCCCCACCTGCTCAACAAGATCAAGGTAACGCTCCAACGGGAATTGTGTAGGGCAACACCGGTTACGGTTAGGAATAATTTAAGCAAAAATTTTTTTTTATTAATTTTATTTAATCATTTATAATCAAATGTTGGACCGGATAACAAACCGGCTGCCACAAGTCTTGAGGAACTACACCACCTCTAAAACAGTGGACTCGCCATCTAGCTTGGACAGCGTGGCGATTTAAGACTTTACTTTAGTCAAAGGCTCAAAGGAGTGTATGGTGCGTACCTGTAAGGTCGGTTACGCACCATATGAACAGCTTGTAGCCCTCCCGAGACTCGCCACTACATTATCTAATGCTTTTTCAGGATGGACGGGATGGAATGACCAGATGGGCCTTGGCATATAAATAAGTGCATTTTGGCGGCAGTGTCTTTAAATAAATGATTTATTGCATAGTTATATGTTTGAATAGATGTCGAGAAAGCATTGGTACATCACTATAACTTACTGCGCAGGCGTACAATATTATAAAGTCATGTAAAAATAAACTAATTAGCAAATTAATTAATTAACTTTTACGATTTTCCATTGATTGTCGGACTAATTAAAAACTATTTTTTTTAATTTCATTTTTTTTTATTTAACTGTTTTAAAACAAAATAAAATCGTACGTTGCTTCCATAGGGATCAGTATCGAAATCGATAGTGAACCGCAACCTGATCTGCCTTAACGAGGACACCCTCGGGGCGATCGTGAAGGGCGGTATAGCGCAGTACGTGGCCATGGAACTGGCCCAGGAGCACAGTAGGGGCAAGCAGGACCGCGGGCAGGGCAGCCGGCACATGATGCCCTGGCTCATCGCTTCTATACCCGGGTAAAAGACACGTATAGACAGATAGAATATTATTATTATTAATTTTACTTAAGGTCTGCTCAGATATAAGCGATAGTGGCTGCCGCCATGCGGTAACGATATCTGCATGAGTACGCAATAATTCACACATAGATTTTTCTAAACGCTTTGGGTACCGCGTATAGCAGCCTAGGTCTAGTGTTCACAGTATCGCATGCCCAAGCGGTAAAACGCGTGCCTAAACAATACTCGCTCCCGCTGGCGAATTTACGCGATTTGCGGTACTCGTACGAAATACCCGGTGGGATATCGTCCAGACATTATCGTTGCCGCAGGCGGCAGCAAATATTGCTTATATCTGAACAGGCCTTTAATGATTTGCATGCGTGACATTTACTTCAATAATCAAAGTCATTATGTAAAATACCCATATTCCTGCAAAGAAATTATTTATTTTTCAAAACAAAAGAAATGTATGTTTATGTCGTGTGGTCAGTTCCCGCGAAGTGTGCGAGTGCGTGACTCGCGTGCGCCTCGTGTCGTGGTTAGTGATGGGCGCGCTGTGCAACGCGCGAGGCTCCCTGCCGCTGCAGCAGCCCGTGCCGCAGGACGCCACCTGCCACATCACCGATCACATACAAGTAAAACAATAACATCTATAACTATACATGATTTGCGCTTTAACCCTATTATATTAATTAATTAATGCTGGTAGAAATCTCCTAAGAGGATAATCACGCCTTTATTTATATACTTTATTGTGTGTACAATAAAGTATATAAATAAAGTACTAAATAAAAAATATACGACCACCTACCTAAAAATGTAACCGACACTTCAATCTTGCCAGTGTTTAAAGTGAGGTCGAAGCGATAGCTTGTCGGACCTTCTATACCGTCGACGGATTTATAGATTTGAGTAAATGACGTGGGTTGTAGTCTGGGTGCCAGTAAAGGCTCGATATTTGGGTGCCACATGATCTTACGGAAAGAAATTTCATAAACCGTGTTTTCATTTGCAATTCTCTGTTGAAACCGAACTATTTTTGGAACGATTGATCACGGGTGACGAGAAGTGGATCACTTACGATAAGAACGTGCAAAAAACATCGTGGTCAAAGCACGCACAGGCTCCCACAAACAGTGGCAAAACCCGGCTTAACGAGAAACAAGGTGATGGTGGGATTGGAAAGGTATCATTCATTATGAGCTTTTACCCCCGGTGAAAAATATTTATTCTGACCTCTACTGCCAGCAACTGATGAGATTAAAGCAAGCAATTGAGACAAAACTGATAGACACCACTGAACCACAACGCTGCACATTGGTGGTGTCGTTGGTTATTGTTTTATACCAATGCGTAACGACATTCACACGACACCACTAGTGGTGTAGCTGTTGGTTTATTTAGGGTAATCTATGGTAGTCAGCACTTTACGGTAGTCTTCTGAGAAAGAGCGGTAATGTAAGCCAGTGGAGTACGCCTAGCAACTGTGGGATTGCACCGTGCACTCTCTCTCTCTCTCCAATAGAACGACACTACAAGTGTGCAGCGTTGTGGTTCAGTGGTGTCGTTGGTGGTTGGTGGTTGGTCGATTTCCACACTAACAAAGGCCTATGTGTCTACCAGACAATAATGTCATCATACGTGGAAGCCGGCAAGGCAGCCGCCGGTGGTCCAGGTGGTCAGTCCCGTATGGCAGCCCTACTCCACGCGTTCGTCCTGTGCCAGCTGTGGACGTTATACCTGGAAGAGCTGGCGTCGCTCGCGGCGCCCAGCGGCGAGCCGCACAATACCACCGTCGGCATCTTGCTCGACTTCTGGTGCAAGTTGGTGCCCAGCGTGCTGCAAGTCACCGTGCAGTCCAAGCTGGTGAGTAAGCACATTAGGAGTCAATGTCATGTCATCTAGTTCGTAGTTCGTCTGGTCAGATAAAATATTCTAAAGGCGCGTATAGACATCACGAGGCATGCGCCGCGAATGGTTCGCCACACATGCTTCAGGCTGTGAGGCCGTGGGTGCTCATTGTGATCATTCGCCGCATACGCACGTTGCGAGCAGATTCACGCCCTGCCTCAGATGCGAGCTGCGTGGTTGTTTATGTGCTCACCCTGAGCATGTGCCGTTCGGACAGATGCATTTTTGTACGTCGCATGCCTCAGGCTGAGGCATGTGTGGCGAACCATTCGCGGCGCATGCGTCGTGATGTCTATACGCGCCTTTAGACGTCTCAATGACAAAATGACAAATTAACACATTAAACTTGTCACTGGTTTTAATTTTAATTTTTCCAAAAATCATTACATATTTTCCAAAAAGTCTCAATTCGTCCGGTCGACTTAAAATGAGATTAATGCCAGACGAATTAATTCTTAGAGAAATCGATATAAACAATGTACGGTATAAAGAATGTACACATTGGTTATTATAACTATAATGTACATTCTGTTATGTTTAACTAAATAAGAAATTGATCCAACACTAGAAACACTGGCTACAATATGTAAATCTAATCCATTATTAAGCTAACTATATTACCCAACAGTGTAGTTTGATGTATTCCTATAAATAGGTTTTGTCTGTTTGTGGTGTATTCAATGTAGAAATAATTATTACCCGCCTATTTAGATTTGGGAAATATTTTGAAACATAAACGATGTGGAAAAGTACATTGAAAGAATAATAGTGATGCGAGTGAAGGCGTGAGTTTATGCTAGTCCGCGAGTCACTGCAAGCGGATACAACTGAATATCAGTGCTGCAGTTTTTGCTGCAGCACATACTGAGTTGTGGGTGACAATACACACCTATGTATTTAGGTGTATGTACCTATGTATGTAAGTAGGTTGTGTAGTTTTAGTTTTGTTGTTATTAGTGTGTAGTGTTATCTGTCTGTCTCTTTCTTTCTATCTACATGTTCGGTCGTGCCCCACTGGTCGAATTATCCCTCGCTAGTAAAACTACCATGAACGCTTGCTGCGCCATGAATTCTGAGTTAAATTACCGTTTGACATCACCGCGTATGCCGTTATCCGGATATCCGTTAACAGGTATCCGGTCAAAGCACTATCCTTTGCATCACTAATATACAGACTACCAAATATCCACACCGGGCTGGATTCTTGATGATTACAGAGTTGATGGCAACCCTCAAACCTTTGCAGTACAGGCTTGAAAGGCCAAATCTATTTAAATTGCCTCCAATCATTTTGATCAACTGCCTTGACATAAATATTTATTACAGCAATCTTATTTCAGTTGGCCGAGACAGTAAATCTGCACTTCTTGAGCTTGCTCGAGTCGTTACTGGAATGCAACTCCACTGTCCTCAACAAGTTGCTGCCGTTGTGGAGTCCAATATTGCACTCGCCGCTTTTTAGTGTGAGTATACTAATATTTTTACTAATTTTATTTTTTCAAAAAGATGTCAAATGAGCAGTTAGTTCACCTAGTGGTAAGTGGATACTGTCGTCCTTTCAGTCAAGCACACAATGTCGTGTAGTCGCACGAGAGTATTTTTTTTTTAATTCGTGTTACGTATTACGTATCACCGTAACGTGTCGTGTCACGGCTATAGTGCCGTGTGGTGTCGGCCGGCTATAGAAGAGCACCACCCCATCTCCTCCCGTGGGTGTCTTAAAAGGCCACTGAGGGCCGCCTCTGACACCGCCTCTGACAGAGTGGACTCGCCAACCCTCTGCACCAAATGCACAAAACAATGTGCAGGAGGACCTCCTTCCACTCCTATAGAGGTGGTGTAGTTCCTCAGGGCTTGTGGTAGCCGCTTTGTTATCCCTTAGCCACGGGAAGTGATGGGGTGGTGCTATTATATAGCCCACCGACACCACACGGCACATCCTTGAAAATGTCAAGGTCGAAACCGCTGTATGTAAGAAAGTTATATAAACAAATATTTTCATATTCGTTGTTGGACCATCAATGAATTAATATACAAACTCTATATAATTGTAAAACATCTTGCTAGATGCCCCGCCACGTCGCACAGCGACTAGAGACGTGTCGCGAACTGAAGCCCGTGGACGTGCGCACGCGGTCGCCCGCGACCACGGGCGGTGACATCGCGCGTCGGCACCGGCGACTACACAGACTGTTAGCTAAAATGGCGCAGCTCGAGTTGCAGCCGCATAGCTTCTACTTTATATAAATTGTATTAATAAAGTTAAAGTATGTATTATAGTTAATATTAAAGTATTTATTTTCTATACTATCTATACTAATATAATAAAGAGGTAAAATTGTGTGTTTGTTTGTGGGTATGTTGGGGGTAATCTCTGGAACTACTGAACCGAGATCAAAAATTCTTTCACAAATAGGAAGGTACATTATCCGTGTCTAATATAGACATTTTGTTTTGAAATTTTGAAAAAAAAAAAATTGAAAAAAGAAAAAAATACTTTATAAACCGAAGCGAAGCGAGGGCGGGTCGCTAGTAGTTAATATTTTGTCAATATTTTTAAGTAATTCAATGTATAGTGATAATTATTGTATGGATCTACATGCGTACATACTCGTATGTATATCAATATTTAAATGTACGTCTGTATGTATTGTTTGTAGGTATTTCTTGTTGATTGCACGATGCTGCACCGCCCATCGTATTTACGTTTAACCAAAGGTTGACTGGCAGAGAATGCCATTAGGCATTAAATCCACCTTTTGTACAACGTTTGTTGATAAAAGTTTAAATTATTTATTTATAGATTAAAATATCTATTACTTATAGCACACAAGCACATACATTTGTTGTAGTTCATAGAGATATAATTATGTTAATTGTTTTCGATTTTTATCAGTGATTTTGTTTGATCGACATTCGGCACCGATCAAAGAAAATGGACGCAGTCATCACACTCTTTATATACAAAATCAAACGACAGGCCCCCGAGGGAAGGTGCCCCAAATATTAAAGATAGCAAATTTTACTCAAACGAAACTTTCTTTTATTTTTAAAGATAAGAAAAACTGCGTTCTTTCATTTTTGAAAGTTGAAACAAATACCGTGTATTTTATAGCACCAATCGATAGGGCTAAATGATATGAATCAAAACTCTCTAATTAACATTATGTATTAAATTAAAACAAGACCATGAAATCGAACATTGCATTTATTTTCTTTACACATGTCAGTATTAGATGCAACATGGTGTGCGTGGTTGATGATGAATGGTAGATTTGAAAATAGAACGTGGTTGGTAACTGGCAGTGAAGCCACCAGTTTGAAAGTGGTTTTTCAAAATTTGAAATTGGTACATATAAATAGATAAGATAAATAAATTGCAATAACCACAAAAGGAAGTAAAAATAGATAAAACGCCGGCCGTGTTATAACAGACTGTAAAGGAGACTAAAAACAGGACTGCTTTTGTGGAGGTCTCTGGAGTCCTCACAGTCAACACCGACGAGGAGGTTCTGGACTCCATATGTCAAATGTATGTTGATATGTATTCCATATGTCATTGCTAATATAGTATATATTATTATACATATTTTAGTAACAATTTATTGTGATAGTTTTTATCTCGTTATGTTCTATACGTGATAAGTTTTAATACAAATTAAACGACCAAATGTTGATTTTGTACCTCAGTACGAATGTTATATAGACCTTTTTTGATGCTAATGACTGAATAATGACCCCATCCCATCCCAACGAGTGAGGAGTATATTGGTACTCGTATAAGAGGTCTCTCATACCATAATATTCCAAATCTATCCTCTCTATTTCCATCGATTAGAGATGAATGGGATAATGTAATAACTGTTACTTTTTTACTTTTGGAATTTGTTTCGAGTGGATTCCGTTTGTTACCAACGACGCCACGGGGTCGTCCACTAGGAACCCCTAATCCCCTGGGAATCTTACTGCACTCACCGGTTCACCAGGATCCCCCGAGATGGCTATCTACATAAAAATTCATTTTCTAAGTATATTTGGATCACCTAGTGCAAAAACCATGTTACGTTATAACACTAGATTTGTGATTATAAAATAGAAAGGTACATCAACACTATGTAAAATCGTAGTTTCCTATTGAATTCCCCGAGTGTCCATACATTCCCCGGCGGATCCTGATGAACTGGTGACTGCAGACCCTTCCCAACGACACCGACAGTAGTGTAGTTAGTGATAAACGATGAATTCAGCCCTATCATAGAGCTCCTACAAGATCTAGTGCTACTACTAAATAAGTATAAAGGCCTTTTTTTAATATCCGAAATGGCACAAAAACGTATCTATACTAATATAATAAAGGGGTAAAATTGTGTGTTTGTAGGTATGTTGGGGGTAATCTCTGGAACTACTGAACCGATTTCAAATTTTTTTTCACAAATAGGAAGCTACATTATCCGTGTTTATTATAGGCTACATTTTAGTTTGAAATTTTGAAAAAAAAAAACTTATAAACCGATTCATTGAACTCTAAAACAGATATATTGAATAAAGATATTGAACTCTAAAAAAGCAAATCCGCCACCGAGTGAGTACGAATGTATAGTCTGGCACGAACATCACGAAACACATACATACATACATTCGTGAATATTATCACGATCCACATGCCTTGTACTCGCATTTCATTTGTATTTTACAAGTCATGTAACAAATCCTACTTACAACGAAGGAGTTCAACGGAATGTATATCTCGCTTGTCGCCCAAGCGAAGTCGGGTCGCTAGTTATATATTCCCATTTATTCATATTTGTTTCTATCGCAAGTTTCTTGTGGAAATAAATTCAAATAAACATTAAATGTTTTTATTCTGTTTTTTATCAAAGCAAATTACATAATAATATATTTCTCGGTATAATAATTTATTGGCAAAGCGCCTACTGTAATTTATTAGCAAGTGGATTGAAAACGTTTCCCGAACCTCTAGCTAGATTATCGACTCGTTTTCAATGTAAAATTGATTAACTGAAATAAAGTAAAACTATCTCGGATATCAATATTTTGTAACATTACCGCCATCCTTTTGCCCTGACGACACCAGCCAGCCGATAAGCCACGTCATCGCCTTAATGTACTTAATGTATTCCTTAATGTACGTACGTGTTTTGGTAGCGAGTGAGATGTGTCAGAGCCCATTCCCAACCTATTCCTCCCCGTTTTCCCAACCCTTTCTTCGAATCCATTCCTATATCTCCAAAGGTAGGCAGCGCATCCGGGGGCGTGCCAACGTTTGTCATTTCGTACTAATGTTGGCATGTATCACGGATGTCTATGGGCTACAGTATCCACTTACCATCAGGTGGACTGTATGCTCGTCTGCCGCCCTCGTCCATAAAAAAAATGTCGCTGCTATAGAGCATACTCTGTACCACCTCAACCATCATGTTTATTTTCTCATTAACTGGTTGTACGTTAATCAGCTGTCATATCTGGACGGAGGACTGATCTGTCATCAGATCCGTCATGGTACCTATCAATTTACCCAGAAAATATTGGGACATGAATAACTATATCGGTCAAGTCAATTAACTTTATAAGTTGATATATCGCAAGAACATATATCACTTGTGATCAATTTTCTTATTGTATTTATTATATTACCGCACAGTATTATAGTACATAATAGAAATCAAATCGGACTACATTTCTACTACGATTACCAATCGATTGGATCAAGCAATCGATACTGCACTATCGCAATTCTGTAAAATCGATACAATGCATCCTCGCATTGTTATCTTGCATAACATCGAATAATGCATGATATATTGTTTATAATTGCGTCTCTGTTCTGCCCACGCCACTGTCTGTCTGTCTGTCCGTTCGTCTCTGTGATACCTCACTAATTAGTCTTGAGCCCACCTCTGACCCATACACGATATTGTTTCGATTTTATTACGATACGATAGTAGAAAGTTATGTGATTGATATGCCGTTTTCTCAAAGGGGTATTGTGTGAAACTGTATTGAAGATAAAAGGGAATCTCATATATAGTTTCATTATGTAATTGTAATTGTTTAAATCGTACTTCTTGGCGTTGGCGTGGCAACGTGCGGTCTTTAGAGTGATTATCAACTAAAATAAATGTTTTAAAAAGAATACTAAAAATCAGTTCGAAATATCAGCTCCGGAAGCCTATTTAGCGTCGTTAGAAAAATGCACTTTCAGATTTCAACTATTTTTTGGGTATAATAATGACCTATATAGGTACATTAATAAAAATATAAAAAAATATTTTTGGAATTTTCAGTATTCCTTTTTTGTACATTTCGGCTACATTTTTTTCATATCAGTCTGGAGACCGTGCGTTGCCATGTTCCCACCACGAAATAGGAAATTTATCACAGGTCTTTTACGTTTTCATATATGGCAATAGCGCAATTATTATATTGTGCCAGTGTCGAGATTTTTCGTAATTAGACAGCAATTCAAAATGCATCCCGTCTATGTCCAGTTGTGTTCAAGTAAGTTACGAGTCGCTCCGTACAGAGATAGTAGGTAAAGTGATAGCTTAGTAGCGATTGTTTTGACAATCAAACACAGCCCTGCTCGTGAACTATTATAGTGACTGTGGCATACCTTGGAATGCTTCGGCATGCCGCGACATACCGCGCGCTGCTGACGCGTGCCCAAGTGGCATTCTGAAAGATGCTGAAGCCTCCTTTTGATAACAAATCTACCACAACGACCAGTGTCTTTGAAATTTTACTCGTAATTCTGTGTACATTTAATTTAGGTATATTATGACTTGTTAATAGACTTTTCCGTGGAGTGCAGTCGGTGGGCGCCGCGCCTTAGGCGGTTCATTGGCGCTCACTCGGCGCCCAAGCGTCATACAGTTTTGTTTTTAACTGATATGTTTTCTTACGTGGCTGAAGTCCGATTTATTGACTAGATTATGAGAAAAGGGGGAAAGATTTAGATTAGGGAGTATAAAGGGATGAGGAATTTTCTTATCCCATAACATTAACCACGCGATGGGATGTGGGGGGAATAGAGACGATAATGGGAAGAGAGATTTCTCTTATTCTTCCCACTCGATGTAGTGGGAAATGGGCTCTGACTGGCATTCTGGCATTCCTAGGAACAAAGGCACATCTGAGAAAAATGTAAAAAACGGTAAAATTGGCATTAATTTAAAATCATTATTTTTCTTGGAGTTTTAGATAAACCGAAAAGAATAACCATTGTATATTTTTATTTTTTCGAATATAATGTTACTTATGCTTTCGTTAAAATAAATGTTACTAAACATTTGATCTATATTGTAAATCGGGTCTCAACGCGTATAACAAAGGTATTTATCTTTATTTACCTTTTATTTCTCGACGTTTCAGCGCGGGCTACACTAGCCGTGGTCACGAGTTGACTGAAGAAGAGTTCAGACCCGATTTACACATAAGATGTTACTAAAGCCTTTGACCACAACTTATGCCCACTACTGCCCACTGCCCACAATACGAGTACGTGCCAATGGAACAGTAAAATTGTTACGGTTAAAAATGGCCGATTAGCGCGTGCCATAACCTGTAAGTTCAATAAACACATTATACCAAGCGTTTTACAACGTCATGTTCACATAACAATTTAAACTCTAAAAACAACTGATAATCACGGAAACGAATCGCCCAATAGGATATCGTGGGAAAATAAGCGTTTCTCATAATTTTACAACTCAATTGAAACATGGACCGAACGATATTTTCATCTGCACATTAATTTTGCAACCAAGAATTCTAAACACAGATTTCCTACAACTCTTATTATAATTCAGTAAAGACTATTTTTCACTGCAGTCTGATTATAATTGGGTTTGATAATTGCATACTTTAATTTGTGTCTGTGTTTGTATTTGTTTGTCGTAATCTGATTGATCGTCAGATTCGTCTCCAGATACGTCCGATGCATTTTCAATGCAACTGCCTTAACTGCTGCAGTAGTGAACATCGCCACCCATACAACACAATCTCTATGTTTTACCACAAATGTTTCTTGAATTAGATAACTTTCTTTTTTATAGGATGAGGGCGGCGGACATGCATACAATCCACCTGGTGGTAAGTGAACACTGATTGATGCGGTACATGCCAACTTCAGTCTAGAATGACAAACATTTGTACGCCCGGATGCGTTGTGCTTAGTTTTAAAGATGTAGGAATGGATTTGGAGAGAGTTGGAAAAATGGAGAGGGATGGGAACGGACTCTTGCATATATTACTACCGAAACATTTCAAGGTAGTCTTCTGTGAGAGGGTAACGAGGCCAGTCGAGTACGCCCAGGGGTTGTTGGATTGCAGTGTAAATACTTTTTCTAGGGGGAGGCCCCTAGAAAGGTCGTGGTAGTTTTTATTTAGGTCAATGCGGATGAAGCCAATCGGGCAACAGTTAGCTAATCTATATATATATATATATATACCTATGTATATAAAAGAGGATGTTGGTATATCTGATGTTAATAGACTTCGACACTGTTTGACCGATCACAATGAAAGTTGGCACATATATGTATTTTTTCATGGAAAAGGTTTCTATGCTATCCACTTTGTTGTAACTCGCCACTAGATGGCGTTGCAGCACATCAATCTCTCTATAACATCTGTATATTAAGTTAGACAACTAGAACAATAGAATAGTTACTTAAATCAAACATATAAAATAGTTCACACATAAAATGTAATCCTATCATATAACGATACGTTTTCATTAGTTGTCAAATAAAAATCAAAGAAAACGTGTATACACAATAGTTTTGAGGTAGGTAATTAGTTAATTGTGATCAAAAATAAATTTGAGAACCATCCACACGCTTGGGTTATAACCGTAACTTATTCCACTATCCAATTTATCGCAAATCAAATAAAATCTGACGAGTACTTTTTATTCAATTGACATTTAGATGCAACAGCTTCCTCAATAACAAACTACAGTTCAATAGGAGCCTTTCAAATACATTCACTTAATCGATTTCTTATTTATATGTTCAAGCGATAAAGTTTTAACTATTTTCCCCAGATAATATAAATACTTTTTGTTACTATCTATATAAAAACACAAATTACGTATACTTATGTTTTTTTGTATATCATTTTATATAGTATATTATTTTTTTGAATAACGGTTTGCAGGAATTTTATGGCGCGCCGCCGACCTTGCAAAATCCTATTCACAGCTCTCTTAAAGAACCCCATATCGTAGCTAAATGGAAAAACCTCTTGAGGCAGTTCGTTCCACAGATTTAAAATGCTACGCTGGGCAAGCGGACTAGTGAGTCAACTCTTTTAAAGGTAGTGTAACCCCCCAGGGCTTGTGGTAGCCGCTTTGTTATCCTTTAGTCGCCTTTTACTACCCGCACGGAAAGAGATTTGCTATTCTAAATACAGATGACATCACACGACATTAGTTTAACTTCCTAAAACTTAGAGTAAACTCAGTTTTCGTTACATCACTATTGTCAATACATAAAAACTGTTGATTTTTTTAGCAGTAACAAGCAAAAGTTATGTTGCAACTGCTCAATTAGCAACACATCGGTGGGTACACAATGTTTGACACTACTGAGATAAGTGAATAGGTCATTGTACGTTTGATAAAATGCTACCATCAAACTTTCTGACATTTCGCAAATGATAGAATCACTGTTAGCGAATAATGTTTGGGTAATTTCATTATTATAACGAGCAACAATTGCTTTGACTACGAGCGTAACTACAAAAGTAGCAGTTTCTTCTGTCAGTGACATTTAACTACCTATAATTTACAGGATCCACGCCATCAAATCATCAGCGTCTCTTTTTGTGTAATGAAGATAATGTAGATAAAATGATGCACCATCCTTCGGGCTCGTGGTCACACTCGGTGTGAATACGATAAGGTTTATCGACTTATATCGAATGTGATGACTGTCAAATACGTAATGACGCCCAAAACATTAATCGATTGTTGTCCAATCTGAATACAGTCCATAATATGAATACCTACTGTCCAAACTATATATTGACTTAAGTCAAATTGGGTTATAGGTACAAATAAATATCAACTTAATGAGTTAAACTTATTTATTTCAAACAAAATCAGTTATAATTATGTATTTATTCTCAACTAGTTGTGCTGTTAACAAATTAACACAAAACAATATTAAACTATACGTATAAACCTTCCTCTTGAATCACTCTATCTATTGATGAAAACCGCATTAAAATCCGTTGCGTAGTTTAAAAGATCTAAGCGTCCATACAGAGGGACAGACGGCGGGAAGCGACTTTGTTTTATACTATGTATAGATAGATATAACACCTATTACTCCTGGTTATATTGTTCAGTGTGACCACGAATATAACTTTTTATTTTCGACTCGTAGTCACCACCTTATAATTAACCACATAACAATTGGTATTTTATTTTGGAAATTGTACGTTATTATTAAAAAAATATTAAGATCTGTTTATCATGAAATTTCTTGTCGCCAAAACATAATTTCTTACAGTAGTCCAGAATGGCAAACGTTGGCCCCGGGATGCGCTGCCTACCTTTTAGATGGAATGGAATTTAGCAATGGATTCTGAGAAAGGGTTGGGATAATAAGAATGGATAGGGTACGAATGGACTCTAGTATATCTCATTCACTACAGAAACACGTATGTACATTGGGAAAATAGGATAAAGTGGAAGAAACTGACAAGAGTTAGCACGCCTCCGGATGCGCCGCCTAAAATGCCGAATTCGTTGTCATTAACAAGTAGGTAATGTGATCTATGGAGTCTTCGGCGTGGTAATACCTTACTACCAGCGATCACTGGTTCATCATTTGCGCCGATAACATCAATCAGAACCCATCATTTAATTGTTATGTCCTGCGGCCGCCCACCGCGACCCACTTGGTGAAATTGGGTACGCACAGACACAATAGGGCAGCTAATACGACCATTTGGACAATCGCGACCAAATGCGTTCATTAGAAGCCTTTTGTAATCGTTGGGCAATTTTTACGCGCATTTGCGCGTAGGTTTTATGTGTATGATTTGCAACGATACCTTTTATTTGAGTAATACTTGTGCTAATTCCGTTACACGCTTGATTTCATAGATAATAATTTCATAGATTTAATTAAATGAAAATAATTCCGAATTTTATAATTTGTGTGCGGTGTCGGTAAGCCGCGTGGTGAGCCCGTGAGTGTCGTAAAAGGCGACTAAAGAATAATTAATCTGCTACCATAAGCACTGAGAAACTACACCATCTCTAGTGAACTCGCTGACCCTCTTGGCCAGTGCGGCGTTTTAATGCCATACATAAGACAATGTGCTTGAAGAGGACCAGAAGTGGAATACGTGTATAAAAGAGCCGGTTACGGTTAAAAACTTAGAAAAGTTAGAATGATTAGTAAAGTCAATAATTTGTGAACGTCCAAGCAAAAGTTGTCCAGATTGGACGTATGAGCAGATTTGGAAACTAAGACAGATGTCTGGATTGGTGAGTTCACTTTTTTCGGGGTGGTGTAGTTTGGTAAGCGTTATGGTAGCCTTTTTATTATACCTTAGTCGCCTTTTATGACACTCACGCGAAGAGAAGGGGCGGGGCTATTCTACAACCGGCCAACATCACACTGCGATAAACCCACAGACTCTTAGATAATATCACTTTATTTTCTATTGTGTTTAAAAAACCCTACGAAAATCTATTAATGAGCTTTATGAGGAAAAGCTAGCGTATCCAGCACGGGCTCTTTGCCTATTTGGATAGTTATGGTTTATGCAACCTTTCTGCCCGTTGACGAGTGCTTGTCTCTAGCATTGAGGTGTAAATGGTTCGTGAGTTATGGGTGAAATAAATAAAATGTGTTTGTCTTTTCGTTTGAAACCGTAGTGTCTGTATAACTGTGTTCTGAATCAATGTGTCCTTATGCCCAGCGGTGAATAAGAAAACAACCGTATTCAGGATGAAGACACCTTCATTGATTAAACTTACAATTCTATAGGTAAATACGAAATCGTTAAATAGCGCGTTTTAATCTGTGACACAGGCGCCATCTGTTGACGAACTGCAGAACTACTTTTAAAACCTTCATTTTTGAGGCTTAAATAAAACGTCTTATCTATATTATCTATCTATTCAAACCAAAGTTAATAGCAGTATATTATCATTAAAAAAATTGGATTCATCAATCAGGATAGCTCGCTCGTCAGACCTTCATAAATCAAATCGTCTATGATATTGTATTTTTATTGACTGTATTCTTTTAATATTCCACGGGGCGTCAAATGTGTACATCAACGTTCTATTATGTTGTAGAAATTCAATACTGATCAATGACTAATTGAATGAAATTCAATAAGGCGTGAGAACAGTTTTATTAAGAGCTGTTAAATTGTTCGCGTGAAGGCACCTTTCTGCATATTTAAGCGCTGAGAAGAGGTGTATTTGACTTCAAAGTTAATACTGGTGTTTATAATACATATTATTAACTTTCGCCCGCTACTTCGTTCGCGTGATCTACATGAATGTGGAATGAATGTGCCTGTGTTACTTTTAATGATTGGATTTCCCTGGTAATACGAAAATAAATAAAATAGATCAATAGATATATGCATAATTGTACACCAACAACACGGAGAAATACGACGTACAATAAAGTAACAGTAATGTAACCGTTCGAGACACTCTACTTGTGTAAATGAACCTTAAGTTCACACTGATATAAACCACCAATTTATTGTACGAATCGACATATTTGGCACAACATAGTCATAGTAATACAAAAACCCCCTTGATATAAGTAGAACAAACGGTGCATTGTCGTTGGATCAGCATAATCCGATATTGTATAATGCGGATAACAGTGCGCTTGGCTCGAATCGTTCGGTGCATTGTTAGCGGCAAGGAAGCAGGCATAATGGTGGTTTCCAGGTTTGCATACTTCCGAATGTCTATGTATTGTAGGGGGATAGAGCACCTTGCATTCCCACAGCCGCTGCGCGAACACCACTGGCCACCTTACCCTTCTCTCACAGAAGACTGCCTTGAAATGTACTCACTACATTTCCTACTTTATCGTATTTCCCTAATGTACGTAAGTGTTTCGGTATCGAGTGAGATACGCCAAGATAGGATGGGATGGTCCTATCCTATCCCTCCCCATTTTCCCAACCTTTTCTTCCAATCAATTTCTTAATCCGCAAAGGTAGGCAGCGCATCCGGGTCCGTGGCAACGTTTGTCATTCTGGACTGATGTTTGCATGTATCGGAAATGTCCATGGGCTACAGTATCCACTTACCATTAGGTAGACTGTATGCTGGTGTGCCGCCTTTTTTCTATAAAAAAATGTCTATGTATCTGAAAGATAGATATATAAAACACTTTATTGAGAACCAAAACAATTGAGACAGTAACAGACATTGGGTTTATTAATTTCATATTTCGATATTCATATTAAGGGTGGAGTTTATGACTTCAAAACGCCGCGCTGGTCAAGCCGGTTGGCGAATCCACTATTTTACAAGTGGCGTAAAACTATAACACCTCAACTTATATCAGAAGTAGTAAAAAAAATCATAGTTATATTCGTAACCAGCCCTTGTATCGTCTACTGGACTCGGGATTTAAACGACACACGCGGCGGATTAGCGAGTCCACACTTTTAGAAGTTTCTTAGGGCTTGTGGTAG
Organism: Sesia bembeciformis; assembly: GCA_943735995.1. NCBI lineage: Eukaryota > Metazoa > Arthropoda > Insecta > Lepidoptera > Sesiidae > Sesia > Sesia bembeciformis. The sequence goes on from OX031044.1 coordinate 13,147,651, forward strand.
CCCTAAGCCGAATACCGCTGATAGCTTAGGAGTATACAGATATTCTCGACTCATTTGTGAGGTACCACTAACTTCGATAGATATATTAAGCTTAATTAGAAAATTAAGCACGGTTTTTTAAAAGTTAAAGCGATGGCGTGGTGCTACTGTAAAACCAGCCGACACCGTGCACAAGACAGTGCATTATGAGGTAGTTCAGTAGTGGATGAAAAAAATGGCTAGGTATGATTACAGTTATAAGGGTAACCTGCTCAATTATTCCCTCACTTTGTTACTTGCTATCTCGAATCACAGTTATTTGAATCTTTTATCCTTTCAACAAGTATTGCTTAAAAATATTTGAATAGAGTTGAAAACAGAATAATAGGTTTTCAAGTAAAATACCCAATAGGAAGTCCTCCTAACCCAAGCAATAAGTACCTAATGTTAACTAAAAACTCTTACAGTTTCCATCAAGATGTCGTGGAGCGCTTGCGTCACGAGAGACGACAAAAATAGCAAAATTACAATGATTATGAGCTCGCGCCGATCATGCGGGATCCGTGTCAACGGTGTGAATAGATTTCGTGTGTAGTGTTGTGCTGATGTTGATATCGATATAAAATTACAATGACTATGTTTGCCCTCAGATCACGCGTAACAAAAATTAAAGCGTAATGACGATGTAAAAATATTTAGAACATTACATGTAAATATTAGTGTGTAATGTTGCATACACGACATTCATCCGAATGTCGATATTCATATTTATAATAATATAATACGTACATACATACATAATATAAAATACATATCTTATTATATATAGGTATAATAAGGATACTCATCCTTTACATCCACCATCCGTCCTCCATCCTCGCACAGTCGGTATTATATGAACAATATATATTAATTTATTATAAATTATTATAATCATTTTATCTGATTGCCATCAATGATTTCCCTTTATAAGGAGTTCAGTACACTTTTTATGCATTATACAGTTAACGTTTTCATCATGCCACCCGTGTACGGTGCGTTAAGTCATCCAAAATTATCGTTTATATACATTTAGTTAAGTCGGTGTGTCTGGTAATCTTTCTTCTTAGGATAGGACTGTCGTTTACTGAACTATTAACCCAGTATAATCGGTTCCGGACGTATCCTCGTGTCAGGACAGACTCTAGATTCGGATTAGGGACTCTTTGCTGAAAGGAAAATTACTGTTAACGGGAGTTCAATTTCCGGTCTGGCACGTTTGAACGTTGCAGTTTTAATTAACTGCGTTTAATTAGTAACACTAATTCGGTCGATAATTTACCAAAATCGATAATGATGTTTGTGCTAAATCATTAACGATTTTGATGGAGATTTAAAATCTTCCTTTTAACAATTAAATCTCCATTTAATAATCTTCTTTTAGTTAATAATTCATTTAAACTATTTTAAATGAACCTCACTGGACGATTTTGAAGCTAAAATAAATTCGAGAAAATCTGGAAGGATTGCAAGAATATCTTCACCGATTCACCGATCTGTTATTGCCTTTGATCACCTGCCAGTTGGAATTTTAGAAATAAAAAATAATATGTTCCTAAATTTATCGATAGACAATGGTCACACTACCACAACACTATTTCTCAGTTCCCACATCTCGAAGGTGAACAAAATATTATTAAACACGTTTTTGCCCGACGGAAAGCAGCACACTTCTTTCTTATTATTATTTAGATAGATACATACTTGCAAACACGCGATGAGGTGATACCAGATTTAGGACGTTTGATATAGGTAACCTTTAGGCTCATATTCCAAGTTTCATAACATCCCATTTGCATTTAAATGTTGAATTAATTTAAATTTCTTGGGAACACTGGTGTATTCTTCAATGCGTAAATCTGTGGATCTATGACATTAATGGCAGAGGCATCAAGGGCGCTATATGATGCCTATAATGTAAGGTTAAGTAACATGTTACGATGGCATCTATTTGAAATAGGTGTTTGAATAAAATAGATACTGTGAATGAAGCATTTGTTTTAATGCCTATTTGTGACGTTACCTATCAGTTAAATGGGACCTTATTGTCGGTTCTAGTTTTCTAGATTTTGAGACTTCAGTGAAATATTTAAAAAATAATATATTTTTTGTATAAATTTTTCGCTGTGGTAGACTTAATGCACTAAAGGTAATTCACTCGGGAGTATTAAGTCTACGCAACTGTAGACTTGATGCACCTGCGTCAGTGCATCAATTCTTCACGTATTTTAAATCAAATATTTAATCACTAGAAAAGCTAAAAATAAGAAGACATAATTAATAATTTTGTCAAAATCAAAAAGCGATGGTTCAAAAACTCATTAATTTTGAAAAGGTAATGTTTTTATTTTAAACTTTTCAAAGATAATTAGATTTTTTTTTAAGAATCAAGAAACCCGCGAACATAAGTGGCTGATCTGATAGAAAAGTCTGATGGCAGCGCCAGTCTAACAGGAACAAAACCTTAAAGTCAAATAAATGTATACTTCAACTAGATGTTGCCCGCGGCTTCGCTCGCGTGGATCTAATTCCGTTTAATTGTTGTGTGGTATCCATTATTGTAAAAATATATTTATTTGTATTGTGAAACCCCCCCCCCCCCAGTGATTTACTAGGGGAGGCCTCTGCCCTGCAGTGGAACGTCATCGGCTGATACAAGTACATAAATATTACTTCCCTTCCAAGGAAGATAATAAAAAATACAGATGGCTGCACTTGACTGCACTTGCATACAATAAATATAACCGAGGTACTGGCCATTTCAGTAATACAAAATTTAAAAACATGTTTAACTATTTATTTGTATTGTAGAATATCAAGAACCAAGTTTCAAGTTTGAAACCATTGAAACCAAGTTTCAAGTTAATAAGACTATCAAATGATTATATTCCATACAAAATTTGACACCCCTATCTTTGTTTCCATTTTTATCGATTTCAACTCGGCATTCATGAGTAAAGCAGTCGGGACATTTCTCTTTATATGTTACTAACAAAACCCCACAGAACGTCTGTCCTGCCATAGAAGTTGATGTGCTGCAGCGCCATCTAGTGGCGAATTACAACAAAGTCGATAGCTTGAAAATATTTTCCGTGCTCAAATACTTATGTATATCAATTTTGATGGCGATCGGTTGAATGGTATAGAAGTTGATGTGCTGCAGCACCATCTATAAGCCGACCGTTTAACTCGCGTATCGCCTGCGCGGTAAGAAGGGAGCGGGGGGAAATGTTAGCGGATGGGTGAAAGGGGTGCGCGGAGCAGAGAGCTTACGTCAAGTGCGGCAGTGCGCTGGCTGTGCTCGCAGCGCGCGGTTGGTATTTTTGTTACGGACGCTTGGACATTAACGCACAAGGTATACGACTGCCAAGATAAATCTCAAGATGAATCGCTCTTCCAGTTTTGCGAACAAAATTAACAAGCAAGCTAAACAAATAGCATACAATGTATATTCCTTTTTTAAAGCCAGAAAACAAGATCATAATTCTACAGAGTATCTTGAAGACGTAAACCTAAACAAACTTGTTGCTAAAGCTACAGGACTTTCGGTGACTACCATATGTAAAATAATAAAAGAAGGAAATGAACTGAAAGATGAACAAAATAATGTAAATTTTAAATCACCAAAAAAAATTAAACAAATCCGAAAGAAAAAAATTGAAGTTGACAGTTTTACAGAGGGCGTTGTTAGAAGAAAAATAACTCAATTTTATACGGTTTTTAAGAAGGTTTGAACATTAAAATGCATTGAAAAATACATTAAAAATTTTGAATGCGAAACTCAGAGAAGAAGGAATTTTAAATTGTGGCCGAGAATATTTGAGAACATTGATTCATAAACTTGGCTTTCGATTTAAGAAATGTCAATCAAAAAGAAAATTACTGATTGAACAACCAAACATCGTATCGTGGCGGTGGCGTTATCTTAATGCGATAAAGAAGCACAGAAGAGATCAAAGAAACATTGTTTACCTCGATGAAACATATGTCAATTCGTCATTAAATGTACCGGCGTGTTGGCAATCCAATGAAGAACGAGGGGTGCTGTCGCATATTGGCAAAGGGCCACGTTTAATTATTGTACATGCTGGTGGACAAGCCGGATTTATCGATGGAGCTCTTTTAATTTTTAAATCCAAAAGCAAAACCGGAGATTATCATAGCGATATGAATTTTGTAAACTTCAGCAAATGGACTAGAGAAAAGCTATTGCCAAATTTACCGCCAAGCTCATTTATTATTATGGATAATGCCGCATACCACTCGGTACAAGAGGACAAAAAGCCTACAATGACATCCACAAAAGCCACCATGCAGACCTGGCTGCAAAGACACAATGTTGAATTTGATACGTCTTTAAGAAAATGTGATTTATTGAATTTAATTAAACAACACGCGACAGAAAATACTTACAAAATAGATGAAATTTTAAAGGCGGCAGGTCATGAAGTCTTACGACTGCCTCCATATCACCCAGACTTGAACCCAATCGAATTGGTTTGGGGGGATATCAAAGGACAGCTCGCAAAAATTGAAATTGATTCTAATTTAGACAAAAAGAAAAATACACTGGAACAGTTATTTGCCGAATTCTCTGTAGAAAAATGGGTTAACTGCGATAAACATGTACAAACTATTGAAGATGAATATTGTCTGCACGATCGCATCGTTGATGAAGAGATGGACCGATTTATTATTAATTTGCAAGATTCTGACTCCTCAAGCTACACAGACAGTGATGATGATTCAAGCGATATGGATATTAGTGACGAATAGTCCTATAAAATTTTTATCTGTGGTTAAATATTTCTTAAACGGAGTTAATTATTGTTTTATGATTTTGTACCTATGAAGCTATTATAAAATATTTGTAAAACTTAAAAATAAATACTTAAAAAAAAGATACTTATTATTTTATTCTTTACCAACAATGTCTATCTCGAGATAAATCTTTGGATTATTGACTCCGTGTGTAGCGTTACCCGCCCCCGCTCCCTTCTTACCGCGCAGGCGATACGCGAGTTAAACGGTCGGCTTATAGTAGCGAGTTACAACAAAGTTGATAGCATAAAAACCTTCTCCATGAAAAAATACACATATGTGCCAATTTTCAAGGTGATCGGTCCAACGGTGTCGAAGTCTATTAACATCAGATATACCAACATCCTCTTATATATATATATATATATATATACTAGCTGACCCGGCAAACGTTGTTCCGTCATATAAATTATTTCTAGTGAATAAAAATGTTCTGGATAGGGACACCCTAATCACCTAGCGGTATGAAATATACTTTAAGACCTATTCTCATACCTACCATATATACATAAAAAAATTCATAAAAATCGGTCGAGCCGTTTCGGAGGAGTGCGACCACAAACCGTGACAAGAGATTTTTATATATATAGATAATAGATTAGATAATTAAATTCAACATATTACCGCACGCTTAATAATAATATGACAGATTCCTCTAATCGGTCGAAATTGAGTTAGCTACACACAGAGGACTCTTATGACGACACCTATGAATTTACAATCAAAAACTAACGTATAGACTGTTTCATCGACGCACGGTTACATCGGTCTCTTTCTCTCTAATTGGTTTTCATAAGGATCTTTGATAGAACAGTGACGTATGTCATTATACGTCAGACGCAATTATGCACGCCAATCTACTGACAGAGTCTGTATATGCTTATGCTTACATACACTTATGCTTAGAATAAAACGGCTATTTCCCACATTTTTATTGACTAGTCTATGACTATCATTTTAACGTATATACTTCTTATTTTTAACTACTAGTTAGAGGATATTACTCATAAAGGGCATTGAAGAAATCTCACGTCAAATCTCTGTAATATCGTCTCCAAATTATATAACGCACGCCTACCGTTTGATGGTCGGATTGTGATGCAGGTAGGTGGATTTTTTGTTTTATGGTTCGTAGTTTATAATGTAATCAGGATGGGAAAACGGAGAGATGAGATACTGAAGCTACTTTCTTATCATTATTTCCAATCTCCGGCTTTCTGAGAGATATGAAAATGTTGGTGTCAAATCTGAAGGAGGATCTATTTTCAAGAGTATCACAAGAGTGATTTTTTTTTATGCACGAAGGCGGCAGAAGAGTATACAGCCCGCCTGATGGTAAGTGGATACTGTCGCCCATAGACATCCGCGATACAGGCCAATATTAGTCCAAAATGACAATCGCTGGCACGCCCGCGGATGCGCTGCCTACCTTTGGAGATATAGGAGTCTTGGGAAAATGGGGAGAGATAGGATGGAAATAGGCTCTGGCACATCTCACTCACTACTGAAACACGTACGTACATTAGGGAAATAAGGTAAAGTGGGAAATGCAGTTCATTTCAAGGTAGTTTTCTGTGAGAGATAGGTAACGTGGTAAGTCAAGCGTGCCCAGCAGCTATTGGATTGCAGCGTGTATTCCCCAGTGTTATAATTAATATAGTATTATAATAAATAATAATACACTATTTTCACTTTGTAACACCTTTGTAAGCACTTATTGACACTATGCAGGCGTGGCCGTGTGGTGTCGCCTATCGGGGTGGTGTAGTTCCTCTGAGCTTGTGGTAAGGGCTTTGTTATCCCTTAGTCGCCTGTTACGAAACCCACAAACAGGCTACTTTAAAACCGACCGACATCACACGCCCAGCCGAGTATTCTAAACACGAATTAAATATTTCGTAGAGTACTTATTCAATATTTATTCGAATACGTTATGTATGATATTAATTTCGATTCAAAAGTTTTAAAAATATCATGCAAAACGAAGTGACAACAATTTCTCATGTGAAACTGGGTCAGCGAGGGAAGCTTCATGTAAAACTCAGTATTTACAATTTCCATACAGGAATAAATAATACAATAATACAACCTATGCACCACAAACAGCGTTCCTACGCAATATTTTGACGTGTTTTTCTAAATAATACAACCGCAACTTGCGTAGCCTTTTCTTACCACACGCAGGGCTGCGGTTTGCGAACGATTGTAAATACAAAGCTAAATATTACACTTGTAAATAAAATGTTCGTTCTAAATTACACTTTAAACGAAAGACTTTAAGACTGAGTAAGGTTTAGAGGGCGGCGAATTTAAATTTGTTTAAAAATTAAAGATTCATTTGAACTCTTTTCTCCAAGAAACGTATTTCTAAAGAAATAAAGTCGAATATTGTTACAAAAATGCACTTTAGGTTTACAAATATGACCTAAGGAGTCACGATTTTAGGGATTTTCGCCGCCAAGGACAAGTGTACGCAATTTTAATATTATTCATTTAATAATAGTTATTTGCATTTAACGTTTAATTTTGCGACATTGACGGGTCACAGTTTAGTAACAAAAACCACGGACAAACTAATTTACTTATTATAATTTTCATTAAACAATTAACTCGTTGTAAATTAAACCTTTGTAGAGTTAGTTATCGGGATTCTTAAAACAGACCAGGGCTTCTGAAACGGTCGATCGCGAGAGCATTATAAAAAACGCTCATTGTGATGTTTTGTATCAGCATATATACATACATGCGTACGGGTACGAAGTCGCGGGCACAGCTATTCGCTAATAAAAATAAATTTACCGCCCTCCATCTCGTTAAATTCGGCCGCAGCCCCGTATCTACGATTTTTCCGAACCGGGGCTAAAATTTGACATTCGCGCCCCTAGCCTCCAGCTCAAAAATTTGAGATTTATGATTTCAAAAAACTCACAAAACAAATATACGGGGTGGGAAAACCGGCTTTATTCGGTTTCGCTCGTGTAGCCCCGGATAGAAGAGGTTCTGTCTGCGAGGAGGGATTTTTCTAGATGCGACGGGAATTCCCTTGGCAGAGAAATCATACACTACGCACGCGTTCAAAAATCATCTTAGGATGCGTTCCAAAATCAAATGAACGATCGATATTACGACGCGCCCTGGATGCTAGGCGCTTTAGTGAAACAGATTTTTTTTAAATATATGAATTTGGCGCCCCCCTTAAATTGCCGCCCGGGGAAGGTACCCCGGTTTGCCCCCCACCCTCTCCCCCCCCAAATCCGGGGCTGCTCGGCCGGCACCGTGTTCGCTACCGATAATTTAGCCATCTACTACTATTTCATGGGTAATGACCTATTTTTTTTCTATTTCACCGGACTTATCGCGTAGTGAATTTATAGAGGCTTACTTTAATACTGTCGTAAGTATTGTGATCTTCACGCGCGCGTCTATCGCCACTGACGCTGTATTTTATGTTTGTCAAAAAAGATTTTATTTCATATCTACATTCATTGTATTATGGTTAATTCTTATTTGTGTATCTTGAATTCTGATATTATCTAAATATCAAATGTCACATGAGAAATGATACAGGTATTACGCTGATTTCGGCGGAACTTTAGAAACTAAAAAAAAATGAAATATAGTATATTTTTCACCAATTATTATATCATTCGTTTTGACACCTCAATGTTTCAAATTAATTCATGACTCATCACCACAAGGTCGGTCAAAGGCGAGACTACATCAAAAGTAAGATGATAATAAGCTTTGACACAAATTGTTAACATCAACACGTTTAGTATGGTCCGGCGATATGACAGACAGACTGATGGACACGTGTCAGTGGGATAGGGCTTAGCTAATATTGTTTATTGACCTTGAAACGTTGAGAAATGTGTTTTTAATTTCTTGTTTTTTTGTTAGTAAATATTTTATTTCATAATTTTATTGTATTTTCGACTATCGACATCGTTTTGTATAATATTTTTTGCATAAGTTATATAATAGCTTAGAGACATGGATAAAAGTTATGGGAGTTTTCCTACCAATACGTAAGAACATAAACCATACTGTTAAGCGCCCGGTAAACGATCAAATTGTATATAAAAATTTTCGTGTTTGTCAAATTATTTGATAGTATGCAGTTTTGTTTGACGCGTTTGTCAAACAATGTACGTGTTTGACGTGTTTGATGGAAATCTTGATTGACGGCGTGTTTGACAAACAGGTTTGAAGGTGTGCGGCGATATTTGTCAATCGAGATCTCAGCCGTCGCCTTGATATCATGGAGGACACTCCGCCTAGTGACATCAGCATGGAGGACAATGCGAATGCGCTGAGTGGCAATATTAAGGAGAAAAAGTTTCTTCTGCATTTCATCTCTATTTATCGTGATATGCCGATGTTATAGAGACTAAAAGGGAAAGATTTATTAAACAGATTTATTAAAAATATAATTAGATTTTCTCAAAGCTTTATTCACTATATGAAATATTGCTTCCAAATGCTGAGCGTGGGTAATCGCATCTCTAATTTAAAATAAAAATATGTACAAATTAAAAAAATCCAAACTAAAAGAATGTAAATAATTTATTCTAAGATAAGTACATATATGAGACAGTGGGCAACCTGTTTAATTGAATCTATATCATATCATATTTATTTACCTCTGTATATAAAATCACAAATTATTCTGTTTTGCCGTCGATATGATTTTTGCGATCGATTGAACGGTATAAAAGTTAAAGTGCTGCAGCGCCATCTAGTGGCGAGTTACAGCAAAGTGGATAGCATAAGAACTTCTTCATGGAATAATACATATATGTGCCAACTTTCATGGTGATCGGTCAAACGGTGCGAAGTCTAATAATCTCAGACATACCAAAATCCATTTTATATATATAGAAATAAAATAAAAAAGATATATTATATATAGTTATAGATTCAAGTTACACACACACACATATATATAATTACAATAAAATAGAATCACCGCTAGTTTCTACTACATAAATTAAATTCAAAAAAATGGATGAATTAAACTCGTAAACTCGTCTAAAGAAGAGTTGGACTCCTTGGAAGCACACGATAAACACAGTCGCATGTCTTCAATTGATTTATCACAAACATTCATTGTTTGTGACAGCTGTCTCAGTGATGACATCCGATGTAATATTTAATATCTAAAATATCTTTACATTTTCTGTTATTTGTGACTAAAGAATTTCAGAGAGGGGGAGTGCACGTTGCAATCCAACAGCTGCTGGGCGCGCTATACTGGCCACGTTACCCCTCTCTCACAGAAGACTACCTTGAAATGTACTGCATTTACCACTTTATCTTATTTCTCTAATGTACGTACGTGTTTCGGTAGTGAGTGAGATGTGCCAGAGCCAATTCCCATCCTATACCTCCCCATTTTCCCAACCCTTTCTGTAAATCCATTCCTATATCTCCAAAGGTAGGCAGCGCATCCGGGATCGTGCTAACGTTTGTCATTTTGCACTAATGTTGGCATGTATCGCGGATGTCTATGGGCGACAGTATCCACTTACCATCAGATGGACTGTATGCTCGTCTGCTGCCTTTGTCAATAAAAAAAAGTATCTTAATAGGCATTCAACACGACCCGGTTTACGAACAATCTTAGATTACTATCGTGTCAAAATATTACGATATCATTCAATAGTGACATCACTCGCCCTCAAAGGTCTTTTTTAGAGAACGGAATTTACCGTTTTCTGTCGTGGACCACTTTCTTTAAGTAAACCGTCACCATTGTTCCCTGGGCTCTATAAAGCACCACTATCGCGTTATCTCCGTAAGTCTGCATGTTTGTGTTCACGTAACACAAGAACCATAAGTCGCGTCCGTTATCTGAGCAAATGATCTGTGTTATTAACAGATATGCGACGAATATGGACATAGCGAAATAGTAATTGTGTTTTTAAATTGGACGAGCATTGAATAAGCATCTAGTGTCGGATCTGATGCGTAATAGTCTGCCTTGTATTATAATAAAGGGGTATTTTATAATAATACTCGATTACAACAATAATATAATAAATAACTATTATTATTTGTCCGACTTATTGTCCGAAGAGTTTTTAAACTATTTTTGAATGTGTTTCTTTTACCTTTATTTATATATTAGCTATACCCGCGACTTCGAGCGCGTGGAATTTTAGTTTTTAAACTAAATTGCGATATATTTTCTTCCCGTCAGCCGGTTTCTATGAAACAAAGACTTTTCACCAGCGTCAGCTAAGCTTAATTAACCTGTGGAAACCTCATGAAAATTCGTTTAGTAGTTTGTTCAGATTAGCGTGTTCAAACAGACAGACGGACAGACAGACAGACAAAAATTTTCAAAATTGTCTTTTTGTCTTCTGATACTCTTCCTTCATCGCTCCCAATCAGTTTTCGGTAAATATGTTCAATGTACAGACGCTGGTTCTACAGTTTTATTATATAGGTAAGAAAAATGTAGTATGAATTGATTCACTACAATAAACATATTAAAATACTGATACTGTTTGACTGACAGACTGATTTTCTCAGTACTGTTTAACCATATATCTGTCTGCTGTGTCAAAAGTTCCGAGTTCCATTTCCTATTGTGACATTTACTTACTTAAAGACAAATGTTTATTCTGGTCTGGGTGGTGTATTCATCTCTGTATAAAATGACTTGGACATCTAATTGCTTGAGATTTTGGGTAGATACATTAGGTGTTAGGTATTAAAGCGAGCAAATATTAAATAAATATTCAAGTAACAAATAATAATAAATATTCAAATCTTTCAAATGTCAAAATATTCTAATTAAAAATTTCAATATCCATAAATTCAATCAGTACAGTGTAAATTATTTTGATTCATTCATAAATTATTTTTGCCTGTACATATTTAATATTATTGTGATAGGTAGCAAAGTGGTTTGGCATGAGAGAGTGCTTAACAGTGGGATACAAACATAGGCTAAAAAAAGGGTATTCCTTAATTCAATAGTGACATTCTTTGCCTAGGCAGTCATGTAGTTTTTTTTAAACAATATCGTACTAGTGTACAACTTACGTACACTAGTACGTAAGTTGTCCGGTAAAGCGTTATTTATGTATTTTTGCAGCCATACAATTCTTATATGGGCAATATTACTTTATTGGTTGATCTATTACAGAGCTCTATTACACAAATTACTTATTTCATTGGAAAATGTTCAGGGTGTCCTTTAACAAACACGCAAAGCTGTTTTATATACAGACCAATAAGTGTAAATAGGTTATATTTTATAGTAAATAGAAATCTATGTATGTGTCTCTTGATCCACAACACAGGGAATCCTAGCGTTGGATAAATAAATAATTAAATAAATCACAAGTAGGTAATTAAACTAGCCTCAAGTTAAACTATAACACTCAGTTTTAAAATAGACGTCTGACATTAATGCTTAGATAAATGCACTTATCACATCCGTATTACAGATATTAATACTCTCGTGTTTAAGACAAGGTTACACAAAGATGTTATTACTCATTAAGAGGTGCTCAAACACAGTACCAAGCTCAAATTAAATGTATGCATTTGCTTTTAAACGGGAAGTATCTTAGAGATCTCTCACCGAGATAAATAGTCTTTAATTTAGAGAGAATATTTTGCTTAAGGCTTTAGAATAACACCGACCCATCTCATCCCATGGGTGTCGTGTTGCGGCGACTAAAGGATAACAAAGCGGCTACCACGAGCCCTGAGGAACTACATATACCATCTCTAAAAGAGTGGACTCGACAACTCGTTTGGCCAACGTGGCGTTTTAAGGACACCATGTAGTACACACATCTTTCATGCACATGCCCATGCCCAGCAGTGGACGATAAAAGAACTGGTCACGATCACGGTTCTTACCTCTTTAGATTCTCGTGACTTTTCATAAATAATCGTCATCATAATTCTATAGAATACTTGTAACTCATATATAAAAGAATCATAACTGTTGTTTGTGTAAGTGCAAATTGATCCCAATTGGGTTAATTCTGACTCACAATTTCTTTTTTTAGAACAAAAGGCGGCTGACGAGCATACAGTCCACCTGATGGGTCTACGTGGTCTCCATTCAAGGACAGTGTAGCCAATATGTTCAACTTTTTGTTCAACCAGTTGAACTGTTTGGATGACTTCAGTTCAATTTTTTCAACATTTAGAATTGTTGAACAGTTTGGAAAAAACCCATTAAGTAGTTCAATTATTGTATTTTAATTATAACTAGATACTTCAAGGGAGTCCTAAACCTACCCCATTGACCCAGCCCAGTAACGAGTATCTACCCCATTGGACGTCGGAGCCACAGCAAATATAGTCTGTCTATAGCCGCTTCGCTTCGGTTTACAAGTCTTTTTTCAATTTTTTTTCAAAATTTCCAAATAAAATATAGCCTATATTAGACACAGTAGCTTCCTATTTGTGAAAGAATTTTTGAAATCGGTTTAGTAGTTCCCGAGATTACCCCTATATCTACAAACACACAATTTTACCTCTTTATTATATTAGTACTAGCTGACCCGACAGACGTTGTCCTGTCTTAGCTATGAATATTCAATTCGAACTGGAATAAATAATTAAAAAAAAATAATTAAAAAACATAGTGTTCATTGTAATGCTTTTTGATACATAACATTGTTAGTTTTGTTTTCTGGCGCGTAAATAAATAATGTTTTCCGACACGGGAACAGGCGACTTACAATTGGCCATGTGAAAAACATGGATTTTCAAGATTGATGCCACAAACACTTAACGACTGCCCTTGCGATTTATTTATCGACATTGCAAATGCAAGCCGCACTGGAAATTGTAACCGTTTAAAGTCGAATGGCATGTCGTTCGGAATCATAGGGATGCGTGGAATCAAAACGTCTTCGCCTTTGTACTTCCCTTTCAAAATTGTGGCTTCGATGACGTTGTTCATTAATTTCTTCACCGCAAGCCGGGTGCCATTACAAATACGTGGCTGGTTTATGTTCCGCAACATAATGATTACCGATCCGACTTTTAATTGCAGATTATGAGGTGGTAATCCGGGCAATTCCAGCGAATTTAAAAATTCCGTTGGATAGTTGAAAACATCATCTTGGTTCGTAACGGAATCAACCGATTTGTATGTCATCAATTCGCCAGCTATCTTATTTTCAATCTGAATATTCATTTCCTTGACATCAACGTTTTTTGCAGCCAATATAACACGTTCGCTCAACCAAACATGATTTTTGTAATTTTGAGCAATGTTTGGGAACACCATCTCGATGAGTTCGGTCTTTGATTCAGTAAAGTGACAAAAATTGGCAGGGAATTTAATATATCTAGAGGATGTGTCAACAGGAATTTTGCCATTACCAATGTCGAGCAATTGTTTGGAAAAAACTTCTCCAGATCGGTCGTTCTGCAATTCGACTCGCATGTTCATATTTAATTTGAGTGTTTTGACGTATTTCCATAAAATGGACGATTTCAAACATCTTAATGCATGTTCGTCGGCTGGCGTTGATCATGGAATGACTGGCAATGTTTGTCGAAAATCATCTGCCAGTAGAATCATCGCACCACCAAACCGATTTTGGTTGTTTCGTAAATCTTGCATCGTGCCATCATGCCTCCAAAGATTTTTTGTGTGCCATCATGCATTCATCCCAAACGATCAATTTGCTTTGCTGCAACACTTTGGCCATCGCAGAATTCCTCAAAAGGTTGCAAGTTGGAGTTTCATTAGTTTGCATGTTCAACGGAAACTTGAGTGCTGAATGAGCTGTTCGACGGCCTTCCAACAACTTAGCTGCAATACCCGATGAAGCAAGTGCAAGTGCAATTCCATTTTGCGATCGAATCGTTGCCAAAATCAAACGATTCGATTTTAATCAATGATATTAAAAACGTTTTTCCAGTTCCACCGGGAGCATCTAGGAAAAAAAATCCGCCAGTTCCATCGTTCACTACTTTCATGAGCGTATCGTAGGCATATTTTTGTTGCTGATTTAAAAGGGGAACGTTTCTTTGACCGGTTTCTCTCAATCATCATCTCGCCAGTCATCATTCTGGCACATTTCAAAGAAGCTGGTCATGTTGTCGATGGCGGCCTGTCAGCTTGTTGTAATACGTTCTCCGCTGTAAAATACACTCTTTGACCATTTTCCAAATGTACGGCCAAGTGAAAAACACTGGGGTGTCTTTCATGTATAACGAATGAAAAAATACGCCACATCGCTTCGTTACTGCTAACATAGAGGCCCATTTGAAATTGAGTGATTTCATCGTTGGAATTTTCAGCAGCAACTCCGAACACAGCCATGTCACTACCTTTGTTCACGTACTTGCAAATGTATTTAATAGATTTTACGGAATAGAAAAATTCGACATTTATATTTGCTTTAAATGTCTTGGAGAGTAACGGCGAAAACGGAACAACCCAACGATTATCAACTTCAATGTCCTGTTAATTCATTTTGACTATTGTTGACCTTCCATTGTCATCAGTGGATCGGCGGCGATAAATTGAATAACCATCATTTCCAGTAATAGTTTCTGCTACTTGGATAATTGTCTTGGATAGCGTTTTGAACATTTTCCGTCAACCATACATGGAGAATTGGGATTTAATATTCCACAGGGACCATGAATCATATTTTTTGTAACAACCTCATGTAACAGTGGATCTTCTTCATTATCGGGAATTTCAGCTGATATCACATCATCGATTTCATTCGGTCTTATCCTCTCAACCAACCAAATGAGGATATATGCATGTGACAATCCGCGTTTTTGCCACTCGACTGAATACATCCAACAGCGCGTCTCACCGAACACACGATGCTTAACAATAAAATCCATGAGTGATTTTAATTTTTTTTGGAACACCCTTGCGGTGATGTCATGGCGCTCAATGGGTGATTGGCCAGGAAATAATTCTTGTCGAATTTCTGTTCACTGTGTATTGCACGTGAACGTGATAAACAAATCTGGTGTGCCATAATGACGTACATACAATATAGCATCTTGTGCGTATTCATGCATATGTCCCGGACTTCCGACGTATGTTGCTGGGAGAATAGTCATTCTGCCGACATTCTGTGCATTTCCGTCAGCATTGATGGCATCCCGAAGATGAATGTATTCCTCGGAACGGAGTTTTGCCTGGTTCAACCTGATAAATGTCAATCGCTCAGTTTCAACTTTGACATACATATCCACAGCATATTGGTGAAATAGACGCCGATATTTTAAGATGTGATTGTCCTCATTTTCCCGTACCATCAGTCTGTATGAATAATAATTATTGTTAGTTTCGTCGCCTGTAAATAAATGTTTGTGTTAATAAGATAAAGTAATGTTGTGATTAAGGTAGTAAAGGTAGATTGATTATATACCTGTAACTGGATTTATCATCTTGATTGAAAAATGATACCCATCTTCACCTTGCCAAAATAAGATAGGATATTGTAACGCATCATATGATCGATGTGTTTCGTACACACGCTGCAGTTGATCGTTCCGCCGATGTAAAACAATATCTCGGTTTTCTAAATTTTCACCCACGACGACAATAGCGACTTCATCAATTGTTGGCGCATTAAAACGTCTTGCGTATTGTCCTGCAGGCGTCTTATCGGCTCTGATGACAATTTTGTGATTATCAGATGGCATGCGGTCTAATGCGGTCTTGAATAATGCAACCAATTCGTTGTGTTGATGGAATAATGTTTGGAGTTGTTCCACAATTGGAGTTTCACCGAATTGTTGTGTGCATAACGCTGATCGACTTGTCTTGCTGAATCGCCCATAAAATAAATTTGCAAAAATTTGTAGTCACTATCCGGCGTTGGCAATAAGGAACCTGTTCGATGATATATTTGACCCTGAATCTGCAAGTGTAAATAGATGTAATATAGGTAATTGTATAGCGAAGTGTTTGTACCGCCATGTGGCTGGCAAAATACATTGGCAGCACTGCCATTCCCCCATCAACTTCTGTAAACACACTCACTTCTGGTAGCTTTTGGCAATTCAGAGCTACCAACGTACTTTACACCATGTCAATTTAAAGCTGCCAACGTATTTTGCACCAGCCACATGGTGGTAAAAGTTTATTGTTTCCCATTACACTTACCTTGCAAGTAGGCATAAAATTATCTCGAATAACTTTTGTTGCGCCAAATGACGTCATTTGAAAGCAATTATTGTATTGCTGGATATGAGTCAAAAAATGTTTAGAATCTGGCCCATTTCCGGAAACCAATGAATGTAGTGGCTCTGTTGGCGGTACCAATGGCGTCAATTTGATTTGGCCACTGGCGCAACACAATCCAGGGGCTTCATTTTTAAACTTAAATGCCTTGCAATGTGGACACACAACGTTCATTGGTCCAATAGCAACGATTTGCTGTGAACTGTAATCGATTGCCACGTTATAATTTAATGCAGCTCGATGGGGATTAAACGCAACATTTTTAAGTTGTTGATTTCTATTCCATCGATTCCGTTCAACTTCATTGCGCTTCGCGTTGCTCGTCAGTTTGACTTGCTCGTATATATCTTTGACTTGCAGCATTGCGAGTTCTGCGACCTAAGTTGGTACGTCTAATTGGTGGAATTTTGAAGAACCAAAATTCAACTAAAAATAAAAAATTGACAAAACGACGACAAAACAGCACTTCTCAAAAAACTCACTGAACAAACTGAAAACTGGATAAACATTCCGATCGAATGGACTGTGCACCAAGAAATGAATAAATGAATTTTTTGATCGACCGATGCAGCTGTTAAACGACATTTGCGGCGCGCGAACTGTCAAACGCGCGAACTGTCAAACGCGCGAACTGTCAAACGCGCGAACTGTCAAACGCGCGAACTGTCAAACGCGCGAACTGTCAAACGCGCGAACTGTCAAACGCACGAAGTTTAAATAGTCGTTAAGTTTTCTGAAATTTTCCAATTTTCTTCGCAATTTTCTTAATTTTTCTTTCCGTAAGAACCTTCTACAGTGTTAGAAAATTAAAAAAGAAAAGATGAATGAAATCGGTATAGTTGTTCTCAAGTTATGGCGTGACCAAAAGAAATAGGGGTTCATTTTTATTTATATAGATAGATAGATGACTTTAGTTTTCTCCCGAACTTCTTCGTTTTGGGATCTAAGCCTGCAAAGAAACTAAGACATACTTTTAACTTTTAATAGTTTAAATGACGACTGATTTTATTTTGTCCGAGCCGTGCTTACTGCCACCTTTCCACATATAAGTTACGCACAATTAACTACTTTGAAAGAATTATGTTATTTAAAGAGGATCTGTAAATCTAGTTAAATATTTTGAGTACAAAAAACTGTGTTCCGTTATCGCGCGTGAGGCGCATGCGTCGTGACGGCGCTACTCCAAATCACTTACGTATTTAACTACTTAATGTGTTACATTACTGGCCATTTAGAGATTTGATTGGTGTGATTGAGTGACAAGAGATTGTCGTGAAACGTTTTTCGGGAGTGAGTGAGAGTTGCCAGAGTCCATTTAATCCCATCGAATTGGGGGAGTAATGGGATAAGGAGAATTTTCAAGCCCATGAACTCCCTATTCCCCAGTGTTCTCAAACTTTTACAGAGAATATACATATTATTGTTTTGTTTTTGTTATTATTATAACGTTTAGTACTTTCATATACGAGGGCGTACCCAAAAGAAACCGAACTGATGTTGTGCGGGACAGAGTATTAGTAGTACCGCGTTTTTGCCGGTAGGGGCGTATAGACATACTTCTCAACATTCAGTATGCCAACGGCCGTCATCGTAGAAGGTTGCGTTACGTTGGTGTAATTTTTTTTTTAAAGTTATTTTGCGTACTCGTCGTTTTTGTAATGGCTGATTTGCGTGAACAGCGCGCGGCCGTCAAGTTTTGCTTCCTGCTCGGGAAAACGGGCACAGAAACCCTTGAGATGTTGAAAACGGCTTACAAAGGTGATGCTTTAGGGAAAACTCAAGTATTTGAGTGGTTTTCTCGTTTCAAAAGTGGTGAAATGTCGATAGAAGATCAAGCTCGCTCTGGACGTCCTTCGACGTCGCGAACCGACAAAAATGTAAAAAATATTCACAAAATTATCCTGGAAGATCGACGGCAAACCATCGAAGAAGTAGCGGAGAGATCTGGTGTGACATGGAGTTCAGTACAGAGAATTTTAAGTGAAGATTTGGGGATGAGACGGGTGGCTGCAAAATTTGTTCCTCGAGTGCTGACTGAGCAGCAAAAACAAGGCCGCGTGGAATCATGCTCTTCTTTGAAAGAAGAATTCCAAAATGACCCAAATTTCTTTTCCAAGGTCATTACAGGTGACGAATCATGGTGCTATGGATATGACCCTGAAACCAAGCAACAATCGAGCCAATGGAAGACTCCAGCATCGCCTCGCCCTAAAAAAGCTCGTCAAGTGAGATCAAACATTAAGACAATGCTCATTTGTTTTTTTGACGTGAGAGGAGTCGTTCATTCAGAGTTTGTTCCACCTGGTCAAACAGTTAACCAGGCATTTTACCTAGAGGTATTAAAAAGATTACGCAACAGTTTGAGGCGGAAAAGACCTGATTTGTGGCAGTCGGGGGAATGGTTTTTTCATCACGACAATGCTCCTGCTCACACAGCCCTTTCTGTACGGCGGTTTTTGACCAAAAATGGTATGACCACTGTGTCCCATCCACCCTATTCACCCGACCTGGCTCCCTGCGACTTCTTTTTATTCCCAAGAATGAAAAGAGACATGAAAGGAAAGCGTTTCGCGGACATTGATGAAGTAAAAAAAAAAAACGATGGAGGCGTTGGCAGGCATCACAAAAGATGAGTTTAAAAAATGCTTCGAAAATTGGAACAAAAGATTGGACAAGTGCATTAACTCCAACGGAGAGTACTTTGAAGGAGATTAAATGTTTTTTGTAAAAAAATTAAATAAATAACTTTGTACAAAAATAGTTCGGTTTCTTTTGGGTACGCCCTCGTATACTTAGATCCATATTTGTGGAGATTTTAAATATCATGTCAACTTTTTTCGTTACAAGTTTTGCTTTTTTCTTTATAGAAAAAAGGTGGAAGACGAGCATACAGTCCACCTCATGGCAAGTGGATACTGTCGTCCATAGACATCCGCGATACATGCTCCCGGATGGATACCCCTGCCTACCTTTGCAGGCTGAGGAATGGATTGGGAAAATGGAGAGGGATAGGATGCGATGGAAATGGGCTCATGCATATCTCACTCACTGCCGAAACACGTACGTACATTGGGGAAATACGATTAAGTAGGAAATGCAGTACATTTCAAGGTAGTCTTCTGTGAGAGGGGTAACGTAGCCAGTCGAGTGCGCCCAGCTGCGGCGGGAATGCAGCATGCACTCTCCTCCTACAAGTATTGCTACTACAATATTTTTAACATATCCTTAAACATAAAACAAAAAATCCTAAGAATATATACTAACTATAACCAGTCCTTTAACTGCCCACTGCTGGACATGGCCCTCCTCAAGCACATTGCTTTGTGCGTGACGGATGTAGGGCCTTAAAACTTCACGCTGATCTAGTGGGTTGGCGGGTCTACTCTTTTAGACTTTTAAGAGGCGGTGTTGTTCCTAGCGGCTTTTGGTGCAGAAACATCAGCGAGCCATGAGCTTTGAGTTTATGTGAATGCACAAGGATAGTGTAGTGTAAAGTGCGAACCATTCCGACAATCAGGTTTGTACAATTCGCCACCCATTAACATAGATGCAAAAGTCACGTCTGGTTGATATATCTGTATCCCTTAGTCGTCTTTCACGACACCGACACTGTTGCTAGTCTCATGCTGGCCGACACCACACGACTAATAAATGTGTACCAATGTTATATATATTATTACTGTAATCGTTCAATCATCGCTGTCGCTCATGACTTGTACTCAACGTTTATTAAAACCGAAATTGATAAATGACTGTTACTAATGCAACATGGAATGCTAATGTAATCATGGAAATTGGTGAATATAGGTACCTAGATATTTTTATTTTCTGTAGGTTATGTATTATTACATAACACGACTCGTGTATAAACGCCGATATTTTATCTGCTCACGAAAAGCAATAGGTGCGGAAACTATTTTTTTTTAATTAATTCCTAAAAAAGTATTTCTATCATTTTTAATTTATTTTTTCTTAAAAAGCCTATAGGTTACACGTTTGACATATTTCGCCTAACAGTTGAATTACAGCCTAATAGTCAATGCCTGAGTAGCTGAATTCACTCAGATAATTGAGTTATATCTAGCAGTGGGTAGACACAGGTTGATAGCATGGTATGGTTACTTGCTGTATTTATAGGCTTTGCTCATTGGGTCTCAGATAATAACTTATTCTTTAGTAACGTATTCATCGGAAGCTGCAACTCATCCTTAGTACAGTACTCGTCGATATACATGACACATCGTGAAATCAAGTTATTTTTAATTGTTATAACTACAATAATAGATATATAAGGTTGTGTTCAGCGCCGGCTCTAGCTCATGTAGCGCCCGGGTGCACACAATACCCTGGCGCCCTCTAGTAGGCGCGCGATCAAAATGGAATAAAGTTATATTCACCAGTGATCGGAAATTCGGGTGCAAATGGTGCAATTTTAAATGATGTTGGGAAGCAATAGCCCGTTTACTTCGCTTGCGGTACGCCGCCGTGGATCCGTGGACGACCCCCGTCGCGAGCGGCGCTCGGCGGCCCATAAGACCCTGCGCCCGTGTGCGCCGCACTCCCTGCACCATAGGTAAAGCCGGCACTGGTTGTGTTTGTCCATTTTCTCCCCTTGCATAGGTTGGGGAGATCTTTGCGCAAATTTGTTTTCACGTTCAATTTTCCGGCCTAAGGGTATCGATGGGGCATTTATGAAAAAAAAAAATTTTACGAATTGCTTGCGCAAAAAGTTTTTCTTATTTTTCCTATATTTTGTACACATATTTGATTCAAAGCCCAACAATTTTATTTTTATAAAAAACGCATATTATTTTATATCATTCGACTAAACATGCAAATAATGTTATGCAAATTTTATATACCGAAACATCTATTTATTTAAAAGAAAGGAACCGATTTCTCATTTACTACGTGTCATATGTATCTAGACCGGTACTGTACTGTACATGACGGAAGCATTACGCCAATGCATCAAGGCACGGGTCAGTTGCCTCAACTATCACCTACAGAGTCTCCTGACTCCATTATTCTTCATTATATTCCTTTGTTGATTTTATTGCCTAGATATCTGCCGAGATCGGCTGGGAATATGTATGTGTTTTATTAAACAAGGTTTTTGAACAAAGAGCTGTATAATAATAAAAACTTGAGTGTTATTGTGTGTTAATTATATTTTATGACTAGCGACCCGCCCTCACTTCGCTTCGGTTTATTAAATTTAAAACAATCGGAATAAGATATTTTCCTGCGGTAAAATGGAGCCTATATTTTAAGTTAGACCTCTAGCAATACATCGGTGAAAACTGCATTCAATTCACATGCAGTAGTTTTTGCGTGATGCGTGTACAAACATACAGACAGACAGACGAAATTTCTAAAAACTGTTGTTTTGGCTTCTGTTGCTCTAATAAAGACCCCCCCATATTAGTTTTTTTTTAAATATCTATAATGTACAGACATCGGCCTGTTACAATTTTATTATATGTAATATAGATTATTAAACAATTAAACAATGCATTAGTGTAGGCGTTATCTAGTTACTTATAATAATATATAGTCATAATTAATCTGTATTAAATGCTCTTTATAACAAAACGTGAAACTTTGGAAATGAATAAAAATAAAATAAAATATTTTTTTTTAAATGGAGTAAACAGGGAAATTCATATTTGCTTTTCATTTTTCTTACTTTGTATATAAAAAGAGCGGTGATAGGTCAGGGGTAACTAATAACTATACTCGACTCACATTCGAGTTCAGATCCTCGATCTGTACCTCTGAGTTTCTATTAAGGTAGGTTTTTTTTATTAATTTATACTTGCTCGGCTGTTTAGGACACCCGCATGCTCCAGAAATAAAAAAAATATCTGGAATGTGAGATCCATCAATGGGCACTGGGCCCGACAGCCCCAGCGATTTATTAGGGCAGGCCTGTGCCCTGCAGTGGGACGTTATATCCTAATTGTTTTGTTTTGTAAATATATTAAAATGTTTATTGTATGCTATAAGATGCC
Organism: Sesia bembeciformis; assembly: GCA_943735995.1. Classification (NCBI taxonomy): domain Eukaryota; kingdom Metazoa; phylum Arthropoda; class Insecta; order Lepidoptera; family Sesiidae; genus Sesia; species Sesia bembeciformis. Next base: position 13,170,709 of record OX031044.1, read on the forward strand.
TAGTTTTTTACCTGCCAGCCTTATGCCAATAAATCCCGCCCTTAAATTAAATCTATTAAAGTATGTGTATGATAAAGTGGGAAATACACGCTGCAGTTCCAAGGTCGTTGGGCGCACTCGACTGGCACAGTTGCCTCGCACTCACAGAAGACTATCATAAAATGCATTTCCCATCCTATCATCATCGCTTAATATACGTCGGTAGAGAACCCATTCCCATCCCATCCTATCCCCTCCTATTTCATCGAATGGAGAATATAATGGAATAAAAGCCCATCCCCCAAGGTTAGTTCTTGGCAAGGAGGATTAAGAGGTGTAATTGAATGAAGAAAACTCCTTGTCCCTTTCTCCAAATTTATTTCTAAATCTCCAAAAGTAAGCAACGTATCCCGAGGATGTGGCAACGATTGTCATTCTGATCGGATGTTGGCATGTATCCACTTACCACCCGGCGGGCAGTCAGCTCGTCTGCCGCCTTCTTTCTATGAAAAAACTAATCACTCACACAATACATTTTCAATTCCCTTTGAATTTCTCCATCCTTGATTGCTCCGCTGTCATTATTATCCTTCGTCTCCTGAAGGTTGACTGGAAGACAATGTCATGTAGCATTAAGTCCACCGATTGTACTTAGTGCAATAATGTGTCAAATAAATGGATAAATAATTACTTTATCTAAAATTGATTGAAAACATCTTTTGTTTAATTATCTTCCATGTAATTTTCTGTTGACAGAGTAAAACTATTTGATGTGGACATACTTGCTTACTCTTAATACATTATTAATGCAATATGACACAATATACTGAGTGCCGGGGTTTGAACTCACGACGCCGCGAATGCGTGTCGGGTATTGATACACTATCGCCGCTCTTTGTTACATTACTTACATAGACTAACACAATATTTTTTTACCATTCAAATCGAGTAAATAATACTCATTTGCTAACCGATTATGATAGTAATCCAAAGTAGTTAAAAGGTCACCAAATACCTTTAGAAAGTTGTGACATCAGTTTCGTTATTATGCATTTCAAATGCAATTGGAAACAATGTGTTAGATGTTACGAAAATTGATAAGGATATCTTTATGTTAGGAATAGGGAAGTCGTGCGACCTTGGCACGATGGGATGGGTCCTCTCACTGGCTTTCTTATAATGTCATATTGAAGAGTATCAGGCCTCCCTCTTTGCTGCCACCCCACCGAGACGGTGAGGCTGCGCGCGGGCAACATCGCACAGTCTTCGCCGGCGGACGCCCGGTGTGTGCACATCTTCGCACGTCTCTCTAACAAACGCTCTCGGTATTTTTTATTTTCAAAACCTGACTAGTAAATTCTTTATTCGAATGTACTTTCAAATTGCTTTTATTAGATTCAGTTTTGTTTTAAATTGTACTTGAAATTATGGTCTTTTGAAAATTGTTATAAATTATTTTTGGTGTTCTTACATGTGATTGTTATGAGTCGACCCCTGACCGACTTTTACATAACTTTTAACGCCAAAGTCCGCTCACCTATGCTTCAATAAAACAATAGTCCAGAGTTAATTGTGATTTTTTCACATACTAGTTCACTAACACTGCTTTGTCGAATATTTTAAACAATGTCCGAATGCTGTAAAAAGGGGCGACTAATTACGTGCGATTTTTGCGTAACTAGATACTTTTAGTCGGCGTGAGAAGGTATTGTGAACGTTACACAGCCTCAGCTTTTTGCTGGATTAGCGTGATACAGCGGTTATACAATGTGTAGGAACTTTGTGGGTTCACTGTTTTGCTCGTGTCACAAATAATAGCATGTTATTAATATTAACATACTTTTCTAGGGAATGTTTCCTGTAATCTCTGTTACGTTATTTACGTTAACTTAGAAAAGGCTTAATTTTATTTTTTGCAGTTTGAAAGTACAAGTTTATAAGTGTCTCTTTTCGCCGTGTGACAAGTGATAAGACTGTTGATATTGTGATTCACGAAGATTGTGTTGCGAGGAGATTTGATTGTGGTAAGTTGTTGCGTTTTTCAGATTCATTTCAATTCTTAACGTTTTCTGTGTTCATACGTAGATCTCATAGTGGTATATATAGATCATACTATGACGTATATATATATATATATATTTAATAACGTTAAACGTATGACCTCTTGGGATACATCCTGACTTTATTGAAATTATGTGTCATAACACAGTTACGTATTTTTTGTTAAATATTTTACATATGTATGTAAAATAATGGATATATTTGAAACTTTACTATATGCAGATAGATTTTGTTTGAACTAAGGCCTGTTTGTTAGTAGTGATGGAAACATCAATGTCACATAGTATATTAGAGTCATATAGTGTCATGTAGAGTGTATGTCATATAGAACCCAATTTTCAGGTACTATGAAGCGATTCTTTCACCTATATCCGGCAATTTTATATGAAACCTTCAAAGGTTGGAACGCACCTGGTGACGCCTGGACTGGTATTGGTATATAGCGGAAGTCCTGAATTACAGTATCTTTTTACCACCAGGTGGACAGTCAGCTCGTCTGTCAACTTTTTCTTATGAATAAAATTTAAAGTTTTAACACAATCTAGAGGCTATGCTGACAATTTTATAAATCTGAAGTAACTGTTGATTTACCAAAGAAAATACAATATTTAGTGCGACCGCGCGCTGGCGAGCGGGGAACCTATACTTCTTAAGAAATTTTTGTTGACGTCTTACTGACTTATAATCATCAGCACGTCGTCAACAGAACTCCCCCAAGTATTACTTAGAATGTCATCAGCAAGTCGACGACAGGACTCCTCCAAGTATTACTTCATTGTCACTAGAGAACCTAAACCAAACCAACCTTTAAATTTGTTGTCATCGATGCGCTGTCTGCTCGGTATTTTTTGCTCCTTATTGAATTATTTCTTAAAAAAAAACTGTTTTTTTTAATCTACCGGATGTCATTCACGTGTATGTTTAACGATGGTATTTCGAATGTAGCCCCAAATTATACTCAGTGACATTTAGCATCCTTGACGTCTGTTTACGTCGCATCGTTGTCGTACGTTCACTGGAGCGAGTACTGACCTCTAGATTTTTAAAGTTTTTTTTGCTTGTGTATTTCCGATACAAATGTTACCACATTAACATGTAAGTGGGGCACCTACGTAAAACCTTATTTCTCTATTTCATGTATAGATATATATTATATGAGGATTATTTCGAACTATTTTTTGATTGTCAAAATCGTCTTTATATATTAGTTCTAGGCTGATATTTGTTGAATTGGCTTCTTTATTGTTGTAGAAGTACAACATCAGCCTAAGACTTTCCACTCAATTGATATATATATAGCCACCTGGCTAAGGGTGCTTAGTTGCATCTGCTTGGGGTGACTTACAGACAATCTGATAGTCTGCTAAAAAATATAGAGCTGCTAAATATAATATGGGCTATAATGGGCAAAGCTAAATATAGGTCTTTTCTAATGTCTACTATACATTATTTCCCTCTCTTTTTGACTTTATAGAGTTAAAACAGTTTTTATAGCACGACGGTAGAGATGGCCAAGAATGGATGTCGATGAATCTAAAATCGATAAAATGCACATCTGTTTTGATTCCCTGTTAGCTGAAGCGTTACTGACAATTGCTTAAAGCAATTGCTACGGTATTCTTCTGTCGGTAATAATGTCTCTCCAATGTTGAGTATATGCCCCTCCCAGGGCCAGTTACCATATACCATCTTCTGTTCTTCTCATGTGCCCACTACCGATGAATTTTTTTAAGTTATCAGCTACATTATATGATTTAGATTAAATTTCAAATGACGCGCACGGACCGCGCGTTGATGTCTTTTACTAGAGCGAATATTTTGCAGGTGCGAGTTATACAATATTTAAATGGAATTAATGTAAAAGTTATGTTAGCAGTTTATTTAATGTAGCCTCTTTACACCGCAGTATAACTATTAAAGCAGTCGTTCACGCAATGATGCGCATATGAGATCATTAGCTGGACGATCCGGTCATTCACATGGAGAGAATACAAACTTTTTCTACACTCTCCACTGAAATACAGATACACGGATAAGCCGAGTGATTTGCGAGTCGTGTCGGAGGAGGATCGGGTTGGATCTTACAGTTGAGTGTTACTAAGTTACGTCTAAGTGTTACTAAGTACTCCCGCCTCACAGAAGACTACCTTGAAATGTACTGCATTTCCCACTTTATCTTATTTACCCAATGTACGTACGTGTTTCAGCAGTGAGTGAGATGTGCCAGAGCCCATTCCCATTACATCCTATCCCGTTAGGGATAAAACATAAGGTGTTCTGTTCCAGTCAATCACCAGATCAAATAAAACCGTTTAATTTATGGGATAGAGAATAATTAAACGGAGAATATGGTATTGCCCCATGATTGGATGATTTAAATGGTGCTTATAGTAGCTTTGGCCCAAAACCAGCTTGTAATTGTGCGGCTTTTATCCCGCAATGGGAGGTTGGGTTGATATATGTTTAGTTTCAAATATATCTAGTTATACTTATTCCAAACGAGCTTCGAAAAGACTATATCTAACATTGTAAGACGGTCATCGGTCAACACAATCAATTGTACTTCTTCAATTGTCACGCTATCGTCATACAAACACATAACCTCACTTTATCGACATTACACAACGGCATCTGTCACCGTCAATTATTATCCGCCAGCTCGTATTATTAAATCAGAAAAATCAACTGTACTTTTACTACAAGCCATTAAACACACGAAACGTTACGTAACCAAATGCCATATTGTTCCACACACAGCATTCTAATAGATAGACAAGTTATGTTATTAGCTATTGATGAATAATTGTCGTTTAATTTATTTGTCTATTGTTTTATTAAAGGTCATGTACAGCCAGATGAGGTGGGAGAAAGAAAGTAATCTTCTTTAATTGACTTGCCAAAGTTTCATTATTATAACCAATATTCAAGCGCTGTATTTTATTCCTAATATTTTTAACATTAACTGGGAAAGGGATCATCAGTTCTAGTTTACCGGATGCTGGATATCTTTTATTGATTTTTAAAAAAAAATAGCATATTTTTTTAACCGAGAACTTCTTACAGCAGGCGAAAGGGAACGAAGTGCGCTAATCGATCATTAAACTTTTAATTTGTAACAGCATTTTAGAATAATGATTATTATTTAAAGACGCGTCTTTAAAATTAGAGTAGTTATGTGACGTCATCTGTTAGAGTGACAATTTAAACCGGTCATTGTAAAAATCTTATCGAAATTTAATATCTACAGTTTTGCCTCCAATATCGTTATATTTGTCCACAATATAATGATAATTAATGATAATTTTCATATATTTATAAAGGAGAAAGAAAGAAAAACATTTATATATTTGTACACATTTTTCTATTTAACCGGTTTCTCAACGCGTATGTTAACGTATTTATTTTTCTTATTACCATTTAAATAGGTAAATATGTGTGAAAAACGCGAAGATCCCTAATGCTATATTCATTTGTACACACACCACAATACAGAAAAAATGACATCGAACACGGATATAATAATAATAGTAGTATAATTTCATTGTTTTTATTCGTTTTCGTTTTTAAATGATGAATGATTAAAAGCATGGGAGTTATTTATTAATTAAAATTAAAAATAACCTAGTATAGGATAGTACTTTATCTAAAAAAGCAATTTGAAAATAAGAAAATAAAAACTAAATGTTCGTGCAGTGATGTATTTCTCAAGGCTTTTTACTTAATCTTAGTTTATTTGTGATTCTCATGATCACTCAATGTCTCCCAATGGGTATTGAATACAATTCGCTATGCTGTGGTGAAGCACACAATGAAATAATGTTGCGATAAGTTATGGTATCCCATAAGTTAATGGCGTCGGTACAAGAAATGCGTAAAAGCGAAATAATCACGAAACAGTCTGGACTATTTCAAACAAATACGGTCGAATATTAAAGGAGGCACACGGGCCACATGATAGTATGTGACTACAGCCGGGCGCGCCAGCCTTGCAGAATCCTATTCTTGAAGAATACCATGTTGTGGCATAAGGGAAATATCTCTTGTCGTTCCACACGAGTTCGCTGAAACAAAATATTTATGTATCGTACAATGCGCGACATCTTCGTATCGAGGAAATTCGGAAATCGAGGCATACTTATTTAACAATGTTAAACACTGAAATAATTAACAGAATTGCGAGATCAAAAGTGTATTTATTAATTAGTTTCATTTTAATCCGAGTACTACCGACTGTTGCTTTATTATTGGTACACAAACTACATGGCGAATATCACAATGGAAATAAATAAGATTTAGCACTAACACAGTTTGTGTCTCTACCTAGATTAAGATCGAAGATAAGCTAAATCGGTTAAGCAGTTTCAAAATTATGACGGTTTAATAAAGTTTTTAATAAATCCCAGAAGAAATCGATATCTGTAAATACATACATACGTCCGATAGGAGTTGTAAAGCTTAACAGCTTTTGTCTAAATATTAAAAAAAAAAAATATATAATTTTATAATATTTTTAAATAAATATATCTAATTTTTTTGTCTACTTATTGTCTAAAGTCGCCGTTCTTTTTAATCGTGTACACAGCACATATTCGTGTACACAGCACATAATTTAAAACATACATTAATTTAATGTTAACACAACACATGTAATTATGTAGACCTCACATTGGCATCAATTAAAATGTATTTAGATACTTACTGATCACGACAAATGAATTTCACCAAACATCGCCAATCGCTAGTGATTTCCACCAAACCACACTGATGATGTGTTTTGCAATAATTATGTTTATTTAGCGCCATTATGCAGTAGCGGCGTAACCTTTGGCGAAATTGCCCACGTTGCCGTGTCGTTGCCGTCTAGTTGCCGACATGTTGCCGCCGCTCAATGTAATGATCATTGCTCGATGATTCTTTATAAAAATCACCGTTACTAATTACGAAGATTATTATTACCAATGATTAGATATCAACCTGTAACATCCCACTGTTTTATAAGCCTCCCCTAGTAAATTACTAGGCGGTATTAGGCCATAATCTACTACGCAGGCCCAGTGTCAAAAATAATGCCCTTGCTTAAGTATTATGACGTTCCAATTTCATATTCTGTGCCTGTAGTTGTAAAGATGTTGTGATTGTAAAGAAAACCGTACAATAAGTTACATTTAATTATGTTACATTTATAGTAACTTAAATTTAAAAAAAATTAAGATTATGATTTTTTATTTGACTGTACTTTCCATTCACATTGCTTCTGGGACAATCTAAAGAGCAAAAATAATATTTATTTAAAATGTCTATATTTAGTCCCATTGGGACACCTTGCTGTAAATACACATGCTGCACATTTTTTTTTTAAATTCGTGAACATGCGTTTTATCTCCAGATGTTTTCCTTCGCCTCCGAACTAGTGATAATTTTTAAAAATCCATACCTTCTTAGACACTTCCTAGTATGTGACGAGGATTTGAAAGCACGACCTCACGAATGGGAGGTCTAGATGTATAGATGTATCTGTACGAACCTAGATGTATCTGTTGTCGACTCCCTAGATTCTAGGGTATCACCGCTCTTAAGTACAGACGAGTACAATAAATGTAATAAATTAGAAAAAGCTAAATTCTATATTAGTAAGTACTAATTGTCAGTAACTTCAAATAGCGGGCTAAAGTATTATAATATTCCAAAATGATTCCATTTTAATTTTAAATCTTAATATCGTAAAAATAGTACTACGAGTATGTAGTAACAGTATGAAATAGTACTCAGTGGTAGGCTAAAAGGCTAAAGCAGTTGACGGTGATTCACGACTTATAAACATTTCAATTCTGAGAGAATGTATGAAACGATACAACTCATTGATAATTCAACATACTCTGGAAGTAAAATGATTCGTTGTCAATTGATTGACTGTTAACCAGCTCCTCATTGGTCCTCACGTTACCTTGCGCTAACACGATTTGCTTTGGCGGTTTGAGCGTGACTGATAAACTCGTTAAACCCACTTAAACTTGAGACGACCTTCCAGCTAATACTAACAGATTACTTAATACGGACTTTCGTCCTATCAACGTTGTTTGTGGTTTTCCATAATAAAGTATTTAATTTAGTTGATATGTATCAGTCTGGAATGACAAACGTTGGCACGCCCCCGTATGCGCTGCCCACAATTGTAGATTAAGGAATGGATTGGAAGAAAGGGTTGGGAAAATGGGGAGGAATACGATAGGATGGGATGGGAATAGGCTCTCGCATATCTCACTCACTACCGAAACACGTACGTACGATAAAGTAGGAAATGCAGTACATATTAAGGTAGTCTTCTGTGAGAGAGGGGTAACGTGGCCGGTGTAGTGTGCCCAGCGGCTGTGGGATTGCAGCATGCACTCTCCCCATACCAAACTATAAATTAAATTATTATTAAAAATAAAAAAATAAACAGTAGATAATCATTAAATAGTGAATCATTAAAACTAACAAGTAATCGAGTTACGTTTCAATTTCTCTACATATTCGAGTTAACCCACAGTTGCGCTAACTGCGGCACTTATAATCTTCAACTTTATGATCATTAAATACGACTACGTCGCAACATTACGCATTTCTCTCGGATTCTATTCATCGCGTGCGCAGTTTAAAGAGTTAGCTCACATACGTACAAACAAGTCATTTACCTCGATGTTGTAGTCCGAAATAATTTTTGCGGCAACTCATCGCCGTACAAATTATACGATAAATTAGAATGCGCCGTTTCTACTTTTGATTATTTATTCATTTACACTTTGTTGTTTTAACATGAGTCAGATTAATGCTGTAATGCTGTATAAACCTCGCGGCTGTTTAGTGATTGTAGGTGCAAGTGAAACAATATTGTAGAAGAAAAAAGTAAATTTTAAGTTAGTTTGCTGTGAAAGAGAGGTAGCGTGGCCAGTCGAGTGCGTCCAGCGGCTGTGGGAATGCAGCATGTACTCTCCCCCTCTCAAACAAAATTGTTTGTAACAAAACTTTAAACCACTCAAACCATTTTTTTTCTTATCCAAAACGGAAATGGTCTATTAATTATAAGTGTGTTTAGTAACTTAATTAAAGTTTTTGTATATATACAATAATATACATATATAATATATACCTAACTGTTACTTAGAAAAAGGTATGTAACGACGGTAATTATCATACCGTTCAGTTTATGGAGAATTGAGGAAGAGTTACTTTATTTATGACTAGCGGCCCGGCCCGCCCTCGCTTCGCTTCGGTTTATAAATATTTTTTTTTAAAATTTCGAATAAAATATAGCCTATGTTAGAAACGGATAATGTAGCTTCCTATTTGTGAAATAATTTTTGAAATCGGTTCAGTAGTTCCAGAGATTACCCCCAACATACAAACACACAATTTTACCTCTTTATTATATTAGTATAGATTATTATTCTAGTATAGATATAGAATGACTATAAAATGTAATTAGAAATAAAATACTTGTTTGAAAATATGCAATATGCAACTGGCCTATTCAGCATCAACTGCTGAACATTGGTCTGCACATGCACATTGTCTTATGCATGATTGATGTATGGTTTCGAAACGCCACGCTGGCCAAGCAGGTTGGCGAGTCCACTCTTTTAGAGGTGGTGTAGTTCATCAACACTTGTAGTAGCAGTTTTGTTATACTTAAGTCGCCTTTTACGACGACACTCGCGGCACATTTTAAAATACACTATGTATGATAGTAATATATTATTTCTGAATAAAAAGCCACTTACCATCATATGGTTACTTCTTCACCTCTTTGTTAAATTACCAAAAAAATAACGCGCACCGTGTTTTAGCGTGCTGGTCATAGTTCAAAGTTGCAGGAAGCGTTGTGTAAGTATACATACACCATCTACACCAACTGTTGCACCATTTACGTGAACTTTATACGCTATTTGAGACCTTATCAAAGCGTAACAAGTAGCAGATTCGCTTGAAAACATCGCATGTGTAATTTTAATAGTTTACGCGCCGGATAATCCCTAATGGAAGTTATTTAAAATCGATTAGTAATAAAAAATAACCAGAAATTCCTTTGATAGATGTAGCCTATTTCGCTCGAGGTACAGCGATTGTCACAACCCATGGTTTCAGATTTTAATATTTTGTTTTATTAGTTAAATTAGTGTCTGTTCTTTTTCAAATCAAATCACTTATTTTGCGAGAACAAACTAGCAGAATTTGGCGTTACATTGTACAGCGCGCGCCACGAGCAGGAAGAATTTGGGCCATTGACACGAGGTCAGACCAGATTGGACGCAAAGAGATTTGTATAAAATCGTCGCACACCGACCACTTTACTAGACTTCCTGCCTGCTCGTAGCGCGCGCTTTAGTGTATTTCCCATTATGTTCTACCTCAATAAGTGTGCAAAAAATAATTTACATCTTACTAAATATCGCGAACAAGATTCTGCGGGATTGGCATATCCCGCATATCCCCTGGTGTTGCAGGTGTCTATGGACGTCGGTGACCTCTTACCATCATGTGGCCCGTCCGCTCGTTTAGTATTTGCTAGTTTCCGTATGAAATGGGTCCAATATTGAGGCCTTGTGGAAAACTTTACTATAAATATTTTGAAGTGAACCTATAGATTATAAACCGATCTCTTAAGGGCATAATTATAGCACACTCAAAGATGCTTTCTATTCCCCATATTCCCAATCCTTGTTCCCACACCCATTTTCCTCATTTGTCTTATTACTTATTAAATCACACGATCAGAGTTGATAGATAATTAAGTTGATATATGTATTACATGTAGCAGATGTTTCATCTATATACCAGCAAATGAGACACAGTGAATGTGAGCGAATGCATTTTGAAATGGAACTAGGGAAAGGACGACACTTATGTAACAGAGTAGTGCGTAATACAGACACTTTGACATTTGGAAGGTACTTGACGACATCTGAACAAAGGGACTTTATTGTCGGCATGGCCTTATTAATTTTGATTGAAATTTTCTATCGTCAACTACCGTTGTTTTAAGATTCTGTTTAATTAGGTACGCTATAGTTTGTAACATTTCACTGGGCTCAATATCTAAGAAAATAGAAACGACAATAAGTTCCCCTTTTCTCAGATATTGTTACATACAGTTATATGCTATCTGCAAGATAATATCAAGTTATAACGTACCAATGTTGGGCATAAGTCACTTTTACAATCGTGGAAGTATTCCAGGTCACAATCCAACACGTGGACCTAGTGTGGGTTATTATATATCCTAGATTCTCGACATGTATTCTCTTGTTCACTAAAGACGACAAATAAATTCGTTCGCCGCTCTGTGTGTGTATGTGTGTGTGTGTGTATGTGTGTGCGTATACGTGATTTTGGGTATTTCTAAATTGACAATAAGGGAAAGCATTACCGATCATTGATTTTAATAGTTTTCTTCGTTATTTTGTAACGCAAATATCACATTCCTTCCAAAAATATATCTTTCGTCACGTTCAATTACTGTCAATCAAAATGGCGATTACTCCAATTACTTAAATTAATCACGGTTAAGTAAAACAGCAATGTGTTGTAAATTACATTTTAGACGTGTGAATTTAAAGTTCACTTCCATTCACACATGTCTAAAGACAATTTTCTTTGACATTTAGTGATTGCCCTCGGGGTCGCGTAAATTGCTCGCTAACAAATTGGCTTTGTGTCATCGAAGATGTTTTATAATGGGATACAACGATTTAATAAGATTTCATTACGTTATTGATTCGTGTAAATTTAGACACTTCATGGAGTTATTTTTTGTGAAAATTAAAATAAATAAATATTAAAATAAATAAGTTGTAGATATTCATTGTATCTACAACTTTCCCTGCCATTTATTGACCACCCTTAAATCAATATAAATAAATAAAAGCTTTGTTTCGAACACTGGTTTGTTTGCAACGCTTGCAGGGAGGATAATGCACGCTGCATTCCCACAGTCGCTGAGCGCACTCGACTGGCCACGTTACCCCTCTCTGACAGAAGACTACCTTGAATAGTACTGCATTTCTTACTTTATCGTATTTCCCCAATGTACGTACGTGTTTTAATAGTGAGTGAGATATGCCAGAGCCCATTCCCATCCCATCCTATCCTATCCCTCCCCATTTTCGCAACCCATTCTTCCAATCCATTCCCTAATCCGCAAAGGTGCGCTCCAGGGGAGTGACAACGTTTATCATTCAGGACTGATGTTGGCATATATCGCAAATGTCCGTGGGCTACAGTATCCCCTTACCATCTGGTGGACTGCATGCTGGTCTGCCGCCTTTTTTCTATAAAAAAACTGGTATATAACAACACATAAAAATAAGTGTTCAGTGCCAAAATTCAGCTAATTCAGCGTATACTGTGAGTTCTCCCCAATGAGTTCAGACTGCCCCTTTCTCATCATTACAATGTTCCCAAAATGTTGCAACTAATATAATTGTCATGCACGGATAGTATTATTTACATAATTATATACTTTTTTAAATTACTTTAACCCAAAAACTCATGAACTCGCCAATTTATATTGACGAGCGCGGCATTTTTAAGCCTTCAAACCATGGGTGTAGCCACGGTGGGGTAGGTTGGGGCGCTTGCCTCCCGCGGCATACAGAAGCATAAGAAATACACTTTCTGCATTAGACTACCTCTATTTAAATTATAAGAAAATTGTTTGCTTTGCCCGACCCTGGATGAAATCCTGACTACGCCGTTGTTTCAAAACCCCTCGTGACTACCAGGCCGCCAGTGACACTTTGTAGAATGATAAAATTAAATATGAATTTATTTATCTATCTAAATATATATAAAAAAATAGATGTTGGTATATCTGATGTTAATAGACTTCGACACCGTTTGACCGATCACCATGAAAGTTGGCACATATATGTATTTTTTCATGGACAAGATTTTTATGCTATCGGCTTTGTTGTAAGTCGCCACTAGATGGCGCTGCAGCACATCAACTTCTATGGCAGGACAACGTCTGCGGGGTTTTGCTAGTATAATATACTCGTAGGTAGATTATGCCCTTGTTCTATTTTTTAGTTTGGTGATTGACTGATAAAAAAGGTTATATGGCATTAAGTCATCCTTTTGTATACGTCACATACATGTGCAATGGAGTCTAAATAATTATCAATCTATTAATTACAAATAAATAATCAATTAATTTAAAATGTCAATGTCGCTATTTAACTAATTACCTCGTCTTACTACATAATAATAAGACCAAAAGTAGTCACTGTAAATTGTTTGTTAATGTATAATGTTGTCTCTGTCCACCTACGTTACTCTACGGACTAAGCGCTTCGCGGTTGTGGAAGGTCATGGCAAAACACGACCCAGTTTAAACTGTATGCGGTCCAACCACTTTCGATACGGTCATAATAGCATCGCAATTTATTTACATTATTTATAGAATTTGCTCTGTATTTCTGTAAGAATTCGTAGCTTCTGGTTTTTATATTGTGTTATAGAAAATCTACCGGTATCACTTTGGTGGTTCTGTGCCGTTATTGTGCATTACAGTTTCTTTCAAACCGGTGTAACGATTGATGCAGATGTGTACTGTGAGGAGCTGCAGACGATGATGGAAAAGCTGGCATCAAAGCAACCAAGTTTGGTCAATCGATCATCTCCATTTCTTCATAATGACAATGCCCGCCCTCACACTTCTCATACGACAGTTTTAAAACTTCAAGAGCTGGACCTGGAGACTCTCCCTTATCCACCATACTCACCAGACCTTGCTCCGACAGATTTCCATTTCTTTCTAAATTTGGACAACTTTTTGCATGGGATAAAATTTGATTCTGAATTAGCTGTAATTAGGGTTTTGAAGATTCCATTGATACCCGTCCTCCAGACTTTTACAGGAGTGGCATCAATCATCTATCCATGAGGTGGCGACAGTGTGTCAATATGTGTCAATGTGGGTCAATATTTCGACTATCATAATAAACATTTTTATTACAAAAAAAAAATCAGTTTCTCATACAAATCGGTCATTTCATAGGTAAGCACCTAATATTAAATTTTGTTGTTATAACCATTAATATTAAAATGTTTGTACTGAAATTTTAAATTATTCGCCATCACATAAATGCTTTCTAAAAAGATAATATACAACTATTACTACAAGTACCTATAGTGACAAACAATTCGTTAAATGTCAAAAACATTGTCTTGTACATGAGGGTTGTTGTGGCCTTAAAACGGCACGTTGGCCAAGCTGGTTGGCGAGTCCACTCTTTTAGAGGTGCTGAAGTTCCTCAGGGCTTGTGGTAGCTGCTTGCTATCCCTTAGTCGTCATTTACGACACCCACTGGAAAAGATGTGGTGGAATTATTTTAAAGCCAACCCACAAAACAAGGCACAATCACAGTTTGGCGAGTCCACTCTTAGAGGTGCTGAAGTTCCTCACGGCTTGAGGTAGCCGCTTTGCTATCCCTTAGTCGTTATTTACGACACTCACGGGAAGAGATGGGGTGGAGCTACTCGTATTCTAAAAACGGCCCACAACACTGCACAATCACCGTTCTTAAATCATTCACAATTATACTTCTCTGATAGGTATATATCAAGGTGTATCTATATACATAATTTCGCAATTTATCAATAGTGAAGAAATTAATTTTAAGCAATAGGTACTTAAGTGGTGGTCACACGCGTCGATTACTTTAGCTTGCTGTCGAGTCGATGAAAGGTCAAAGGTACAAAAAATCATATTTTTTAATTTCTTAACTAAATTCTACAGTGAAGACAACTACGACGATTTAAAAAAATTTACATTAAAAAATATAATATATTTCCTTGCCTTTCTAATTCCGTCCTAGAACAGTCTATTCTCGATTTACGTGTGTTGTGATACAGATACCACAAGGTTCTACTTAAGACATAGATTGTTTAGTTTTGAAAATAAATGAAACCGTATCTTAGAATTGAAAAATTAGGTAAAGTGACATAAGTATAACTTTACTAAACATTCGCGTTATGCGCACATTCTATATTCTAAATCTGATCTGGGCGCGAATAATAAAGGTATTTGTTTACCTTTTATTCCTACTCGATGTTTCGGCACCGGTTACACCAAACAAAAAATAAATAAAAAACTGACGTTCGCAGACACAAGTTAGTGTTGATATAATTTGGCCTTATTTAGAAAAAAATTGATAAGTGCATTTTGATAAGGATGATTTGATGATGAAAAAGGCACATTCAAGAAAAATGAAAAACATTTTAGTGTAAATTTTCAATAAATTAATATAAAGTCAGTAACTTAGTTTTTGATAAAACGTAAAAAATAACCATTGCTAATTACCTCTTCGCTAGTATCTTTGTTTAATTTTAATTTCCGAAATTTCCGAATATAATGTTACTTATGTCTGTTTTAAAAATCTTTCTTCTTAGAAATGTAGAATTGTCTTAATTGTTATCTTGTTTGCTTAAACTATCTACGAGTATACTAATATAATAAGTAGTGTTTGTAGGTATGTTGCAGGTAATCTCTGGAACTACTGAACCGATTACAAAAATTCTTTCACAAATAGGAAGCTACATTATCCGTGTCTAATACAGGTTGTATTTTATTTTGAAATTTTGAAAAAAAAACCTATAACCGAAGCGAAGCGAGGGCGGGTCGCCAGTGTTATTATATTTTGAAAACTTATGAAGAAACTTTATACCGCGATCCTGAAAGTTGTGGAATGAACTGCCAGCTGAGATATTTCCGTTACGCTACGATATGGGGCTCTTCAAGAGAGCTGTGAACAGGATTCTGCAAGGTTTTTTTAAACCTTACCTTACGTTATATTTTGATTTATATTTTGGCTTGCGCACGTGTAGAAGGTGTTCATTGCCAGCGGTGACCACTTACCATTCTGTGGCCTGCCCGCTTGTCTGGCATTTATTATATAAAAAACTGTTTTTACTATGGAACAGCAATAAATAAAATTGAAAAACTGCGACATTTAAACTTCTATTATTATGCGACCTTAAATCTTGAAAAATACATTTATGTATCGTTTATGAAGTGAAGAAATTAAATAAACGTAAAAGTCCTTGTCGGTGTCTGCGGTTTGTTCAGTGAGTGCACGTAACAATGTGTCTGAAACACTGCTCAACGGAAGTTAACGTAATTTCATTGTAACTTTAATTACTTATTTATTTAGACTTCATTTCACAAGTAATTGTACAAATGGCAGACTTAATGCGACCACCAGATCAAAAAGAAATAGGAAAGCTGTGCAATTTCGGTTTAAATAAAAAACAACATTAATAATACACAAATGTATAAAGTATTGTATTGTAATAATTATTATAATGTAATAATTGTATAATTATTGTATTGTATTTTATTATTGTATAATAAAATATGATTTTATTGGATGTGTGTGTGTTTCATACGATAAACGTAATATACATAAATAATACAGAAGAGAGCAGAAAACTTCATGAATTGATGAAATTTTCTAGCTTCAGCGCCCGGCTCAGCAACGCATATCGCATTCGCTGATGGCTCGCGAGATACTATCTCTAGTTGGTGCTCGCGACTTCGTTCCCGTAAACTTGTGATTCCCAAGGGAACTCTATAATCGATCTGGACAAACTTGTGATTCCCGTGGGAACTCTATAATCGATCTGGACAAACAGTACGCTAAATGTTAATCAGGCACATAAGCTATAACTATACCACGGGTGGCCAATTTGTTTAGAACAGTGTTCCACTCTTAAAAAATCTGAATTCTAGCGATCGACTTAATTGTGCTTTAGTGGGATGATTAAATCAACAATTAGATATTTTTTTATTATATATTATTCGGTAAAATTAATATCAATGTGTAACAAAAAATAATGAGAAGTTTGTGTTGTGCTGTCATTTCTTCTGTCAAATTAACAAAATCAGGAGTATAATTTGATAATATTGTCAACCTTAAGGAACATTTTGATACCGGTCAAAAAATTTAATTTCTTTTCGCGATCGACCGCTCTGTCTTTGGCGATCGATCAGTCGATCGCGATCGACTTGTTGGCCACCCCTGAACTATACTAACTTTTATTAAAATAGATTTTGCGTGATGCGCGTTTAGACCGACAGACCGAAATTCTAAAAATTGTTGTTTTGTATTCTGTACCATTCGTACTGCACATTCCAACAACTTTTTTAAAACAAATACTTCGTGTACAGACATGGCGCTGTTGCGATTTTCTTATATGTATAGATTATTTATTATTATCGATCTACCTATATGCACTACTATCTATAAGAGGGGGAGAGTGCACACTGCAATCCAACAGCCGCTGGGCGCAATCGCCCTGGTGTTTCGGTAGTGAATAAGATATGCTAGAGCCCATTCCCGTCCTATCCCTTCCCACGTCCGCAACCCTTTCTCCAAATCCTTTCCAAACAATGGTAGGCAGCGCATCCGGGGGCATGCCAGCGTTTGTCATTCTGTACTAATCTTGGCATGTATCGCGGATGTCTATGCTTGACAGTATCCACCTACCACCAGGTGGACTACCACTCGTTTGCCGCCTTCTTTCTATAAAAATAAAACAGCAAAGTCTTAATCATCTTTAAATTGGATCACCGATAACATCAAACGAGAGGGCTCTGTCCCTACTCGCCTTCGTTGGACTTCTTAGTAAAAGTCATGGCCGATACACTTTCAATTTTATCGCTATAATTTTGAGTGAACAAGAAGGTAAAATCTACTTGTTTATCGATTGCATTTTTTGAAATTGTGTGAGTAAAACTTATATTGTGAATGGGAAATATCACATATACACCAGTACCCACGGGAATAAAATTAGACATCACTAAAAAGAAATTGAAGAAATAATTGCAGAGGAGGAATTTTAATTTCAAAAACTCAATTTTACTCTTATGAGTATAGAATTTTGAAGATTATTTTAATTAATGATGGGAGTATTAATTTAAGTAAACACAATAAGAATTGAGTTTATAATTAAACTGTGCGTTGTAATAAATTACCACAACATCGCTAATTAATCGCTAAAAACTCGTCATAGCACATAATCTTCTCTCATTCGTACAATTATTTTAATGTAATTATTTTACCACTTTTTCATTCTACTTTGTTCACTTCGTACGTATATATGTATCTATATGTACTTTGTTTTATCATGTAAGTATATATTTTATTATGATTATATTGTTTTAATATTATTATCTTGCATTATTTTATTGCATAGCCTACCTCTTCATGTAATTCATTTCACTGTCCGTCGGTTGTCGGGAAGAGATCGCTTTTAGCGGTAAGGTCGCCTGTCGCTTCTGTATTTGTCATAATGTTTAACGTATTTAATTAGTTACAAAAGGGATGCAATAAATTTTCATTATTTCAATAAATTATTGGCTATTTTTGCTAATTATTAAATTATTTAATCATTTGTCAAATTTTCTTATTTAAAAAGTATTAAAAATGGTTAATTAAGCTTCATTAAAATAATAATAAATAATAAAATAACTTTAGTAAAAGTGACCCACGCAAGGATTACATTTGTCGTGCGCCCAGACACTACCGAAATTCGAACATTTGTCTTTAAACAAATTGGTGTCCGATCGGTACTCGAACATTTTTTATAGTCTTTTACTGATTGTATTTTAATAATGTCTTACAACAGGTTAAAGAATGCAGTTTGTCAGTTCATATGCAAATATCAAAAACTAATTCGTCTAAATGCCAAGGTACTATTGTACAAATATACAAGGAGCACATATAAGAACCGGTGGTCATAAAATGGCATGTGACAAGTTTACTTGGTTTATTGATTGTCTATGTACGTCGATACCTCCTACATTTTTTTTTATGTTCGAAGGCAGCAGACAAGCATACAGTCCACCTGATGGTAAGTAGATACTGTAACCTATAGACATCCGCGATATATGCCAACATTAATCCAAAATGGCAAACGTTGGCACGCCCCCGGATGCGCTGCCTACCTTTGCCGTTGGGAAAATGGGGAGGGATAGGATGGGGATGGGCTCTGGCATGTCTCACTCACTACCGAAATACGTACGTACATTAGGGAAATAAGATAAAGTGGGAAATGCTGTACATTTCAATGTAGTCTTCTGTAAGAGAGGGGTAACGTGGCCAGTCGAGTGCGCCCAGCTGCTGTTGGATTGCAGCGTGCACTCTCCCCCTCAAAATTAGTATAATTTTAATACATATTAGTATAATTTTAATACATATTAGTATAATTTTAATACATATTAATATAATTTTAATGATTTCCGTGAGCTATGTCAGAACCCATTTTCTACACCATTCCTATTCCATGAAACCTATGCACTCTTTGATTACTAGCAGTACCTGTGATTTCGAGCGCATAGTCATTACAATATGTATTGTCAGCCCGGTTCCCGTGGGAACTTTATAAGTGATCTGGATAAAAAAAAACACCTTAAATTAAAATTAAGTTTATTAAAATTTATTAATAAGTTTTATTAAAATTCGTCCAGTGGTTATCGTGTAATGCGCGTTCAGACAGGCAGACTGACGGACGGACAGATAGACAGATAAAAAAATCCAAAACAATGCTGAGAGACAATGTTTCTAAGCATTAAATCCGCCTTTTGTCACTTCATGCAATAAATAATAAATAAATTAATAAAATGATAAAACAAAGTTACAAATAGTAATTTTCATGAAACTTACAAATACAAGTAATTACAATAGGGCCTTTATGTCGGAAATCATTATTAATTTCCGACGCTGATTTACAGTTGTAGAGTAGAGTTGTAGATTATTTCGGACGGAAGTGACGGATAAAAATGCATATAATATAATTAAAGATAATAAGATCGATAAATTCATAGTCTTTGAAAAGATAAAGTGAAGGATAGTCACTGGAAATAGAATAAATCAAAACACAATCGGTAAACTAAAACTGTTAATCTAACTAAAAATTAACATGTATTTCATGATTAGTTTATTAAATGAAAAATAAATAATTAATTAATGACTAATGTATATGCTGCATTTATATTGAAGGGAAGAGTACACGCTGCAATCCAATAGCTGCTGGGCGCGCTCTCTACCCCTACCCCTCTCTCACAGAAGACTACCTTGAAATGTACTGCATTTCCCACTTTATGTTATTTCCGTAATGTACGTACGTGTTTCGGTAGTGAGTGAGATGTGCCAGAGCCCACTCCCATCCTATCCCTCCCCATTTTCCCGACCCTTTCTCTAAATCCATTCCTATATCTCTAAAGGTAGACAGCGCATCCGAGGGCTTTTGGACATCGCATCCGTTTGTCATTTTGGACTAATGTTGGCATGTATCGCGGATGTCTATGGACGACAGTATCCACTTACCATCAGGTGGGCTGTATGCTCGTCTGCCCCCTTCGTCTATGAAAAAAAATGCTTAACATCTCCACGCTGTTATGCATATAAATGCGGGCCTGCTTCTGTTTACATAGTTCATATCTACTTGTACTTACGCTTAATGAGCAAATTGAAATTTTAAACAGTTGATAGTTTGATTGTATGCTAGTTTTCCATCAAACTTTTACAGGCGTTGGACATACTTGAATATTTGACACTATTACTGTAAGACCTTATATAACTGACATGTTCAGGAAACCCGGTTGCTTCATCGTTAATCAATTTCACTAATGAATAAATGATTGCATTTAGTTCACTTACGAACGAAAATAAAGTTGATATCGCAATCGGTGCACCCATTAGTCTATAATTAACAAAACCATCCCAATTACTGCATTTACAATTATTATTAAACTTTTTAATCATTATTGCGTCCGAATTACGTACGATACACTACGATAGTTAATATTGCCACAGATCATTTCTAAAAAAAAAGGTGTTGATAGCGTGGAAGTTGCTTTTTGCATTGCGTCTATTGTTTTTAGCTTACCTTAAAGGTTTTGTTTAATAGACAAAGGTAACAGCAATCAGCCCTTTTTTGCGCCCACCTGCTTGACACGGGCCTTCTCATGCACATCTTGTGCACGATGGATATATGACCTTAAAACGCAAGCGTTGGGCAAGCGAGTTAGCAAGTTCACTTTTTTGGAGCTGGTGTTGTAGTTCCTCATCGCTTATACTGCATGCCTTAGATACTGATACTGCAGAACTCGTATCTTAGACAAACCTTTATTGTTTACTTTATACAATTATGATCAAAGATCGGAGTAGGTAGATTGAATTAGGGTCAATGATCTCAAACCCATATGTCAATATGGACATACCTCCGGGATTCCGGAATTTTAAAATTATTAAGACTTTTTTCCAGAATTTCATAATTATTACGCGGAGCTAGGTGTAGGGTGAGAGACGAATCAATATGAGCAAGATTTTTTTTTAACACTTTCCACGCCACACAGGTGGCCGGCATTCTAAGTAAAAAAAAAACTGTGGTGTTACTAAGTCACTACTTTAATAATAATTAATTCAATCCCATAAATACCGGAACTTTCGGTTGTACAGTTGTACAAAGGCATGTCCATGTTCTGTATGACATCATGATTCCATGATGCAAGTACGAAAAATCAATCTACCTACTCCGATCTTTGATTATGATAGTTTTATATTTTTGTTCGTAAATATGATAATAAATAAAAATACACCATACCAATAAACCAATAAATAAAAAAAGCAATAGTTCCAATCTGCTAAAGTTCTTAAAAGCCAAACTAATAAATTGAAATCAGTGGCGTGCATCGGTTTTGTTGGAAGTGGAGGACTTTTCAGCGGGAATTCGGGAAGTGAAGTTGAGTTTTTGTTTGATTATCATAAAAACTGTGTATTTGTGCGTTTTTTGGTTTAACAGTGATAGTTTATTAAACTTCAGTGTTTTTGTGCATAATGTTTGTGATAATCAAATTAAAAGCATTGAACTGCGTTTCTCGTGTGCTTCCGGGGAGTCCTCTTCTGTCCTCAGTAAACCTACTATCGCTTCACTGAGCGACTCCTGACCTACTTCGAAGGGACTGGACATTGACAGGATACGATTTAGATTTAAAAAAATTTTATTACGAAGAAAACTTGACACCGGCAGAATGTGCTAATTGCACTATATATGAAACCAAAAAAAGTCGAAATCAGTGGCTTGGATTGGTTTTGAAACTTGATATACGGAAATGGAGGACTTTTTTGGCGGGAACTCGAGAAGGATGTTGAGTTTTTGTTTGATTACCATAAAAATTGTGAATGCTCTATATGTATTTTTTTTTATGTACGAAGGCGGCAGACGAGCATATAGTCCACCTGATGGTAAGTGGATACTGTCGCCCATAGATATCCGCGATACATGCCAACATTAGTCCAAAATGAGAAACGTTGGCACGCCCCCGGATGCGCTGCCTACCTTTGGAGATATAGGAATGGATTTGGTGAAAGGGTTGAGAAAATGGGGAGGGATAGGATGGGATTGAAATGGGCTCGGGCACATCTCACTCACTACCGAAACACGTACGTACATTTGGGAAATACGATAAAATGGGAAATGCAGTACATTTCAAGGTAGTATTCTGTAAGAGAGGGGTAACGTGGCCAGTCGAGCGCGCCCAGCGGCTGTTGGATTGCAGCGTGCACTCTCCCCCTCATGTATATTATAGCATTCACAATTATTCACAATATCAAAAGAATTAATTATTTTTAATAAATTAAGTATGTAGTTATTGCAACTTTAAATATCCGTTTATGTTAACTGTTTATTTTAAACAGTTCAGGTTATTAATCTCAAGTTATTTTTCACTTAAGATAATTAGCACTTAAATATTTTAATAATAATATTTGTAATTCAAAAGCAATAAAGTTCACTTTCATTATACGTAAGTACATCACGTCTGTCTGTCGCATGCGCAAGCGCAGTATATCTTCAGGCGATTACTTTCGCCATCATGTTACAGCTTGTCTTAAAACTTTATTGTTTCTATTTACATAGGTAGGAATTATTTTATAGTTATTATAAAAAAAAATATTTCAACAATGCAGCTCTCTAACTATAAACATAATTATAATGGATACATGAAGTAATGCATGAAGTAATAACATGCCTTTATTAAAAAAAATCTTGTTATAATTATTAAATACAAATAAGTATCCAGTACAAGTATGCCTTGTGGTGTGGGTCGGCTATACAGTAGTACCATCGCATCCCTTCCCGTGCGTGTCGCAAAAGGCGACTAAGGGATAACAAAGATACTACTACAACCCTGAGGAACTATACCACCTCTAAAAGAGTGGACTGGCTAATCCTCTTCGCCAGCGTGGCTTTTTAAAGCCACACATCCCACATCCACAAGACAATGTACATGGGGAGGCCCACATCCAACAGTGGACACAAGGTTGATTGCATTGCATTCAGTACAATCCAATTAATCAGTGTGGCTCTCTATAACAGAATGTAGGTTGGATAACACAATGTGCATGCGGTGGCACGTGTCCTGGAGTGGATGTTAAAACGGCTGATTACGACACGGAACAGAGCGAAATTTGCCTTTCCAAATGACGTATACATACCATACCATCCACTGCTGGATATAGGCCTCTCCCAAGGACCGCCACCACACACGGTTCTCAGCTCATCTCATCCAGCCACTACCGGCGATTTTCTTCAAGTCGTCAGTCCACCTGGCCGGAGGGCGTCCCATGCTTCGTTTTCCGGTATACACACCACCAGGATTTTTGTTGCTAGACCCACGGAGTTGATTAAGTAGGTTTTGTTCACTGTGTTCTCAAAACATGATTTAAAAACAAATTTGTAGGGGAACAAAAGCACAATCTTAACAAACTATTGTTCGGATCGACATAAAAATATTTTGACAACAACAACAATATGTTTTTCCAACAATAGGCAATGCACATAAAACGGTTACGTAGAGAAGCTTTGTTGGAATTACATTAAACAGTAACAATTCAAGTATATATAATATATTGCAATGTATACATTTTAGCAAGTCACGTGTTGTAATACATTTTGTAATTTACTTTATACTGTAACATAGAAGGATAGCCTATAAACTTTTTATTGTAAGACAATTTAAGAAAGTAACGCGCAGCCTTATCACCAAAGCGATCTCTTTCAGGCAACTTTTGGGTGGTAAGGAGAAAACGACAATATCAAAAAAGGTAGATGGTTCAATTTTACATAATATTCAATCAAAATAAAAATCACACTACTTTAAAATAATAATGCGGATGGCAAGCGACAGTCGGATAGAAATAAAAATAGTCATAATAGATAGAAACAAAAAGAAATAGTCATAATTTTGGATTACTGAACTAATTTGGTTCATCTTCGGATTTAATTGGGTCAGATTAGGTCTATAACTAACGATAAACTATTTTAACGACTACATAATTTCACCATAATATATATGCACAGATCCTCAGTTTACACAATAGCCATCCGGCCACGATCTAGCTAAACGTCGATTCAGACCTGACGGGAGCGTGTCATCTCAGATTTATCAGCGGCAAAGGTCGGTGGAAAGGTCCCAGTGTGGTAACCACTTATTGTCTGTACAGGGTGTAATACGTTTTCAATCACGATCGGGAGATGGTGCCATAATATAGCCTTTGAATAAAGTAATACAGTAATCGGAGTAATTTCTTTTTTTACTTCATTGCAAAATTGTTTGACATGTCCTAAGAGTGGACTTAATTTCTATGACATTCTCTACCAGTCATCCACCAGATCTAACAAAAACAGAATGCGGGTACAGTTGTAGTTTAGACTAGCGACCCGCCCGCACTTCGCTTCGATTTATTAAATTTAAAACAATCGGAATAAGATATTTTCCTGCGGTAAAATGAAGCCTATATTTTAAGTTAGACCTCTAGCAATACATCGGTGAAAACTGCATTCAATTCCATGCAGTAGTTTTTGCGTGATGCGTGTACATACATACAGACAGACAAAATTTCTAAAAACTATGGTTTTGGCTTCTGTTGCTCTAATAAAGATTAGTTAATATTATTTTTTTTTCAATATCTATAATGTACAGACATTGGCCTGTTACAATTTTATTATATGTATAGATACGAGGGAGAGTCAAAAATTATCTACACTTTTCGTTCTACAGTTTATTTATACAAAAATAGGGGTTCCAAATGTACAATATTTTTCAACACAGTCTCCTTTGTCAATACACACGGATCAGCAGTCCTTGAGTATTCCTTCCAAGAAGAAGGCTTTCTGTTGGTCACGAAGCTACTTTTGCACCGCTTTCAGCACGTCTACATCTGTGGAAAATCGACGACCTCGCAAAGCATCCTTGAGTACCCCAAACAGATGAAAGTCGGAGTGAGCAAGATCTGGGCTGTAGGGAAGGTGTTCCAGCACCTCAAAACCCAACTTGTTGATGGTTTGAATGAATGTCAACACGTTTTAGCTTATGTTCTGCAGTAAGCTGCCTTGGCTCCATCGCGCAGAGACTCGCGATGATATATATATATATATAGATATATATATATATATGTGGACATTATATATATACTCTAGCTGTGCCCGCAACTTCATTGGCGTAAACATTAGTATGTGGTAGCTTACTTCCCGTGGGAACTTTATAATTGATATAGATAAAAAGTATCCTAAATGTTAACACTAATATTAAGTTTAATTAAAATCCCTTCAGCGTTTGTTTGCGTGACGCGCGCGTTCAGAGAAATAGACAGACAGACAAAAATTCGATTTTTTATTTTATTTTGGACTGTCTCACTTGCGCTTTACATTGCAACGAACTTTACATCAAAAATATTTCATGTATAGAAACGGTCCTGTTACAATTATATTATATGTAATTATGTATCTAGATATGGAATGTTATACAATGTGAACTCGCCTTTATATGTTTAGAGATTATAACTCAAATAAGGTTTTTCTTACTTCCAGGTGACAGTGCAAGTTGACAGTTGTCAAGCAAGTTTCAAGGTAAGCTTCCTTATGTAATTTTCACTTACCTACTATTATAATATGTACCTACAGTACTTTTTTCTTTCGGAGTCGAAAATATTTTACTATAATTAATTCAATTTTACAATGTGCCCGATGTCACGTCTGTACGATGTCAATCAATGCCCGATGTCACGTCTGTACGATGTCAATCAATGCCCGATGTCACGTCTGTACGATGTCAATCAATGCCCGATGTCACGTCTGTACGATGTCAATCAATGCCCGATGTCACGTCTGTACGATGTCAATCAATGCCCGATGTCACGTCTGTACGATGTCAATCAATGCCCGATGTCACGTCTGTACGATGTCAATCAATGCCCGATGTCACGTCTGTACGATGTCAATCAATATGTTGATAACGGCAGTGTAATGCAATGAACCCTTTTAGTATCCACTGCAGGACTTGGGCCTTCTCATGCACATTGTCATGTGCATAAGTTATATAAGGCCTTAAAATGCCACGCTGGCTAAACGTGTTGGCGAATCCACTCTTTCAGAGGTGGTGTAGTTCCTCAACGCTTGTGGTAGTGACTTTGTTATCCCTTAGTCACTCCTTATACGACACTCGCGAGAAGAAACTGTGACGTCATATTCTACAGCCTGCCGACACTACATGGCACATAACTAGAATTGTGAACACAAAATAAAATATGCTATTATATATTCACATGGTCTTTCATTATATAAAACTAGCTACACCCGGCAGACGTTGTCCTGCCTGTGTATATTTATTTACCTCTGTATATAAAATTACAAATTATTCTGTTTTGCTGTCGATATGATTTTTGCGATCGATTTAACGGTATAGAAGTTGATGTGCTGCAGCGCCATCTAGTTTCGAGTTACAACAAAGTGAATAGCATGAAAACATTCTCCATTAAAAAATACATACATGTGCCAACTTTCATGGTGATCAAACGGTGTCGAAGTCTATTAATCTCAGATATACCAACATCCATTTGTATATATACAGATAAGCTGTGTGATTCTGATAGTTTTGGCAATAAAAACTTTTGACTTAACCACGCTTTGTTAATACATCATCGCAACTAAGATTCATCAGACAAAATAACTTCATTAAATTCCTTTAGAATAATTTCAAAATAAGTTATTAACAAGAAATCCGTCCGAAATGTCTTTGTACAAGCGCAACACCAATTAATTTTTATTGTAAATTCACTTTTTACTCGTTCACCACTCTAGACGTTCTCATGATCTCATTGTTTAAGTATACTTATGTAAATAATGACTATTAATGATGCCTCTCCATAGACGAGTTATTGTGTAACGTGCCAAACATAATTCGGATTTACAACGGGAAAGCACGCTAGTGTAATGTTGCACAGTGGAACGCAAATATTCGTATAAATCTCTAGTGTATTGTTCACACATGCACAGAGAGAGAGAGAAAGACGCACGCACACACACACACAGATGCAGGTACATAGAGACTATTGGTAATTAATATATTATGTTACACCGTAGAAAGAGTTTTTTGATCTGCCTTTGTAACATGCATTATTGTTTATCACATAGTTCATAGGTAATATCTACATAATAATTATTACATCATAAGTATGATATTTGTAATAAATATTTTTCTAAAGCGGTTTAATTGTATTATGGATTTTCATTGGTAAGGTCGTGAATTTAAAGCTGTGTTCGTACCACTGAGATTTTATTTAAGTACCGATTTTTAAATTTCATCAGTAGTGAAAAACCTTGGTGTATCCACCAATGGGTTCGTGTAGTAGATCAATGGGTTATGTCCGGTAACACGTCTTGAGTAGTAAGAGAGGCCGGTGCCCTTCAGTGGGACATTAAAAACGCTGAAAAAGAAAAAGAAATTAAACATACATTGATGTTGTCCCTTATATACGTTACGTTATTGATTGATATCAATGTCTATTTTTTTTCACGTCTTTTATAGCCGCTGAGCGCGCTCAACTGGCCATGTTACCCCTCTCTCACAGAAGACTACCTTGAAATGTACGGCATTTCCCACTTTATCGTATTTCCCTAATGTATCGGTTGTTTGTCCCTATGTCCCTATGTTTCGGTAGTGAATGGATGTGCCAGAGCCCATTCCCATCCTATCCCTCCCCATTTCCCCAACCCTTTCTCCAAATCCATTCCTATATCTCCAAAAGTAGGCAGCGCATCCGGGGGCGTGCTGACGTTTGTCATTTTGCACTAATGTTGGCATGTATCGCGGATGTCTATGGGCGATAGTATCCACTTACCATCAGGTGGACTGTATGCTCGTCTGTCTCCTTCGTCCATAAAAAAAAAAAGATAATATAAGTAACAATTTTCATATCTCCTATATCACCGTACTGTTTACAGTTTATTGTGATGTTGCCTCGTTTGTTACCTTGAAGTAGCGACAATTAAAATTATGATCGCATTTTTCGGCGCAAATAAAGCAGATTGCTTCCGCTGCGGTTGTGGGTTTCTGATTCGTGAATAATGCTAATAACACAAGCAATGTTAAGCTTGTAATAGCCAATGATTTCTTGGTATTTTACTAAATAGCCCCCTGTAAATAGCACAACAGCAACTAGGGCCATTCGGAACCCTTTTATGGTTTTCGTTAACTTTGTCGAGTTATCACAATTAAAGTACCTACATTAATTATTTAACAAATATTTATTGATGTCAAATAGTCTAATGCATTTTAATTATGTACGACGTGAATTGGATTGAGGCAGCCAGAGTTAGGGCTATTAAGTCGCAATTTGCAAAGCATCTCTATGGTCATGGCGACCTAACGCAGTCACCTCAATAACTCATACTCGAACTTAATCGACCAGGCGTCCAAATAGTCGGATTTTCATTAATTAATTTCAAACTACTCAAAATCAAATAAATTTGGTTTTTTGAAACCACATCGCTTCATCAACGTGTCTTTCTACTGCTGGATATAGGTTCATCCAGGGCCTGCTTCCACGTACGATCTTCCGCTTCGGTTAGAAAGACTCCGGTGGATTCTCATCTAACCACCATCGGAGACTTTCTTCAAAGACGTCAGTACACCTGGCCGGATTTCCCGCTACCCGGTCATTCGAAGACTTGCTACTCCATCAGATATCGATCCTTAAAAATCTTTAAACATTACTTATAAAACTTTGTATTCAATTCTTACTTAAAATAACACCAAAAATCTATTACCGCAAAACACAAAAGATGAGCTGGAAAAAATTAAAAGTAACCGAGTTCAAAAGTCGGTCAAAAACCACAGGTGCAGACGAGTAGCAAAAGAAATGAAATTATCCGACATTGCGTAATTCTTCCATCACAATTTAGCAGCAAGCTTTGTCTAGCTCTCAGTTGCCTCGTTAGGTCTGAAATACCAACACGTCTGGAGTTAAGCGTAATGTAGTGCAAACAGCTAGCAAATCAAGATGTCTGCGATTGGCATTAGCATTATCAAATCAAACGCTTGAACGAGCAAAGGATATCGATAGGCCAAGTTCACACGGTGCACAAATTGATTTTTTTGTTGCGTTGGAGTCATATTTCAGAGATATTCAACGAACCAAATTTTCTAAAAAAATAATTAAAACAAATGAGTTCTTTATACACCAAATTTTAATATCTAGGTAGAACATACTCGTAAGATTTAGGAAATAACAAAATTACAATGATCCATTAAAAATAGCGAAAAATATTCAACTTATACTGTTATTTGGTGTATTTTCTGTTTTATTTATTTTTAAACAAATTGACTCTAAGTCTCATTGACCATTCCATCTTATGTCAAGAAACATACCTCTCCTTCAATCACTTGAGAATTTCCTAGCATAATGCATAATGCAAACTAAAAAAACACACGTTCCTTATTTTTTCCGCGAAATGTTGTTTTTTTCATCGCTGAGCTAACGATAATTGAACAATATATATGTGTAGTATAATTGTATTTTAAAATTCAGTGGTGTAAATAATTTACAATTATGTCTGCAGTAGAGATGTTTCGTAGATTTAAAGGAAATCACCGGTAGTGAGTAGATGAGGAGTGCGGAAGACGGAAGAAGTGGCGGTCCTTACGAGAGGCCTGTATCCAGCAGTGTATCCACGCTGACGGTATAGTATATCTGCAGTAAATATGACCCATACCTCTCCATTTTGTTACGATAAGTAGCACATGAAACAAAGCAGTGGAGTAGGTACAGTGGCACACATATTGTGTGTGATAGACAATAGCGCGTCAAATACGATACGTCACAGATGAGAGGCCAGTGTGTGTACAACATAACGGTTGCCCAACGGCGAAAGTTCAAGGGCGCGGTTTCGTTCACATTGAGAGGAGGGACAGCAATAACATTATTTTACGAAAAATATTTTATAATTTCTCTTTCGACAGTATAAAACTTTAATATTTGTTTGTTTCGGAAAAAAGTTTATTTAGAAGTTGATAATTACTTTGTAAACATTTTGTATTGTGAATCGAGTATAAAGGCGTACAATTAAAACAGAAATAAAGTAAAGAGTAAAGTTTAGACACTAATTACAACATCAAATTATTGTAAAAAATATTTTTGTTAATAATTATAGCTTACTTTCTGTACCAGTTATATTACTAGTGTAATTTATAGTAATACTTTTTATTAAGTAGGTACTTGCTGTAGCTACGCGTTGCTGTGGCTGCCAAACAGATGGTGCTTACCCTGTTTGAATATAATCTCTAATATTTCATAGAATTCAATAATTCAAAAAAAAAATTGTTCACGAAAACTATTATATTTGGAGTATAGTTTTGATTTTTGATCTAATAGGTACTGAAAACCATAAACATATTTTTATTTTAACCATTGTGGTTAATTTCATTTTTTTTTTCAAACATTCTAATTTCAATCGCTTTATTCGTTGACGCTACTTGAATGAGCTTTCTTGCAGTAGTCGCGATACGTTAATAGTGATTCGCCTCACTTCATCGTGTGTTGCAAAGGCCATCTTCCCATGTCATGGAATCTGACGTAACAGACCGACGAACAGTTTTACGGCTACTGTTGTAAGTAGACGTAGGATGTTTCGCTGACCGCTAAGATGACCGCTGACGTGCGATCACAGGAGGCGTGCATTTCGTGCATATCATATAAACGAATAAGCAGAGCTTACCATTACACGAATCGCGGATGGTGAATTCGACACAATCCGCGATATCATTAGAGATTTCGGGAAATCGGGAAATGTAGATATTAGAAAAGCATCCAACAAAAAACACTTTCAATATATCGCTTCGGTATCACTGTTTAAAGCATCAGTCAATCTATACTAATAAATATAATAAAGAGGTTATATTTGTCATCAACTCGTATCCTCTAATTAATAGATCTATCCCCACGAAATATTTTTATTCTGAGATTAATCAAAAGTGTCTGCCCAAATTTATCTCAATTTGTATCCTAAATAAAAGCTTCATTACCATATTGTATCCACTGAATAAGAGCTCTGTTCTCGAAATAATAGGTCTGTCCTGAAATAATAGCGTGGACTGAATTTGGTGGTTACAAAATTCAATACTTCAGCAAATGGAAAGTGGCCTTACCCCAGAATATTGACTGTATGCATGCAACTGTTTGCCGCACTGTTTGTCTGTTCTACAAAGAGTATATATACAAACATGTATGTCGGGTGACATATTTACCATTTTCAATTGGAATTGGATTCTAGAATTTAGAGAACAAATCTGTTATTATAAATACTAACCCCATTATTTGATAATTTTCAATATGTCCCGATGATAACACATAAATTTAAAAAAATATAGTTTCGGTATTGTTTTCTGATTTCATTTTGGTACCAGATCTATTATTTTAAGTACAAACCCTATTGATTAGGAAATTCAAAACCGATTTAATTGGTGATAGCTAAAATCATACCTTAAATAAGTATATGTTTTATTCGAGGAAATGTACACATAAAAAATCCTTCCCCTTTGCAGTTGGATAAAAACGATTCAATCCGGATTGCGGAAAATGAAAAGGGCAATTTGTCATCCGTATAATGCGAGGCTCATCGAATTAAATATCATTGTTCACATACCGGTTTTTTATATACCGGTAACTTGATGCCAGCGTAACGTGAATGTCAAGGAAGACGGTGCATGTGCGTGATTAAGTTACTATCTTATGATGGTTGGAACTAAAGTGATCGATAATAATTAGTAGCGGTTTATAAATAAAAAGTAAGATCTTTGTTGGTAGCATTTTTTTGTTAATACAATACTGGCAAGAATCCCCTAGCTTCTGAAGGGGAAAATCCTGCATTGCAGTCACAATTAATATGACAATAGTTTGTGCTTCACTAATAAGTGCACCTTATGTAAGAGGAAAAAGGTGGCAGACGAGCAAACAGTCCTCGTCACCATCGCTATACCCTGAACACACACCGGCCTTCAGCCAACACTTTTACCAGGAATCGACACGTGCCTGGGCGCTTCTCACCGACTCACGATCCCGCGGTACCCTCCCAAAGCAACGCCCTAAGCTGAGGTCCGTTCCTTCCACCGGTCTACCGGCGATCTACCTGCCCTTAGGCTCTTTACTCCTGGCTGAACGCCTTCTGCGCTCACCCTAAACTATACATGTCCGGTGACTCTTGAAAGGCCATTAGGGCCACAAGAATTTAGCTATTCCGAAAAAACGAGTAACATATGCTTCTGCAAACATGCCTGACGCGCTAGAGAAGCGCGGCAGCCCCATCAACACCCACAACACGTTATTATAATGTATCTGGAGGGCCCCGCAGGCCTATTGCGTGTACTCTCTCCATAGGCTGCATATGTAGAGGGAGGTACAGTAGGCTCTCAACAATATTAGTTTCTCCTCCCTCGAGCATCGTGCAAATCTATGTCAATCACATTCGCCCTGACCGACAGAGCCCTCCGTTTCCTAATGCTTTTTTGAGAATAAATTTATTAGACCACAAACTATGTTGTTACTCCAAAACCAAGTCTATTCTTTAGAAGTATTACGAACATAATTTTTTCATAGATAATCTTCGAGCAGTCTAAACAATAAATTTTAGCGGAATTAAAATTTGTCCATTTCTAAAAACATGTAGGTCACGTTACCTACATTCGGTGGTAACGTTTTAATACACAATTTGCGCAGATTATCTCATCGTCCCAATTCCTCATCAGCTCAACAATGATGTCTCCCACGGCACCCATTTTAATTGTAGCTCTTATATAACTTCGCGTGATGCGTGCACCCAAACTGTGTTACTTACGAATTAACGTGTCTATAGGCAAATTGTTTTATACGGCAGTTGTTTCTTTCATTTGTTTTACGGCAGTTGTTGATTTTAGAAGCTTATCATCGGCCTTGTTTCCACTGTTGGATATATTAGAGATCTTCTCATCCAGATGATAATAAAAATGTTATAATAATTCTTTATTTGAACTCCAATCTTGGTTAAACCTATGCTATGGGTTTAGGCTTCCATAGTGCATAATACACCATGATTACGTTACAATTAAGTATATATGGTATTTAATTTTGATATAGACAACTTTGGGCTTTGTAATTTATTTAATTGTATTAGGTTTTGTTTATTAGATATATTTAATTTAATTTAAAACATATATGTATTCTGCGTGTGTGTGTGCGTGTTTGAGTGTGTGTGTGTGTGTTGTGCCTGTGCATGTTATGCCTTGCCTTTCATCTGATTTTATTAAATTGAATAAAGTAAGTGATTTTATTACTCAAAGCAATAATTCCGTATCTGAGTAAAACCGCCGACTTTCTTTATATTATAGTTATATTGGTCAACTTGGTCAGAGAACGTTCGCGTTACTCTTCCCGGTTCATCTCCGTTTAGTATTGAATTGTCTATTTCGCTATAATATCTTCTTTTTCACGGTTTCTAGTCGGAGCTTCTTCTCAGATCTAACACTCAGAAAGAAGAAAGCAACTTCCAATGACTTATGAGTCACAAAGATCTAAAATATCTTCTGATCTTTATCTTATATAATAATAAGTTACTCGAGTGTCTTTAGTGATACTAAAGACACTACTAGTTAGAGTGCCTCTAACTAGACGAATCAATTGGATGTGTGAAGTTTTTTATAACCGTAACCAGCCCTTTATCGTCCACCGCTGGAAATGGGCCTCCCCATGCACATTGTCTTGTGTAAGAGGGATGTATGGCCTTAAAACGCCAAGCTGACCGAGCCGCTTGGTGAGTCCACTCTTTTTGAGGTGGTTTAGTAGCAATACCTCAGGGCTTTTGGTAGTCGCCTTTATTTATTGAGGGGGAGAGTGCACGCTTTAATCCAACAGCCGCTGGGCGCGCTCGACTGGCCACGTTACCCCTCCCTCACAGTATACTACCTTGAAATGTACTGCATTTCCCATTTTATCGTATTTCCCCAATGTACGTACGTGTTTCGGTAGTGAGTGTGATGTGCCAGAGCCCATTCCAATCCCATCCTATCCCTCCCCATTTTCTTAACCCTTTCTCCAAATCCATTCCTATATCTCCAAATGTAGACAGCGCATCCGGGGGCGTGCCAACGTTTGTCATTTTGGACTAATGTTTGGCATGTATCGCGGATGTCTATGGGCGACAGTGTCCACTTACCATCAGGTGGACTGTATGCTCGTCTGCCGCCGTAGTACATAAACAAAAAAAAATTGTTATTCCTTAGTCACTATTTACGACACCCTTGCCGCGTGGTGTCGGTCGACTTTAGAATGGCACCATCTCTTGCCTTGAATGTATCTCATAGCAGTGGCCAAATTAAGTCTTAGCTTTATTTGTTCTATTACTTATTTATGAATAGTTTAAGCGTTTTTAGTATTCTTCGCAACGTTTTGGCCATCGTCAAGTACGTTAACGCCTTGACACTCATTACTGTCATATAAATAACATTTAAAACGTCAAAAGAAACAAAGCACTCCTTCTCACACCTCGCCGACCTCTGGCACGCGGGGCCGACAGAGACAATTGTTTTGCACACTTAATTACTTTTAATAATGCTAATGTTAGGGTTCGTGGAGAAGAAAATGGACAATGAAATTATTAATTTACATAATGGTTTAAAAAAAGTTGCGGCCATGTGGTGCCTGTTAGCACTATCCCATCAATTCCCGTGAGGGCCGTAAAAATCAACCGAAGGATAACAAAGCCCTGGAGAACTACACCATCTCTTAAAGAGCGAAATCGCCGACCCGTTAGGTCAGCGAGCCGTGTTAAGACCATACATTTCTCATGCACGAGACAATGTGTATGACGAGGCTCATGACCAAGCAGTGTACGATAAAAAAGGCTTGTTACGGTTGCAAAAATAAAAATGATATTATCAAAAGGTAAAGCTACTCGTAGTTATAAAGAATAGTATACAGGACATTCCAATGCCCAAGGATTTTAATTTAAAAGTCGATGCAACCATTAACTGAAGAATGGCATCCTTGACATCGGATGCATCCAATCGATTACCATTATGCGTCTTAGAACAAAGTCACACGAATTTGACATTTGATCGTGAGAGACGACTCCACATCCTATAGAAAAAAACCAAAAGGTTGAACATTTTAATGTTAATGCAGACATGATTAAATAGCCATTTTGAGAACAATATGACAATAGTTATGAAGATTTCAATAGCTTTTTAAAAATGATAAAGAATGAACCAAAAAAATATAATCGATTTAATTTGAGTATTGTTTCGATTGAATTGCGAAATCGATCTGCCATACCAAATAAAAAGTAAGTATATCACGTCTGCGCAAAACAATTTGTTGGATGCAATGTTTTATAAGCGCAGTGACTTTGTTCTCTTTTTAACAGCGCCATATCAGACGTTACATAAAGATGTACCAGGTACTTTCAAAATAGAAAGGATATAATAACAGTGAACTCATCAATAGTGACAGATCGGTGTAAGTGATGAGCGGAGAACGATTATAAACCTGCCTTCCTTCATAAATATCCTCTTTATACATAAACTAGCGACCCGCCCTCGCTTCGCTTCGGTTAATAAAAGTTTTTTCTATTTTCCAAATTTTTTTCAAAATTTCAAAATAAAATAGTCTATATTAGACACGGATAATATGGCTTCCTAGAATTTTAAAATCGGTTCAGTAGTTCCAGAGATTACCCCCAACATACTCACAAACACACAATTTTACCTATTTATTATATTAGTATAGAGTATAGATATATATTACTAGCGAACCGCCCTCGCTTCGCTTCGGTTTCGTTAAAACAATATTAAACTATACTTAGAAACCTTCCTCTTGAATCACTCTATCTATTGATGAAAACCGCATTATCTAAGCGTACATACAGAGGGACAGACGGCGGGAAGCGACTTTGTTTTATACTAAGTAAAGATACATATATTTATACTTGAAGGAATTGTAATCTTTCTGAATAAATTAATATATAAAGCCAACTTCTCGTTAACTTTAACAAACATGACATGTTCATATTAACTTCGGTTTCATGACGGTGCTAGACTGAACACTCAGTCAATCCGAATTGACGTTTACAGTTTGACGTTTGACATTATCGTTAGTGTATTGGTGTAACGTTTACAAAGCATTTAAACGAAACCAATTTTGCATTAATCACAGTTATTATTTGAGTGTAAAATCACAGATAGCCTTCTAATTTGAAACAAACGGCATAGTTTAATGGATAAAATGCCTACGTTCACATGGATCCACAATCAGGCTCCACCGGTGGATCCATGGATAATTTTTCTTCTTCTCGGATCTACGAGCTTATTAATAGATAATTCTTTTTCCTCTTCAATCTACAGCTGAATCGAAGGCTCGAAGGTTTAGTAAAGAATTATATTTTTATTGTTTTACATAAAATACGTAGTTATTGTATTTGTTCGCGACGACCGGCTCATAATCTGTACATAGCTTATAAGTATATAATGTATAACTATAGGTTAAGTACAAATACACATAGTTGATTCAAAACAGTAGGTTAAGGTAGGATACGTTTTGTTAAAATAGTTCGTTTCATAAAGACAGTTATGTCACTCATTGTAAAGGGATGTTGGAGTTGAACAATAGACGAGAAAGCGTGTAAAAAACCAACGGTTTACGCAACCCTGCTATAAACATTTAACAGACAAGGGACAAGAAGGCGCGTTCCGACCTAACGGTTTATACACCTTCACTATTGACACTAAAAACAAAGGAAGAGAAATCGCTTCCCAGACGAACGGCTTGCACATGCGGACCGTAACGAACACGTGGCCAAAACATCGTAACAATAGAAACGCCCAACTCCAGCATCCCTCATTGTATCAATATAAATAAGGGCGAATCCCAGCCCAAGACAGTCAACTTGTAGTCACCACACTAGACGCATGTCTAACGAACAGTTAAGTCTGTACTAGATATAAACCTCAAGAATAGCTCATCGCGTTTTCCTTCTTCACAATCCCAGCAACAACACAGTGCGGGTAATATAAGCCCGCACATTCTGGTCCTTCGAACGCCGAATCATTGAAGAAAGAAAAACGTGAATCATCGAGGAAAAGTAAACAGAAAAATAACAAGATGCCAGTAACAAGATCGCAAAGCGGAAATTCGTATCTACAGAACTTTCACGAATCGGACGACGGTACAAGTTCCTCGGCGACAAAAACCTCAACGGGGACGACAGCAACAGAAACCGCCGTTACCGGCTCTCCAGAGACTGCGATATCCGCTAAAATGACAGCAACAGAAACCACCGTTACCGGCTCTTCAGGTATTGCGATATCCGCTACAACAACGGACAAACAGAAAAGGACGGGGGTTGATATACAGCAAATTTCCACGACACCTCCACCTCTCAGCGTTGAAACTAGAAAATCATCGAAAAACAGTAAGAAATCGAAGTCTCAGCGCGCGCTCCGTTTAGCCAAAGCTAAAACAGACTTACTACGACTTCAAGTTGAACTCGCCACAGCCCAAGTCGCCGAAATAGAAGCAGAAAGTTCAGACAGCGAACAAGACGACGACACAGTAATTACCGACATAGAAGCACAGACAAGAGTCGACACCTGGCTACATACTACGCGCAAGTTAGCCGTATCGAGGGAACCGCATCAACAGTACAGTACAGAAGAGGTCGGCGCTACAGTACAGAACAATCAAGCCCCGACTCACATAGCTCAAGATGCCGTTCGCCTCGCGTTGCCTCCACCTCTCGTGCGTACCTCCGCCCCCACAGAACAGACACCCGACGTAAGGAACCAGGGCGCGAACTACACAGCGATAGCCACTCACCGAACAGGCGTAACGACTACGCAACCGGCGGGAGCCACGGTCAACACGACACACCAGCAGAACCACATAGATCTAACAGAACTCGCTAGTGCGATCACAATGGCCGCTAGAACAGGACAACAGACTTCTCCACGCCACCACACAGAGCTACCCCCGTACAATGGGTCGCATCAAGAGTGGTTATTATTCAAGGCAGCCTACGACGAGTCGTCGGCCTCCTTTACAGATACAGAAAACATCGCACGACTTCGCAAAGGCCTCCGCGGTCGAGCCAGAGAAGCGGTAGAGAGCCTACTTATTTACAATGCGAAGCCGCACGACATCATAAAAACACTGGAGTCACGTTTCGGCCGCCCAGACTCTATAGCATTGGCCGAACTGGAGCGTCTGAGGGCACTCCCCCGCCCTTCAGACGCCCCAAAAGAAGTATGTATCTTCGCTACCCGAGTATCCAATATCGTATCGACCCTACGGGCGCTACAGAAAACATACTATTTGTATAATCCAGAAGTAACGAAAGCAACAATAGAAAAGCTCACGCCCGCTATGAAGTATCGCTGGTTCGATTACGCGATCGAACAACCGAAAGAAGAGCCCGATTTGCCAAAGCTCGCGCGATTCCTTGAGCGTGAAGCAGAAAGGTGTAGCCCATACGCTCAACCCGAGTCGGTCCCTACACAACCAGACTCGTACAATAACACACATAAAAGAGCGCACAGGACATTCACGACGACAGAACAGTATAAGAAAACGACCACATGTCCTGTCTGTAAACAAAGAGGGCACCCAACAATAGACTGTAAAATATTCCAACAAGCCGACGTAAATGCAAGATGGGATTTAGCAAAAAATCTACGCCTTTGTTTCCGATGTCTCAAATACAGAAATCAGACACACAGCTGCCACGGACAACGATGCGAAATCGACGGATGTCAACATTGGCATAATAAACTACTACATTTCACAAAGACAGAAACAGACGACACCGAGCCGAAAACAGACGTCGTATCAACCGTGTGGACTCCAATAGGATCGAATAGGACGCAATCCTATTTGAAAATGGTTCCAGTTAGAATCTCCGGTCCCATAGGGGACGTTACTACCTACGCCCTTCTAGACGACGGTTCAACAGTCACACTAATCGACTCCAGTGTGGCACAGAGAATAGGAGCGAAGGGACCCGTCGACCCACTGCATATTCAAGCTATAGCGGAAACCGAATTGGAAGCGGCCCGCTCACGAAGAATCACACTCACCATACACGGTGCGACTCAGAGTCATAAAATACAAGCTCGCACCATCGAAAACCTACAACTCTCAGCACAAGGGGTATCGGAGAAAGACTTAGACGGCTGCCGCCATCTAGACGACATAAAAGAGAACCTAAAATACCCTAATATCAAGCCACAAGTTCTCATAGGGCAAGACAATTGGAACCTGCTCATCGCAACTGAAGTCAGAAAAGGACTGAAACACCAACCAATCGCCTCTCTCACTCCACTCGGATGGGTGATGCATGGCGCGCACACAAGAACTTTAGGGCGCCGCATTCACTACACACATCATCTATCCCTGCAAGAACAGAGCATGGATGAACAGCTAAGGCAGTATTTCGCACTAAAGTCTTTCACGATCACGCCCAAGCGACCTCTAAACGACCCAGAGGAACGTGCACTCAACATACTCAACGAATGCACGAAAGAATCAGAGCACGGGAGTTACGAAACAGCGCTTCTATGGAAGAAAGACAATGTCGTGATGCCCGCGAACTATGACAACGCTTACAAGAGACTGATGACGATAAATAAGAAAATAGACAAAGATCCAAAACTTCAACACCGGCGGGAGCCCCGCGGTCGAGGGCATTCGCTGAAGGAAGGAGATATAGTACTAATAGCAGACAATACGATGCCTCGCAACACATGGCCGCGAGGAATAGTCACAGACACCTATCCGGGAGCCGATGGAGTAGTTCGCACAGCTGACGTAAGAACGAAAGGAGGAACATTACGTCGACCGACAAAGAAGCTCGTTATCCTACCAACAGACCCGGTCGCGCGCCAGCAACCCAAATAGATGCGTAGACAGGAAGAGTCTACGCACGGCGGGAGAATGTTCGCGACGACCGGCTCATAATCTGTACATAGCTTATAAGTATATAATGTATAACTATAGGTTAAGTACAAATACACATAGTTGATTCAAAACAGTAGGTTAAGGTAGGATACGTTTTGTTAAAATAGTTCGTTTCATAAAGACAGTTATGTCACTCATTGTAAAGGGATGTTGGAGTTGAACAATAGACGAGAAAGCGTGTAAAAAACCAACGGTTTACGCAACCCTGCTATAAACATTTAACAGACAAGGGACAAGAAGGCGCGTTCCGACCTAACGGTTTATACACCTTCACTATTGACACTAAAAACAAAGGAAGAGAAATCGCTTCCCAGACGAACGGCTTGCACATGCGGACCGTAACGAACACGTGGCCAAAACATCGTAACAATAGAAACGCCCAACTCCAGCATCCCTCATTGTATCAATATAAATAAGGGCGAATCCCAGCCCAAGACAGTCAACTTGTAGTCACCACACTAGACGCATGTCTAACGAACAGTTAAGTCTGTACTAGATATAAACCTCAAGAATAGCTCATCGCGTTTTCCTTCTTCACAATCCCAGCAACAACACAGTGCGGGTAATATAAGCCCGCACAGTATTATTACTTTCACCGCTTCGACAAATGTGTGGATTAAATTGGCCTAGAAATAAATAAATTTGGATTCAGAAATTGGTGGATCGAAGTGGTATAAAAACATGTGATATAGTTGAATTCCTAATTTGATGGATCGAAGAGGAGGAAAAATTATCCATGGATCCACTGTGGTGTCGGCTGGCTTTAGACTCCCAATTTCTTCCCATGGCTGTGACTAAGGTTACTAAAACCACTCAATAAGTTTG
Organism: Sesia bembeciformis; assembly: GCA_943735995.1. NCBI lineage: Eukaryota > Metazoa > Arthropoda > Insecta > Lepidoptera > Sesiidae > Sesia > Sesia bembeciformis. The sequence continues at coordinate 13,211,931 of OX031044.1, forward strand.
GATACCTCATGAAAAAGACTAGCTCTCTAAATTGCGATATATGTGGAATTGTTGAAGATGTCCAACACTTGTTGGTGGAGTGTGTCCGGAATCAACAGGAACGGGAGGCCTTAGTGAGGGCTCTTGATCTGAACAGGAATGATGTTTGTATGTTCCAATAAGATACTAGGAGAACCGAATTCACGAACAACATTTTGTTTGTATAGATTCGTGAGCCTTCACTAGGGCTGACATATTGGTACGTACATTAATGTTAAGAATGTAAGTTCAGGGTACGATGGAACTGACATGTGCCAAGGCATAAAAGTTCCTTAAAAATAAAATAACAAAGTCGCTACCACGAGCCCTGATGGACTACACCACCTCTATAAAAGTACACTTACTACATGCCGATGTAAGGCCATATATCCCTCATGTTTAAAGATCGGATATTCGGTCTTCAATAGTGCCTTAGATCCTATCAACTCTGTCCTGGTCACCATCAGACCTTCAAAACTGCTCAGGAGTTTCATAAATAAGCATCCTACTAGTTGTGAAATCCCGGGATTTCGGTTTTCAAATAAATTATTTTAAGAAGCCGCTTCCACACTTTATACCTTGCAGGTAAATATGCACCCGAATATCCGATCTCTACTCATATTTTATATGGAGCGCATGATTAAAATAGGCATTCCCCGGGGCTATATTTAGGGCCCCAGTCAGAGCCGGCTCTAGCCCATGTAGCGCCCGGGTGCAATCAATACCCTGGCGCCCTCTAGTAGGCTCTTTGGAGGCGTCGCGAGTGGCGCTCGGCGCCCCCTAAGACCCTGCGCCCGTGTGCGCCGCACACCCTGCACCATAGGTAAAGCCGACACTGGCCCCAGTCTTATTCCAATTTTATTAATGGTCCATATTTTTACGGATTTTAAAAGTAAACTGTGTTCTTTAAATCTCTATTCTCTTTTTATTCGAACCAAGTATTAATGGTAACGTGTCGTGAGGAATGGTCGATGTCATTCTATGCCGTGATTTATATTAATGTGACTTTCTTTCATCCATTGTACAATTTCAAATGATTAGAAATGTAATTTCGTCGGATAATTACTTTTTATTCCTCATACTTATATCATATATACATTTAGTTTTGTTGACTTAGACAATGAAATTAATAAGCACCTATTATCCATACATACAAAGTCGAATATTTCAATTGCTGCATGGATAATTACAATATACTTTACATAATTTCAAATTGCTTTCCAAATATTTTAAACGTCTTAGCTTTTCATTTACAAAGTAGTCTAACCGTTATCCTTCTCATGCAACACGTGCCTTTTTTGTTCGGACTGGCTAAATTATTGTGGCCATAATGGCCTTTCAAGAGTCGACGGACATGCATAGTTTAGGGTGAGCGTAGAAGGTGCTCAGCCAGGAGCAAAGAGTGTGTGCAGCAACGAGCCTGAGGGCTCCCCCGCCGGTGGACCGGCGGAAAGAACGGACCTCGGTTTAGGGCATTGCTTTGGGAGTCGGTGAGATACAATGTCTCTTGCACGAGGGATGTATGGCTTAAAACGGTATGCGGTGAGTGCACTTTTTTAGGTGTTATTCTTCAGAGCTTATGGTAGCGACTTTGTTATCTCTTAGTCACCTTTCACGACACCGACGGCTTTAGCATTCCCAGGATAGAGCGAGTGAAAAAGGGAATTTTGTTAACAGTTTTCTACTTAATCTGTTTATCCTGAAACTGAAACGATCAAACCAAAAACGCACCGTTTCCGTTCGTTTGCAGTGTGTGGCCCGTACTCATCGTTGATATTGCCTGCCGTATGTGCTGCGTTGCAGCCACGGCAGAACTCATATTAAAAAATAACGCGAATTTTTAACATTCTTCATGGTCGAAAACACAACGATATCTAAGTAATAAGTAATTTCACGGGAAAACACATGAATAACTAATTTTGAAAAAGAATGTCGTAGGTTTAAATTGAAATTAATTTGAATTTGAAATTCCAAGCCAAGCTCAAGATAACTAAGTCCGAAGTGGCCACTATGAACAAACGGCAATTTCTTAGGTAAAGCCCTAATAGTTACACTTAATGATGTTGATACTATGAATGAATATCATTTGCTTGTTTGTAATTGATATACATTTGTTTATCCATATCAATTAATGATTCGATAACAACATCACCACGAGTACTTATTAAGTAGGTAAAATAATTACTTTCCGCCTGGGAACCGAACGTGCGACCTTCAAATCCGTTAAGCGTTTATCGACGATCTAATTTCGTTAACGAGATATACATTACTGTTATTTCGCAACAATAAGGCCGAATGCGAGAATCATAGCGATCAGACGCAAGGTTGGCTATGTACCTAATGTGTGTTATAATAAAAGTATTAATAATAGGTTTTATTATTAATAATTACATCTGTACACTTCACTAATACGTCCACAGCTTGAATATACAGCTGTTATTTATAATATAATAATGAACTCGAAACTTCCCAGAAATTGGTAGGGGGAGAGCGCTCACTGCGTTCCCACAGCCACTGAGTGCACTCGACTGCTCACGTTACTCCTCTTTCACAGAAGACTACCTTGAAATGTACTGCATTTCCTACTATATCGAATTTCCAGTATATTACGTGTTTAGTGAGTGAGATATGCTGGAGCCCAATTCCATACCATCCTATCCTATCCCTCCCCCATTTTCCTAATACTATCTCTCAATTCATCCCTTAATCTGCAAATGGAGGCAGCGCATCCGCAGTCGTGCCAACGTGTGTCATTCTAGACTGATGTTGGCCGTATGCTCGTCTGCCGCCTTTTCTCTATAAAATACTAAACAAACAAAGGGCTGATTATGTTTATTACGGTTACACCATTACATACACGTGAGGGGGGAGGGTATGAGGAGAGGAGGCCGGTCTCCAGCAGTGAATGTGAAATGAGCTGGTCGCGATGTACGGAACATCGCGTTAGCCTCCCCTCCGACTGACGCTGCCTTTTTTCCTTGGTCTTTGGTCTTTTTTCTTCACGATGTTTGGCCGTTGAGCTTCATAGATGGTATGATATGGTAACTGTGAAATATGCTAAAGAGTTTGTTGCAAAATCGTGTCATTAGCGAACTATCAACACATCTTTGACGTTCAACCTAACAAAGGCTAAGCAGATGAAGAAAAAGATACGCCTTTTGAAAAGGCCACTTAAAACACAATTAACAGCTAATTTGGAGTGCGCTTCTCAAATGGTCACACTCTAGTTAGTTGCATAGCTAACAATATCTAATAGAGGATGTACTGCAGATGCGTTATCGGCACAAGCGAGCGTGAAACGAGATGAAAACGAAAACGACGACCTTTCATTGTGTTTACAATCACATGAGGTGTTAAAATGCTATATTTTTTAGCTCTGAAATAAGCACAACAGCCAAAAGTATTGTAAGATTTTTTTTCTATCACGCAAAATACAATTATTGAAATTCGTGGTTTTAATTATTTATTTGTTTTATTCATTTTTTTGCACATAGGCGGACTTAAAACCTTAAGGCATTCTCTACCAGCCTCTATTTTTAGCATTTTTTTTGTATTTGGTTTATTATTATAATTGTGTTGTGTCATTTTTTGGTGCCTGTATTAACTTTAAAGTACCTTTTTATTATTATTTTTCTATTTGTTGTGCCGTATTTTTATGTTAACCAGTAACCAAATAAGTTTAATAAATACAAAATATCACGTGTGCGTACCGTGAAAAGGAACTACGTTCAATTTCGTAATAAATAATTATCAACTGGCCGTTGATTCTAACAAGAAAATCGAGCACAAGACTTATAAATGCATCTAAAGTGTCGTAGATATCAAAAGCGGACATTTATACATCCCTTCCGGTTTCTCAATTTTACCGTACAGTATAATTATTATAACTTAGTAATCATTTAGATACTTATTCTCTTAAGTAGTCACACATCAGAACGTGCGTAAATAAATGTACGTGCCTAGTTTTACGATCTGGGAACTTACATGAATCTAATATTGCCACAAAGACCTACTTCAGTTGCAGATAACCTACAACAATAAAAGAGATCTAACGATCATGAAGCCAAAATTCTGGAAAGATCATTTTGTAATCCACAATCAGCCAATCACAGTCACAGCTGGTCCTACATAAATCATAATGTTTTGTTTCACACGCAACATACTACTATTTAGTATCGGGCTAAATCTACAAATCTTATGATAGTATCTATTCCAATTTCTATAGTCTGTGGTCTAAGTGAGGAAAAATATGTGATTTATAACGAATAATGAAACGTTTGATGAATATCTGCAATGTTTAGTTACTTACATAATATTCGAAGAACCATTAACAGAATTTTTAGAATATCTTCCTTTTAATCTATGTATTTACTTGTATTGCAATTTTTTTTATGGACGAAGGCGGTAGACGAGCATACAGTCCACTTGATGGTAAGTGGATACTGTCGCCCATAGATATCCGCGATACATGCCAACATTAGTCCAAAATGACAAACGTTGACACGCCCCAGGATGCGCTGCCTATCTTTGGAGATATAGGAATGGATTTAGAGAAAGGATTGGGAAAATGGGGAGGGATAGGATGGGAATGGGCTCTGGCACATCTCACTCACTACAGAAATACGTACGCACATTAGGGAAATAAGATAAAGTGGGTAATGCAGTACATTCCAAGATAGTCTTTTGTGAGATAGGGGTAACGTGGCCAGTCGACCGCGCCCAGAAGCTGTTGGATCGCAGCGTGCACTCTCTACATCAAAAATGTACAAGTAATTAGATTGATCAATTGAATTAGATATTTATTTTATTGAGACATTGTACATTATACTCAATTTCTATTACATAAGTAATAAGTACAGATTTGAACAATTGAGAAAAAGTTTCAAAAAACGTTGGAATAGTTTAAAAAATATTGTCTTCATTATCTTTTTCGTTTGAAAATAAACTTTCCATTTCTTCTAATTTTTTATTACGCATCAATATATTATAGCCAAATTACATAAGGAATAAAACCGTTGCATCAAAACAATTTCTTAATCAAAAAATCCCTGTAACCGAGAATTGAGTAATAAGAGGTGATTCTATAAAAAAAAAAACATATTGTGCCCGTTCAAAACGTAGCGGGTCTTCCTTTATAGTAATTGGTATTTAAACCATTGAAACAGTTTCGCTTCAGCTCTTGTCTTGGAACACACACTCCTAGTTAAGAGTCTCACGATTGTGCGGAGTTCGCACGGCGGTTCCACTTCTTTATTTTATTTTGTGTTATTATACAGTCTTCCTGCATTTGTGATTATTATTATGTGTTTCTTGTAAAGCGATGACACCAATGTAGTTATTGTTTAGAATAATTAGTTTTTCATCTCATTCACAGGCGTTCTAGGGGCAATTTGATTATAATTTTGCTTCGTAGACAGATGTGTATTTAATAGGCAAATTATCTTCCATATATTTAAGCAAATTATCTTCCGGACATAGTTTGATATTATTTGAGGGGGAGAGTGCACGCTGCAATCCAACAGCTGCCGGGCGCGCTCGACTGGCCACGTTACCCCTCTCTCACAGAAGACTAACTTGAAATGTACTGCATTTCCCACTTCACCTTATTTCCCTAATGTACGTACGTGTTTCGATAGTGAGTGAGATGTGCCAGAGACCATTCCCATCCTATTTCTCCCCATTCTCTCAACCCTTTCTCCAAATCCATTCCTATATCTCCAAAGGTAGGCAGAGCGCATCCGGGGGCGTGCTAACGCTTGTCATTTTGGACTAATGTTGGAATGTATCGCGGATGTCTATGGACGACAGTATCCACTTACCATCAGGTGGACTGCATGCTCGTCTACCGCTTTCGTCCATAAAGAAACATATATTTGAGATGGTATTAAAATCTATAAACGCATCATTATAATCGTATTATACTGATGGTATTTCATTACTAATAACATTCTTACTACAAAATAAGTTTCTTGCAATGTTGGCCACCACACCCGATTTTCCGCTCCTCAATCACTAAAAGCTACATTATTTAAATCATGAGTCCATTTAGCAGAATGGCGTAAATGTTACGTCTCCCGAACTGTGGTTTCCACTTGAGAACTCCTCTACACATCTCCTCTGCGCTACAAGCCAGCACTGCCCTGACCAGTAACCAAATCCCAATATTCCGGTACATATCTAGACTGTGACTTTGAAGGAATATCGTTTTAGAACCATATACGGCACATAGTTGAAACTAATCGCTTCGTGCGCTTCAAAGATGACTCATAGAAAAATTATTATGTGCAATGTCGAAGTATTCGCCGATGGTCCACTGACCTTGCATTATTCATTCCCACGAAATTGGAGCGGCCTTTTACTAATCCATGTGTTGCTGTATAGTGAAGATCATAATTAATCAAATGTTTTCTAACTATTTATTAATAAATAGTGTTTGTTATTAATATGTAGGTAGTATCAAGCTCTGTGAATGAATGTTTTACGATTCAAACAAAATCAGGCCGCGTAGAAGCTGTTTTAAATTAGAAGTGTATGTCATGCCATAATAATGTTTGCTTTTGATGAGATTGACAATTGTCATTGTTATTTGAGCGGGCTGACTGAGAATCTTATTCACACCAGCACGCTGCACGATAAATTTGTCCTCCTTCAATATCAAACCATTCGTAAATGAAACATCCGTCACTTCTATCGCCCCGATAATATGTCGGTCCGACATTGTGGGAGCCTGCTCTTACGTTTTATGATTACATGGTCTCCATTTTTGGTCAGTGCTACGGCAGATATGATCTACTGACAATAATTTAAAATTTGTAATTGATAAATAATTAATTATAGAACTGGCGGTAAACGAGCGGTCGATCCGCAATATTGTAAGTGGTCATCGCCACCCACGGACACCTGCAACACCAGGGGGTATGCGGGTGCGCTCGACCTTGTAGAATCCCATTCACAGCTTTTTTGAAGAGCCCTATATCGTATTTTAGTGGAAAAGCCTCAGTAGGCAGTTTGTTCCACAACTTTCGGGTTTGCGGCATAAAGTGTCTTGAAGACCGCACTACACAGAGTAATTTTCCGCTGATGTTTGGACTATGTTCGTAACTTAAGGAAAACAAAGGCTGATAGTATGGTATGGTAATGCATGAGTCTGTTGTTCTTATTAACTGCGTTTGCAATTATTTTCCGGCTTTTAAAAAGCCTTTCATTTCATAATTCTGAATGAACTGTATTTATCAGATCATAGAACTATTCTAACACTTTATCAAAGGCTCGGTAGATTGCAATCGCAACTCTAAAATGATGAAAACTAATATTCACGATAAAAAAAATAGTTACATAATCAAATCATCTGTTCACATTGATCAGTTATCGATCAATCGCATCACTAACGACTTGAGAGATGTTATTGCATGCCGCGTGCCGTCCCGTGCGCCTACCCAAGTAGCTGCGTTGCGTGCGCGCACACCATCTGACGTGGATTGTTTGTGGTACAAGTTATCGGAGAAGAGTGTTTTGTATTTTCAATATCAGAAACTTACTGCAACTACCTTGTAATATTAGTCTCTTGACATATCTATAGGTATCCGGTCCTTTAAACGTCCACTGCTAAATACGACCTTCTTTATGCACATTTCCTTGTGCATAAGAGATGTAGGTATGGTCGTGAAACGTCACATTCATTACATTGATTAATAAATTCTAAATGCCTTGATTAATAAATTCTTCAAAATTCCAAAACACACAAATTATTTAATCACTTGAATCAATAACTTGAATTATTGGACATCCTGATTGACGAAGCATTTGAATTAAAATCATCTAATATACTTGCTATATTCTTGCGAAATATGTGCTTTGATTTGATTTAATAATATTTCAACATATGTATACTTTAGTTCTTTTTAAGGACTATAACGTGTGGGACTTTTCAAAATACTAATATCAATTAATCGTACCTCGATAGATATAATAATATGAGCATGTAAACATTCATGTCGACTAGTTCGCGCACGCGCAATGGCACTTGTTAGGTCTAAATATAATAACATATATTTTGTTTAACTAGTAACCCATAATTGAATGTCACGTCACGCCTCCGTTATGAACGACATAAATTTTTAATAATGTGCAAGCCCGGTTTAAGTTTGTCATTTGCACCACGCATCACTTTCACCGATCTAGCCGGGATGCGCGGGAGTCCAACCGAGAAATCGATGCGAAATCATTTAATTGACTCTCGTTGCAAAGTCGTAATCTAACACAATATGAATTATCTAATGAATTAGATGTTTTTTGTATATTACACCTAATAACTGAATGTTTGCAATACTGATTAGAACATTAATTCAGACAAGACCATCGGCCACATAAAATACCCTTTATTCCATTCTTCCCGGAATGGAGATTTTATTTTATATTGCAAATAGGATCTAGACGCGAAAAATATAAGGCTATTTTTACCTTTTACGTTTTATTTTCGTACAAAACGCGTAAGTTTAAAGAGTTATATGCTCCCCGACGTGACAGGACTCTCACCCCTGGCTTGCCATCACCGGCCGTCCAGAGTGGAGCTACTAGAGCCGTTGCTCGCAGAGTGGAAGTGTTAAAGGGCATAACGCTGTGAGTAATTTGAGATGAGCTATCGATCAATTCGTGACAGACAAAACAGCGCTGTCACTTGTGTTGCAGTATATTCAGTGTTACACTCCTTTAGCAAAATATTTACTGCTATCTATATTTATTCGTATTTTTTTTAAATGTATGTATTTTTAAGTGTATTAAAATTGTCATAAAACTAATATTTATCAACATATAAATTTATTTACCATCATTCTTTCATTCGTGATAGCACAATTTTCATTTCTTTATATATTTTTATTATGATAATGTTGTTGCTAGCCTCTTTGAGTATGTGCACTCGGTATGTGCAAACATTTACATCATTATACCTTTATATCGACACAAAACTACACAATACTATCTCTTATTTATTAAATTTTGTATATTACGGCGTTTTATGTGTGTAAACATATATATTTTTTATGTAAAAAAGCTAAATGCTTCTCTTTATTCTTTCTTATAGCAGTCTATCCAAACGGCCTCAACCTATCGGATTTATGTCTCCTAAAGTGTCTTACCGTCCAGTTAACTTTAAAGAGATACAAATAACAATATCAATACAGAAAGCAGTAAATCAAGAGAACTTTACATTTACGGAAGTTAAAACCACACGAATTGAATTCGTTACTAACCGGTAGTACAATACAAATAAGGATATTTACTCTATTATATCAAACTGGTGAGCGGGTAGTATTTGTATCTGAATGTCTACCGCCCGCGAACCAAGTAAAAGCCAGTACTTGACCCGGGGGTCAAGCTTTCATCCAGCGGACAAGTGGTGGTAGTTTATTGTATAGTGCTTATTCACGTACTCTACTGAGTGGTGATAGCCTAGGGTGGTAGCCATTCCCAATTCACGTTCTTGAGGTCGTGTGTCACATTTGTCACCTTCGTGTGTCACCTTCATCTGTCACATTGAGTTTTTATTTATTTACAGATTTCTCAATTATCGCTGACTTGGAAATACCATGTTTTTTTTAGTTTGCATTTTGGACTAATGTTGGCATGTATCATGGATGTCTATGGGCTACAGTATCCACTTACCATCAGGTGGACTGTATGCTCGTCTGCTGCCTTCGTCCATAAAAAAAAAACATTTTAAGTATAAACAAAGTTTCTGTATGATCGATTTGTATTAATTTTTCTTTATAATAATAATTCGTATTTGGCGTGAAAGTTATTAACATTATTAAACTATTCATTCCATAAATTGTAGCCGTCACCTTTGAAAATTAATAAAAATAAATAAAATGATTCCCAGCTCATGTTGAACCCGTTTGAAAAGCCAGCCGCTTTCCCGTAAGGTCATTTTCACTTCACCAACCGCACGTCCTCAAGCGAAAACTACCCAACACACCAAATGCAACAAGGTCACGGACAGACAAACAATAAGCCCATAAATTAAAACACATTTGAAGACGATTGTACTGAAATAATAGAGATGTTGCAATACACTAATATCCGTTTACCTATAACTACTTCCGAAGTACTTTGTTAACTGGTCTCCGAACAAAGAGGTTGTTCTTTATGGAGTTGCAGTTGATACCACCTGGAGCGATTTTGATTGGCCTCGAGTTCTGATTAGTAAATAAACCATTGTTTGATCAAATTAAGTTCATAAGCTTTAATAGATGAAGCCTTCTAAATAAGGGTCGGAAATAAGATTTAATTTTGTTTCTTCCGATCATTATGACTCATCATTTGTCTGATTTTTGTTAACACATCTCTCAGCGATAGGAGAGATGTTGCGTCTCTGCATGTTTTACCGTCTACGTATCTGTACAGGGGAGAGTCCTTTCCAGAACTCTCTCACACGTTTATGTTCTCGCTTCTGCAATAAGGCTCTGTTGTATTTTCAAGTTGGAGTACAATAAAAAGTGTATCTATCTATTCCAAATAGATAATTTGTACTTAGGTTCATACTAGTTCCAAAAAATTAGTAGCTACTAAATATTCGTTCGAACTATTACACTAAAACATAGTGTAATAGTTCCAAAATTATATCGGTGTGACGTAAACTTTTCAGAGAATCCCATAAAAATATTGAAGAGTACAAATTATATGTCGTTGAATACAGCACTTCCTTGAAGAAGCCAAATCGGTTTTGTAATATCAAAATTATTACGGCACGCTAAATGTTTTAAACTTTTTAAAAAATCCCAAAAAACAATTTCTCACGTCTATAGATACGAGTACTAATTATAATATGTAATTGGATGGTCTCGTAAAGTTCTAAGTAAAACTTAGGTCTAAACATTCTTATTCCAAACCATACGAAAAATAGTGAAATCTACCAGAAATTGGCACCTGGCATCGACGGTTCGAGACCTTTTTTAGTCCACCCGATAGTAAGTGGATACTGTCGCCCATGGACATGCACGATACATGTTATCATTAATCCAAAAATTCCAGTCGTGGCCAGTCGAGCGCGCCCAGCGGCTGTTGGATTGCAGTGTGTACTTTCCCCCTCCCAAAAATTAAATTATGTAAATGAATAATTAAATTAATTCGCATTAAATCAAAATGATATCTGAAAATTATATCTAGCTAGTCCCAATCAAAGAGCGATTAACGCCACATAGAGCCCTCCACGCGAAACAAAAACAATTTGTTTGTACAAATCACTGACTGTTGCAAATGCCATTATTCATTGTTGCTATTCTGCCGTACCACTATTGTAAATGCGTTGATTTCACGCCAGTGTACAATGCACCACACAAGTCCCCATTACTGTCGCTATCCACCACTCGACATACATTTATCGTCGATCATGTAGATTATATTTACACGTAGAAGTGTTTATAGTTAAAACATTTCTATCTAGGAGATCCTTTAAAGAGGAATAAAATACATTGATAAATCTAATTTTATTTCAGAACTTTGATTCTTTATTGATCACACTAGCCTCATTATGATCTACATCTCTGTTAACATTCCACCCGAGTGAAACCAGGACAGGTCGCCAGTAAAAAATAGAAATACAATTATAACTTTCAAATCGATATAAAACTACTTTCTTTTAAATTAAAATAATAGTACAGATCTGTTATTATATCTGTTATCAGATGACAGCTATTATATTCTGTTAAGTTGTTTTGTGGTTATTTATTTTCTGTCAATCTTTCTGTCTGTTATCTTTTTCTCTTCCTTTCTCTGCTTATCGAATAAATGTTTCTTTCCTTCTTTCATGGTTGACATTATTTGTCGACTAATGGAAATACACCTTAAGAAAATGTGCGGTCCGGCGTTTGACACTAAAATGATTTGTAACTTTGTTAACTGTGCGGAGGGGTGTACACTATGCGTTTTATTAGAGCGATCGCATGCACAGACAACGGGCTGATGGATGGCTTAGTTTCATGTGTGATTAATACCGTGAAATTTACACACAGGTTGGCTTGAGAAGGTTCGATAGGTTTTTTTACACACAAGTGTAACCGAATTTTTCCTATTGACATGGGAATTTTATAATTCTTTCTTTGCAAAAGAAATATATATTTACGATGGGGGGGAATTTGCGGGCGTGTTAACGTTTTTTATTCTGGACTGACGTTGGCATGTATCGCGAATGTCCATGGGCAACAGTATCCACTTACCACCAGGTGGACTGTATACTCGTCTGCCGCCTTCTTCTTTAATAAAAACTACTTGATTGTATTATCCTTTCAAGCCGGATATTAACTAATGGACTGAGCGTTTGTTTACCATAAACAATATTATCTATTTCCCCTCTCATGTCCTCCGTGGAACCACTCAACTTCGACCTTCACAAGGTTGCCAAATGCATATTGTGTAGAAACACATGGTGAAGTCACAGTAGAAAAGATAAGCAGCGGAGTTTCTTCATCAAATTACTCAGAGATACACTGATTTCACGGCACCTCGAGTCGATTCGAGGAAATTTTAATCATATATGTACTTTAAAATAGAATAGAATATTTTTTATTTGTTCCAAGTACGAGTACGGAACAAGTACAAGTACAAGTGCGAAGTTTAGTAATAAGTCAGTATAAACATGCAATGTCTACGCACTTAACAGCCTCCGTTATGCAAATTTACAATTTATCACAATTATTATTATTTACAAATTACACAATTAAATAAAATTATCGATCATTACTATTATTCACAGATTACAAAATTAAAATATTTTTTAAAATTACAAACATATTCAGAATTAACACATTATCATATTTAAATACAAACAGTACAGGCATATTATTATAAACTAGCTGTGCCCGGCATGCGTTAGATTTTTTCTTTGTCAGAAACGTTCGCTGGCGCTCGCACAAAAATTCACCAAAGTTTCATACAAATCGGATGAATACTTATGGAACGCATAGAAGACGAACAAACAAACATTATTTTATATATATTAGATGTCAGATTGTTTATTTATTTTATCTATATAACCTTATTTGTGATCATGAATTCATTTGTAGAGTAATAGCAATGCTCAAGCAGCCATTTTGTTTTAAATTATCTTAATGGGGCCTGTTTTATATCATTAGGAATTTTGTGTAATATTAACTTTATTATTAATTTAATTACATTAGGATCACATTATAAACTTGTATTTTAATGATTGTACTCAAACATTGTAACATAATAATTATGTGATATATTTGTACGCCTTACGGCAGAAATAATAAGTTCACAAATAAACGGGTTTGATTTGCATCCGGGGCCGTGCTAACTTATGTCATTCTGCACTGATGTTGGCATGCATTGCACAACGTAATTGGAACTCATATCGTGACAATAGCGTGTCACCGAAATAACGTAAATCCTAACATATCAACCAATTTAAAATATATAAAGCCGTTCCAGTTCTAGCCGTTAAAAGTAGCAAGTATGTTCTGTTGTGCTGTCTAATACATTCGTAGTGCTCAGACCGGCGCGCGGCTCCAGCGACGCCCGCAGAATAAATGATACACTAGAATTGGAGTATAAATTACGAAAACAAACCAATATTTGGCTTTTGTTTTATTTCAGTGAAATGTAAATAACTATTTTGGAGTTCCGTGAGTCATTCTTTTTTTCTTAGACTTTCCATATCGCTACAAAATTACTCTTTTCCACAAAGAAAGTTAGTTACTCGGTTAAAGCAATTGATTTTTATGAGAATTCATATAACATCGTGGTTATGTATTGAATGTATGTATATTTATTATCTATTAAGAACTAAATGATCGATTAAACTGATGTTCTAAAACAAATGCTCATTGAGGAGGAACGTAAAATATAAAATTTTATTGTATTTCCTATATTATATAATTCTTAAGCAGACATTACTCGTTTTATAACTACGTTTATGTCACAGTAGATTAGTTCTTACACATCAATGATTCACCGAATGCTTCAGTATTGAAGTAATTCAGATACAAGTGAATTATAAATCCGCGATACATGCCAATATCAGTCCAGAATGACAAACGTTGGCACGTCGGATGCAAATTGCCTACCTTTGAAAATTGAGGAATGAATTGGGAAAATGGGGCAGCCACAGCAACGCGTGGCCGGGTACAGGTAGTTCCAAACAAAAACTTGGCACTGGCAGAATGTACATTGCCATATATGAAAAAAAAGTTGTCAGTTTTTACGAAATAAATTCAATTTTAAGGTATTTTTTATTTAACTGTATGAAACTCGATTGTAAACAAGCCTTAAGTAATCCGTTAAGTGCAATACCTGCTCACTATTCAGATGATATCAGACATTGAATAAAATGCATAGAGTAGTTGATAATTACAGACACATCACCGAAATCATTTGATCTCTGACACGTGAACACTGAACAACGACCATCGCAATTATTTTGCAATCAATATGATCGGGTCGCTGTATCCGCTACCTCCGCAGATATTACTACGGTAACCGTAACTCCTTTTGTCATCCACTGCTGGACATGAGCACCCCATGCAAATTGTCTTGTGCATGAGGGATGTACGATAGGTCACCTCAAAACGGCACGCCTGTTAAGGCCAACTCGCAACGGCCAGCGCGGCGTTTTAAGGCCTTCAATCTTAGACAGACATTATAAGTAAATTCAGAGGAGACACTTTTCAAAGTATTAGCGTAAGAGTACTGTAACAATGAGTAAGAGATGCCAAAGCTCATTTACCATTCCATCCAGTTTCCTTCATCCCATTATAATCCATCTTCAAAATTATTTTTCATAAGCCTGTCTCGTAAATCTCCAAAACAGGTAATGAATCTGTAAGTCACAGATTATCCAATATGAATGTGATAATATTCGCCAATGTCGATTGACATCCGTCTGTATCGAAGTATCCATAGGCGACAGTATCCACTCACCCTCAGATAGACCGTCTGCTCGCCTGACATCTTCTTTCTATAAAAAAATAAAATCCTATAAATCTTCTTCTATAAAAAAGCACTCGCATGACGCTGTGTAAATCTTGGTGTTCTGATCAGTGATCATTTAAGCGATTCTTGATCTAATTGATCCACTAATACGAAAGAAGACAATAAAAGGTCGAAGGTTATATAACTAGATGTTACTAAAATTGCTTTGTGTATAAATACTGTTTCATCTTCAAATCCCACGGCTATCTAAATATTTCCTCCTCCATTCATCTTCCCACTCTACGAATTTGGTGTCATCAAATTGTCGTAACTACTGTTATTGACGTTTTGAAACTTATTTGAATATTTACGCCGTCTAAGGATTTTAATACTCAATAACTGTAGTTGGTTTAAAGCTTTACGTTACCGAACAGTTATTTCTTGCGAAATAACCGCGAAAATAGCAGCTAAAACTAACAGCGACTTTATTACAATTCACCGAGACGCCCAGGATCAAACACGCTAAAACCCCGATAAAGCGATACAGGGGGAAATTATTCTAAATGATACTCACTCTTAAGTAAAAAAGACATTTGTATCGTTTTCAGGACACTTATATGAAACTGCAGGCCGAATAAAGGCATGTTCAGTTTGGAAATAAATGATTATGCAGACACCTCTAACCAGGAACCACTTATAGGTATTATAGGATTCCAAAACCTGCTGATAATGTTCAGGGCACATACACGTAAAGGACACGTATATGGACGCTCATATGTTAAATCTTTAAGAGGTCTAACAATTCAGCGCTAAAACTATCCTGTGATACTTGCACGCTACGTAGACTGCTGTAGACAGCGAACTATCAGAAAAGAGGAGTTTTATCAGAAACTATTCGCGTATTCTCGTATCGATGGTCGGTAGTAAGGCAATTAGACACCGCCTTGCAGTTAGACATGTTAAATCACAGTTCATTGATCTGATTCAATTTAGTTCAGACTCACTTTAGAGAAGTACCTTCACTTCATACTTTGTTGCCGTATAAGGCAGGAATAAGTTGACATCTCGTTGATAACATTTTAAATAAGAAACGCACTGTATCGCTTTCAATTTTCAGGAAAAGAATAGACAATGGTGTCAGTCATCGATATTGGAATGGAATTGTTGTATTTCGAATATATATGTATAATGTATATACTTTAGTATACCGGGGCCTTCCATTCGGACCAAGCCCACCCGAGGCTGTATATAGTGAAAAGCGTCGGCCATCCGTCTGGAGCAGGTCCTACGCTGCAGTTCATTCGAGGACTCATCTACCCCATCGATTGTCACCCCAGAGACAAATATAATCTACCAATTGCCAATTAAGCTTATTAATTCAATGAGTTACGTCGGTGACTTTCGTTCTTTGGCAAATCAGGGGAGGAGGAAGGCCTATGCCTGCCCACTACTAGAACTAAAAGCGCTGCCCACCACTGCGGGCAGATCCCTGAATGAGCCACCCGAGGGGCGCTTTAATGTCAAATCTGTTCATCACGCCACGATGCCCTGTATAAAAAATATAATACTTATCAAATGACCTGCATAAAAATAAAAATCATTTTAGCATGATTATTTTATGAGCTTTGAAATAAGCATATAATAAATTAAGAATTAAATTACCTATGTCTTTTACTTTCACAGCGGGGTATTAGCGAGGTATTAGTTTTAGAGTATTTAATATCCCACGGCCACTTTCGCTCTTACGGTGATTTTGGCTCATTAGTGATTAAGAGAAACTCCAAGGTCCAACGTAAGACTTAACGATCAGTTTCTCATAAAACATTGCCTCACTGATAACATCACAAATTGAAGACGAAAAACACGTTTCATAAATCACTATTCGGTTAACGCTTACAAGTGATCGTATCGCGTGAAACAGTTCTCAATTGTTGTAAAACGCAACAGATTACTATATATTCTGTCGTCATGCGTTATTAGACTCACGGGATTGCATGACGCGTCCTTGAGCACTTTCGGCTGTGACTGTACCAATTAAGAAGTTATTTTCCCGGCAGTACGTACTCGACGTATTCTCTTCCTCGATTATTCCTGGATTCGAAGTTAGACATTCCTCAAACAGTGGGCCATTTTTGAGCAATAGTGATGCTGACCTGAGAATTCTAGAGAACGCTATTGGTCATAAAATGTGACGCTTACTGTCTTGAATCGTGACTCGTCACTGCATTCTTAACACAAACCGAGTTTTATACCTTTTGTCAGTAAGCCGAGGGAAATGAGTGATTCACTACGCACTTACAAGAGTATATAAGCTTACAAAACTATATAACATTATCTAAGCACTGTTGTTTGATATATATTAATGGAGACAGACGGGCAAGCGGCCCACATGATGGTAAGTGGCTACCGACGCCAATGGACACCTAAAACACCAGGGGGTATGCGGGTGTGCTACCGAATCCTATTCCCAGTTTTCTTAAAGAACTCCATGTCGTAGCATAGGGGACGACCTCTCGAGGCAGTTCGTTCCATAGTCTACAGGTTCGAGGCAAATGATGATTTTAAGACCGTAGAGTGTGCGACACCACCGTATCCAGGAAATGCGGATGCAACGAACTTCTGTGATGGGCGGTGCGGTTGTAAGTGCGGTTGTCCACGGCGAGTTAGCCCGTTTAGAGTGGGCAACAGGAATGCGAAAATAAAATGTTCCTTTTCGCCACCTCAAAAGCTGCGGGGTGGCTATCAGGAATCCCGTAACCAGCCCTTGTAACGTCCACTGCCGGTATTCCCATGCATATTATCTTGCGTATAAGGGATTTACTTGTATGACCTTAAAGCGCCACGGTAGTCAAGCGGGTTGGCGAGCCCACTCTTTTAGAGGTGGTGTAATTCATCAGGGTTTGTGGTAGCAGCTTTGTTGTCCCTTAGACGATGACACTCATGAAATGATATGAGATGGTGTTATTCTGAAGCCAGTCAACACCACACAGCCATAAGTAAGAGCTTTTAGTAAATCCGTATTGTTATGACCTTGGTTTATGCAGTCTCAAATCGCAAGCGGTCATTGTAAGCGTATAACATCGCGAACATTATCAGATGTAACGTCGGCCGCGTGTTACGACAACTCATTGTATTGTATTTATAACCGCACAACACGCCTCACCTGACGATTAAATGTGTTATTTACGTGTTTAACTTAAATATTGCAGTATGTTGAGTAAGAAAAAATTATATGAATCTAGCTGTGCCCGCGACTTCGTACGCTTTAATTTCAGTTTTTAAACTCTAAATTGGGATATCTTTTCTTAACGTCAGCCGATTTCAATGAAATAAAGCCCATTCGAAGCGCCAAGCTCAGCTTAATTAATCTGTGGAAACCCTATGAAAATCCGTTGAGTAGTTTTGGAGATTAGCGTGTTCGAACAGACAAAAAGAACGACTCGCATGCCACCTAATGTAAAATGGTTGTACTAATTCAGAAACCTTCGCGGGCGTGCGCACAACAACATACCAAAGTTTCATCGCAATCGGATGAATGGTATAATAACGCATACGAGGCAAACAAAGAAACATTCATTTATATATAAATATATAGATGGGAAGGTTCTAGTTTTCCGGAATCGATCAATCAAAATACAAAAAATGTAGCATTATTCACAGTCCTAAAAGCGAGGCATTTGCAAGGCGATCAAATTTACCTACTATCAATTCAGTCGTCATTTGGCGGCAAAAAACTAAGAAGTATGTATTTTCTACGATTTTTATAATAATTGCAATATTTTTGACAGCGGTATTGGTAATGTAAAAAAATGTAGAAATAATTGAAAAACAAAACTTTTTTATATAAACCTAAATAATGCGAATTTTAATGATATAATATTTCACGGTTGATAGTCACGGTTTTGTAACAAGGAATTATCCATCTATGTGTTTTAGTTGATCGATGTTTTCAGATATTGAATCTTTAGTGAAATCTATTCTAATATAATATAATAAAGAGGTAAAATTGTGTTTGTTTGTGGGTATGTTAGGGTTATCTCTGGAACTACTAAACCGATTTCAAAAATTCTTTCACAAATAGGAAGCTACATTAGCCGTGTCTAATATAGGCTATATTTTATTTTGTAATTTTGAAAAAAAAAACTTATAAACCGAAGCGAAGCGAGGGCGGGTCGTTAGTATTAAGTAAATAACATATTTCTTATTGCCTTGTCTCAAAAATCAGATGTTAGAGCGTATTTATATTTAAATTCTTGATACAACGAATTTTAGAAATTAGAAAATCTGAAATCGTGAGGACAGGAAAGGATAGGCAAGGAAAATGAATACCGAAACACATATATGTTAGGTACTAGTGATGGGTAACTCCGGAGTAAATGAATCAAAAGAGTTGAATCCGTGAGCGGAGCAGAATCGCTTAATTGTTCCATCGAATTGTTATTCATTCCGATTCCGGCGCCAATCATGATCGTGAGTGTAATCGCGCATTGGCACTTGTCGGGGGCTCAAAATCGAGATGCAATGATGGCATGACTTTTTTTTTTGCTTATGCAACAACCGTTAGAAGGGAATGAAACGCTCTCAGAAGGTGATTAAGTGGGTGAATCAAAAGTGTTAAGGAGTAACTAAGAGGAGTCGGATCCGCAGCCGGAGCAGGATTAAGTGAGTTAAAACACTCCGAGAAGTCTTGATTACCCACCACTAATAGGTACATAGTACATTTTACGCTAGTTACGTTACCCCCTCTCTCACAGAAGACTACCTTGAAATGTACTGCATTTTCCACTTTATCGTATTTCCCCAATGTACGTTCTCACTGTTTCGGTAGTGAGTGAGATGTGCCAGAACCCATTCCCATCCCATCCTATCGCTCCCCATTTTCCCACCATTTCTCCAAATCCATTCCTATATCTCCACAGGTAGGCATCGCATCCGGGGACGTGCTAACGTTTGTCATTTTGGACTAATTGCCCACATTAGTCCAAAATGACAAACGTTAGCACGTTTGTCTGTTTGTATCGCGGATGTCTATGGGCGCAGTATCTACTTACCATCAGGTGGACTGTATGCTCGTCTGCCGCCTTCGTACATAAAAAAAAAAGTTTTTTCTGAGAAAGCAAGTCGGATCAACCGGATGGGGCCTTCCAATGATATAAATTGTAAACCAAAGAATCCTAAACATACGAAAATCATATTCAATAAGGTTACACATAGCGAAAAACACATTAAAACTATTGGTAAATATATAATTATACATAATTCGCATGCACTGCCGTATCTGTTAAGAAATGTTTCGAGTAATTACATGCTAACGATTTTAGGATATTAATGATTAGGTAAAATGATCTTAGGGTGTAGCCAAGATCATGTGTGGTTTACGAAATAAAATGGAATATTATTCATACCTAATGTTCTTAATTCAATTATTCACCATTCGTCGACTAATTAGTCCAATTGGTAGTGACCCTGCTTGCTGTGCAAAAGGTGCATGCTTGATTCCCGGTCGGTGTGTGGACAGGTGTGTGGAATCATTTGTGTACAGGTGTTTCGGCCGTGGATATTGCATGTGTCGTGTTCGTCTTTGTATGTGTCTCTGAACCCACAACACAGAAAATCCTAGTGTGGGCCGTTGAGTGTGGCGTTTATCATTCATTCAAATTCATGTATTTATAGAAATGATCTCGTTCCCTTTATAAAAATAAACCTCTCTTTTAACCTACGGAGTTCAAAACATTGTCGAAAAGTGAATACTTTCTGAATTGACACAAGTGTTAACAAAATTTTTGGAAGTAAGGACCTTGATATCGTCTCTTTAGTAGCAAAATCAGTGACTTGACGACGCCATGGTTGTGAGTTAAAGTATTTAAAGTATTTTATTTTGGACGTGGAATGTTTATTAATTAAATTTTCTATAGTTTGAATACTAACAGAAAGTTAAATATTTTTTTTTATAAATGAAATAAAAAATCTTAATGTCAAAGAAAACGATGAATACATGATAGAATAATAAAACTTCTCTCAATATCTTCGAAACGGTTCATCGCGGGAGAAATCTGTATTTACCAGTAGAAAGAGCTCAAAAAGCTAAGTTCTTTGGAATAATTAACTAAAATTTTAGGAAAATTATTGAAGAATAGGTTTTGCCCTTAAAAATAGACGTTATAACATCTTTACAAAGTCTGTCTGATTGTTAACGCTAGAGATTCAGATAACTCAGAAATTCAAATACATATTACCAAATATAATATTATATAATTAAAAATTAGAAATGAGATAGTGGTGGTCAGACACGCGATCTCGCGAGCGACTGTTTGGTCGTTGCGGATAGCGTTGTGTGTTGTACGCCTAAAAAACTAGTATACAACTATCATAATCACCATTAACAGATGAAATACAGCAAAAATAAAGACGCCCTCAATCATCCTATTGACAAATCGTCGGATCGTGCGTTGATTCCATCTCCACGGACCCGTATCGATTGGGTCGGACCTATCAATTGGCACAAATAAGACGTATCTAACAATATCATCTGTCTGTCTGTCGTTAACTCACGAAAGGGCATTTGTTACTACACTTCGTGTTTGCACAAGCATCTTTCGTAAGATTCTAATTATTGGGTGTGAATCTTAGTCTATACTGTATATAGGCTTTATTAGAAGCTCTCCCCAAGCTTGAAAGCATGGTTTCCCTTTGTGATTCTGATTCTATTAACGTGACAAATAAAAATGAATACCATTTTTTTTTTAATATCTAAATATTTTTTATACAACTTTTGCTAAATATGACGAAAAAAAATTTATTTTCCAAAAAAAATATGTATCAACGTAGTGTGGAACGCCATTCTTTCAAGTAGACTGACGACTTGAAGAAATAGCGGTAGCGGTTGGATAAGAAGAGCAGAGGACCTTGGAGTGGCAGTCCTTGGTAGGGGCCTATATCCAGTAGTGAAGCGACACAGGTTGACGGTATGTTGTGGTATATGACAATTAACTCAAAATTTGTTTTTAAACAAATTAATATCCAATCGCAAATCAAACCCGGGACTTTTTACACAGCAGGCTACTGACAAACTGAGCTAATCGGTCGTTACTTAGGATCCACTAATCTTAAGACCTATATAGGTATTAGGATCATAGAATCAGCAACTGAATTCCGAGGTCTTCATTATCAGACTCGGTTATATCATCGAAATTATACACATAAAAGAACCCGGACATCGAACCAACGACCCACCCACCAATTAACCAATCAAAACCGTCTTATCGTCGCAGTGATCTGGCATCGCGTTTCGTGACCGACGAAAGCGAACTGCATGAGAAAAGTACGAAAACGTTTCGAAAGCGATCTACGAGCGATAGATCCCGGTGTTTGCGAATAGGAAGTCACCTGGGCGGTGTGGGGGATGTGGCATAAGCGGCGGCGGGGCTCATAGTGTAAGAAATATTTACACAGTAGACAAAAGTTTATTCCAACATTCACACTACACACATACATACATTGGAAAACAACAGTAGCGGTGACCACTCACCATCCGCCCGCTTGTCCGCCATCTATTCTATGAAAAAGGTAACGAAAAATAAAGAAGCATAGACAAAGATAGAGGGATATTTACAAACATACAACAATCTTCTTGACTAATTTTATCAGGAAAGTAAATTTACCTACAACGGCAGATATTAGTTGAAAGTTTTTTCCAAAAAAATGCCATCGCAACTCAATAACGGTTTATAAATATTTAGTGAGTGTCAAAAAGTAGTATCCGATTACCCAATGCATTTTTAGTTCGTGCAACATTTCTTCTGCCTTAACTTCTGCTCTTTTTCTCAGTCTAAATATTGAATTAATGACATTACAAATTATTCTTACAAATATTATAAAAGCGAAAGTTTGTTTTTTATTATTTGATAATTTTACATAAATTAACGAATCGATACAATTTTTCTTATGAATGTAAACGTTTCACGGATAATTTTCAATCCTGACACCACGTGAGAGAAGTCACCGGTACCCAGTGCGATTATATTTAATTAATGTGAGTTAAAATATTATCGAAACGTGAAAAATTGTCAAGTATAGAAGTCATTGTAGTTATCGTTCTCTTTTTTTACAATTAGCAAAGAATATCGATAACTGAAATTGGGTTTTCGTTCCCGCTACCGCTTGTCATCTGCACCAAACATCAATGCCTCCAATTTACATATAATTACTAAGTAGCCATCTTGGATGATACGTTTATAAGCACAGGTCTGTACTCTCCAATCAGACAGAAACTCAACTTTATCACCGTCGTTGAACTCTGACTGGATTTGATTAACATTTCAATTAACTGGTGATTTTGCATAGAATGTTGGCTGCTGATAAAATCAATCTGATAATCACAAGCAGGGCCCCGTATACGCTGTAAGAGTTCTGTAAGAGAGGGATAACTTGTCCAGCCAAGTATAGCATGTGGCTATGGGATTGCAGCGTGCACCCACATCCTAAACATTCGTAACATTAAACATTAAGCAGGTCTAAACCTTGGAACAGGTCTAAATCTAGATTCCGTTCTATGAAGTCATTGTATAGGTGCAAAAGCCCACAAGAGGGGAATACATCTTACCGGCGCAGTCTTGTACCCCGTGATAGATATATAGGTACACAATTTTGATTCTAAACTGCATTTCGCTTTTTATCCTATTCCTCCAATTACCTACGTGTTTCGGTAATGAGTAAGATAACATGCCCGAGCTCATTCTCATACCATCCAATCCTGTTCTCCATTCTCCTAACTCTTTCCACAAGTCCATTCCTATATATTCAATGGTAGGTAGCACATCCGGAGGCATACCAACACCTTTGTCATTTTGAACTGATATTGACATATATTGCGTGATGTCGTAGAGCGACAGTATTCACTTACCACCTTCTGGTCCTCTTGGACACACAGACAGATCTCCTGGACTGTCTGCTCCTTTGTCGCCTTATATCCATAAAAAAGACCTACCGACTATGTCAGTTATCAGGAAATTCAGGAGATCTAGTCGGGCTGGATGTTAGCGAAGCTAAATTAATAATGAATGTAATTAATAATAATAATATAATAATAATTAATTATTATAATATCTAACAATTAATTAACTAAACAAATACTCAGTTTCCGTGACAACTACCTAGCAAATCTTCTTAAACCTTGGCGTGACTAATTATATTATTATTACAAAAGGCTTACGTAAACAGAATGCCTGTTAATATAAAAA
Source organism: Sesia bembeciformis (assembly GCA_943735995.1). Taxonomy (NCBI): domain Eukaryota; kingdom Metazoa; phylum Arthropoda; class Insecta; order Lepidoptera; family Sesiidae; genus Sesia; species Sesia bembeciformis. The sequence goes on from OX031044.1 coordinate 13,236,116, forward strand.
TATTAGCAACATTCAATTCTAAGTTCAAATGTCGCGCGGGGAAAGTGCGCAGACATGTATCATTGATCGGCGCGTGCGCAATTCCTGGAAGCGCGACACACGACTTCCGTGGCGAATGCTAACGCGCGCGGATTTATTGAGGCTGGAAGAAAGATATCTACAGGTTGTTTTATTTGCTATCAACAGAGGATTTTCCATTAAGCTACGACAAGTTGGGAAGGAAAGAGTGCACATGAAATCCCACAGCCACTAGGCGTACTCGATTAAATTAAATAATATTATATAGGCAAATATATCAATTTACAATATTAAACATAAATGAATGTTATATATCGATAGTAGGTACCAACTTAACATTGTTTTCACATCGCTATAAAAATCCTTGAAATCGCACTCCCGCGCTGTCGTGTACTATAAATACATGTGAAAGTAAAAGTTATTGATAAAGAATCTTTGGCCCCTGTATAACCGTACGTGCTTCAGTAGGAGACAATGAACGTGCTTGTTCAGGATTCGTGACGCTGCTCGTGTGAAAATGGCTCCAACCGGATCTTGTCATATTTATGTGGTTGTTTAGTTTCCTGGCGAAAATGCTTTATGTTAGGTTACACATCTTGTTATGAAGCTGGTATATTTGGAACGGGATTTTTGAAAAGTATTTTTTTTTTTGGTTTTTTGGTTGATCAAAAAAATATTGATAATAATAACACTGTGTTTCAAAGATACTCATATATCAAAGTTTCGGGAGATTTAAATGGGTGATTATCCAGAAATAGCACAAATCGATTCTTGACTTTTATTCCTTTTTAGACAAATTTGTTAGTTTCGTTCTCTTTTTAAAATACTACACTTATCTTCAAAACTATACTTGTATCAGCCTATAACCTCCCACTGTGGGGCAAAGGCCTCCCCTAGTAAATCACTGGGAGGTTTCGGGTCGTAATCCACCACGCAGGCCCAGTGCAGATTAGCGTATTATATACTCCAGATTTTGTTATTTTTTTTATTTCTGGAGCATGCAAGTTTCCTCGTGATGTTTTCCCTCACCGCCGAAATACTATTAATGAATAATATCAAAAAGTTCATTATCGTGATTATCATTATCAAGGCAGCTCCACCTACTTAGTTTATTTACTAACACTATTTTTTACTATTTACTAACACATGCCATCGCTACTAATTTATATATAACCATCGATCAACTAACCGTATTTTGGTTGATCGATGTTTATAACACACACACACAAATATGAATATATTTGTTAGTGAGCATCTGATAAAATCAAAAGCTAGTGATTTATTGAATGACCCAAATACATTTCGAAAAAATAATGATTCTTATTGCTACTTAAAAACATAGAAAATATAGAAACTTCGAACATAGCTCTCTCCATAGCTCACTGAGCAAATTTGAACTTGTGTATCAGGTCTACTCTCAGAGCCGACGTGATTGGTGGTGATACCATACTATACCATCAACCTATATCTCTCCACTGCTGGATATAGGCTTCTCCCAAGGCTCGCCACCACACACGATCTTCTCATCCAACCACCTCCGGCGAATTTCTTTAAGTCGTCGGTCCACCTGTCCACCTGGTCCACCTGTCCGTCCCGCACTGCACTGCGCTTCCCGCTATGTATGTGGCCTTCATTCGAGGACCCGTCTACCCCATCGACAGGATGGGATCGGTGGTGATTACTTTTTAATATTTATTATTCTTGTTACAGATTCACGATGCGGTGGAAGTGGGAAGAGTACGGACTAAGAATGTGCTCAAATGCTGTGCTCGTACTCACACTGTTGACGATAGGTCAGTATAATAGTACCATACTATACCATCAGCTTATCTCTTCAGAAGGCCTCTTCCAAGGCCCACACCATATAAAACCTTCCACTCTTCTCATCCAACAGCAACCAGCGATCTCACAAGAGCGCGTCCCACAATTATTATCACCATGTAATTTTTAAAGTTTAATTAAAATAAGCGTCTATATATACTAATTATGAAACCGTCACCTTTTCATATCCACTGCTCGATGTAGGCCTCCTCATGCACATTCTCGTGTGCATGAGAAGAACCTTCCTAAAATTGTATCATACATTAACAGACACTCCATTTGTAGATACTTAAAGATTACTATATCACTTTCATCGTAATTTCGCAAGCAAATTACATGTTCCTTGAGCAATATTACTCAACGGTTAAAACGGCGGTTTGCAAAACAATATCAGTGGTATTGACGAAGGTACAGTGAAATATAGATCCTTTGAACATAATAATTATGCTCAGAAGACGCGATGATTTGTGACTTGAGCAATATAATAGGTAGTCGGAAAAGTTCGCGGCCTTTTTGAACGTATGACTTTATCGTGCTATATTTCTAGCAACACTGATCACTGGCAGGGAAGTGATATATCGTTTGACATCTGACTTTTTTATAATGCTGACAAATTGAAATTATAATTTCAAAGTTATATCTTTTCATGTTTTTTAACAATTTTAAAATGGACGTTAATAAGGAGAAAATAAGATATGTTTTACAATTTTATTTCGAAAAGGGTATGAATGCTTCTAGTGCTCGAAAAGAGATTTGTGGTGTTTACGGAGAAAATGCTTTATCTAAAACTACTGTGAAAAATGGTTCAGTCGATGTAAGTCTGGTAATTTTGATGTGAATGATATTCCTCGCCGTGATGGTCCTATTAAGGTAAATGTTGACGTTATCGTTGAAAAAACTGAAATGTTGAAAAATAAAAAAAAAAGAACCGAATAAACTTGTCATTGAATCAGTATTTTATAGCGATGGGATAATGGGTCTGCCAGAAAAATGGCGAAAGATAATCGAATTAAATGGACAATATTCCGTTCAATAAATATATAAGTAATACAAAAATGTCTTTTTTATTTTCACTATAAAAAGGCCGCGAACTTAACTGACTACCTAATATAAAGAACTGACCATGGTCGATCAGTTCGAGTCTCAAGACGCAAGTAGGTACAAGACGGTCGAAACGTTCGTCGTGAAAAATATAATTATGTATATTTATATACAGAATGTAACTGAATTTTTCCCGTTGCCATGGATACCACTCGTGATTCTGAGTTAACTGATATATCATTTTGTGTATTGTTCTCTTGAAAAATGTCAAAAAAAAGATTAAATGTAAATTTTGGTTAAAAAATAATTCATGCCAATGACCTCAGGATAAACGGTATCCATTGGCTTCGGGAAAGGTTCGGTTACATCTGTATATTTATGTATATGCGTAGATATACATTATGTTTATTTTATACCGTCGCTTCTGCATTTCTGTTCTACATCTTAATACTGATTTTTCGCATTTACACTTACCTACGTTAGAAATAAACATTTTCTGGTTCGCTTTTTTAATCAACTAACTGACACTTTTTATTCAAGTATCTAGTACTCGTACTAAGTTTTATAATCATTTTTCGAAGCGCTTATGAAATTATTATTAGTATCGCATCAAACACAGTAAATACAAAACTAAATAGCAAAAGCATCGCGTGGAATCTCGAAAAACGTGTAAACAGCCGATTGCCCAACCAGTTACCCAACCGATCATCGGACTCATCCTGAGAACTAGCTCTGAATGCAGATAAAGTGCGATTGCAACTTGGCGTTTCACTAAAAAAGTTGCCTATTAACATGTAGCTGGAAATGCGTTTCCTTTCCAATACGTTTTGGCGTAGGTCTGACTTTGTGCGTGACAAAGTAATTGAGTCACGTGGTCACGCTTTCGCTAAAATAAGAGACAACACGATCTAAATCAAGGGAGGAGTCAGTCGTAATGTCATACGTCAACCAACAAATGGTTTGGCACCGTTGTCCCCACTCACAATCCCCACTGGTGGGGACAACGGGAATTGCAGACAAAATTGTTTCCGTTGTCCCTAATGGCATCAGTGGAGAAAACGGAAATTAGTTTTGTGTTTGAATTTTCGCTGTCCCTACTATAGTTCTTACGAAATTTAATATCCTAAATAAGATCAAAATAAGAAAAACTGTTAAATTTGGATCATTTGTAATGTTAATAAATAAAATTTGATTTTAATTACTAACATTTGCTAATTTCCCGCGAATCCGGGATTGTGAAACGACCTACCTTCTGAGGTCTTACCGCTGCGTTAAGATATGAGGTTCTTCAAGAGAGCTGTGAACAAAGATATTTGCAGGGTAGGCAACGCATCTGTAATCCTGCTCTGGTATAGCAGGCCTGCGTGTCCATTAGGCGACGGTAATCATTTAACACCAATAGAGCCGTCTGCCTTATAAAATTAAAATAAGGTTATATTCATTGGATATGGTTGATCTTGCTACAGTAGTAAAGTTATTTTTATTTTTTTAAAAGCAATAAGTTATTATAATATATTCAACTAAACCTTATTTTGGGTCTTCTGGCCTAAGATAAGACTTTTAGTACAGCATTACAAGTATTTCGTAACAACTATAATGGCGACAACTATAGATAAGGTCTATTTAGTAGGGGGGAGTGCATGCTGCATTCCCACAGCCGCTGGGCGCAATCGACTGGTCACATTACGCCTCTCTCACCGAAGACTACCTTGAAATGTACTGCATTTCTCACTTTATCATATTTCTCTAATGTACGTACGTGTTTCGGTAGCGAGTGAGATATGCCAGAGTCCATTCGCATCCCATCCTCTCCCTCCCCATTTTCCCAATCCGTTCCTTAATCTGCAAAGGTAGGCAGCGCATCCGGGGGCGTTCCAACGTTTGTCACTCTGGACTGATGATGGCATGTATCGCGGATGTCTATGGGCGACAGTATCCACTTACAAATCAGATGTACTGTATGCTCGCCTGGCGCCTTTTTTTCTATAAAATTAAAAAAAATACGGAAATTCGAACAAAAAACGTAGTACTGGTATCATCCACTCGTGTGAGTGGGGACAACGGTACTATTTCTGTCTACAATTCCCGTTGCATCCACCAGCGCGGATTGTCAGTGGGGATAATAATACCAAACTATTCAAAAAATACTGCTTCCGTGTATAGAGACGTGACCACCTGCGCTAGTCACTCAATCGCACGACTAGCCGCCGAGTAACGAGATTGCGCGATGTCCTGTGACTACTTTTAAGCGACCCCGTACAACTCCTTTCAAGCTACCGATCAACACCGTGTGCCTAACGCCTTACAAACAATCAATCACTTCACACTCAGCAACGTCGACAATAACACAAATACTTGTTGACCTTTAACCTTTCATCACGGTGCAACACCTCAGGCGAGCCGCCTCTCCAACCTGTCAGCAAGTTAACACCTCTATACGAGGAGCTCGAGTGTGAAATGTCTGAGATGATCAATAGTTTTTTCTGATACCGGAATTACATTTCATCTCCTTGACATTGACAAGTTTATATCAAATTGTTGATTTATTCTGGATTTAAATTTATTAGTTTTACTGCCATTACAACAACTGATTAAATTATAAATTTAAGATACAGCGACCACAAAATGAAAAATACTACTATGCCATATCATAATCAGCCCTCTTATTGTCCATTGCAGGACATAGGCCTCGTACAAGAGTACATTCTTTTAGAGGTGGTGAAGCTCCTCGGGTCTTGTGGTAGCGACTTTGTTATCCCTTAGTCGCTTTTTAAGATACCTACGAAAAAATAAAAGATGGTGTTATTCAAACGCCAGCCGACACCACACATATACGCATTTAATTTCAGATATAGGTGACAAAAGCATCAGGGATGGTTACAAAATTCTTGAAAAATCTCAAAATGTTTATGGTGATATGTGTCCATCCTTCTAGACTCGTATCTGACAGTGATTGGTACCAAGATAAAAGTACGAGACGTACCGGATGTCCGGATGCTCGTGACAGGTACATTACGGGTATTAACGCCTCGCCATGTGTCGTAATAAGTCATAACTCTATAAGGCGTGCATTGTCTTCACTGAGGGTAACAATAAATAATGACTGGTTGTATAATCAGTCGCATATTTCATCTCGCGTCCAGAAGTGTAGACGAATATGTCTATCTTGGGCAGTCAATCTAGTTGGACAGTCAGTCGGGAGACCAACAGACGCATTCAACTTGGTTGGGCAGCATTTGGGAAAATGCGTCACATATTCTCGTCGTCTATACCACAATTTTTAAAGACAAAAAAGTCTTCAATCATTGCCTGCCCGTTATGACGTAAATATGGTGCTGAAAACGTGGTCTCTGACGGTAGATCTGATTCACAAATTCAAAGACGCTCAGGGAGTGATTGACAGAGCTATGCTCGGCGTTACTTGGCTAGACAAAATCCGTAACGAAGAAATTCGAAGAAGTGGCAATGAGCAGGCCATATATGCCGCAGGACCGATAACCGATGAGGGAGTTGAGTCCTTGAATGGAGACCATGTACCAGGAAACGTAACGTTGGGACGCCCCCAGCCAGATGGACTGACGACTTGAAGAACGTCGTTGAATATGAAGTTGCTGGATGAGGAGATCAGTAGAATGTGTGCGATGGCGGTACTTAGGAGAGGCCTATATCCATTAGTGGAGAGACACAGGCTGACGGTATGGTATGGTATGATATGATTTTACTGGAATATCTCATTCCATATTAAAACAAAATGTTTTATCTCATTGTGAATCTAAAACCATTATTAAAAGCATTCCTTTAACGATCCACCTTAGATGTCAATTTTGACAACTTACCATTTTTAGATGTACACAATTGGTGTCTCGTTAGTCACTATTTTTGACGAAACGGTGACTAACGTGGTCGCTTGTACCATTTGCGCAATACTGCTTTCGCTGGAGTCGTGAGAAGAAGCCCGGATCTGATAACCACATGAATAACAAAATTAGTGCCTGTAGGCGCGCCTCGATTGTTAAACATCTATTGTACTCTACCGGGTTATAGTGGATCATTATAATTAAATTAAAAACGGAAATAGCCAAGCTATTTATTAGATAGGATCTAAATCTATTTCTAAAAGGTCGATATGTCAGTATAATTAACATATTTTTTTAATTTATTTTATTTACACTTTATTGTTTTAAAAAAAAGGCAGTGGTTGCGCATAAACAAATCACAAAATCACTTACCCTTTTGCCTCCGTAGTCCACCACCTTGACAGGGCCCTGTATCTTCTAAAATTACACTTATCACGATTATTAGTTTTCTTGGTTATCGAGATAGCTAGCTAGCGAGGTGTTAATTACTCGAGTTTCAAACTAGTAGTGTGATACGAGAGAGGGGGTGACTAGTGACTGCCCATGCACAACAAAGTCGTAGTCGATCGATTTACCCTCAGGTACATCCCTAATTATGAGCGTTTGCACTAACAGGCAGACAAAACATTTTCTCTTAGTCAACCTTGGGGCTATATGGTGATGGTATGGTAAAAGTGAAACAACATTATAGAAAATAAGAAATTTTAATAAAGAAAAGAAATAATAATAATAAACACTTCAAATATACATTACACATATCAAATAAATTTAATATATATTGACAAAATCAACAGATACCATGTTCAGATACAAATTAAACGGTGTCTATTTGGAGGAGGTGATCCATTCAATCTCCTCAAAAAACTATCCCGAGATGTAGCTATTCTGACATTGACAAGAAATTCGTTGGGGAAGTTTTCATTGGCGTCGATTGACGTCAGCCATTTTTTAAACTTCTCCCTGGTAAATCGTTGGGGGTTTTATTAAGAACATATCAAACAAAGTGGTTTCCTCAGTGACTCTACAGCTGAGTAATCGGCAGTAAACCGCAGACTGCGTGCAAAGCCGTTAAACGTCTCTTAGTTTCACCATTACCCGGTATTATGTGTCATTTGATCGGATTATGTAATAAATGGCAATTGTTATGGAAGAAAACCTGTGCTATGAGTGAGTTTCCATTACTTAATTTTCCACTTCAAGTTCTTTCAGTCCTTTTAACAACTAAAATATAAAGTGAATTACTTTCATCCCCTAAAGGTGACCACCGAGGTCACCAACTAAAATATAATGTAATAGGAAAGTCGCTTGAATCAATTTACATTGAAACACGAAAAATGCAGTCTCACGCTTTTGGACTCCTTGGAAGAACACGAAAAATGCAGTCTCACGCTTTTGGACTCCTTGGAAGAACACGAAAAATGCAGTCTCACGCTCTTGGACTCCATGAAAGAACACAAAAAATGCCGTCTCATGCTTTTGCGACTCCTTGGAAGAACACGAAAAATGCAGTCTCACGCTTTTATTTAATTATCACAAACACTAAGGGGCCGTTCAAGTATTACGTAAGCACCAGGGCTGGGGGGGTATTTGCTTTGCTTATTTTTGATGACATGGGGGACGAGGGGGGTCTGAATGGCGATTACATCTGCAATATTTATTTATTTACTTTCGTATTTTTTTGGCAAAATTTAGTAGATTCTGATTAAATGAGAAACTTCAACAGATTTTGTAAAAATTATACCAATGCATACGTTAGCATGGGGGGGTAAGAGCTTTGCTTCCTTTCGCTGACAAGGGGTTAAAAATGACTAAATTCTGCTTACGTAATACTTGAACGGCCCCTAAGAGCTATTCATTTTATTGCATCCTACTTTATTATGAATCCCTATCGAGCACAGTCGTATCCTAAACTATAACAATATCCAAGATTGAACCTGCGACCCCGGTACCTGTCACGAATCAGCAATCAATCGTGTGAGTCATCGATCATACGGATCAATACTTTCATTGCACTATAGACAGTTTGACAGACCGTCCATGTTCATTATGTTCTTACTTGCAAGTAAGTAGGTACATAACGAACATGGACTATTGTTAGAATTCGAATTTTTAGTAGCCGACATAGTTGTGTACAGTGTTCTCTTACCACAAATATACCAGTAAAGTATGAATCTAAGGAAATTTTCTACGTGAAACATCCTAAAGTATGTAAAAAGAGTATTTTATTAAGATTATCAAAATTACAACGCGCCCAGTTCAACGTTAAAGTTAAGTTTTACTCCTCGGTTAAAGTTTTACGCCATCCTCCTTACAGTACGGACTTGGCACCTAGTGACTTTTTTATTTCCCAAAATTAAATCCCAACTAAAAGGGAAGCAGTTTTCGTCGCCGGAAGACGCGCAGGCTACGTTCGAAGGGGCTGTGTACTTGAGGAGTGGAAAAAATGTTTTCAAAATTGATTGATTGATTGGAAAAAATTGATTCAAACGCATGAGACTTTGTATAGATATGCAAGTGGAGAGTACGTTGAAAAAAATTAATGAAATAATTGGAACCGGTAGAACATTTGTTTTCTTTTTCGCAAAACTATGTAAGTTACCCACGTATGCTGCAACACCAAAGTGGGTCACGCCCGCGGAGGTTTCTTTATTGCCGCATTAAATTGAACATCACGCGAACAAAGTCGCGGGCAACAGCTAGTTATACATAAATATGATATCATATAAACTACCAACTTGCATTAGATACCTACAAGAAACAGAAAAATAAGTTACTGAAATAATATCGAGTATCGATACAAGGTATCGAGAATTAAAGGTTTTTTTTTATTGTAACACTAAAGTGCTAGATGTGATACAATATGCCAGAACTTCTCATTTGCAATTTTATACACCTAAAGTAATCAACTATTTTTGCCCTATACGGGATATATACCCCTAGGCCATGACCGTTATGGCAATCAGTCTGTAATCAAATAAATCATTTCTAGTCAGACTTCAAACGACATCAGTATAACATTCTTTAGAAAGCAACAGGTCCCATTGTGTGTTCCAATACATTATTCATACAAATAAATCGTCTGTGATCGATTTGAGAACGATTAAAACCATTTGCTCTGTATTAATCTTTCAACTGATCTTACAATTGAACATACGAGTAGGTCAAGTTGTACAAATGAACTTTAACATGTGGAAATAAGAGCTAGTATAGAGTGATTGTGTATATGTATATGTTTCTAGTTTTTACTGTAGAATGGATAAATTCGAAACAATTTCTTAAAAAATAAGATAAATGAACGGCACCGTTACCAGACCTTTTAACGTCAGCTGCTGAACACTGGCCTCATCATGGACATACACTGTTGTGCATGGGAGACAAGTGCGTCGGCGAGTCCGCTCTTTTAGAGATGGTGTAGGTAGTTCTTCAGGGATTGTAGTAGCCGCTTTGTCATCCCTTAGTCGCCCTTTACGACACAGCACGGCCCATGTTTAAATCATTTATCACATAGAATACGGTCTATTTTCTACGATAAGGAGTAAGGAGTAAAATGTCATTGTGGGTTAAAGCTTAAAGTGTTTTTGTTCAGTTAAAATTAGACATGGGTCATTTCATTACTAGTAAACTAAATGAGTTCCGTCCGCACACTGGCCTATTAACATTTTTTTTACTTCAAATCTTATTAGTTCGCGAAATCGCATACATTTCACACTACATACACTAATGCCGTGTATACTGAAACCTTCCAGAAATAATAACCTACACGATAGTGAAAACCGCATCCAACTTCATCCAGCAAAACCAAAGTTATAGCAAACAGACAGAGAGGAAGACAGACAAACAAGAACATTGATAAAATAAATATTCATTGAAATTATTTTATGTTGCTTAATCTAGATGGAAAGTAGAAAGTTTAGCTCATGTTTTATACCTAACCACGACTTTTAGACATGGTGAGCTCTAAGTACGACAATGTTATCACTTATCAAGATACACAATAAAGTTCCTTCTACCTCAATCCATCCCGGAATTGTTCTAGTTTGGAGGGCTACCAGGGAGCGTTTGGAAGGGAATTTCGATTTCGCGTCCAGGTTTTTATATTTGGGGAGCAACTAGATATTTTAAATTTTTATATTTTTTAAATATCAAGTCTTCAAAATTTCAATAATTTGCGTTATCATGCTGTGTTTTCCACGACATTTCTTATCTGGTATCTAACGTAATAATTTCAATCGTAATTCATCCAAAAGTTCGGAGTATTGGAGACTTTTGTCCAAGATTGGTGATTTTACAATCAGCCTTACTCAGAAGCATTGCTCACACCTCTGAGCAGGTACACCTTTGGCTCCATCCAAGGGCGTGCTGTCCGAATTGTGGAAGATCGCGCTCTCACAGGTAGTTCAGAATCGCTCAGTAAACGAAGAGATATGCGTCTCTTTACGTTTTCTACCGCTCTTCTAATAGAAAATGTTCTGAAGAGCTGTTCAGTTTGATACGAACTTCAGTCTTTTGCTATCGCACCTCCCGTTACCGTGGTGCGGTTCATCCGCATTTTCTTGAAAGAGTCGCTGCGTACAATGCGATTATCAAAAACACTTTATACCACGAATCCGAAAGTTGTGGAATTAACTGCCATCTGAGGTTTTTCCGCTACGCTACGTTATGGGGCTCTTCAAGAGAGCTGTGAACAAGATTCTGAAAGGTCGGCAGCGTATTTGCATGCCCCGTGGTGTTGCAAATGTCCATGGGCGGTGGTGACCAATTACGGCTTCTGCCATCACTTCTTTAAAAAAAACTGCCTACATAACTTGAAAACTATATTAAGAAGACATTTGTTGTAATAACCATAAAGTACCTTTTCCCGCATAACATTTACTTATTTATTTCAACTTACGACTTAAAGACATCGCTAGACACCAGGATACATCCCACCTGTGGGGTCAAAAGCATCAAAACACATTCGTGACAAACTTTCGCTCGTCCGTTCGACTGTCACGCCCTCTCGCATTGTTCTTCGGCATGTTTTATTATGTTGAGTTTATTTATTGCTGTTGACATCTCGTTGCTTATAATCATTCATTCAGTTTACATACGTATCTATGTTCAATGAGAATCAAGACAGAGATATTGACATGTTAACAAATTGAATAAATATTTACACACGATCTATTAGAGAGATTCAACAAATATTTGTTAAGTTTTCTATTAAAAATCCTTTAATGATAATCATTAAAGATAAAAAATGCGAATGACGTTAAAATCTGTATGAAAATGTGACGTTATATTTTACTAGCTGTGCCCGGCACGCGTTGCATCCCCGGTAATTTTTTGCACATCTTTACATCGTATAAAGTATGTACGCTTAGATCTTTTAAACTACGCAACGGATTTTAATGCGGTTTTCATCAATAGATAGAGTGATTCAAGAGGAAGGTTTATATGTATAGTTTAATATTATTTTAACGAAACCGAAGCGAAGCGAGGGCGGTTCGCTAGTAATATATATACATAATATGTATATATATCTGGAATTATATACAGATGGACGCCTATGTCCATCTGGAATAATGTACCTTTCAAATGATGAAAGAGTTTTTCAAATACGTGCAGTGGCTCCGGAGATTACCCTTAACATACACACAATCTCACAAAATTCGCACTCTTTCTTTATTATATTAAGTATAGATGTGCCAAAAGACCTTATGTATTGTCGATTAGGACTTAAAATTTTGAAACCTAGACCGTATTCTAATCCCCTTGAATATTCATTCGATACGACAAATAGTAGGTAAATCGAATAGGTAAAGTTCGGTAACTAGATCGTTAAATAGATCGATGCACTAACGATAATTTTCTAGCTGACAAAATAGTACATTACTGTCTAGGCCCGAAATAAAGCAATTGACGGCCGAGTAATATTGGAAGCAATATTTTTAAATAAACGAGGCCGTTAATTGCTATTTCGGCCGAGACTTGTATAGTACTTTTCTCTAATTTGCAAGGTTGATTGTTTTCAACAAATTAATTCAAGAAACAAATCCATTCCTGCCAATTCGACGGCGCGGTCTTTGTTATTTTTTTAAACTTTTGAAAAGAAATGCACATTCAGCCTTTATAATAATAAATATCGTGTACCTAAAAAAACCTAATTTATGTTAGTGTGCACTAAAAATAACCTCGCTACTGTCCAGCAATCTCTATTATTGTCGTGTTGCAAATTGCTGGCGTGCGTACAGAAAAGAGCCGATTGACGTATTCTTTTTTAAAATAATAAAGCCATTTCCGAGCAAGTAGGAGAAAACAATTTTATCTCAGACATTCATGTCCTATTTATAATTTTCAGGCACTCTACATACCTGCGATGGCGCTAGAAGACCAGCGCAACGACGAAAGGTAATTTTAAATATATTAATCGTTGTAATACCTAATCTTATCACTTTATCAATTACTAGCGACCCGCCCTCGCTTCGCTTCGGATTATAAGAGATATTTTTTTAAAAATTCTAAATAAAATATAGCCTATATCAGACACGGATAATGTAGCTTCCTATTTGTGAAAGAATTTGAGAAATCGGTTCAGTAGTTCCAGAGATTACGCAACATACAAACAAACACACAATTTTACCTAACCTAACGGCTTCCGGGCCGTAATCCACCACGCGGGCCCAGTGCGGATTTGTGGATACACATACACCAGATTTTTTTTAATTCTGGAGCACGCGAGTTTCCTCACTATGTTTTTCTTTCACTGCCGAGCTAGTGAGAATTTTTAGGAGCGGTGATAGTCTAGGGGTATCTATCTTTACCCAACTAACATCCGTGTGATCGTGAGTTCAAATCCACGGCCCGTACCTCTAATTTTCTACTTAAATACGGATTTTTAAAAATTGTCGGTCCCCCTGGACTTCTCTAAATCTGTTTTTTTTTATTTTCCACTTACTTTCAATTATAAAATAATACCTTTTCCAGGATACATCCCGATCAGACCTGTATCTACCATCGCCAAGTGCGGAGAGTTTGTCAGCGCTCGCGCAAGCCATGGGAGCCGCTAGCTTCGAACACTACACGGAGGGCAAGGCTCTGGTGAAGCGGCTCATACCCGCCGACAGTCCGCCGGGCTTGGACGTAGTTGAACACCAAGGTCAGTAAAGCTCACTCAACGAGACATAAGCTTTGCGTTTGTGTGAGTGAACACGTGTACAGTGCGAACCGAGCGGCGGCGCGGCGCGCCTGAACGTGCTATTTGTACAGGATTTCAACAATACGGAGCGCGGCGCATCCTCGTCCTGCCTCGCACTCGCTGCATATCACATTCGGTACGGATAGCAGTCATACGTGTATTTTCTTTATTTGAATTGTCTTATCTTGTTAAGATTTTCATGTTAATATAAACTAATGCGATCACTGTAGCGTGTATCCTTTTCTTCTGTAAAGGAAGAAATGAAATCCGATGGACGAGATGTCGCTATTGATGGCAAAACAGACCGATTTATTATTAAAGTAGGTGACACATCAGATGAGAGTGACGACAAAGATGACGACGCAATGTCAGAGGTCGAAGAAATACTTTTTCTATCGTATTGTACAGTAGACCTATCGTATATTGATTTTTGATTACATTGATTATATATAACTAGCAAAACCCGGCAGACGTGGTCTTGCCATAAAAGTTGATGTACTGCAGCGCCATCTAGTGGCGAGTTACAACCAAATTCGATAGCATAAAAACCTTCTTCATGAAAAGATACATGTATGGGCCAACTTTCATGGTGATCGGTCAAACGGTGTCTAAGATATATATAGATTATATGCAAAAAATCTTTTGTTCAAACACTAATAAGCATGTGTTTGGAGATTGGTGACAATGTAATTATTATTCTGTGTTTATGATGTTGTTTCATATAAAATAAAAATAGAATAAATAATGTACCTTAGTAATTAATATAAAATAATATATTAATTTAGATTTTCAATTAAAATAAATAATAATTAAATAATGTATTTCAGGTGTGATTGGAAAAGCGGGAGTGGACTTCCCAGCCTTCCCAAGCATACCTAACACCGGGTTCAACTGCAAGAATGTGCCTACAGGATACTATGCGGATCTGGAGACAGACTGTCAGGTATGTTGTATCCTCAATTCTGTTAGGTCCCATCAAATACCATGTTTTATCATATGATGTTTTTAACCCATATTTTTTTGTCTCAAATTATTCTCGAATTAAAAACACCTGTTGTTTCTCTTATTAATAATTTTTAATAGAGACATCTTTAGTTAAATTAGATTTTTTAAGATAAAACTTTAATTTATATTGTCTCAAAACTTGGTTTTTTCAAATTTTACATTTAATTATTTTCCTCAATAATCTTGTTCGTCTAATATTCTTATATAGTCAAGCAATTTCTCTAGTTTCATAATTTGCCCAAAACTCAAGACCTTTTTGCTCGGAAGCCACAATTTTATATAAAGGCAAATTACAAAACTATCCTCTTAATATTTTTCAGGTGTTCCACATCTGCGATACATCTCGCAAGATCTCATTCTTGTGTCCAAACGGCACCATCTTCAGCCAGTCGCACCTCATCTGTGACTGGTGGTTTAAGGTGGACTGCGCCTCCTCCCCCACTCTCTACGAGTCCAGTGCCGAGTACTACTCCAACGAACAGAAGAAAAGCCAGAAGGTCACCAAAACCTTGACTAAAAATCAAGACCTTCAACAAATAGGCACTGATACCAATATCCGATCGGAGTCGAGAAGAGCATCTATCAACGTTCCAAGCACGACAGAAAGGCTACTAAGACATAGGCAGAGGCTTCAAAATGACACGCCCACGGGAAACGTTAAAGCAACTGCTAGAAGCTTACAAACATTATTCGGTGAGAATAACTTCAATCCGACACAAAGAACTCAAGCTACCACCGCTTTTGAAAAGAGAAGAAAGAATTTGGTCCAATTAGTCGCAAATAATTTCAGCAATCTACCACCTAGGGTTACCCAACCAACCTACACTGATGCACCTACTTATAGACCTACAGCTGCCGCTGGAGATTATAACAGTATAAAGGAAATGCAGATCGCAGCTGAAACGGCTTCGTTTACCAACAATAACAATAGACAATACTTGCAGGATTACAATAATAAGAATTATCGTCCATATCCAGTCTACACTCCTAATGTTCCTATACGAGTGAGCAAAACAAAAAGCAGCCCTACTCTGACGACCTTGTACGATATTCGGGACAGACATTTGAACCAGGTCACCCCAGAGTCGACTACAAAACGGCCAACTCTAGTGCCATACACCAAAAGTTATACTCCTATTAATGGAAGGCATGAACCTTACACAAGGCCCGGAGTATCGCTGTTGAAAGACTTCCTTGAAAAGGAGAAAAATAAAACTTTAGCTACAACCACGGAAAGGATCACGGAAGCAACAGAACGAAGCGATAAGTCGGATAACAAAATTAACATAGAAGACAAAGTCACTATCGAAACAGCCAAGGATAAGTTTGAGTCTGTCACAAAGATACCACAAACAACCAGACCGGAAACCACTTACTTCAGTGAAACTGCATCGTCAGATAGATTTGACATATATTCCACTAATGATGTTACTCAAATAACAACTGAACCAACGTATCAAGAAAGACGGGAAAGGCTTATGAGGAAATTGAATTTAGATACGTTTGGACCTACAGATCCCACGCTACCAACGACTGTCACTGAAAAATATTATGGGGATTTGCCCAATAGGCCAGGCTTGATTGTCCCACCATCTTTAACCCCAAAAACACTTCATACTCTAGCCATTTACTACGCTACAGCTTTAGATAATTTATCAACTACTGCTACTCCCGAAGAAACTGAAACCACTTCACCTGCTTTTATTGAATACGAAACACTTGAAGATGGATTACCGGCATTATTCAGTCCTCACACTATTAATAAATACAGTAAACTTTTCGGAAGTGGTCCAGAAACCACTGAATTACTTGAAGAAATAAAGTTGGATCCGAATGGAACATATAACGAACTAGCAGATGATTTAACCGTTCAGCAAAGTCAGAACCCTCTTGCTACTTCACCGCAAATCAGAGAATTGGCTCAGGTGTTCACACATGCACTATCGGCGTACCTTCAAGATCCCGTACAGTTCAGAAAAGTCTTATCAGATATTCGACCCACCCATCCATCTTTTGGTGATCTGTTGTCGACAACTGAAGAATCTTACAACACTGAGCCTACAACTACGATCAACGAAGAGGATGACGAAATTTTAGGTTTCTCTGAAGATAACAAAGTCAGACCAGCCTTAACTTCTTTGAGGGATCCTAAAGCTCTTAACCTTGCCACTGATTATTCGTTAATTTCTGAAGATATAACAACACAAAGGCCAATTACTACGGATACTCTTACTACGACGACAAGGGCTCCTTTCAGGTGTTGTGGTAGAATTTCAGCAACATACACGTCTGCTTCCACTCCAAAGGAAACTTCAACAACTCCAGTAGCTTTCACTGACACGGTTGCTGCTAACGTTAACACACTTGTCAACAATTACAGTGACACTAACTCTACTACAGATAATAGTTATATAGTCTCTAGATATGGTGGATTCCAGAACAATACGTTGCTACCTAACAATTCTCCGTACGGTAAAGATGTCCACCCTACAGAGGCTAAGCCCTTAAGTCAATATGTAGCTTCGACCAATTTACCCACTGCTTGGGGCGTCGATGCATCTGAAGCAACTATTGCACCTATAACTAACTCACAATCTTTTGAAAGTAAGAAAATCAGAACTACAATCGTTATACCAGCTACCACACCTGTATACTTCACAGAGACAGAAAGCATAGATTTGGAAAATGAGGAGGAATTACAAAGAGCTCATAGCCAATCATTTGTCACCCCGCAAGACAATAATGCACGTCAAGGGAAAAAGATTACATTCGAGGAAACTCAGACGACGGTGAGGAAACCTTCCGAAGAACTGGAAGCCCCTACGATACCAGATTTTGATAGTACTACAGTTCAAACCACCACACAGCCAACTACGACATTTAAAGTAACAGAAACTGAAACTGAAACTTTAACCACAACATCGTACTTGCCAAGTGTGTTCACGTCTCCTGGTGAAGATAAAACCACGAATCAATTCCAATGGTCCAGCACTTTCGACAACTGGCACAGCACAGTAGTTGATCCCATAACTTTAAATGATGGTCTAAGTCCTACAGGACCAGAACAATATACTGCAAGACAAGTCACTACAGCTCCTTCAACTGAATATACTGGAACGAGTGAACAGATATTCTCATCATCAGTCAATGTGGAACAAACTACGCCTGGAAATCTACACGGCGAAAGATTTGGAAGATTAATCAGTGGACCGACTTCTACAGAATCTGCGCAAGATTTTACAACAATTGCTGATACTGTTGTGGAGAAAGCAAAAGAAATAATGGGCGGAATGAACGCTACAACTACCGAAAAGCTTATGAACGTAATGAAGAAGACTAAATCGAAAACAGTTAGGCGTTTGATACTCTTGTTAGTGCAAACGTGTGACGATGACCATAATACGACTGCTGAAGCATCTAAAAAGGCCCTTCTTGAGGCCTTAATGGCAGTATCGCAAAAAGATATGGACGAATTAGCAAACGAAGAAGGGGTGACAGATATACCTACAACAGGATCCGATTACGAAGCTCCAAGAACGACAAATGTTCACAGAAGAAACGATAAAGTCTTAGACAGACAAGAAATAAGATCAAGACTATCTGACAGAAGAGGTAAAAGCTTGAACTTCGACGCTAGTGCTATCAATGCCCTATCAAATCCCTCTACAACGGAGTCTATTAGAACTACGACTGAAATAGTTACAGAATCGACGACAACTGTAAAGCCAACAAACCGCAGGGGCGTCAAAAAGTTCCTAACGCGGACTACTGCCATTGAACCAGTAGAAACTAGTACACCAGTCGTTGACATCCCTAAAGCCGAAGCTAGGGTTGCGCCAAAAGAAGGTGAAGAATTCAAAACTGCGGCAGATACGAGAGCGTTAGAACTTTTAAGATCGCTTTACACTATCGCGGCGCGATGGGGTTGAGACGAATTCTGTTATTTTAAGTTATTGGTCTTTTAATTTATATTTAGGGATTGTTTCTGAGCACAAGATAAGCATAGATAGACAAGGCAAGTTCAAAGCGGCTTTCTTCAAATCGCTAGTCCTCCTGGCCGGAGGGCGTCTCACGCTGTTACCCGGATACAATGGTTACATTTTTATAAATCGTTTGTCATTTTTTTTTCTATTTTTTAAGTTTTTTCTATTTATTATATATTTTCATCTGCATTGCGAGTGGCTCCGAACTATGTAGTTTTAATTTAGACTGGTGTTATTCAATTATTATAAAAAAAATCGTGATGGGACACGCCATTAGCGCAAATTTGTGTTTCGTAACAAGGACTTGCCGGCGATACAGGTCTGAGCAGCGTGAGAAGTAGGAGCTTAGCGCCAACTTGCGTTATCTATCTCTGTGTGTCTGTGTTTCTGAGGCTACATTGAATGGTCAAAAGCGGAGGCTAAGCAAACTCTAAATATAAACATTAGAATTGTAAATGTGACTTTTGTAGATAGCTTCGTTTTCGGTAAATCAGATCAAAATTGTTGAATGCTCTCATTATTTTCAATACTATGTTGTTGAAAATAATGAAGGCAAATTTTAGGAGGCCATCACATGTATCAACAAAATCATCATCGATCTCCTAGAAAACATCTTTGTAATGACTTAAGAAGAGATACAAAATATTAACAGCTTAATTGAGGACTAAGGAAGTGATTTAAAAAAAAAATATTAGGTCCTTGCCTATGAAATTTCCGTTTAAATGGAAAAATTCTTACAAAAATATTCTTTTTGTATGAAAATTATATATTTAATTAATCGAAAATCAATGCACTTTTCCCATTTTAATAGAAGTTGATTGATGCCTCTACTATACTCCTACTCCTGGGGACGAGAATCGATGAATTCGTTTTCAAGGCGCCTTTCAAGGAAGTGCGTTTTTCATCAGTAGATTTTTTTTTTAACTTTTTCATGTTCGCTAACACTACGATATCTAATCAAAAAGTAGTTTGACGGAAAAACAAAAGAATAACTGATTTAAAAAAAAAAGTCCGCTTTAGATTAAAATTAATTTGAATTTGGAATCGCAAGCCAAACGCAAGATACTATGAACAAACGACAATTTCATAGGTAAGGCCCTGATATTATATTAAAATTTGTCCATTTTACGAATAGACTAAATACAACGGTTAGAAGTGTTTGATTCATATTTATTTACAATCTTTATTAAATGTTGATACATGTAAAGCATTGACAACCGATCGTTAGCACGATTATAAATTTCTTTCGCATTCGTAAATGAATAATTATAGTCAATTTAGGACGAATTCGTTGCCCAAACTGTGCCGTGTGTTCTTTCTTTTGCAAACGCTACTATCGCGCCTGCGTCAACTGTTTTTTTTTTTTGTATGAACATTTAAAGTTTCTCAATAGGTCCGCTAGGGGCGCTGCTTGATTCCCTATACAGAAAAAAATACACAAATGCTATAGTTGCGTCTACAAACGAAGAAACAGGTCACTGAATTTAGAATGATTTGATTTAAAGCGTTATATTTGCGGTTGACACTCCCTAGGCGCCTGTTATAAATATATGTTGATAATAAGTTTATTGACCATATGTTGAAGTTTGTAATTCCAACGCTACAATTATATAGTACTAGCGAGTCGACCTTTTTAAAAAAAAAATCCAAAGTAAAGTATAGCCTATATTAGACACGGATAATGTAGCTTCCTATTTGTGTAAGAATTTTTGAAATCGGTTCAGTAGTTCCAGAGATTACCCCCAACATACAATTTTACATCTTTATTATATTGGTATAGATAGTATAGATTGATTAATCAAGCCTTGAAACAAATACAAACCTCTTCGCCGATCATCATCAACGTATTCAAAGGCGGCTAGGTGGTGCAAGCTGCAAATACAACGTTGTAAAACAAACCAATTTATTCAGTTAGAGCAACCAATATGAACCTTAGAGGCACGTTAATAACTCAGTTGGGGACGCAAAAGTAATCGTGTATACGCCGGGTTGACCCATGCTATAGTGACAACCCTATATTACAGTATAGTTAACTTATTATGGTTGTTGAAAGTACCTATTTTAGAGACTTATTTAGTATTGTAGTGTTTGAAGAATCCTGTACGTTTTCCTGTTATCAAAGGAAATGCTAGAATAAGTACTGAGTTACCTATTGTATTTGTATCTAGTTTTTTTTTTAGCTATCGTTAACCTGCCAATCGATTTTATTGTAATATATACTGTAGAGTTTATACTTGTAGCTGTATTATATGTTTGGGTTTTTAGTAAAGTTTTTATAAAAATATATTCTCTTTTTTTTTAATTCCCTTGTTCAAGTAACATTTTTTTCTTGATATATAGCAATGGTGCAATCAGCACATTCTGCCAGTGTTAAGTTTTCTTCGGAATAAACAGTTTCAAAGTCAAACGTATCCTGTCAATGTCCAGTGCCGTCGAAGTCAGGAGTCACTCAGTAAAGTGATAGTAGATTTAAAGACAACTCCTGAAGCGTGAGACCAGCGCTGGCTTTAGCCCATGTAGCGCCCGGGTGCAATCAATACCCTGGCGCCCTCTTTGGAGGCGTCGCGAGCCCCCTAACATCCTGCGCCCGTGTGCACCGCACACCCTGCACCATAGGTAGAGCCGGCACTGCGTGAGACTGCATTTTTATTTGATTATCACAAACATTAACCACAAGAACACTTTGAAATCTAATAAATTACAATAAATCTATTGAACAACAAAACGTTCTCCGTTACAACCTGTTCCCCGAATAGCCTTAATATTGCTACAAAACATTGTTTTAAAACATGAAACGTCACATAATATGGACTCAAGATATAAAATGAAACTAATTATTTCAATAAACATTTTTATTTTAAATACATTTACAACTTTGATACTTATAAACAAAATTGTAAGTTATCATTTCTTGCCGGCCGCTCTGGTCACATACCGTTCCACATCTTGATCGGTGACCTGAAATGATAAAAATATATATATATATATATATATTCAGCATATGTTTTAAATTTTGATTTTGGTTCCTGGTTTGAGAAATCTCTTGGTTCTCTCGCGAAAAAACTATCAGCACAAATAAATTGAAATTTGATGTGTAATTATGTAAAAGATGACAAAACATAGTCATAGGTATTGTAGAATATATCAATAGGATCGCAAAATATTTTTTTCCATACAAATTTGACACATCGTTTCACCCATTTAAGGGGGGGGGGGGGGGTTAATTTCTAGAAATCCCTTTTTAGTGAGTGTTTACGTCATAATTGGAAGTTACTGTCTAATTTTTTTGTTTCTAGCTTCAGTGGTTTCAGTTCGGCATTCATGAGTCAATCAGTCAGTCTCCATGTCTTCTACGAACACATGGTACGAAGATCTCGTACCATGTGAAGGTACCATACCTTATGTCCGGACTTGAAGTAGCTTTTGAGCTTCCGCTTCTTCTTCATCATGAGCTTAGCGCCGGCGAGCGCGCCGCGGCGCTGCAACGACTCGTAGCGGTCGCGGAGGAGGTTTGCTGGAAATTACGCTTTGTGTGAGAATAACACTTTTTATGTGAAATAACACTTATTGTATAGAAAATATACTTTTTATGCGAGAATAAAACTTTTTGCATGAAATATCACACTTCTTATGTGAAAATAGAACATTTCGTATGAAAATAACAGTTTTTGTGTGAAGATAACATTTGCTGTGTGAAAATAACACTTCTTACTGCCTCGAGAGGTCTTTCCATTAAGCTACGATATGGGGTTCTTCAAGAGAGCTGTGAATAGGATCTTGCAAGGTCGGCGGCGCGGCCGCATACCCCCTGGTGTTGCAGGTGTCCACGGTCGACGGTAACTTACCATCACGTGGGACCGCTTGCTCGTCCGCCCACTAGTATATATAAAATAAATAAAAAAATCATGTTCTAGCGACTTTTTATATGAAAATTACATTGATTAGGTAAAAAAAATTCATTGGTGTGAAAATTATATGTTTTATGTGATAGTCCTTTTGTTAAAATAACGATTTTTATGTGAAAATTATATTTTTTGAGCGGAAATTACACTTTTTGAATGAAAATGTACACACACCTCTTGGGTAAAACTTACACCTCATTGTATGAAAATGACGAAATGAAAATGTATGAAATTCAGTGTTAAGAGGATGCATGGGTAGTTATATACCCTTTAATACTCACTGTTGGTTGAAATATTTCTCAAATCTCCGCTCAATGATTGAGGATCAACGAATTCGGGTTCCTTCCGCGGTACTTTATGGGCGTTCAAAGCGGGCGGCGCAACCGCCGCGGTTTCCTCGCGTTTTTTCACACGCTTAGTGCGCAGCGTCTTTTGACTTTCTTCCTTCTTCGTTATAGACGACTGCAGTTTGCGTAATCTGAAATAAATGATGTTTCATTTATAATAGCTGTTGCCCGCGACTTCGTCCACGTGGACTTTAGTTTATAAACACCGTCTTTACCTTCTTAGGGGTATTTGGTATTTTCAAAAACGATCACACACATTATTTCTTATAGCTTATTTTTTATCGAACAAATGTTCTACGTGATTCTTTAAATTGATATAACTTTTTTATTTATGAACTGATTGAAATAAAACAAACACCAAATTTTAAGTGAAGCTTACCACAATACATTAGTGAAAACCGCACCCAAATCGTTTGAGCCGTTTCTAAGATTAGCGCGCACAAACGCACAGACGAACAGATAAACAGACAAAAATTCTAACAATCATTGTTTTGGGTTCTATTGCGTTGATAACGGCCCCCAATATTATTTTTCTCATATATCTTCCATGTACAGACAGCAATCAGTTACATTTTTATTATATGTATAGATGATAACGTAATATTCTACAGTTACACTATATACTGTATGTATATAGTAAGGCTTTACAAATAAATGAGTAATTAACTAAAAGCAGCAAGGAAACATTAGTGAGTGAATGAGTGAGAGAATGAGTTCTGAATGGATGAATGAGTGGGTTTCAAATGAATGAGTAAGTGGGTGGGTGAGTTAGTAAATGTGTATGATTGGGTAAGCGAACGAATGAGTGAGCGCGAAAGCAAGTGGGTGAGTAAATGAGGGAGTGACTGGGCGAATGAATGAGTGTGAGTGAGGGAGTAAGTAAATATATTATTTAAAAATAATCGAATGTGGATAACCACAAACTAGCGAAGAAAATTATATAATTATGCTTTAGAAAACATATGATTTTGAAACAACGTCTTTTCATACAGATGTTAAAACGAAGTTTTCTATAGACAATGTCTTTTACATGCATTTTGCAAAAAAAAAAACTCACCTATAAATATCGGATATCTTCTTCTTATCGATCTTCTCTCGTTTCAATCTCTCCTTCTCCTCTAACCTCTCTCTCTGTTTCCTGCGCGCTTTGTGATCTTTCTTCTTGTTTTTAACTGGGGGATTGATAGCTTTCAATTCTTTGTCGCTCTCCGAGTCCGCCTCGTTTTTAGGGTTACGATTGGAAGGGTTATAGGGTACTGGAAGTCCAACACTCATCTCTTCACGCCATTGGTTCTGAAATGAAACACATAGTTCTTAAAAGTAGTTATGTGAATACTAAATATTCAGTTCTATTCTATATCTAGCTATCTAGCTTTACAGTCATGTCGGCATGACAGTTTCTTATACAATTAAAACCATTTTTGAGGTTCATCTTTCAATCGTTTATGAGAGGGGGAGTGCACGCTGCAATCCAACAGTCCCTGGGCGCACCTACCTCTCTCACCGAATACTACCCTGAAATGTACTGCATTTCCCACTTTATCTTATTTCCCCAATGCACATACGCGTTTCGGTAGTGAGTGAGAGGTGCTAGAGCCTATTCCCATCCTATCCCTCCCTATTTTCCCAACCCTTTCTCCAAATCCATTCCTGTATCTCCAAAGGTAGGCAGCGCATCCGGGGGCGTGCCAACGTTTGTCATTTTGGACTAATGTTGGCATGTACCGCGGATATCTATGGGCGACAGTATCCACTTACTATCAGGTGGACTGTATGCTAGTCTGCCGCCATCGTCCATAAAAAACAAATTAAATAAAGGAAATATTCAAGCTTTCTATTCCATTATATACACAACTGAACCTTTGATTTTAATTCTCAACCAATTCTTCTGAAACCAACATCTCGAACAAATGATATATAACCATAATCTCACTCGCCTCTTTCTCGCTGGGAGTCACTTTTCTAAACATGCCAGTAGTAACCCTCTGTATATGCGCCTCACGTTTGATCATCTTCTGTTCATGTTGGACTACCTCTTGTAGTAATTCTTGATGTTCCTATACAAAAATATAAAGATAAGAGCAAATGTCTACTTACAATAACTAAAGACCACGGATGACTGGTTTTTAATCAATTTGATTAAATCATTTTAACAATCAAGTGATTTAAATAATGTTAAAATACAATAGAATAGATTACAATAGAAAATTCTACAAATATGAATTAAAAATAAAACAATTCGTCATCTTACGTTAATCAACATATGTAATAATCAATTAATCACATCCAAAACTAGTTGTCACACCCAAATCTAGTTTTTATTTAAATTTGTAAACCAAAAAAAGACAACAAAATATTTTATATTCTAAATCGGGTCTGAACGCCAAAGTTATCAGCCAACCAGCTTAATATACCCCTTTTAAAAAATAAATGTAGACAATTTTTGATTAAAATATATAAATCAAAAAAATCTGATTAATATAAAAGAAAACGTGTATCAACCCCGCTTAAGACTAGGTTAATCAGAAATCAAAATGTCTTTAAAAATCTCTGAGATAAAAGGCTTATACATTACAAGATGGATGGAAATCTATATTGTACTAGCTGTGCCCGGCCACGCGTTGCTGTGGCTGCCCAACAGATGGCGCTAAGGGTGGACAACCCTTATCACTAAGGGGTATGAAAAATAGATGTTGGCCGATTCTCAGACCTACTCAATATGCTCACAAAATTTCATGAGAATCGGTCAAGCCGTTTCGGAGGAGTACGGGAACGAACATTGTGACACGAGAATTTTATATATATAGAGATGAAGGTTAAATGTATAAATGTTACATTACCGTAACCAGCCCTTTTACCATCCACTGCTGGACAAAGGCCAGCATGAGAGACACACCGTCTTGTGCATAAAGGATGTATGGCCTTAAAGCGCCACACTGGCCATGCGGGTTGACCGTGTGGTGTGGGCCGGCTTTAGAATGGCTTTCTTCCCGTACGTGTCGCAAGAGGCGAATAAGAGATAACAAAGCCACTACCACAAGCCCTGAGGAACTCCACCACCTCTAAAAGAGTTACTGATACATATGGGAAATGTGGAAAACGATTTGTTTATAAAACTCACGCTGATGTTTATAAAAGAGATAGTAGGCACAAAAATAAAATAATATAAAGGCAGCTTAAATAAAAGAGGAGACAATCCTGGCTGCAGCATCAGGTTATTTCTATCATTTTAGTGTAATGTCATCAGAACTGAACAAGCATGCAAAATTTTATAGTCGTAGGTTTAGAGGAAGTGGTTCAAATTTGGCTTGCAACATTTGTCCCAAACATACTAACAGGTGAAGTTAATAGTTAATAAAAATTAATAAAAGTTAATAAAAGTTAGTTAAGGTGAAGTTAATAAAAGCTTGTAATAATAAACTGTATTTACCTCTGTGCTATTCAGTAGAAATGTTTATTGTATGGCTAACAAAATCTTTAACAAGCTGCCAAAATAATTTATAGATCTACCAATCCAACAATTTAAAGATAAGGTGGCTCATGCTCCATCGTTTTTATAGTTTGAATGTTTTTTTTTTTAATTATAAATTGAAATTACAAGTTCAAAGTTTTACCTTTCCATATATTTTTACACTTTTTTAAACTTTTCTCTTGTCTCAACTAGGTTTATTTTATTTTGTGGACCATCAATGTCAATATATTTATCAACTTACCTGGTACGAAGGATTGTAGCTGACTCCTGGATGTGGTGTATCAATCGCTGCTCTTGAGGCAACTGTATTTGGTTGCGGTGGTTTAGGCCTGATACGTTGGCTTGGCAACACATTGTGTAGTTGTGCCTCGGGTGATACAAAGTCATCACAGAGTGTTGAAGGAATGCCTTTAGCTTCTAGCACTAAAAAGGGGTATTTCGAAATTATAATAATAATAAGTTCATTTATTAGGTCCATGTGAATAAAATATAAGGAAAATAAGAATAGCTACATATCTATTTCAATCAGTGTTCGAAATTATTGAGACAATTATTTTTGTTGACAATTATGGTCTTTCAAGAGGCACTGAACATGTATGGTTTAGGGCCAGCGAAGGCACTCAGCCAGGAGTAAAAGGTGTGTGCAGAGCAATGAGCTGGTGGACCGGCCGAAGGAATGGCCCTCGGCTTAGGGTGTGGCTTTAGGAGGGTACCGCGGAATCGCGAGTCGGCGAGAAGCGCCCAGGCACGTGCCGATACCTGGTAAAAGTGTTGGCTGAAGGCTGGTGTGTGTTCACGGTGTAGCAAGGGGGACGATGGATAGTTATGACCTTACTAACATAAGCTATATTATATCCCGGGAAAGTCAATAGTTTCCACGAGAATAATGCGGACAACGCTGTGATAATTCGGGCAGTTTATAAAACATGCAGATTCAAAAGTTCCTGTTCCAATATATGTATTTATTTTAATGCGTCAAATGTGAATAAGAGATTGATGAGTGGGGAATGAAATATTTTCGCCTTAAATTATAAAGATAATTATCAAAACATTATTATTATGATAATTATCGAGATAATCATCTTGATAATAATAATTATCTTGATAAATATATTCAATGGTGGGGATTTTGAAATCGAGATTAAACCAATGGATGTTGGAGCAAGATATAGGCACATCCTCATCAGATATAGTTGAGGAATCCACCACTTCTTGTGGCTATCTATTCCAATATCTATACATATAATAAAATTTTAACAGGCTGATGTCTGTACATTATAGATATCGAAAAAAAAAACTAATATGGGGGGTCTTTATTAGAGCAACAGAAGCCAAAACAACAGTTTTTAGAAATTTTGTGTGTCTGTCTGTATGTTTGTACACGCATCACGCAAAAACTACTGCATGGAATTGAATGCAGTTTTCACCGATGTATTGCTAGAGGTCTAACTTAAAATATAGGCTCCATTTTACTGCAGTAAAATATCTTATTCCGATTGTTTTAAATTTAATAAACCGAAGCGAAGTGAGGGCGGCTCGCTAGATATATTTATTTATTTATTTGTGAAATAATATTGTTCGGCCCTGAGTAATAATAATAATTATTATTGATAATTATCCTTTCGACACCTTATCCTTTGAACATTCATTTACTTAGGAAGATTGTAAATATCTTCCAATTGAAATAGGGAACCAATTAAATAGACACAAGTTTAAATCTTCATTGAAAGCAATTCACCTGGTTTCATGTCAAACACAACAGCTATGTTTCAATACAAAATACAATAAATATTTGGAATCAGTCCTGTGGGATATGGGTATATAAATGAGGATCCACCTCTGTACCGGGATTTTAAAAGATTAATCAACTCACAGACTTCACCCCAAAGGTTCTTGCTAAAGTTCTGCCTAGTTTGCCTGCGTTTCTTCTTACTGTCAAATGCATTTTTTCTGTTTTTCCTTGCTACTTCCATTTTCTTTTCTAAAACACCTTTGGCCTTTTTCCGTTTATCTGTCAGCTTGCTCAAGGCCGTGGGTTTAGTGCCAACTGGGTTGACATGGTTGCGCTTGGCATTAGGATCTTGCACCTGGAAAGGAGAAACAATATTATGTAGGAACAAAGAAGATATTTAAAAATAAGTGTAGACATGTTTTTAAACAACTTATCGTAATTATGAGTTTGGTACAGTTGTTCCCGCCGACAGTATTAGTATTAGGTATTAGGTTCAGTATTAGGTAACTTTACATTACACCATCCTTGTCAATCATATAAGTAAAGATATACTTCATTTGTAATTCATTAGTCATTACAGTATACAATAAATTATTCTGATTCTGAGATATTTTTTAATAAATCTAATTTTTACCTTAGATGAAGGAAGCAATATTTCGAAGCACTTTGGCAGTTCTGCCAATTTTGCCCTCTTTTTAAGTTTGGCAGATAAAGGTTTGATATCCTCATCTTTAGGCTGATCATTGCCCACTGTGTCTTCTATAAACAACTCACTATCTGGCTTGACATCATATACACTGAAATATACAATATTACATTTATAAAAAAGCGCTGATAGAGTGGTGATAGCCAAGGGCATCGTTTCCAAATCTTTTTATTGTTGCGACATCCTGAAAAGGCCAAAATTAAAGTAAATAAACCTCAGGACCCCCTTTCATAATTAGGTCCTAAATATCTTTTTATTCTTAACACATTTGATTACATATAGTCTAATTAGATATAGATTGCTTTTAGTCAGAAAACATTTTAGAAATTGCATAATTCTAAATGGGTATATTTTTAGTAGGTGACATAAAACATCAAATAATGGGGTCAAAACTTCCCTCCAATGGACAAGTACTCGCAGTTTTGTCCATGAAGTGAAATAACTATTAATGAAAGCACAAATCTCGCTATTCGCAAGTGTGTTATATTTTGGGAAGAGGCACAAATACCTACCCACTAAATTGTTACTGAATTGTGTGACAAAACTTGTGAACCTAAATCAAGTTAGGGGAGACTTACAAAAAAATTTGCTTATCACTGGATCCAGGATTCAGGTAATCCTAGTATGGGCTATCACATGAGGCATTATTTATTTATTACTTCTATTATTTGATATGAATAACAGATGGGTTTCATTAACTGTATGTCTTTTAATGAATTCAATATTAGCCTATAAGATTCCACTGGCAGCCACAGGCCTCCCCTAGTAAATCACTAAAGGGTTTCAGACCGCAACCTACTACACAGGCCCAGTGCAGATAGGTGGATAGTCTCGAGATATTTTTTAAATCTTGAGTATGTGACTTTCCTCACTGTCAAACTAGCAAGAAATTTAAAAATCTGCACATAAATAGTAACTTAATGGTACGGGATGAGGATTTCAATTTACAACCTCATGAATGAGAGTTGTGAATAATACTCCTATCACCACTCTCGTAATACCATACCATAACTTTTTGAAAAAATGGTCACTAGTTGCGTTTATAGCAATTTCAGGAATATTATATGTGAACAACAACATGGTTTTATCGACAAAAGGTCTGCGTGCACTAACTTAGTAATTATTAAAAAACATATAACCGATGCCTTTGAGAAGTATGGACAGATTTCTCAAAGGCATTTGATAGTGTAAATCACGATATACTGGTCTCAAAGTTGAATAACATGGGTATTGGAAATCCGTTGTTAAGTTGGCTGAAAAGTTATTTGACTGATAGATCTCAATTTGTCGAGATAAAAAATTGTAAATCTAAAGTTATAAAAGTTCCTTCTGGAGTCCCGCAAGGCTCCCACTTGGGCCCTCTTTTGTTTAACTTTTTTATAAATGATTTACCTTCATGTTTAAAATTTTCTTCGATACTTTTATACGCTGATGATGCTAAAATTTATAAGAATATTGAAAACTCTGTTGAAGCAGAACTTCTGCAAATCGACATTGATAGTGTAATGGAATGGTGCAATCTAAACTTATTGAAACTCAACGTTAAAAAATGTTCAATTATTTCATTCACAAGAAAGAAGACTGGTATTGTTTACAATTATGTTATGGGTAATGATCAATTGCAACGGGTGGAAACTGTTAAAGATCTCGGTGTCTTGCTTGATGCGAGGCTTTATTTTAATGATCATATCAAAACTATTTCTTCTAAGGCAATGCGAATGTGGGGATTTGTTTATAGAAACAGTCGGAGTTTTCGCGCGTTAGTACACTACTTTTACTATATAAGTCTCTCGTTCGCCCTTTGGTGGAATATTGCTCAATTGTCTGGTCTCCTTTTACAAACGAACAAATTAAACTCATTGAAAAACCTCAGCATAATTTTCTGCGACACGCGGCCTATCGCGATGGTCACGGAATGTCACGCGATAATCATGATTATTCTTACATTCTTAGTAAACTGGGTTTGCAATCTTTGCAGGAGAGAAGAGTAATTTTTGATCTCACTTTTTTATTCAAAATTATTAACAACTTTTTAGATTGCTCTTTCCTAACATCGCACATAAATTATAGAATAAGTGCTGCTGGCACGAGGAACTCTGATGTGTTTTACGTCCCCTATAGAAGAACTGACGTTAGCAAGAATGAAACTTTGATACGACTGATGCGCAAGGCTAACGCTCTTGGTGATACTGTTAATTTTTATGGTAACAATATTGTTGAATTTTCGCGCCAACTGAGAAGTTCTGATCTTATGTTGCTTTGAGTTGTACTTTCTATTTTCCTTTCTTTAATCTGTTATGTAAAAAGGGTATATCCCGTATAAATAAATAAATAAAATAAAATAAAATAAAATAAATAACATTAGCCTATGTAGGGACATAGGCTAATGAGGGCCACTATTGGATATAGGCCTCTCCCAAGGCTCTATGCTACACAAATGAATAATGAATGTTCTCTTAATGAACGAAATGAATGGTGTATCACAAATACTTTGAATAGTCATTCTAGAATGATGCTAAATAGGTTCCACAATACTTTCCTCAAGTTTCATTCTTTTAGGGAGGAAAAAGTATTGATACTTTTTTATTAGATAGTGATTTTTTTTTATAGAATAGTTGGCAGACGAGCAAGTGGGGCACATGATGGTACGTGGTCACCGCCGCCCATGGACACCTGCAACACCAGGAGGTATGCGGGTACGCTACCGACCTTGCAGAATGTTGCTATCAAGAAAATCGTAAAATAAACCTGCGTGCTATAGAATATTTAGAAAAACCTTTGCGCTATCATAACTTGGAGTGGAAAGTATCGAGGAAACGATACTTTCCTTTCAATACTTTGAACTGTATGACGTTACTGAAAAGTAAAATAAAGTATCAATATTTTTCATTCAACACCGTGTACCTAATCTTAATTCATAACCTTACCCAAGGCGCTCTTCCAGTCTCTGGTCTTCCAGAAACGCTTCCACATCGCGTATGTCGCAGTATTTACGCCACGCCTTCTTATTTTTTTTAGACACATGTTTCTTTTTCTTAACGACAGACATTATTTAAAAAATCAATATTTACCACTATTCACGTGGGTTAGGGGACGAAATATCAAATCACGTTTTGAATGAAATTAATTTTAAATGTCAATGTCAACTTGACAGGCGACAACACTGACAACTTGAGTCGACAACTCAAACCAATCAATGGATATATCTATTGGACAAAAAGTAAAATCAGAATATTCATTTTGCTAGGAAAGATATCATAACCATTTTATTCTTATTACAAAATTATACTACTACATTTTATTAAAATTCTGTATGTCTATTTCATATTTTTTCAACACCAATATAAGATTTCGTATTGTTAATACTCTGCGTAGAATGAAAGTTGTTACGTCATAGATAAATTGGATCCACATTATAAGAATAAATTTAAATGTAAAGTATTTTCATTGTTTTATTTTTATAAACTTATAAATATGTAACAAAAACTATGAACTAAAGAAAACAACTATGTGAGATGGCATTTAATAAGTAGGCGGCTCCTACAAAGTAGGTGTTCATTCGTCTTCTTCTTCTTCGCATTCTTCCTCATCTTCATCCGTTTCTGACGCTTCTTCAGCCGCATCTGTAACGGAAAATATATATAAATTTACCATAATTTAATGTAAAAAGTCTTTTAAGTACCTATTTTAATGCAAGAAAGGATACAATTATGCATAACTAGTCCAAGCGCTAAATTTGATATTTTTGTTTTTGCACCATTCACAAATTTATCATGGCCATTTGCCATTCGCATTGCAATTTAGTGCAATTTAGCAACAAATACATTTATTCAATTGCATTTCATTCAAAAGATTTTGAATTACTTATTTTGCTTATATTTTGCATGATATTTTAGTAGTAATCCAAGCGCCTTGTAAGATAATCTTGTAATCATGTAGGTACAAACACAAATCTTTCCTTTAAAATTTCATTTATGTTGCTTGGATCAGTTATGCAAAATGGCATCTTAATTATTATACCTACCACTTTCCTTGTGATAAAAATCCTAATCGTTCCACACCACTTCTTTTATTATCTTCATAGCGGTCTAAATGAATATAAGTATCAGGAAATACTTTCTCAAAAGAATTTCCTTCTAATAATTTAATTGCATTGACATGAGAGGCTTTTTGAGAATTCACATGCTGGTTTAAAGCTGATACGACTGGCTGGATATGAATTTTAACGGAATTGTGTGGTTTAAACTGGATTGGTTTCAAATGTGATGACAGGTCGAATGATAGCGTTTTCTGTGCGTTTGGTGAATGATGAAATGTTTCTATGTTCGTGTCTTGATGATTTGGATGGTGCAAGGTTTGCTTTGCGCTGAACAGTTGTGGGTATTGCTGGATCTGGCCGGACCGTTCTGAAAGAAGGGAAAGAGCTCGCTTTACGAATCATTCGGATTCGAGTGCGAGGTAAGCCTTGAAAAGCTAGCGTAATATGGATTATAAGCGTAGTCCGTGCCTTGGGTGTAGGCGTGAGTGAAATGACGTATGTGATTCGGCATTATTGGTCCTTCGAGCAGGATGGAGTCTGTGATTAATACTATCTCTAAGATATTTTTTAATTCTATTGTGACTTACCTGTTAGATATTGTATTATTGTCATCCACCAGTTGTTATTGGCATTTGTTAGTAGATCACCCTGTTATTTTAAACATTAATGTTAATAGTGGACAAACATATGATATTTATTATTATTAGCTACAGACAAAAAGCTAACTCAGTCATTTTTTAATAAAACTATTGTGAAAACTTTTGCAATAATGAAAATGGCAATTGTAGAAAATCAGCTCGTATTTGCTGCATTTATTCTTTCAAATTTAAGTCTTACTTAAATCTACGTGAGCTAAATTACTTATAAACTAAATGAGGGATGGGTATAGTTAGTCAAGTCATTACAGTGACAGTAACATAAGAATTAAGTGAGATGTCAAGTTGAAAGTCAGTAGAAGTGACAGTCCAGTGAAATAGTCAAGTAGCCAGTCAAGTTCACGTTAAAATGATAAACGTAATTATAACAAAAATAAATTTTATTGTTTTATATAAAACACCTCGTTACGTCGTACTATGGCTTCAAAAGACATCGCACTTAATTTGATAAAATGTTAGTGTTCTTCAACTATTTCTTCTCGTATTGTACCTACTTACACTTTCCTCTTTTGTATGTAACTATTCATAGTTATATTTATACAAAATTGAAAGCACTTCCTGATATTCTATGTAACCAAATAAATAATATTTAACTGGATTGAGTAAAAAAATGAAAAAGTTAAAATACAAAAATATATCACAAATGAAAACTATTAAATATATATGAAAAAGTACAAACTATCTAAGTATCTAGGTTAACAAACACTTTTTGTATTTACACTTATCAGGAAACCTACTTAAAATTGGCAAATATAAGAATGGGTTTCCAAGTTCGTGTAATAAATAGTGTAAGAAAGAGAAGCGTTTGAAATCCGCTAGAGATAACGAAACACTTGATGTCTCATTCTTATATTTGCCGATTGGTTTTGTTTCTGAGATTCCCTTGACAGATGACCAATTTTTAGTACGATTTTTTTTTATTTTCGGAAGACAAGTAAATTGTTCTGAACATTTATCTATCTACCGAAAAATATATTATCGCATTTATGGTTGTCAAATTAGTTAAATGTGAAGGAATCTCAGAAAGAACTACCTAAAACCTTATTGTTACTAGTGATGGTAATTCGACTGGTAATATTGCTGTTCTTGGTTGTTTTGTTCAGGAGCTGGGGCTGCGGAATACTCTTCGTAGCTCGTACCTTCGTGTGAAGCGTCGTGGTGAGGCTTGTTGGCCGCCAAACCGGCAGCTGCGGCCTTCGCTGCTGCCTCCGCCGCGTTGGCTTGAGCTTGCTGAGCGGCAGCCTAAAAATATCCAGTAAATTATAAGTTAAATTGTCGTAGAAACAGACGGAATTAAAAGGAAAGGCGAAATGTGAGAAGAATCTAAATTAATTTTAGGGAGTAGTGTAGAAGCCGAAAAGTATAAAGGGATAAATAAACCTTTGAAGTAGAATAAAAGGTAGATAAAAGAAAGAAATGAGTAGATAATACGTATTTATTTCAGTCAAGACATTTCTACATTTGACTGCAAACTAAATAATATTTCTTGATTGCAATTGTATCAGTAGAACATGGATATCTTTATGTCTTCAAAAACGTACACCTTTCCATTCATCGCCAACTCCTGTCCACGAAAACACTATGTGTTATTTTCGTCTCATTATTGTGATCAATTCAAAAACCTGTGTCTCCTTACTTAAACCTCACTAACCAACTTTAAAAAAAGTCACAATCAATTCTTAGCTAATATTAAGTTATTTTTTTTTTATGTACAAAGGCGGTAGACGAGCATACAGTCCACCCGATGATAAGCAGATACTGTCGCACATAAACATCCGCGATACATGCCAACATTGTCCAAAATGACAAACATTGACACCACCCCGAATGCGCTGCCTACCTTTGGCGATATAGGAATGGATTTGGAAAAAAGATTGGGAAATGGGGAGGGATAGGATGGGAATGGGCTCTGGCATATCTCATTCACTACAGAAACACGTACGTACATTGGGGAAATAAGATAAAGAGGGAAATGCAATAAATTACACTTGCATACTGAAGGAAAGTAGGAAACACAAAAAAATAATGAGATTTCGAGAAACTGGTATTTTGCAAACAAAGGAGATAATAGTGACTGAAAAACAAAATGAAAATTTCTAAGTCTTACCTGAGCCTTCCTAGCAGCAGCCTGAGTGGCCTCGAAGTCGAGTCTGACTCCATGGAGCTGTTCTTGCAGGGTGTGTAGCCTCTGTCTAGCAGCGCCCACCATGGCTGTTTGGGCACCGAGTTCACCTGCCGCTTGAGAAGCCGCCTCGTTGGCGTTCTCTGATGTGGCTTGGGCGGCGTTCAGCGCGGCTTGGATTACGCTCACCTGAAAGCAGCATAATAGGCTTTATTAGACGAGAGAACTGATCTATGGTATCTCTTTTGATCCTTGCATTACATGAAAATTAATTGATGCATTGACTTTTTGAACATCTTGGCTTAACTAGCTTTTGACCGCGATTTTATTCACATGATCTATATAAATACTTAGTATCAAGTGTATTGATCCGAGTTACAATCTACCCATTTGCCGAGTTTTAACGAAATCGGATCAGCTTTTTCTACGTAAACATCCAAATGTCCCAAATATAATTCCCAATAGTTCCCAAGTTCCCAATCTATAACTATATAGGATGACGTGTATTAATTCTAAACTAATTTCTAACTGATCTGTAATCTCCCAAAAGTACCTAATTAATTAGTAACTGGCAGATTTTTTTTTTCATTTAGACAATTTGTAACTTTCAAACTTTTGCGAAGAAAAAATTTCACTCCTATTTCTTTCAAATCACCTTTCCTCGTTTTTTATTTCGATTCTTTTACCTTTTACTTTTTCAGCATGGATGATAAATTATTTATACGGACCGTTTATGTAACAACATTGTACTGTTCGTGTACACACATGTAATAACATGCTTTTATATCTTTTTAACGTTATCTAATTTACGTCAGTTACTTTATTAGAGCTTGAATGGGAGGTAATCTAGTAAAGTAATTGATAATTAAGTGTTATAATGAAGTGCCAAAACACTTATATAATACTTAATATTATCTTATCTTTCATCTTTTTCAACTAATAAATCTCTAATAGGCGGCGGATCGGGGACATACCGTACTTGTACGATGTTGGTAGGTATACGTTGCCATACGTCAATAGCAGTCCCGGATTATCCATGTAGGCCCCGAAGCCCGTGAGAAAAATAAGTCAAAAGTGGTTATCAAGAAATAAATCATTGTTATAATTTTACTATAATCATCATTTGCAAGTATTACATAAATTCAATTACATTACATCAACACTAATATTATAAAGAGGAAAGATTTGTATTTTTGTATGTTTGTAACGAATAAACTCAAAAACTACTGGACCGATTTCAAAGATTCTTTCACCATTACAATGCTACATTATCCCTGAGCAACATAGGCTATATATTATATATAAAAAAAATCTTATGAACCGAAGCGAAGCGAGGGCGGGTCGCTAGTTACCTATAAATAGTTTTGTTTTAATGCTACCTACCTAGAGACCTACCTACCTAAGGGGAGAGGGGCCCCGAGACTTGCATTGCCTAGGGGCCTCAACATGGCTTAATCCGGCTCTGGTCCTGGTGATAATATCAGGTGGACCGTCTGCTCATCTGCTACTTTCCGTCGAGATATTGTGATCATAACACAATGGAACAAAGTACTGATTAAATCGTTACTTACTTGATTACTACATTACTGACCTGATACTGTGTGAATTAAAGTTACAAATATAAATAAATACTTGAATTGATTTAATTTAGAAAACTAATTGTAAGGTCAATAATAAGGCCGAGGTCAGAGGTCAGACGAAAATCAAGATCAGTTTTTGAGCTGACACTAATCTTGACAATGTCTAGTAACAGAGATTAATTCAGTAAGTCTACAAACATTTTACAGTTTTGAAGTATATTGCTTCTTATTACATTGTTGCCGGTCAATGTAAATTCACTAAAGTTCCAATGTACTCTAAACATGTTGAAAGCGATATCATATTAAAATTATATAATTCATGACATAATGTACTAGAACATCAATACATGAAATCAATGTTCACACATCTCGTGATGTTTGCAGTACTGATTTAATGATGTCACTAACACATTAGTAGGTAAAACCACCCGTAAGTGATTGAGACAACGGAAGGGCCTACCCTACTATAATACGTAAGTATAATTATTATAATAAACTTTTTGTAATCAATGCATTTATGAAGCGAAAAAATTTTGAACAAATGTTAAATTAAATCGATAATAGTTAATAAGCCCTTTGATTTAGTTAATTATTTACTAAATTAATTATCATTTATCGCAGAAGGTTACAATTGGTCTGGTATTAAAAAGTAATAAAGGACCTATGTCGAAATAAAGTGAAAGTGGTCTTAATATAAATCTCTAGTCAATAAACAATTTATGTTCCAACCTTGCACTACATATCGTTAATTTCGCAACAACAAAACGTCAACCTATTTTAAATTGATTTTTGGAAAAAAAATCTGTATAGTTATTTTGTGAATTGATTATTTGTGTTATTATAACAATTGGAGCGTGACCGCTGCGTCTAGATGAAATTGCTTTCATTCAGTTTAATTCACTAAATGCAATTGAATTAAATATTCGAATGCAATTTTATCAAGATATTAGTTTTAGTTAAAATCGACAAATATAAATTCAAATTTATCAATTCCAAATAATATTCATCTAATACGAGTATGTTAGCGTCTTTTTAGATTTTCCAGTCGAAATTGATTCCCTTTGCCTTATGGTATTTTTTTAAATACTTTCAGAAATTTATTGATTATTATAAATTAACGAAAGAGGTTTCGTCACAGATTTCCAAAAAATTTAAAGCCTAACGCAATGGCCTAATAACTAATTAAAACTGACAACTATAAAATTATCAATTAATCGCTTGTTAATTTTATTCAAATATTACATTTCGACATTTAATTCGCTACAGCTGTGGACAAAGATGTTTCCCAAGACAGCTTGCGCAAATATACGCTGGAACACTGTTTTTATTGAAAGATTTGCAGAAACTCAGTTACCACACCCCATAGCACAAATCGATTACGAATATTGCGATTTAGAACTATTTCTAAATGCCTATATATTATTTAAGTTTGCCTTTATAAAAAGGTATTCAGTAATAATAAATGGAAACGCAATATTTCAAGAGTGCGGTTCGCACTAGATCAACTCGAGTGACATAACGATTTCGTGCGGAACACAAACAGTTTACAGGAACCAATTAGTTTAGCTTCTTACTAGTGAAAGATATTCAAAATCGATTCAGCAGTTTCCGAGTATTGTCATATTGGCATAGATTTTCATGAAAAAGAATCGATAGCACATTTTCAGTATTCTTTTTAGTTTAAAAATTGTTTCAGTTGTTTTAAAAATAAATAAAAAGACGCAATAGAAAACTAATTAATTAATTAATCTGATCGATGATAAAATTCTAAGTTGTGCAAAGATAACCAAGAATAAAAATTACACGAAGGTAAATGAAAAGAAGAAGAAAATAAAAGTGATTGTAATCTACGGCAGGTATTTTTTATAATAAGTATACCTAAATAGTCATGTTACAGCAAGTAACATAAAATAGAACTTAATAGTTTCATGTATTTCCGCGTCAATTACTTTCATTAACGGTCAATTTTATTTATTATATAACTTAGGTATTACCTCGATCACATATCTAGATCACAGAATATTTTAATAAATACTCTGTGACCTAAATAAACACTTATTTTACAATTACTATTAGCTGAAAAAATTAAATGTTAAATAAAATGTTATTGTTTTCGAGTACATATAACTCAATGATTGCCGACTGTGAAATGTGTTGTTAATTTTAAAGAACTGTATTCATAGAATACAGATACTCGTAATAGGTTGCAATGTATTTGATGCAATTTATATTTTACAAGTCCAATTTGTATTATTTAATATGCAATTTTGATCAGAACATTTTTTTCCTTTGCCTTTAAAAAACCTAATACATAACTTTATGATCTAGTTCCGATGGATTTGCATAGCGCCAATCTGATTAAATTATTTGAATTCCATAATTATTTCAATTATTGTTTTTTAAAAACATCTACTAAATAAACGTCTTTTGTTATACTAACAATTTTCTAAACGTAACACTCGTAATGTTCGCCAAAATTGAGGAAATTTGTGTGATCAAACTAAAAAAAAAGGATTTATGCGATTCGTGGCAAATGGAGCACAAAGCGCTCGGTTACCTAACAATACCGTCTCGATATCTTTCTAAAGTATTTATCTTTTATTTTCTTTTATGCTTTTTCGTCGGTCCCATTTAGATCGTTTTACGCAACGTTGCCGTCGAGTTTTTCAACGACAGTCTGTTTCGGTGTCGTACTAGTTTTAATCACTTTTTTCTAGCGAAATTGCATTATTGCGGCAAAAAATGCATTAGCATTTGGTGACTGTTTTACACGAGTTCATTGTCAGGACGTAGCCTTGTGTGTCGCCTGCTGGTCACTACACTAGTGTTTCACTGCCAAGTTTAGACAGATAAGCAAAAAGTTTAACTTTACCATCCGCAACATTGCAAGCTGTCGACGTCAATTTTCAGTCCAATTAGAATCCAATTAGTTTAAAAATAAAATTAGTTAAGGAACCCCTGAACATTTTAAAATTAGTCGATGCAAAATGAAAGGAAGTTTCTTACAAATTTAAACGGGCCGTTATGATTATGAATATTGGTCCAATTTTGACTGTATTTTGGTCATTTGAGATAAAATGCAATGAATGTCGCTCAATAAACGTATTTTCGTATTTGACCTATCTATTTGTAACATTTTCACCTATCTATTTGTAACATTTTCACCTATCTATTTGTAACATTTTCACCTATCTATTTGTTACATTTTTCACCTATCTATTTGTAACATTTTCCTTGATCCTGTAATAGTATTATATTTTTTCCTTGATTTTGTAATTTTAGATCGTAATTTAATCGTAATTTCTGAAAAGTGAAAATGTGCTTTTATAATTTATCTTACCTGGTGCATCGCCTGTTGAGCGGCCTGGGCGGCGGACTGAGCGGCTCTCTTAGCCTGCTGCAGCTGCATTTCTTCACCTTGCAGACCGACCTTGGCATCTCTGACTTGCTGCTCTAATCCAGAAAGAATGACCTGCTTGCCAGCTAACGCAGCCTGAGCAGTCGCACTAGCCTGAGCGGCTGATTGAGCTAAAGTGTTCTTAGCTACGTAGGCAGCTTGGTGAGCGGCAGCGTTTTGGTTTCCAAGCGCAGTTTTAGCTTGGTTCGCTGAGCCAACAGCAATGGTTCTCAAACCACTACCTCGACTGTAACCTTTTTTGGAACCACCGCCGCTGGCAGCAGCCTTCACGTCCTGAATGTACTCATCGTAGTGGCTGGCGGATTCTTGGGGTTCCTGTACCTTTTCGGGCTGGGCTGCGTTGGATTCATATCCGTAGTCATATTCGGAGTGATGTGGTGAGTTATCACCGGGGACTGGCGCGGCGGCAACTACTGATAGTGTGCCTGCAATGGAATATTAAATTAAAACTTATTGCTTGAACACACTATAGGTAACAGAAGTAAGGCATTTATTTATTTAAATATTTACCCGAAACAAAATACCAAAGATTATCTAAATGTTAAATGACATTGTTAAATGCTCTCTGATAGTTTAAGCTGATTTCAATCAATGCTTTCTATTTTAACAATTAGCGATACTTATATATTAGCCCAGTGCCTCTGCCTGCTGTGCAAGAGGTCCCTAGTTCGATTTCCGGTCGAAAAAACATTTGTTTAGTAACAAATTGTTTACGTCGGGGGGCCAATTGTTGATTTAGTGCGTTTCTAGCGACAACGATACTGTCATTGCTGTTACTTGTATGATATTTCGTGTATATAAGAAGCGATTATTAGATTTAGATACATTTGAGGAGCTTCATGAAATTCGTGTCTTTTTCATGTAGGAGACATTTAAATGATAATAAGTTAATTATCTGTTAATATAAATATCTTGATTTTGCTGTCAAGGACTGAAAGGAATTAGAAATTCGTTTGTCGAACTAAGATCAAAGGATTTGATACTAAGTGCCTTTGAAGAAAAACTTCTTTATATCTATAAAGGGTTCTTTTCATTATCGCTGGCTATTTCTTTTTTTCACCGTTCCTGACCTTACGGTAAGTTACAAAACCTATCGAATGTAACAATAAAAAAACTGCTAATTATTAAACTGCAAGCACCGAACCGCAAAATAACACGTAATTACATGTAATGTTGTAATTACAAATTATATAATCACCGATTGAGTCTTGCGTGTCCTAGCTTCGAAGTTGGCTGAGGAAGTGACTTCCGAATTTGAATGTAACGTATTTTCTTTTGAGAGTTACGGTCAATTTGTGCGGTTATGAATAAAGATTATTTACGGCCATTAATTTGTTTCGATTATTTAGTTTCCAATAATTTATTGCGAGTAAACATACGATTTCTGGATCATATAGTATGTAAGCACGCACACAGATAAGAATGTATTATAGGTATTTATTGCTATTTATTCGACCGTTCAGTATTTTTTTGAAAAGATATAACGCATTTGTACAATTGCTGTGAACATTATCATTTCATGAATTTTATAGAAAGACTTAACAGTATTAACAGCGTTATTATTAAATAATGATTACAGTGCCACACTCAAATATATCATAGATATTTCTCACGAAACAATATTTCAAATTGAATCTGTGATAGAAATTCATGTAATTCAAAACTGTCCAGGGGTGAGTTATTTCAATTTAATGGTAATAGAAAAGCTATATATTATACGATATCTTTGGTCTATCAGTTGCTTCGTTGTTTTATAGATTTAATTTTAAATGAATTTTTATTTTAAATTGAGTGATAATAAGATCTTTTTTTATTTTATGGGTTTTATTTTAGTTATATTCAAACTTGTTATTTATGATTCTACGATTTTTGATTTTTGATGACAATAAAATAATTCATACTCACCAATGCACAATAATACAGTCCTGAATGCCTTCATATTTACAGTCGAACTGAAACACATTAAACTCCGATTAGCACTTATCAACTTTAAAAGAT
Organism: Sesia bembeciformis; assembly: GCA_943735995.1. Lineage (NCBI taxonomy): Eukaryota > Metazoa > Arthropoda > Insecta > Lepidoptera > Sesiidae > Sesia > Sesia bembeciformis. The sequence continues at coordinate 13,278,990 of OX031044.1, forward strand.
ATATAACAATAAATAATAATTCCAATAGAAACGATAATATTTTAAAATTTAAAAAGTCACTTATTTGCACTGAAATTAAAAATATAACGAATCTAACCTTCCAACACCTTCACAAGTGTTTAATAGTTTTCGGTTTAGGTCGCGGGGGTCTGAAGGACCCTTTTGTTCGGTAGCTAGTGAAGCAATGTACAGTCAGTAAGAAAACACTTGTATTTATAGTGAGCGATCTCTGGAGTCCGTATACCGCGAAAATAGAGGAATTGTATAGAGCTGTTGTTTGCACAAACAAAAGAAAATGTCATCAATAAAATGATTGTCACGTTTACCTACATAATAACCAAGGAAGATGCAGTTAAAGCTTATTTTTTACAATTTTCGTGGTGGAGTCAACCGAGAATTTAATAATAAACTTTCAAAAGACTTGGGTAAATGAAAATAAAACTGGTAAGAACGATTTGTAAGATTTTATTCATAAAACTAATATTGTTACCTATTACCTACTTGGTTACTATTCTGAGTACTAAATGAAATCCTATGCAATGATTTTGATGAAACGTAATGAAAAACTCTCTTTGTTATAATCAAATGACTTAGATTCAACATTGTTTAAGTCCATTACTAAATTGTTTAATTATTAAAATTCAACATTTTTGGCTGGCACTAAAATTTAATAAAGATCTATCAATCTTACTACATCTTGGTTTTTATTATGTTTTATACTAAATTCTAACTAATACTTATGTGCTATATCTATCTAACAACCATGTATTTAAATGAAAGGGTCTATGCAATGATAGAATCATAATCAGTATTGCACAAAAATTATCAGTTACCACTTTGTAAGATGGATAAATCTGTGTTGTAAAGGAGTTTGGAAAATTATAAAATTTTCGACTCCCCATACAAAACAAAACATTGTAAGTGATTTTGTATTGAGATTTTGAGGAATTTTAAGGGCTTGTATTTGTATTGAATTTTTGAGGCTTTGTTTCTAAGGATATGGTTCAAAATACAATTTGTTGATACAAAAGTATAACAAATGCCAATAGAAATCACAGAACACTTCTGTAAAATGCATTTCCCTCTTTATCGAGCAGTGAAATATGAGATTAGGAGTGAGATAGGTAGTGAGTGAGATATATCAGATATTACCATCTCATCCCATCCTATCCCTCTCCATTTTCCCAACCGTTTCTATAAAAATAAAGATAGGCAGTACATCCGAGGAAGTGTTAACGTTTGTCATTCTGGATTAATGTCGGCATGTATCACGGGTGTTTATGGGTATACTTTCCATCCGGTGGACTGCGAACTCCTCTGCCGCCGATAAAAAAAGGAAATTTCCTAGTTTCAAATGCAGATAGTTTCATACTTCAAAAAAAATTATTGATTTATTATTTAAACTATCCTCTCTAAGACTCGATCTGTTGGCAATACAACTCTATATATATCTGGGCAGCATTCAACGCAGAGTGCATTGTGGTCCAAAAATTATATCACTGCACAAACTGTCGCACTATTGATTTACTCGTGTTATAGAAATAAAGTTCGGTGTAATGCAATTATTGGAAGAATTGTTTAATTTGTCTTCCTTTTTGTTGACGATCTCAGAATGACGAAATTTTTTTATTATAAGGCATTTTCGTAAAATTTAGGACACTAGGCTGTACCTAAAGCTTCGTCTGTGTAGTCGTGAGTAAAATGTTTTAGAAGAAAATATATTTTCAATAAATAAGAAATGTTTTGATGAGAACAGCTTATAAGTAGGTAGTTAGTTACGTAGGTTCCCTAGGCACCTTTCTGAGGTGCCTCATTGAAGACCTCATTATAATGTAAAATATTTTTATTGTGTGAATCATATAACAACATAATCAGAGGAGGACCGGACCATAGGAAAATTTTAAAAGTTTAAGCATCTGTTTTGTAAACTTGTATGCAAATTTCAGTTAAATAGTTACACTTTTACACTCATGTGCGACGACTTGATGAAGTTCGCCGATGGTGGTTGATGGTGGTTGTAGAGACATAGGCTGAGGTATGGGTACTTGTAAACTGTCACGGACAGCAAAAACTCGTGGCGTACATTTGATTATTATACTACCATGTTAAAAATAAAACACTTGAGATTACATCGTACGAAATTTTCATTATTACGTTTATGAAATACAAACTGCATACTAAACATTACGACATATTTCACTCAAATAGTCTTCGTGGTATGTGCTTTGTAATGGCACCAACCCGTCATTTCCCGCGCGCTTAAAAGGTGACTAGGGGACAGCAAAGCCGCCTAGCACAAGCCCTGACCATAACCAACCCTTTTATCGTCTCCTGGTGGACATTGTCTTGAGTATCAGGGATGTATGGCCTCAAAACGCTATGCTGGCTAAGCGAAACCATTCTTAATCTTAATCTTTAAATATTTTTAAGGATTCTGCTGCTGCTACTTAGTCTTACCTCGTGCTGAAATATAGCAGTGTACTTTTTTAATAATTTAGATGATTCATTTCGAGTTAATTTAAGTGGAATGGAAGAATAGAAAGTGTAAGTGTAACTATTTAAAATATTATAATAATTTGGCAAATTATTGGGGGAGAGTGCACGCTACATTCCCACAGCCGCTGGACACATTCGACTAGCCACGTTACCCCTCTCTCACAGAAGATTACCTTGAAATGTACGCATTTCCTACTTTATCGTATTCCGCCAATGTACGTACGTGTTTTGGTAGTGAGTGAGATATGCCAGAGCCCATTCTCACCCCATCCTATCCCTCCCCATTTTCCCAACCGTTTCTACCTTAATCTATACCTTAATCTGCAGCGCATCCAGGGGTGTGCCAACATTTGTCATTCTGGACTGATGTTGGCATGTATCGCGGATGTCTATGGACGACGGTATCCACTTACCATCAGATGGACTGTATGCTCGTCTGCCGCTTTTTTCTATTGATTACCATCTGATATTACTCACAATCCAAATAAATGATTTTATTTTAAAGCTTAAAATATCCTACTTTCCGTATTTCCTATACCTCATACTTCCGAAACCTTCTAAATCCACTCCTAAATATGCCTAAAGATATGCGGAGCATCCGAAGACGAGCCAACGTTTGTCATTATTGATTGACGTTGGCATATATAATAATTGTCCATTGGCCACAGTATTTATTTACCATCAAATCTGATCTGATCTGATGCCCGTCACCATCTTTCTTCGATCATTTTCGTTACAGTTTAATAATCATAAGTCAATAATTGCAATGGCGTTAAATAATTGAATTGTATTGACGATTTATAATACTCAGAAAAACAATTGACAAAAAATTTGGGAACAAATCGCTGTTTCTTCACGCATAGAAGAACAAGCTTTTGTTTTATTGCGCAGATTTATTAGACCTGCTGCGCGAATCGCTAATTTTACGCGTAGTCTTTCATTTGAAAATAATTACACATTATCAGTCTATAAGGTTCCACTGCAGGGCACATGAAGGTGCTCCGGGTCATATCCACCATACGGGCCCAATATTACAAGGAGAGGGAGGTTGAACGCTGCAAATTTCATTGCCCGCTGGGCGCACTTGACTGGCCAAGTTACCCCGCACTCACAGAAGACTACCGTAAAGTGTAATGCATTCCCCACGTTATCCTATTCCCACAATGTAAGTATATGTTTTGGTAGTGAATAAGTCCATTTGCTATCCTATCTAACCCCCCATTTTCCCAACCCTTTTTCTAAATCCATTCCTAAAGTTTCAAAAGTTAGGTTGTGCATTCGGGGAGGTGTTAACGTTTGTCACTTTCGTCGATGATAGCATGTATCGCGGATGTCACAGGGCGACAGTATTCACTTACCATCAGGATGTCTGTCTGCTCCGCTGACAGATTCTATTTAAAAAAATACACATACACCAGAGTACAGAATAAGACAACCCCTGGACAACAGCCTATGTCTCTCTACTGCAGGATATAGACCTATTCCATGGCTCGCCACCACACACTATCTTCGGCTTCATCCAACCACCACCAGCAAACTTCTACAAATCATCGGTCCACTTGGCCGAGGGGCGACCCACACTGCGCTTCCCGATACTAACGCCGCTTACGTAAGTATATATTTAATAATATAAAAACTATGTTTATTGATCGAACTGTGTAAAAGTCGAAATAGCGGTTTTTATAATGTTCTTTTGTTAATCTGTTACATAAACTTTGCAAAAACCATTGAATGAAATTTAACAGTTTCCAATATTATTAAGTGGATTTTTATAAACTACACAAAACTTTTATATATTTCGTCCTTTGTTTTTACTGAATACGAATATATACCATAACATATCCCCACACATACCATTCAGTGTTCATATTGCACTTGTGCTGTGCGGACGTGTCGCTTTGGCGCCTACTCCGTATGTCTAGCCGCGTGCCGCGATGACCCAGTTATCGGAAGTGAAACAAGACACGTCTAATGTGTAACTACCTGTTAAGGCGCAGCTTTAATTTGTAAATTATTATGGCTTCGCCTACATTGAAGTTAAAAACCGAAAACGAACATCTACTGTATCAACACTATAAAGAAGAAAAAGTAGCACGTGAGAAACTGCAATGTTTAGTAAACGACCTAAAAAGTCAGATAGTAGCACTCCAGCAACAATTGAGTATCCAGGAGCAAACCCATAAAGCCCCTAAAAATATACATGGTGACACTGGAGAGACCTCAGAATCGGTCCAGTATGAGACAGACGAAGAGGAGCTCGCAAAAGAAACGGAGTGGGTTCGTCAGAAAAGCAGGAAGAAAAGGAAATTGAACATATCATTATCCCCACCTCTACAGCAAGAAAGTCAAAGAGAAAAACTAAAAGCTAAAATCACAACCAAAAAGTTACCCCTTCCGCCACCTATTGTAGTTGAAAATATAAACAACTACCAACAGTTCTACGACCTTCTTTCTACAAATATAGCCCAAGACTCATTTATTGTAAAAATGATGAACGGAGAGAACGTGAAAATAAACGCCAATAGCGACGACTCATACAGAGCTATCACGAAATTGTTGTTACAAAACAACAATTTATGGTACTCATACGAGAATAAACAAGACAGACCAATAAGAGTAATGGCCAAAAACTTGCATTCATCGTGTCTGCCTGACAGGATAGTGGAAGATTTAACTTCAAAGGGATACAAAATCCACGAAGCGGTAAACAAACTAAGCTGGAAGAAAAAGTTACCTCTTAACATGTTCATGCTTTCATTTCACAAAGATGAAGATATTAATAAGATCTACGGTATAAAGTCTATTCTGGGTTGCAAAGTAGATGTGGAACCTTTAAAAACTTCCAATCTCATACCGCAATGTAAAAGATGCCAAGCCTATGGACACACACAGAAATACTGTTCTATGGAACCTAGATGTGTAAAGTGTACAGGGAAACACCTAACCAAAGATTGCAAAAAAACCAGCTGAGACTAAGCCAAAATGTGTTCACTGTGGTGAACCTCACCCAGCAAGCTACAGAGGGTGTATAGTAGCCAAAGAGTTACAAAATATAAAAAATAAAATAGCCAAGAAAAATGTCACAGCTCCCGCAGCCCAGACTACTGTAAACAAAGAAAAAAAGGTTACCAGTCAACCCGTTAACAAGGGCGTGTCTTTTGCGCAAATCACAAAAGGCGATCACTTGTGTCCTAAACCACAGTCTCCACCCAGTACGGACGAGAAGATTAATCAAATTCTTAACCTTTTAACATCATTTGATGAAAGGCTGAAAAAACTTGAAAGTAGCACCAAGACAGCTACACCCAAACATAAAAATGGCTAACACATTAAAAATCATGGCGTGGAATGCAAACGGACTCCTACAGCATCAAAACGAGCTACGTGCAGTCATAATCACGCAAAAAATTGATGTGTGCTTAGTATCGGAGACACATTTTACAAAAGAATCCCACATCCACATCAAAGGTTATAATACTTACTATGCATTGCATCCCAATAACACTGCAAGAGGAGGTAGTGCCGTCATCATAAAAAAGAGCATATACCATTATGAAGATCATAAATGTGAAGAAGAGGGAATTCAGGCTGTAGCTGTTTGTGTAAAAACAAAACGCTATCCTATTATTATTTCAGCCATATACTGTCCACCACGGCATGCAATAAAAGCAGAGCAATACAACAGTCTGCTTAAAAATCTTGGTGACAGATTCATATTAGGAGGTGACTTTAATGCTAAAAACACTTACTGGGGCTCAAGGCTTACCACAACAAAAGGAAGAGAACTACTCAAAGCTATTAGAGAACTCCAATGTAATCCCTTATCTACAGGGAAGCCCACGTACTGGCCAACGGATCCACAGAAGTTACCAGACCTAATAGACTTTTTTATTTATAAGAACATATCTAGTAACTTTCTACACATCGAGGAAGGTTATGACATGAGCTCAGACCACTCACCTATTATTTTAACATTATGTGATAAAATAGTTATAAAAGAGAAAAATCCCACCTTAATAAATAAAAATACAGACTGGGCAAGTTTCAAGTCAGACTTGGACAGTACAATTGACCTGAAAGTCCCACTAAAAACTCCTGACCAGCTAGATCTAGATGTAAGAAAATTCATAGGAGATATCCAACGCAGCGCGTGGGAAAATACGCCAGATGTTAAAAAAAAGATAAGAGTTAATTACTATCCAAAAGAAATAAGGCATCTTATAGCGGAAAAAAGAAAACAGAGACGGAAATGGCAACGAACTAGATTTCCGCAAGATAAAAAGTTGCTGAATAAACTTACAAAAAGACTACGGAAAAAAATTCAAATGTTCCAGGACGAAACTATGCACACTTACCTTAGTCATTTAACAAGTGATCGCACAACTGAGTATTCATTGTGGAAAACTATTAAAAATATGAAAAAACCTATGATGCATATTCCCCCCATTAAAGAAATGAACGGAAAGTGGGCCAAGAGCTCTGAACAGAAAGCAAATAGGTTTGCACAGCATTTAGAACAAATTTTTCAACCCAACGAAGATAACCCGGGTGACCTTACCTTAAACAAAACGTTACAGGATGAACTAGAAATAAGACTTGTGACGCCAAAAGAAGTCCAAAACGAAATAAAGAACCTAAACCGGAAGAAATCCCCCGGATACGATCTTATTACTGGTGAAGTTCTCCGACATCTTCCACTTAAAGCTATAGTAAAACTAAACACCCTTATCAATGCTACTTTTCGACTTAAACATGTACCTGACATGTGGAAAGTTGCCCAAGTTATAATGATACCGAAGCCTGGTAAACCACCACACGAAACAACATCATACAGACCGATCTCTCTCCTCCCAATAATGTCAAAATTAATGGAAAAACTTCTCTTGAGACGATTGAAACCTATCATAGAACAAAGAAATCTAATCCCTGACCATCAATTTGGTTTCAGGGAAAAACACTCTACAATCGATCAAGTGCATAGAATTACAACCACTATAGAAAAAGCACTAGAGGAAAAGAAAGTCTGTACGACAGTTTTCCTGGATGTAGCACAAGCATTTGATGGGGTCTGGCACGAGGGCCTTGTACATAAATTAAAAAATATGCTCCCCAAGCAATTCGCAGACATATTGGAGTCTTACCTAACACAGAGAATGTTTAGGGTAAGACAAGATGATTCATTCTCAGAACTCAAGCAAATAAAAGCTGGTGTACCACAAGGGAGTGTACTAGGTCCGGTCCTGTACTTATTATACACCTGTGATATTCCAGAGATAGAGAACAACACCATTGCAACATTTGCAGATGACACAGCCATCATGTCTACTGGGGTCACGCATGAAGACGCAGTGGAAAAGGTACAAACCGCCGTCAATAAAATCCTTGACTGGGCAAAAAAATGGCGAGTGAAATTAAATGAATCTAAGTCAATTCACATAGACTTTACGAATAAAAAACCCAACTATCATCCGGTGTACATAAACGGCCATGTGATACCGTACGCGAATACAGCCAAGTATCTAGGCATGACTCTGGACGCGAAGCTTCGCTGGAAGGCTCATGTCAAAAAGAAACGTGATGAGTTAGAACTTCGCTACAAGAAGTTGTACTGGTTGCTTGGGAAACATTCCTCTCTGTCATTGTATAATAAAATACTATTGTACAAACAAGTCCTCGTGCCAGTTTGGACTTACGGTAGTCAGCTGTGGGGCTGCACCAAACAAAGTAATATCCTCATGATCCAACGATTCCAGAACAAAGTACTTAGGGGCGTGGTCAATGCACCCTGGTACATTAGAAATGACGACCTCCATCGGGACCTTAAAGTGGACCTCGTTGCCAACGTTATTAAAAAATACGCCGAAGCTCACGAACGAAGACTTCATCACCATGTGAACGTTGAGGCCATCCAGCTCCTTGATAACACGGACATAGTCAGAAGACTGAAAAGGACGAAACCTTTTGAGTTAGTGTAGTGTTAATATTATGTAGGTACTTAGTGAAATAAGTGCTCCTAATAAAGTTCACAAGAACAGAGTGACTTCCCCTTAATAGAGACAATAAGTAAAGTGTTATTGGACACATTCTTCGTTTTACCCTACTTAGCAATTTAGGTAAAATTTAAATTACTCATTAGTCTTAATATTATGACTAGATCGTAATTTTAAATGTAATACCTCGTTATTAGGTATGTCATTGTTAAATAAAAAAAAAAAAAAAAAAAAAACAATGTCCCCACACAGGCTGTCCCCACTGCTGGATCACCACCATACATTTTATTCTGCTCTTCTCATCTACCCATCAGTCCATCTGGTCGGAGGGCGACCCACGCTACGCTTCCAGGTACTTGGCGACCATTTAAGGACAAATATCCTTGCATTCCTACGACAAATATGCCGCTTCAAGTTACTGTCTTGGTAACTTAGTCCAGTTTCTTCGTTTTGTATTTGGTCTAGCAAAGACAACACTCGCTGCACGTTCATATTAAAAGCACATATAATATATTGAAAGAACAATATTTCAATACCGAAATTCAAACGTTAATATCACATCCTACAGTTACTCGTAGTATAACACATAAGCATTTGGTAACCAACGCCGCGAACAATATATACGGTCAGCGGACCAGCGCTTACTCTGTACCCAGGTTAATAAATGAATTAGATCCTAAATTTAAAAAATATATCAGCCTAAATAATTTAAAATATAAATTAAGAACATATTTCTTGTCCAAATTATAATTTGTTCACTGCTCACAGGTAGGTTTTTAATGTCTCGACTACTGATTCCAGCAGTACTTGTATCTTAGACAAATCTGTATGGTTTATTAGATACAATTATGTTAGCTATATACTTAATCTTTGTAAAATTGTTAATAATAAAAAAAAAAAAAAAAAAAAACTGATCTTGATGATCAGACCAATGGCGTGCATTGTTTATGAAACTTGATAAACGGTAAGCAGGTATCTACACAATAATTGTTTTAATCGGATGGAGAACAAGACTAACGATCACTGGAGACTGCGCCCGCGCTAGCGTAGGTTAAGTGTTAATTAGTATTAGTTAACCGTAAGCTCTGCTTATTTGCTTGTATGAGATGCACGCCTATGGATCGACCATAGGATCATGGATCAGGGTAGCCAGGTTTAAAGGCCACACAAGACAATGTATATGTCAATGACAATGGAAGTGTAGGTCCAGCAATTTTGCTATTCCAGCAAGTAGCAGCTTTGCTATTCCTTAGTCGCACTCTAAGACGCACGGAATGAGATGCAGTGGTGCAATTCTCTGCTAGCCAGCCGACACCACACGGCGCATTATCTCTTACTTTCTTAAAAACAATATTTAGCTTTCGAAAAACCAAATTTTATCTTTTTCTTCACAGAGACGATAAAGCAGTCCAAAAAAAATTATAAGTACCCAATAAATTAAATATTTGAAGCGAAAATTCCAATTTTTTTTTGTTTCAAACTGAATAGATTAGGTACGGAGCTTGATACCTTCGCGAAAGTATCATTTTTTTGACAACGGATTAAACGGGTTTATATGCAAAAACTACGGAATTAGGTATGTTTTTGGATCAATAATCAGCTAAGCAAACGAACCACGAAAGTGTTTCTTATTATTGTCCAGATTCAGTCGGTTGATGAAAATGGGTTCTTACAATGTAAACTACTCGCTTTCATTCAGTTCAATAATGTCCGTAGCTTCGTTTGCGTGGAAAGAAAGTATTCCAGATATAAGTACTGTTTAAATAGCGAAAAAATGTTACTATTTAAATTGTGATACGGTCTGCGATATTTATCCACCGGGGATTTTTTTTTATGGACGAAGGCGACAGACGAGCATACAGTCCACCTGATGGTAAGTGGATAGTGTCGCCCATAGACATTCGCGATACATGCCAACATTAGTCCAAAATGACAAACGTTGGCACGCCCCCGGATGCGCTGCCTACCTTTGGAGATATAGCAATGGATTTGGAGAAAGAGTTGGGAAATGGGGAGGGATAGGATGGCACATCTCACTCACTACCGAAACACGTACCTACTTACATTAGGGAAATAAGATAAAGTGGGAAATACAGTACATTTCAAGGTAGTGAGGGGTTCAAGGGGATAAGTTAACCGTGGAAACACGTGAATACCTTTACTAGTAATTATTATTATTAGAAACTAACTGTTTCGCGCTGTTGATTCCTTAGCGTTTATTTGTGATTTCATACTTAATTTTACAGTCTGTATTTTAGTCTCCTCTGGCAGCGTATAGGGCTTTGCGTATTCAGTACGACTCTGAAGAGACATGGTTACTCTTTTCTAGGGTCTAAACTACTGAAATACTACACAGTACATGTCCTCACGAGGCTATGTATTGGAGACGCCTTTTCAGCTAGTGCAAATGAAAGAAGCAATGCAATGCATACAATGCAATGAAATGCAAGTGCAAGTAAACAGAAATCCGTACTCAGTGCGTCTACATAATTTATAGTACCTAGACATATTGAAAACGGTTTTCATATCAACATTTCATATTTATTATTTATATTTTTTTCAAAGTATCAACGTATATATCAGTGGATTTATATCAATTGATTTATATTGATATATATCAATTGATATTCATCGTTAAAACTAGAATTTTGGCAGATCCCACGCTTTTAAATTGTTATACTAACATAAATAAAAATTATGATCACTGCCGCGGCCAATGGTCCAACACTAAAGATTATAATTATGTATAATTAATTTACTTGAATGTTGATTAAGTAGATTGATTATTGATTAATCTCAAAGTTAAATCTTTTGTTACTCTAATTAAATCTTTTGTTACTCTAATTAAATCTTTTGTTACTCTAATTAAATCTTTTGTTACTCTAATTTAACTCTTATTGTTTGTTTTGTTTTATAATAAACTAGCTGTGTCCGGCGTGTCCGGCGCGCGTTAGATTTTTTTTTGTCAGAAACCTTCGCGCGCACGCGCACATCATCTTACCAAAGTTTCATCGAAATCGGATTAATGGTTTAGGAACGCATAGAAGACGAACAAGCAAACAAACATAATTTTTTATATAATATTAATCAAACTCAAAGTTTCATTCAACAATTTTGACACATTTTTTTATATATAGGTACATTATTTTATATTTATTATAAATTTATTATAAATTATAAATTTTGATATTTATTATAAATATCGGCTTTTTACAAACCATGCTTTATATAGGTATACGAGTACCACGTGCATAGGTGCATAGGTGCATAGGTGAAGGGTGTGCATAGGTACCTATAATTTAGGTGCCTATAATTGTAATACGATGTTTCCGAATGTACTTAATTGGTAATATTAATAAAATTATTTATTTCAGATGTCCAGATAATTAAATAAAAAAAAATTCATTATTTTATCTTAATAATCAGATTTAAACAGTATTAAACATAATATTGAAACAACAACATTTACCTACGTAAGAAAATCTTAACCAACAGTCATTGAAAGTCGATAATAAGGTCCATTTACTCAGATAACGTCAATTACTTCTTTTCTGTTTGGTTCAAAATGTCATTTTATCTTATCGCTCAGTATAAATTCTTTGTGCTCAGTTGTTAACCAACGTTCAGTTGAAATGTTCATTGACAAGTACCTATTTAAAAACAATCGATTCTAAAAACTGTCGAGTCGTGTGTGTCGTTGCCAATTTACGGGGCAATCGCATTTAGGAGCTACGAGAGCAACTACCCGAGTAAAACGCAAGTCTATGCTTTATGATAATAAAAAACCCTCACTTTCGGAGCATGTAGCCCTTACATATTGTAAGAGTATCGGGATTATTTCTGTCGACATTTCCAATAAATTCGAATTTAGGAGTCATCTGGAAAATAGGGTACTTTGGAGTCCTGCTTTTGGAGCCTTTTGACCTGAAAAGAGCAAAGCGGTACTTCACACCGAGGCAACGTCTGACGCTTTACAATTTTCAGTTTATGCGTTATACAAAATACTGCTCACATCTCTGGGCCAGTGGCCAGCCTCTGCTTTCGGCAGTCCGTGGTCACCGGTGCGGCTCCAACCGAAAATAAGCGTCGTAGTTCACGCTGCGACATATGCTGAGTTGGTGCCGATTGCCACAACAATAATAATTAATACTTATTAACTTCTTTTTTACTCCAAACTCAATTTATTGTCTTCTAATATTGCTGTTGTCAATAAAATAATTTTCTTTCTAGAACCCCTGACGTCCGGAGAGACGTTGCGTCGCTCTGCAAATTTTACCACCTGCACCTATGAATCCTCTGAAGAATTATATGACATAATTCACACCTCGCGTTTCTACAGCCGCACCTCCCGTCACAGAAGTGCGGTGCATCTGCATTTCCTCAGGTTGTGGAATGAAATGCCTCAAGGGGTATTTAAAAAAAATTGGAAATAAACGAGGGTAATATTTTTGAAAATTCAAAGGGCTCAAATCTCATATAACGGCCATGGGTGGCGGCGACCACTTACCATCAAGTGGACCGACTGCTTGTCTATCATCTAATCTCTAAGAAAAAAACGGGACAATTAGCGGGACGCTAATTGTCCCCCGTATGCGGGACCGTCATCCAGGGCCCTTGAAAAAAAGAGATCCTGACTCTAAATAGAAGAACAGTCGGCAACTCTAAGGGCAAACGCTGACCGCATTAAACTATTTTATCAGTCATTATCGAATTATCAAACAGTACCTACCATGTTTCGTGTCGATCAGTTTTCGATAAAACTTTTCAATTGGAGGTCGAGAACTGTCCCTTAATAAAACTGTCGCCTTATGTGGTTAACAGATAAATTAAAGATAAATTATTTAGGTCATGGGTAAGCATAATGTAATTCGGTACGTAATTGTGATATAAAAAGCCTGGGTGGTTTTAAATAATTGGTACAGATTTGTAAATCACATATTTGAAGTTAAAAATTTACTATAGAAAAAAGGTGGTCCCTTAAGAAGAGTACCCACAGTAATGGCAGGATTCCAATAAGGGGTTGAAAACCGGGAACCCGGTTCTCGAAATTACCGAGACACCGGATCTCGACAACACAGGGATACCTGTCTAAAATAACATGATAAAATACCGGGATTGCCCTTATGTTCGATCTAAACACAAAAAACCGGCCAAGACTGCAATAATCTAAAATTAGATAAAACACTGGCCAATACAAAGGCAGGATAAAATATACTCAGTAACATGGAATATGTTACCATAAAAATCGTCGAATCGCCAACTATAAACAGTTTCAAGAAAAGACTTGACAAATGGCTTCCAGGAGAAGAGATATGACGCAACTTGTAAGACCAGCTAACACAAGATATAGTTAATCGAAGCAACAACGAGTTAAGAAGAAACAGTTTAATCGGGTGGTAATTATTGTGTATTATATGTATGCTGTGTGTGTTTTATGTAAGTATGTGGGTATGTATGAGAATGTGTGAGTGTGGTTTTAAACATCCGATTTTAGAAATTTTTGCATAGAGTCAATAATGTTGGTAATTGAGTGTGTGAGTAAAGGTTGTTAAGAATAATTTAGCGCATTGTAACGATTCGGTGTCATTATAATCATAGTTTATGTTCGTGTACGAGTTCTTACGATGTCTTTAACGTTCATACCATACCATCAATCTATGTCGCTCCCGCTGCCTTTCTTGCAGTTCGCCGCCGCCACCGGCGTCTCACGCAGCACTTCCCCGTAGGTACGTGGACTTCATTCGAGAACTCGTCAACCGCAGCGGTTGTCAATCGTGAGCAGTGCCGGCTTTACCTATGGTGCAGGGTGTGCGGCGCACACGGGCGCAGGGTCTTAGGGGGCGCCGAGCGTCGCTCGCGACGCCTCCAAAGAGCCTACTAGAGTGCGCCAGGGTATTAATTGCACCCGGGCGCTACATGGGCTAGATCCGGCTCTGATCGTGAGGTACATATGACCTGCCCATTGCCACTTCAACATGCTGATTCTATGACCTATGTCGGTGATTTTAATTCTTTGGCGAAATCTCGTCGTGTCGGATCTTATTCTGTAAAGAAACTCCGAGCATATACAATAATAATGAGAAAAAGTTAAGCGAATAGGCCGATGACGTCACTCGTTCAATCAGTTATTGTTCTATTATATTATTAAAAAAATGAAGAGAAGTACGAGTTATTTTTGAGAGATAGAGATAGATAGAGATAAATGAAGAGGTACCTATCTCTCAAAAATAACTCGCTTACTATTTTTTTCATTCAGACTAAAGAATGAATGAAATGAATGAGAACGAAACGGACCGAAAAAAATATAGTCATTTTCCTGGAAATATTAAGTAGCGTGACGATAAAATGGAAAGCAACACGAATATAAAAAAGACGCTTAATGTATTGACACGAATTCGTGATTTTTCAAGCAACTAGTCTGGTTAGGTCGTCAAGAAATGAGTGTAGATCGTGGTTAGAGAGTCAAGCCAGTAAAAAATAGGGTTAAATCATATTATTCATTGAGAAGTTAGTAACAGCAGTGGCCTATTGAAAAGCACGAAAGATTTATGGGCCTGTTACTCGCAAACCAGCGTTTGAAAAGTTTTAGTTTTACGTTCTTTTTATTTATTTTTATAGTGAAGTAGGCGGGCGAGCAAACGGTCCCACGTGATGGTAAGTGTTACCTCCGCCCATGGACACCTGCAACACCAGGGGGTATGCGGGAGCCCCGCCGACTTTGCAAAATCCTATTCACAGCTTTCTTGAAGAACCCCATATTGTAGCTTTATGAAAAGACCTCTTGAGGTAGTTCGTTCCACAGCCTACGGGTTTGTGGTATAAAATTATTTTTGGACCGAACAGTACGCGACACCTCCGTATCGAGGAAATGCGGATGGACCGCACTTCCGTGACTACGGGGCGTGCGGTTGTAGAAACCCGAGATAGGAATTATATTGAACAATTTTTCAGAGCATTCCCCATTGTACAGGCGGTAGAACACACGTCTTTCCGAATGATGAGGGGTTCTAAACCGCCCGTGAGAGTGGGATCGTCGACAATTCGAACAGCACGTCGCTGGATGGAGTCAAATGGATCCAAAAGATATTTCGGTGCGTCGGTCCAGAGATGTGAGCAGTACTCCATATAGGGCCTAAGCTGAGCTTTGTAAAGCATTAGGATTTGCTCACGGGTGAGTAAGTTTATTGTACGAGTTATTGTATGAGTAAGTTTAGTAACGTTTATTGTACTTCTTTAGGCAATGCTATTAATGCTTATAGTATTGACTATAAATTTCAAACATACTAATTATATATATATATATATATATTATAAGACTACTATACTATAATTTATTATTAGTTCTTTCTAGACCTATCTAGACCGGCTTCATTCAGTGCCTCTGTAAGGGACAGTTAGCCTTGGCCATAATACTAATGATTTGGGAGGATCGGGAGGTATGGAGATGGGAAATACTTTTTGTCCCGTAATACTTTTTTCCAGTCCTCTCTAAAAACCAACTCTAAATCTGAAATGGTAAGCGACGCTTCCGAAACGTGCCAATAATAATAATTCATAATTCTTCATTATTATTTTATTTACTCACCAGCGACCCGCCCTCACTTCTCTTCGGGGTATTAAATTTAAAACAATCGGAATAAGATATTTTCCTGCGGTAAAATGGAGCCTATATTTTAAGTTAGACCTCTAGCAATACATCGGTGAAAACTGCATTGAATTCCATGCAGTAGTTTTTGCGTGATGCGTGTACAAACATACAGCCAGACAAAATTTCTAAAAACTGTTGTTTTGGCTTCTGTTACTCTAATGAAGACCCCCCATATTAGTTTTTTATCAATATCTATAATGTACAGACATCGGCCTGTTACAATTTTATTATATGTATAGATATAGATATATAGATATGTTACGTATAATTTCCCTGAAAAGTTTAAATTGGCGTTTGAACCGCCCGTCTGTATCAACAGCTAGAGTGTACAGCTGCAGACTGCCCAAAGACAAACGGGGCAAGTACAAAGGGAAAGTCTAACGCACGCTGCGACGGACCTTGACCGTTGGAATATTGCAAATAACTGAGTTTTGTGTACGTTGCACCCAAATACGCGTACACGTTTGTTATCTCGACTCAAATCAATTTTGATTAGATATTTATCGATTGCTTTTACGTGACAATTTTGCAAGGTATTTTTTTTGAGTTTTTGTTTGATTATTATAAAAAATATGGTCGTTTTGTGGTTTAATTGTGATTCTTTATTAAACTTCAATGTGGTTTTTGTGGGTAATGTCTGTGAGAAATGATAATCAAACAAAAGCAAATGATAATCAAATGATATTGACAAGAATTGTTTTTCGTGTGCTTCCAAGGAGTTCTCATCTTTTCGCAGTAAACCTACTATCACTTTATTAAGTGACTCCTGACTTACTTCGAATTATTTATTACGAAGAAAACTTGACACCGGCAGTATGTGCTAATTGCACCATTGCCATATATGAAAAGAAAAGAAAAACAAGAAAACAAAAACTAACCTAACCGAAGGGCGTCTCACGCTACTTTTCCTGGTATGTGGTCTCAAATACTGTAGACATGTGTAATCATAGTTTACTGATATATTTTTTTTTACTAAGTAGTTCAGACTCACTTAAGTGAAGGGATTGATACAAAAAAAAATAGCTATACATAAAATCGTAGGGAATTTAATCACCTGGCTGATTTTCTTCGTAGGTGATCGAAAGAGCGAAGCCCATTGTCGGTGTATTTCTTTGAACCACTCGTATGTCAGTAACTTCAAATCTTTTAGTCCGTTTTTATTATTAGATATTAAAATACATTTTCCTTTTTAATATTAATATAAATGATCTATTGTTAAATAAATGTTTAACAAAGTATTTATAGTTTAAATTAAATAATCACAGAATTCTTTGTTTCGATGACGCTTACTTAAATAATGTAATTTAACGAAACACCTAATAATTATTGTTTGGGTAATGAACAGTTTAGTAACTTCAGGTTTTTTAGAAGTAATTTTTTAACACGATTACCTACTTATCAGCGAATGATCGGGGATTAGACGAAAATACTCGAGACTTCGAACAAAAAATGGGGGGCGGAGCCCCCACGGAGGTCTCAGAGATCCATTGTGGACAAGAATTGGATTCATTGAATGATACTTCAAAGTTTAATACAGCGGTGATAGCCTAGAGGTATATTATACTCTCAACTCTTATGAGAGTCGAGATTATAATATACGAGAATACAGTGAGAAGAGACGAGGTGATGCAGTCATTGTAAAGACGTCATTAATATTGTAAAGACGTCATTGATATTGTAAAGACGTCATTAATATTGTAAAAACGTCATTAATATTGGATGCAGTAACAATCTATAAAATTAGAGGAGAAATTACGAGTAGGTACAATGTACAATCGAAACTTAGTTTTGATATAGCTATGTCTTGTTACATCTGTTGATTATTCTAAATAAATCAACAAATTATGAACTTTTATATCCAGATCTGTGTTTACCGATAGCAGTGCTTGCCCTCTTTAGGTATAATCGTTCCTTTCATCTGTACCCATTTGCTTCACAATAAATCTTGAATGATTATAGTCAAGTGATATTTAAATTCTTATTTCGCCTGTCACCGCTCAGCTGGGTACCCATTATATTGCTTAATTTAACTATCGAAACTGAATTGTGAATATTTTTTCCACCTTCGCCTTGCTTTCTGAGCCGAGGTGAAACTAGAAAAACTAGCTTCATTTTAATTATGGAAAAACAGAAACTAGGTACAACAATAGATAGTTTTTGAATAAGTTTCACTTATTTAAATACTGAGTTGAAGAAAAGTTTGTTTTTAAAGGTTTCGGCAACGACGCATTCAGCGTAACGAACTCTGTACTCGGCCACAGACGCACAGAGCTTTTTTACTGATTGTAGAAACGTCATACGATTCATAGGATCTCGGCACTACTAAAGTAGAGTAGTGCTGCCACCTAGAATTAATACAAAACCATTTTAATAATCAAATTTAATAATTAAACATTTTACAGTTAATTGAACACGCTCATTATAATCTAGACAAATTTTATTGTAGCAATCAAAACTAGAATTTAATTACTCATTAAATACATTAAAATTTAAGAAGTATCTAGAAGGAAATTTATCTAGGATTTAAGGGAGAGGGAGAGTGCACGCTGCAATCCAACAGCCGCTGGACGCGCTCGACTGGCCACGTTACCCCTCTGTCACAGAAGACTATCTGAAATGTACTGCATTTCCCACTTTACCATATTTCTTTAATGTAAGTACGTACGTGTTTCGGTAGTGAGTGAGATGTGCCAGAGCCCATTCCCATCCCATCCCTTCTCATTTTCCCAACCCTTTCTCCAAATCCAGTCCTATATCTCCAAAGGTAGGCAGCGCATCCAGGGTCGTGCCAACGTTTGTTATTCTGGACTAATGTTGGCATGTATCGCGAATGTCTATGGGCGACAGTATCCACTTACCATCAGGTGGACTGTATGGTCGTCTGCCGTCTTAGTCCATAAAAAAGAATAAGATGAAATAACAATCCCATTCTCATAGGCGGTTAGACTCGCTGCACGTCCAGAGAGATTACGTCTCTCTACGTATTCTACTATACCGCTTGTATAATACTATACCCGGGTAATGTTGAATATACATAGTTAGTTATATCTGTCATCGGGTAGGGTTTTTGATAGTAGCCAAGATTTTATATTTTCAAGACTAATTAAATACCTACTGACACACAGTGACACACAGGTAGGGACACAGTGTCGACACACGGCCCGCACGGCGAAACGAATTGGGTATTCTTAGTTAATACATGTGTTCAGAAAATGCAATAGTATGGAGGACAATGGAAGTTATCCACCTTCGCATGCTGCCCATCACACACCTAAAATCTAGAACCTGCACATAAACATTTGAAATCTGTGTAATTGTTTCAACATTACGATACGTATTTAAAATTAAAATTACAACAAAACTATCATCGTGCGTGCCACGGAAAACTGTTTCTTTTTTATATCTGGGAACGCGAAAATTTTCTATATTAGATTCTAGCTAAAGATATTGATACTAGATAAAGAAATGTCCGAGTTTCACGTCCGAAATTTATGTTATTCGGACACTTTATCCGGATTTGATGACGTCACAAATATTTAATCACACACGATCACTTCTCATCCAGTTAATACCAACGACTTTCAAGTTTTCAGTCTAGCTGGCTGGTGGGCGTTCAACGCTACTTTTCCCGGTTTGTAGTCTCCATTTGAGGACTCGTCTACCCCATTGGTTATCTTGATGATTATTTGAGCTATGTTGATGTTGAGTTTCTTCGTTCCAGATTAGGTATGTCAGGCAAAGACATCGAACATATTCCATTACTAACTGACAGAAAACTGTTAAAAAAATATAATAACGAAATTGAAAACCTTGTTTTCCGGAATAACAAAGACAATATAATTATTATTGACAATTATCTACATTGTCTTTGGTAAGTAATAAGAATATTTATAAGGTAAATACAATACATTAAACATTAAAATACAATATAATATTATAAAAATCGAGTCAGTAGTTTGACAGTAGGTAGGTATCTAAATATTTGAAGTAACATAAAAAAATTAACGTTAACATAATTAACAGTTAAGACATTGAGAAATACCTATAATAAATACTTCGATCATTGGCTCCAAGTTATAGAATAACATCTATTGAAGAAAAGTTCGTGAAAATTGTAACTTTCAGAAACGTGCCGCCAAAACAATAACATCAAAAAAGCGTCTTTCTATTAAGAATTTAATCACGACTAAGATACTAACTTATCTTTACGTTTTTGCCACAGCATTTTCGGCTCAAACGCCTTTTAATTAGAGTATTAAATGATGTCAATAATTTGGTGAAAGATTAATTCAGTTTAGCAATAGCCGTATCGTCACGGCCCACAGTTGAAATTGGCAATCACGGGACAAGCGTGATGATTAGTCAACGTCAACTCGTGATGATTTGTGAAATAGACGTTCCGTAAGTTATCGTTTTTAATTTTCTGTTACGGATTATTAATGTCACCTTTAAACAACGCACTTTTATAAACGTGAAATTTGGTTGGCTCGCTTAGGTTACCGCAGAAAAAGTATTGCGTCCGCTGAAACCTGCTCATAGCTGTAGTTTCGAATAAAATCGTGACACTATGCGGTTAAAATATGTAAAAACAAACGGTTATTCATGTTTTAAACTCATAATAAGTAATATAAATAAATTGAGTATTTATGCAATAATGGCTTCTAGAATCATTTTTTTTTAATTATAATAATAGGAACAAAGATAAATAAATACAGACTAATTCCACAATAAGAAGACCTATGGGACCCTTTATGGAAAAGATTCATTTTGAATTTTTTTTCCTTCTTTGACCCCTTTAAAAAGTCATAAAAGTTATTAACAATGATATAATACGTGACGTAGGTATTAACATCATTAACAAGAGTTTTCTTCACGATTTCACATGATCAAAAAATAAAATAAATAAAAAAAGTAAAAACAATGGGCAAATGCAACAATAATGAAATATCAAAATACGGTGAGTAATTCTAACAATATAAATAGAAGGGTCGTACAAGACCAAAAACCTTTTAAGAGGGGGAGAGGGGTAGGTACCTATAGGTATAAAGCGTCATTCTTTAAGGGTCCAAGTCTTAAGCCAATTGAACTATTTAAATTAGTTACAACTAACTAGAACTAAATAGATAGGTCTCACTAATCACAAAAATACAATCGCTCTAGTTAACCAACAGCGTTGTACTGAGCAATTAGGAAGCCACTAGTCAATTTGTGCACAAAAATTGATTAGAAAAATAGTAAAAAATAAGCGAGATGACGACAAGAATTTCGATCAGCAATTTCGTTGATAGTTGTGTACCATAAACTTAGAATGACAAGATTACCAGTGTCAAATTTACCGTAACCGAAACCAGGCCGTTTATCAATTACTACTGGACATGGGTTTCCCCATGCACATTGTTGTGTGCATGAGG
The DNA here is from genome assembly GCA_943735995.1 of Sesia bembeciformis. Classification (NCBI taxonomy): domain Eukaryota; kingdom Metazoa; phylum Arthropoda; class Insecta; order Lepidoptera; family Sesiidae; genus Sesia; species Sesia bembeciformis. The sequence goes on from OX031044.1 coordinate 13,300,535, forward strand.
GATGTATGGCCTTAAAACGGCACGCAGGCCAAGCGGGTGGGAGAGTCTTCTCGTTTAGAGGTGTCGTAGTTCCTCAGGGCTTGTGGTAGCCGCTTTGTTATTTATCCCTTTAGTCGCCTTTTACGACACCCACGGGAAGTGATGGGATGGTGCTATTTTAAAGCCACACGACACCACAATCAAATTTAGCGTGGTATAAAAAACTTAAATGTGTTTCTTTTTTAATTATCAGTAAACTGTAGATAAAAGTAAACTTTTTTTTACGGATGAAGGCGACAGACGAGCATACCCATCCACCCGACGGCAAATGGATACTGTAGCCCATGGACACCCGAGACACATGCCAACGTTAGTCCAAAATAACAAACGTTGGCACGGCGCCCGCGGATGCGCTGCCTACCTACCCTTGGAGATAACTTTGGAATCGATTTGGAAAAAAGGTTGAGAAAATGGGGAGGGACAGGATGAGATGAGAATGAGCTCTGGCATATCTCACTGGCTACCGAAACACGTACGTACATTGGGGAAACAGGATAAAGTTGGAAGTGCAGTCCATTTCAAGGTAATCTTTTGTGAGAGAGGGGTAACGTGGCCAGTCGAGCGCGCCCAGCGGCTGTTGGATTTCAGCGTACACTCTCCCCCTCGACAAACTATTTTTGTTTCTTTCTTGCTATAACATATAAGCGATTGTGTACAATATAATTATGTATGACTGAATCCATCGCTGTCTCACGTGCTGGTAAGTGTTACCGCCGCCCTGCAACACCTGGAGGTGTCCAGGTGTTGCAACACCAATTCTGGCTACTTACTCTTTCTCGCTTATATTAAACGCGTTAAGGTATAAATACTCGCTCGCACGCTTTAAAAATCTTTTCGGATAGGAAAATATTCTAGTCACTAGGTACTACCTAACTATGTCTATGTTGGTAGACAATTGTGTCCACAGATCTAGGACTTTTTGTTATTGTACTCATTAGCAGGTGATTGTACTCCTCGGAGTGTTTCGGCTCACTGAATCTGGCTCCGCTCGCGGATCCGAATCATCTTTACGATTCCTTGACTCCTTTGATTCACCTACTTATATTTTACAAGAGCCTGAGAGCGACTCATTCGCTTTGCATCATGTTCGTTAATGTAACTCAGCAATCCAAAAATGAATGAAATAAATAACTCCTCGGAGTCGATAACAATTAGCCGGAATCATTTAGAATCCGGAGTTACCCATCGCTAGCAGGTGACACCTACATAAAAGGCGATAATCCAAGTGTATACTAAATACTTATCAAGTATTATATTTTATGTTTTGTCCAGTATCCACTTACCATTAGGTGGACTGTATGCTCGTCTCCCGCCGTTTCCTTAGGAGAAAGTTATATTTAAAAAATAATCAAATAATATCTATGGAACTTGATGAAATGTAGGTACTTACTTATATTTACAACTTATAGTTTGTACACATACATATATTGACTGAAATTATGTTTTGACTTTAATATTTCTAAAAATTTTAGAATCATATTTTCGGAATGATTAAAAAGATAGATAAATAGTAGGTACACCAAAGCGTACAAAGAACACCAAAACATACAAAGAAACACAAAATACAAGTAATTAGTGGTAGGTACAAACAGCGGCCTTATCGCTTATCGCTATGCCCGACTATTTTTTGTGTGGCACTTATTTTATCAGTTATCAAATACGTTTATTTCTCATATTCAAAAATAAGTAGATTTGCTGATCATTATTTGCTGCCCATTTAGTATTTTTTTCTGCTCGTTTAAATACAAGCCTTTATTTATATGGTGCAACAACAAATTTACCACAACAATTAATTATTTATCTGTGTATTAGGACATTACCTATGAAATTGCCGTTTGTTCATAGTGGCCACTTTGAACTTAGTTATATTGCGTTTCGCTTGCAATTCCAAATTAAAATTAATTCAATTTAAAGCTATGACATTATTTTTAAAAATCAGTTATTCATTTATTTTCCGTCAAACGACTTTTTGCCTTGATTTCGTTGTGGCGGTCAACGATATGTGAAAGACCATGGAAAAGTTAAAAATTCGAGTTCCGTTGTGGCTCCAACGCAGCACAGACGGCACGCAATATCAACTATGTGTACGGACCAAACACCGCAAACGAACGCACGGTGCGTTTTGCTTCGATCGTTTCCGTTCTGGAAATTTCGATGTCAAGAACAAGCCCCGTGGACTAAAGTTGATAATGATGAATTGAAAGCAATAGTGGAAGCGGATTCATCTCAAACCGTGTCTGATATCCATTGGCGTAGGTGACAAAACGATATTGATTCATTTGTGTGAAATCGGGAAGTGAAGAAGCTCGAGTAGTGGGTATCGTAGGAGCTTAAAGTCAGCTGCAAACGCGCGTCGAAGGTTGTCTTACTTTGCTGAACCGGCGCAAAAATCAAGGGATTCTGAATCGTATTGTCATTTGTCATGAGAAGTGGAACTTGTATGATAATCGTAAACGTTCATCACAATGGTTGAACTCAGGAGACATTATCGTGTGTGCTCGCGCACACACGACAGACAATCTCAGTTATAGGAGCTTCGACTAAAAATTCTCCGTGACCCACCGTACTTGCCAGAATTCTGGATACCTTTATACGCGGGAAAAATTCAACTGCGATGAAGCAGTGAAAAACGCCTTCAGAGAATTCATCGAGAGGCATCGATTCTCGGCCCTTCCGCCCAAAATGACAAAAGTGCTTTGACAATAATGGAAAATGCTTCGATTAATTAAATATATAATAATCACACAAAAAAAAGATCTTTTCTGTATAAAAAGGCAATTTCATAGATTAGGACCTAATAGTTACAGACATATTTTATAGAACATTTGTTTAATCAAAGCATTACATAACAGACAAAAAATAATTCCGTTTGTACAAGGTTGTATAGGTACCTACGCCAAAAATAATAAAACAGGAACAAAATAATTACGATCCATTGAAGTTTTGTTTCTTTACAAAATAGAAGACAGATAGTTCTTCAGCGTTTCAGTTTTCGCACCAATTACATGGCTAACTAACTCCAGTTAGATAATAGTTAGTGCAACGATGAACGTAATTATGTTTGGCCACGGAAACATGAAGGGAACAACAAAAATATCAATTACAGTAAACATTTTCGTCACTTTTGTGACTGACATCGGAGAAAGTTTGACGAGCGATTATTCCTCTGCCACATTGAGCTAAGAGTCCGTATACGTAACCAGCCATTTTATTGTCCACAGCCTCCTCAAACACAATGTCTTGTGCGTGATAAACACCCTGCTGGCTAATGGCCCATTTACACAAGGAGACATAGGCGTAGCCACGGTGGGGCAGTTTGGGGCGCTTGCGCCTCCCTGGCATAGGGAAGAATAAGTAACAAATTTTCTGCATTACACTATCTCTATTTAAATTATAAGAAAATTGTTTGGCCCTGGATAAAGTTGTTTGCTTTTGCCCCACCCTGGCAGACTACGCCCTTGCAAGGAGTTTCTCGAACATCGTTCAAAAACTAGTATAAACAACTGTTATTATCATCTGCGATCACTGTTGTTATACCTGTTAGCACAGAGTTTTTATCATCATGTGAACAGTTGTAGGGGAGAATTTTGTGTAGTTTGATCGGATAGGAGTCTTATACAATATTCTCGATTGAACCGTTCGAGAAACTCCCCTTGTGTGAAATTTAAACGTGTTGGCGAGTGCACTCTTAAAGACGGTGTAGTTCCTCAGGTCTTGTTATGCAAATAAATTAGTAAATGTAAGGGACACAGTGTCGACCCGGTGTCGAATGCTAGACACTGTGTTCTGTTAACTCGGCAGTAAAGGCTAAACGGCACCGTACCGCTTGTGCTACCTTCAGTCGTCTCTTGCAAACCGATCTGTGTAACGTTATTGATAACTAGCGACACGATCTCGCTTCGCTTCGGTTTTTTTTTTCAAAATTTCAAAATAAAATGTAGCCTATATTAGACACGGATAATGTAGCTTCCCATTTGTGAAAGATTTTTTGAAATAGGTTCAGTAGTTCCAGAGATTACCCCCAACATACCTACAAACACACAATTTTACCTCTTTATTATATTAGTATAGATAGTATTGAAGTATAGATTGTTTGTATTCATATAATATAAAATAAAGTATTTGGAGGATATTATTAAGTGTCTCGATAGGTACACGATCACGTAAAACGATTAATAAGAAAATTAAGTAAGAACCGCATAGAACTCAGTAAAGATAATTATTTTAGATACTTACGTATATTCAATTGAATGAATTAAATAACCTCTTGACTGAATAGCATGGCCAAACAAATAACTTGGTGGCCCCACGAAAACTAGAAGATACTATTCTCAGATACACTTAATAGAAATAATAAAAATATAAAACAGATATTAACGGAACATTAATTTGAAATTGTGAAATTTGTGCAACTTTGAACACTATTGTAACAATTTTAGTTATTTTACAGTAACCGACTTGAAATTAAAAATGGTGATGACATTATTACGCAACTGATCGTTCTATTTCAAATATTTGTTTAAAAAAACAAGCAGTGTTAGACAAAATGACAATTTGTCTGATAGTAAGCGGTTACTGTCGCCCATGGACATGCTAATACGAGGCAATAATGTCAAATGTTGCCAACGTCCACAGCTACACTGGTTGCATTTCTAAATAGGAATTACTAAAATCTGGAAATTCTAACAATTTTTTTTTTCACGTTACCAGCCCTTTCATCGACCGCTTCCGCATGCACATTGTCTTGTGCATGAGGGTTGTATGGCCTTAAAACGCCACGTGGGCCAAACGGGCCCTAATGGGCGAAGGCTAATAAAGGCTTTTTACAGAATTTTCAAGGTCGGCAGCGCACCCGCAAGCCCCTGGTGCTGCAGGTGTCCATGGGCGTGACCACTTAACATTGTGACCCGCGTGCTCATCTGCCATATATTCTACATAAAAAATGCGACTAACGGTGGCCGCGACTTCGTTCGCGTGACTTTTACAGTGAATCTCGTGAATTGATCTGGATAAATATGTTAACCCGGAATATAAGTTATACTTGTAACAACTATGTCAAGTGTCATTAAAATCTGTCAAAAGGTTTTTGCATTGTGCGTTCAGACAAACGGACAAAACAACAGAGAAAAATTCCAAAAAATGCTACATTATTCGTAATTTACAATCCAACTTTTTTTAAATATTTTATGTAACATGGCTCTGTTACGTTGACTTTATTTCGATGTATAGACATAATGTCGATTATTTTCACTATTTAAGGATTGTCAAATGAAACTAACTATATTGTGTTGCTTCGGTATACAAAGAAACGACATATAATGTTTATTCTTCAATCCTTTTTACAATCTATTATTTACAATAGTCTTACTGATCTTGACCTACAATTTTGACAGTTCGCACGATTGTCTTCGCCTCGCGCCATCCCATATCCTACCCTCTTTTACCGACACTATGACAGTTGTACCGACAGCGCGGAGCGCGGCAAAACTCAAATGAAAGAAATATATTTTCTTTACATAGATATACAATTTAATAAAACAAAATATGTAATTATTTTTTTATTGTAGTACAAAACATACAAAGGAGACCTCCGAGCGGAGGGTCAAGACTTAAAATACTTAGAAATTAAACAAATTAGTATGAAACATTACGATAGTGATCTCATAATCGATATTCTTTGCACCATCGACAAAACACCAAGATTTTAAAAAGTCACGAGTGCCTAATTAATTTTTATCTTTGACATGGCAACACAAAAATCTGTTGCTAATTAAACCTGTGACAATAAATGGTTAAAATTTTCTTCCTGTTTTATATGTACTCATAATTATATTAAGAGATGACGGTTACATTGTTTTAACGAAATAGCACCTGCATGTAGTTTTTTTTTGCTAAAAATGTCTTCCAATTAAACTTAAAAATAACAAATTAATATGTGTAAAATACCATATCTGACTAGACATACTAAATTTAGGCACTTTCAGAATATACCTGTTTTATGTCCAAGTTATTCAACGAATTCAACTAATCAATTAACTCGTGATTCAACTAATCACACGAAAATTTATTATAAAGGGTCGTTCAAGTATTACGTAAGCATCAAAGGGGGTCGGGGGGGGGGAGCTTTGCTTTGCTTATTTTTGATGACACGGGGGACGGGGGGGGGTTGAATGGCAATTACGTCAACAATATTTATTTATTTACTTTCGTATTTTTTTGGCAAAATTTAGTAGATTCTAAATAAGAAACTTGAACAGATCTTGTAAAAATTATACCAATGTTTACGTGAGCAGGGGGGTGGGGGTGGGGGTGTAAGAGCTTAGCTTACTTTCGCTGACAACGGGAAGGGGGGTTAAAAATACTTAAATTCTGCTTACGTAATACTTGAACGGCCCCTAAACGAATTTTAATAAACTTTTAAAGTTTATAAAGTGACATTATACTGAGATGGTGAAGATTAATGAGTAGATTCCATACTTGTTAGTTGCAAGACATTTATACACAGAATGTGTTGTGTAGATAAAGAAAAAAATTAACAATTTAGATTTAAATATTCCATTTTACCATTGATTTATTTTCACTTATAAATTACCGTTAAATTATTACAATAATAATTATAATTATTATTACTACGTTGAATTATTATTACTCTCCCAAAAAGAAATTGTAAAGAGTAAAATTTATTTTGAAAACTGTTTTTTTTTTTCTTTTATTAATCAAATTATATGTAAAATTTTCTGTTTGTCTCTCAAATAAAAAAAAGTAAATGTTGTACGATAATACTCAGGGTCAGCTCCCATCCATTAGAGTGCTAGAGCGACAAAAGCGATAACAATTTTAATTGTTCATTAGCCGACTGCGGTAAGCGAGGAGGGATATGTTTTTCAGCGTTATGTATGTGTCCTTTTCTTTATTCCCTCGCATAGCTTAAACGGAGTGACCGACTTTGATAATTTATTAATATAGGATTACAATGGCAATGGAGTATGTTCTAGGCTTATAATGACCTGTCTAAATTGATCAATGTCATTGATGTCATCAATGACATTGATCTAACTGATCAATGTCAATGTATTTTTGTCATAGATTTTTAGGAAGGTATAAACAGACTCGTATACACAGTTCAATATGAACTGGACCAAATCTGTCATATAAGAGAAATTTTACTTTTAGAGAGATTTAGAAATTTATAGAAAACCAACGTTTGTATAAAAACGTTAAGGAAGTAAATGAAGTTAGGTAAATTGTAAATAGAAGTGGAGCCAACATGCCACCTTGCGGTACCCCAACAAGAATACGTTCACGACGCTTATACAAGAAGTTACGTAAAGAATAAATTACAGGTAGAGATATGTTAAAAGAATTCAGAATCTCGTGTAAAATGTCGAATTTAACAGAACTGAATGCGTTACTAAAATCCAAGTATTAATAATAACAGTCAACTGCCTTTGTTCCATACGAAATGAGAGGGTTGAACCCTATATATTTGAAAGGGGGGATTGACCTAAATATCCGGTGGGGGCGGTGTAATGGTTATGGGCAATACAAGCCATGTACTGACTATAATTACCAAATCATCCAGTCAGGCTAGCTGAATTATTTCATTGGTCTTTTCACAAATATGAAACTCATTTGAATCATTCTCAACACTGGTATAATACTAGTCACGCAATAAAGACAATGCTTTTATAAAATCATTTACTTGAGAAATAACAATAAAGTCATCAAATGTTTATAAAGACCGATAGAAAATTACGAAGTCACTTGTGTATTTTCCTTAGGTCCGATATTGATTTTACTTCCAAAATGTGAGAGATTTCTTCGTTCGAATTTTGATCAATCACGTCAACACTTGTTTGAGCTTTTGTCACAGTTTTCTTCGCATTCTCTTCACATTTCAATTCTCGTGTGATTTCTCCATTTGAATTACCAACTGTTAAAATATTGTTTTCAGCTTTTGCTATTGATTCTACATTTTGAGGTGGTAGTATTTTTTCTTCAATTTTCGACTTCAACTCCTCAGCTGTTTCTGTTAACGCATCTTTTTTAAGTTTCGGTTGCAATTCATCACTTTGGACTAATAATAAGTCTTTTTCTTCAATTTTCGGCTGTATGTCCTCAGTGTGCGTTGCTAGTGTATCTTTTACGTCTGATTTTGTTTCGTCACTTTTATCGATGCCGTCTTCTAAATCATAGAGACTAATGTTGGCGCTATTAATGGCTTCTAGGAGAACTTCCATTGTATCTTTGTCCTGAACGATTTCAGTTTGAGAGTTATCATTTTCTGCCAGTTCAACTTCTACCAGTTCAACTTCTTTGGGCACATCGTTCTCAGGTTTTATATCTTTATCTGTGGTGGACTTTTTGTCTTTCTTCTTGTTCTTGGGCTTCTTCACTTTCTCCGGTTTGGGAGGTTCGTCCTTTTGGTTTTTGATTACGCTCAATTGATTTTGTAGCTCCTCGAGACTTTGCTTTAGTTGTACGCAGTTAGCAGCCATTGCTTCTACCTGCGAAATTTTTTTTCAAATGAAATTATTCCTTTTAATCTAATTCTTTATAGTAAGTAATAAAATGGATAAGTTATTGAACAAAAGCCACTATTGTTGTTTTGTTATTTTTAAAGCAGTTGTTTTTGTAAAGAACGAAGTTTCATTAAATTTAAAACCTGTAATAAAAAGATGTGAAGGAATAACATACTAATTTGTGGTTTTACAAAACAAGGACGTCGCAAAAATTAAAAAAGAAAAATATTAGCTTTTGTAAATCATTAAAGAAATTGAGTAAACTATTATGCCTTTACTTTTCGCTTTTCAATAAACCTTTTCGTCTTTTTAGCCGATAAAACTATTTGACAAGACCAATCATATGTCTGCGATTAGTCGATATTGATTGAATATGATCCGAATGAAACAATGTTACATATGATCAAACAATTATTTGAAGGGACCTTATTTCTGGTATGAATTTATTGCATTTGGTTAAGATTTAAAATATCGTCGTTAGAGTCAAGAATAAGTACCTTAGTCAAGAATACGACGAGTAAGGTAATTATTCTTGTATAATGTATACTTATATATTTTTAATGTATATTTAGGCGCATAATGTGCAATTCAAAAATGGTACAATATTGTGGTAAATACCTAAAAAAATAAACACCAAATTTTTATATTCTAAAAATACTACTTATTTTTACTTCACTTAACAAAAAATCTTTTTCATTTAACGTTAACAAAGAAACAAATAAAAATGGTTATATAGTTTTGAATAATATTTAAAAAAAAAACTGCTTCTGATTGAACAAAAATAGTTGCACATTATGGGAATTGCATATTTTGAAAACTGAAATAATTTGAATTTTGAAAATTATTCGACGTCAGTCCAAAATTACAAACGTTCGCACACTCCCAAATACGCTGCCTATCTTTGGAGATTTGGAGAATAGATTGAGAAAATGGGGAGAGGTAGGATAAAATGGGATGGGAATGGGCTCTGGCATATCTCACTCACTACCCAAATATGTACAAGAGGTAGTCAAAAAGTTCTCGGAGTAAAGTGGAAGAAGAGTAGAGTAGAAAAGTTTTCAATATATTCTTCATTGAATCTAATACATTTTTAACTACGTTCGGTTATCTTCTTCCTATCTATAAATTCAGAAATAAAAATTCTATCTATCTATCTATCTTATTCCTTGGCTTCCCTTCAAAATAGGTGGAAATCGCTGCATTCACATGTTCATCATTATCACATGTCTATGCTCGAATCTCTTTTTTCATTTTCGGCAATAAATAATAGTCCGATGGGGCTAGATCGGGGCTGTGAGGATGCTCCTCGTACGTTGGGGAGATAGACTAGTGGGAAATGCAGTACATTTCAAGATAGTCTTCTGTGAGAGAGGGGTAACGTGGTCAATTGAGTGGTTATAAAATAAAGGGCCTTTCTAACCATCTAATAAAGTAACTGTTAACAATCTGATAGATACATAGTTTTAGTTTCGAATTAGTTGTCACTGGCTCGGTGGTGAGGAAAAACATCCCGAGGAAACTCGCATGCTCCAGAAATAAAAAAAAATTACAGTATGTGATCCACCAATCCGCACTGGGCCCGCGTGGTGTATTACGGCCCAGAAACTCCCAGTGATTTACTAGGGGAGGCCTGTGCCCTGCCTGTGCTTATGTATAATGTCTTAAGTAAAAGTGACATACATACCTTGGCATTAGAAGCGGGTGGTGGTGGCGGGGGTGCGGGTGTGGGCGCGGGTGGTGGGGTGGGTAGTGGAGGGCGCTCAATGTTGTTTTCCTTCAGAGTGTTGAGCAACACTGTACGCTCCGCCTGAAATATAAACGAGTTTTATTTATTACTGGCTGTAGCCGGCCACGCGTTGCTGTGGCTGCCCAACAGATGGCGCTTACAGATGACTTTGGGTAAAAGCATGTTTTTACCCTGGATATGGATATGTTTTTACCCTGTGTAGAAAACACGCGCGTATTCGAATGCAACGTTGTGTGAAAATTTCAAAGCAATCGGTAAAGAACTTTCGGAGATTTAAGATTTTGAACAAACAAACGTTTACATTTTTATTTATTATTATAGATTATATAGTAATGTTTTTTCTATATGTATGGTAGGGATGTTATGGAGCTCCGTAACCGTAACCGAAACTATCCGATATCCGAATTAAATATACGGATTGTTATTTATATTTTCTTTCTTTCTTATTACAAATAAAAATAATTTTATTCATTGCCGTTGGGGACGGAATTTAAACGAGACGAATTTTGTTATTCTTTATTTTTTACTAAATATATGTATGGTAGAGATGTTATGGAGCTCCGTAAAGTTGAAATTATTCCCCACTTGGTTTTATTTTTCTTTGCTTTTATTAATAATACATTTCTTAAAAAGTTCATTTAAAAACATGTCCGTAACCAAAACCGTACCCATCCGAAATAATTTCATATGCTGTAAGCGAAACCGGTAAAAGAGTATGCAATATGCCTATCTGGATCCGAAATATAACAACCTTAATATAGGGCAATGGTGCATATAGCACAATTCTACCGGTGTCAAGTTTTTGAAAGTAAAATTGAAAATAATTTAAAGCACATCCATTACCAGTTTCCAGTCATGTCGAAGCCAGTCAGGAGACGCTCAATAAAGTGATAAAATAATCAAGTATTTATACAATTATATCCAAATGAATAACATTATGCACTAATATTATACATCAATGTTATATCTATTTTAACAACATTTTAATGTTCTGTCGTATCTAATTAGAATATATCTCTGGTTGTCTCTGTTTGTTTTATGTGTCAGTCCTATGGAGCAATTTCTTCTAAAAGTTAAAACTGTTGATATTATTACGAAGATCCAACCCATCAAGCTCGAACAGATGGCGGAATTATTGTGGATCCTATACCATACAATAGAAAAATCCACCAAGAAAAAAGAGATAGATTTACTGAGGACAGAGTCGGACTCCTTCCAGCACCCGAAGAATGCAGTCTCATGCTTTTATTTTATTATCACAAAAAGCACTTTGAAGTTTAATAAACCATCAACTATTAAACAATAAAACTTACAAACCATAATTTTAACATTATTAGAACAAAAACTAGATCTAGAGCTCCCGCTAAAAAGGCTGCCTTTTAGTTTACACATAAATGAATACTTATTTAACGGAACCAGCAAGACCACCTCCTACCTGCAATGTGCGGCACAAACTTTGCATGTGCTGCAGTTGTCTTGCAGTGGCTGCAGCCCGCTCCATACTGGCCTGCCTATCACTACACATGTCCAGCAGTGCAGTTTGAGATGTCTCCCAACGACTCTTCCATGTTGTGATCTCTTTGTCTTGCTTCTTTATCTTGTTTGTCATCTAGAAAACCAAATTCCGTTAAGAAAAGGATCATAATTCGTGTCTTTATAACAGTCACAGATATATAGAGGGATAAATAACGCAATCTGTCGGTCGCTGCGTGCTCAAAGTTGGCGTTAAGCTCGTATTTCTCCCGCCGGTCGTTCAGTCTGTTCCCACCCGTGTCGCTAACAAGTCGAAACAATATTCCGCGATTCTATTTCTAGTTTTTCTAGAGATTTTCTAGCGAATCTAATCTAAAATTAGTTTGTTTTTTTTAAATATAATTTGTTGCCCTTTTAGTACCTATTTTTTGCTGCTGTTATACAAGCCAAATAAACGTATGTACGTTTCCGACCCACAGATGAACTGCAAAGGTCAACTAGAGCCATGGGGAATTAGTAACGTTTTTTTATTCCTGTCAGCTCAATCAGTTGTATCTATCAAGCACTGAAATATAAGAATAGTGCGTAAAATTGAATTACGCCAAGTGTAATAATTACAGGAAGAATTTCCCTTTTCGAGACGTATCTATATAGATGTAAACTATGGTTAGTAAATTATTCTTCTAGACTAATCCACATTAGGTCCGATGGATCAACCTCTTAAAGGACAATGGGGAAAGAATGCATACATGTCGTCCCAACCCGCAAACAAACATAAAATTGGTGACAATATATTTGTAATGATTTATGATTATGATCTACTATAATCGTTATAAGTAATTGTAACTGCTAAAGCAATGTGGTTTTCTTACTAAAAATATATGAAAAAGATTTTAACAGATAAAAAATAGGAATAGCAAAGCAGTCATATGATGGTTCGCGCACGGTTTTAACATTAATGGCCTTTCTCACCACCTCCTGACACTTTATCAGTAGGTATCCGAAAGTCAGTATCAGCTACATTTAATTGACAGATTTATTTATCTAACAGATAGTTTTAGTTTATCGGGAGGTGGTGAGAAAGGCCCTTACTGCCTTAACATTAGAAGATAAAATAAACACTTCCATTTGAGATTTATCTTTTGGATTTTTGGACACTCATGTCTTTTATTTTGTAAATACATATTCATTTCTTTTTGGGATACTTTTATCGTATTTTGTCATGTAATTACTCACCTGTCCCATTTGCTCCTTAAACCCACTGATGACTTGACTACTCCTCGTCAATGTGGTTTGGAAGTCATTGTACTTTTCAGTGTAGATAGCCAGCTCAGCTTTCAAAACTTTCTCAATGCCCAGAAGCTCTAGGATCTTCAATTCGCTTTGGGTTAAAGTTTTCTTCATTTCCTCCATTTTGATTTTCATCACTTCCTTGTCGGCTTGGTGCTCGAGGACAGCCTTTTGGAGTTTGGCCTCGGAAAGTTGGGATTCTTTTGCCATATTTTTTGCCATTTTATCCACCTAGAAATGGAAATGAGAAAATTCTTAATCATTATATTCGTGGGGATAACCTAGGGGTGAATTCGGGAGTACAAATCCTTGGCCCGTATACCACAGAGTTGAAAAAAATATCACTAGCTTGCATGTTCTAAAATTTAAAAATAATCTAGTACATGTAAAAGCGATATGCAGGCTGTGTGTTTTCGGGCCATTTCATTCCGTGAGTGTCGTAAAAGTCGACTAAGGAATAAGAAAACCGCTACCACAATCCTTCAGGAATTGCACCACATCTAAAAGAGTGGACTCGCCAACCGTCCAGGGTGACCTTTTAAGGACCATACATCCCACATGCACAGGGTAATGTGCACGAGAAGGGGCCACAGATCTAATATTTCTGCTACCGCTAGATATACAGTGCACGTGAGAGAGAATATAAACCATAGCTCGTTCACCATAAGCGAGAAAGAATCCGCAGGAATTGTCAAATGAGATAAGATTTCAGTGACGTCATCTTGTCAAACAGAGTGGCCCAATTATTTAGAATATTTTCTGTTCATTTATTAGTTTACAAGGAAAATAGCATACTTAACTATAATGGCGTCGTGTTCTGCATATAATTGCAATGTTACAGGGTTGTAACAATCCAAATAAATACAGTTTTCACAAGTAAATATAAAATAGGACATTAAAACTTTTTATTCATATTTTTCGTTAATTTAGTTACATTTAAGAGAATCTATAATTCTTTCCATTTTTATAATAATAAGAAAGATTGGGTTCTAAATAAACATTTATAAATACAATGTGAAAATGATGCTTTGTTCACACAATTGCATAACCAGTTGACAATGTATATACAATATATAAAATTTATCGATAAAATTGTCTCGGTGTATAACCGGAGTAAATGCACTCTGAATGTATTCGAGCGTACAAATACTGTTTTTTGATATTTAATTAGATCACGTTTACACTATGAATATCCGTATTGAACCTTTCATAGTTTAGAGTCTTTTTTTATCTTGTACAAGTACATTTTGTTGAAGCGTTCTCTTTTATTAGTAACTAGTGACCCGCCCTCGCTTCGCTTCGGTTTATAAGTTTTTCTTTTTTCAAAATTTCAAAATAAAATATAGCCTATATTAGACACGGATAATGTAGCTTCCTATTTGTGAAAGAATTTTTGAAATCGGTTCGTTAGTTCCAGTGATTACCCCCAACATACCTACAAACAAACAAATTTACGTCTTTATTAAATTAGTATAGATTAACACGAAAACATTTTCTTAAATGTTACATAGGTAATACTAAACTCGTTTGTGCAATCACATAATCTCATGTGTGTCTCATGTCACATGTCTCATCATGAGACACTCATCACATGTCTCATCATGAGACACTCATCACATGTCTCATCACGAGACACTCATCACATGTCTCATCACGAGACACTCATCATATGTCTCATCATGAGACACTCATCACATGTCTCATCATGAGACACTCATCACATGTCTCATGGCTCTCATCACATACTAAATGTGCATGCGTATCTTAACTTAAACATTGGGTAATTATTAATCAATAATCGTGCATTTTTACCGTAAACAAAGAATTGTCATTATTTATTTTAGATTTCTAACTAGTTCAGTGCCTATTACAAATGTCACACATGATGACAAATGTCGTGACTGACTGACTAATCATCGCCCGAGCCGAAACTGCTGAAGCAAGAAACATGAAGTTGGAAGTAGGTATATACCCCCTTACTCAAATTCATAAAATTGAATAACTAGAGAAATAAATTAAATAACTAGAGAAATAAACTAGAGATTTTATTAAAATAAATAAAAATAACTAAAATAAAAATTGCAAAAAAATAAGCTGTGGGTATATGATTCCTTAAAGTACCCACAGTAACTTTTAATGTTAGATAATTTTAAGTTTTAATATTATCGGAAAAGTAATAAAAAAATATATGCATGTGTGATTTCTTCCTAGTGTTGTTAGTTGGAAGTCTTATGCAATTGTGTTGCATATTAAATGACAACAGATAATTTTTATAATGGTGTTAGTTTGTAACTGGCAACCGCAGTATAAAAAAGTAAGATAAAAGATAAAGTTATGGCTGTCGCCTCATTCTCATGCTTCAATCTCCCCTTAAACCATCAAGTTGTTGATCAACCATCAACCATAAACACCAAAAACAATTCTGAGGAACAGAGCCGGCTCTAGCCCATGTAGCGCCCGGGTGCAATCAATACCCTGGCGCCCTCTAGTAGGCTCTTTGGAGGCGTCGCGAGCGGCGCTCGGCGCCCCCTAACACCCTGCGCCCGTGTGCGCCGCACACCCTGCACGATAGGTAAAGCCGGCACTGCTGAGGATTCTAACTAATATGTATGTGGTACTTTTCAATTATGTTCAATAATATCTAAATTTTGTTTAATATTTTAACTCGCCTGTGACTACACCTTTTATCAGAAAGAAGGTCAGTAAGGGACAATACTCAAAAGAGTATTGTCCCTTATCTCTCTAGATAGTATATACAAAATACTCTCTAAAACAGTGTTAATATACTATACTATAAATATACTCTCACCTGTTGCTCTCGCATGTTATATTGTTGCATGACTTCTCTGAACTTTTCTGTCATGGTGACATTATCATCGCGGAGTTTAACATTCTTTTCGTTATTTTGAGCAAGCATTGTGGTAATTTCATTCAGAGTGCTCTGAAACTTGGCCTGTGTTTCCTTACGCCTTTCTTCTTCTTCACGAATTTTGAGAAGAGACTCTTCCTGAAATATAAAAATATTAGACATAAAAATAATACACCAATTCACACTGGGCAACAGTGAATAGTGTTCGGAAGTCCATAATGTATTGTGCCCAATAGTGGGACGCTAAGGTTGATATCAATTACTAAAGTTGATATCATTTGACACACATGATCAATTAAGACTGTCAGTTCTGATAGATAAAACTCTCTATTGCACACAAGAAACAAAACAAAATAATAACAGACATTGTGGACATAAAATGCGGTGTGGTGTTATCGCTAAAAGCAATCTCTAACAGAGAACATTTGTGTAAAGAGGAAATAAATATTTGGTGATAGATGGTGTACAGTAATAATATACGATATATATACATCATAAGTCTATAGACAATATACAGAAAGTAGTTATAGTTAGTAGCAGCAGTATGATAACTAGAATAAGGGAAAGAGTGGTGGGTAATGTAAGTGATGATTAGTGTTGCCTGGTGTCCCGATTTGCGCGGGACGTCCCGATGTTCAGGGGTCTGGTGACACGTCCCGATTCACCCTTGATTGGGACGCCGAATGTCCCGATTTTTCACTAACCTCCTTATTAGAAAACTGTCAATTTTCATACTTATACACGGCGAAACTGACCGTTTTAACTGATCGTGTGTGGCGGCCATTATGGCATTAGTAAATTATGTCCTTTTGCCAAAATCCTAGAACGAATTGTCTATAGGCAGATGTAATCATCACTTCACTATATAGTGAAGGTCAGCATGGATTCCTGCAAGTGTTCGACGGTGTCTAATTGGGTGGTTAGCAAATGATTTTATTACCGAAGCTATGAAACAGCGAATTCAAGTCAATGTAATCTTTACTGATTATAGTAAATGCTTTGATCGCATAGATCATGGAACCTTCTCGATAAGTTGATATACAGTGATCTATTTATTACGGTGGTGAGGTGATACAGGAAGTACATTATACCAAATATACTTCCTGCTGTAAATCTTCCAAATAAAATTAATACTTGTTTGTTATACTGAGACTAGCCAAACACCAATTACATTTCAACTTTGTACACTTACCTTTATAGCCTTATTCTGTTTCTGTAGTTCCCGGCAGAGATTTTCCAGCTTAGACTTAACAAGAATAGTCTTATTAAACTCTAACTGTAACTGATCCTTCTCTTTTAACAGTAAAGAATAGCGCTTGTCCGATTGTTTGACGTAAAGCTGCAGTTTCTTAATATCATACAAAGATTGTACATATTTTTTAGATATAATCGATAATTTTTCTTCAAGTGTTGGCACTGAGTTTAGAGATTTCATGAAGTGCTCGACGTTCTTATCATCCTTTTTGGATCGATCCTCCTTCTTCCCTTTTTTCGGTTGTTGAGGTGGTGGAGTGGTCTCATTTTTATTTTCCTGAAACATATACCCACTATTTTTCTTGTTGCCATTATTATATACTCACTATTTCACATTTGATTGTACAAATTTAACATGTGGCGAGCCTTGGGAGAGGCCTATATCCAGCGGTGGAGAGACATAGGCTGATGGTATGGTATAGTACATGTTTAACATTAACTTCGTAGTTTCACTATTGACTTCACATTCTGCCCCTCATGTCACCTAATATTGTGGTAGACTCAACTGTCCAATACATAAAAATTGATTTGATGAAGTAAATGAAGTATGTTGGGATGGGCAGCTCATTCCAACACCAACATTTATTATTATGTACTGATGTTGGCATGTTTCACAGATATCCATTGAGACAATAGCCATTTACCTGCAGATGGACTGTATACCTTCTGTCCATAAAAAAAAACAGATAAAAAATGGAAAAAAAAATAAGATTCAGGGGTAAACTTGTAAAAGTTTAGAAATTAGTTTATAAAGAAAAAAATCAAATATATTTTACACAAGCCGATGCCCAAGACTTTGCTCAATTGTGACATTCTTAAGGACATTATAAAGTTTGTAACAGATCTGTATAGAAAATAGACTAATGTTAATTTGGCAAATAAATTAAAAGGCCTAGTATCAGTAGTCCAGTAATTAGTCCGGTTGACCGGACTGTTGAGTCTTTTCAGTCTCAGCCGCTCTTATATCAGCAGTCTGCTTAACCCAGACTACTGATATAAGAGCGGCTCAGATGTTTGGTTGATACATGCAACCGAACTACTGAGACTGAAATGTCTCAACAGTCCAGTCAACCGGACTAATTACTGGACTACTGATACCAGACCAATTAAAACTATGCTATTTTATTAAAACCGGGTCGAACATTTCTTCACAGCAGAGTGGATTTCGCTGGTCCTTTGCACATTTTGTTACCAAAGGGTAGAGGAGCAAAAAGTAGCAAAGCATAGCCATTTTTATATGCATGGATACAAAAGCATTCACTTAGAATTGGCAGGGGACCTCAGCTTAGAATCTTTTATACGAGTCTTTCATTGGTTTATTGCCAGAAAAGGCAAGTGTTCCCACATATTGAGGGACCAAGGATGAAATTTTGAGGGTGCAAATAAGGAACTTACAGATGCTTGGAAAGAAGCTCAATTAAACATACCTGGTCACCTGGCAGATGTACTTGTTATAGAGAGAACATAGTGGCATAGTATAAATAACATAGTATAAACACCTCCATATAGTCCCAACTTAGGGGAAGCCGGAGTGAAGTCGGCTAAGTATCATTTAAGACCTGATCACTTAGAACCATACTTCAGAGGAAATAATGACTGTCCCCAGTCAAATAGAGATGTCTCAATTCGCTTTCTCTTGTGCCAAATGATAGAGAAGATATAGATGTTATAGAACCTCTTACACCAGGCCATTTTGTGATAGGCAAATCACAAATTATAGACTATCATGTTGGCAATTTACACAATTAATGAGAAGATTTCTGGCACCACAGGCATAGTGAATACCTGTCATGACTTCAATAGAGGACAGAATGGGTCAAATGTGTACAAGAGCATGGTATTAGTGTCAATGTGTTGCTCAAAGAAGAGAACATGCCACCCCACAAGTAGTTGCTCGGCTGCACGACTGCCAAGTATCCTGGCCATGACAACCAGTATTTACAGTATTAAGTGTGGTGCTAATATTGTTAAATGCACACTATCAAAATTATGTTTATTGCCAATTGATAAAAACTGAAATAATCATATGCCTAATTTTAATATTAAAATTAGTTAACCTAGCATAACATAAAATAATATAAGTTACTTTTGCATTAAAATAATCGAAATTTTCTTGTAAAAAACTTTTACATTTAAATTCATTTACTGATCAAAGGTAAAATTAAAGTTAAATTTGTTTTACTTATGCTGTATTGTCTTGTGGTGTTTGACTACTTTTATAACTTAATTTGGTAATATGATTCTGGTATAAATATAATTATGGTGAGTTTGAGTGTATAAAAATGAGTTTGTGCATAACTACTTTTGTCTATAAAAAAGTTACTTGTTAAATAAGAATATTGTTGTTTAAGGACTACTGTCCTTTGGTGGGTGGCATGTTGTGAACGTAGCACTGGCCTACACTATTAATAAGTATGTCTATTAATAAGTATACGTATGAGTAGTTAAGGTTCCAAGCTGTTAATGAAGTTAATTGCAAATATACATTGATGATAAACTACTGTGGACTCTCACTCAGTACTATGTTCCAAACAAAACCTTATTACCAGTACATTATCATAGAAACCAAACATTTGAGCTAAATTCTAATAAGAAAACAATTTATATGTGTGTACAAAAACTGGATTCCTTGATCTCAATATAGAACCGCAAGGTGTTATATTTATGAAACAAGTAGAAATATCTCAACACAGATCGTGTTGTATCAGCAGAATAGTTTTGATATATCTGATATCTAAGTCACAAAAGTTACACATATATAATTTACAATAGTTACTAAGAATTTGGAATCAAGTTCTCCTGTACCATAAAAGAAAAAACCACGTGAATAGAACTGAACAGAAATATCATAAACATTTTGAATTTTGGCATTATGCCAGTAGACATTTAGGTTAACTATTCTACCTTTTTACATACTTAAAAAAGGACTATTAATTTCAATTATATAATTGGAGGTCTGTATTCAAGAAAAATAACAAAAGAAGCTTAAATTGGCGAATTTTAGATTGAAATACCAATTTAGCGATATTCGATAACAGATTTCTATTTATAAACAATAGGCAAAAATAAACGGTATGCTTACGTTTGAACTTTTATCAGGGACTGCATCTTCTACAGTTTCTTTAGCAGGATCTTCCGTAGTGGTTTCCATGTTTTTTTTAGTAAAATTGAAAAATTCACAAATTTATAGCTGGAAGATTCGTACAAATAAGTATAATTTTGGATTTAGTGTAGTGTTGTAATCCTTCTTTATTTGACTTCGCTACAATTTCCATAGACAACACAACACTCAAATCTTTATGTACGCCCTAGGACGTACTTTTAAATAAATTTGAAATACGGTCTGTCCAATGAAAACAAGTACCCTGTAGCACACAGGTGCAAAATGGCATGAAAAACTAGTATGTATTTAAATAAAACTGTAACTTCTGCTTTTCTTCCTATCATTTCCATAATATTATTTTAGGCTAGTCACATTCATTTGGATCATAAAAGTTTAAAAAAAAAAATATATTAAAAAGCATAAAGGAAACTGAAATAATAGAATTTAGAACGAAATTCGGTCTACAAGTTTTTAAATTTGTTTTTCAGACTAATTTTCAAATATTCAGGAGGACATCACTATCTACCGTTCAGGAATTTCAAAACTAAAAGTTTAAAAATTTGGTTTAATGTTTTTTATCAAAAATAAATGCAATAAAACAACAATTATTTGTTTATAATATTTAATTTCATAGCTCTAGATAATTAAAAAATGATAATACTTACATAAAAAGAATAAGCCGGTGAAAACTAGTTTTTTTCGGATACTTTGAATTGCAAGTATTTATAATTTACTACTATAATAGTATAATATTATACATAATAATATGTTTTAATCCTTGTAAGTTTTAATTATATAAATATACAGTTACATTTCAGATAGATACATAGTATACATAATATATTGATTACATAATCCTAAAATTTTAATTACTGTTATTTGTGCTATTACAGACAGTAATCAATGGATGCAGCGAGTTGCGATTAAAAGTTAAAAGTATTTTATATATAAAAAGGACGGGCGTATGCCCAGGCACGGCGACCTACAAGATGATAATGGGTCCCCGCCGCCCATTTATGGACACTATTCACAGGATTCTATTCACAGACCTCTTGGAGAGCCTCATGGATGGGCGACTACGACAAGTATATGGACTCCATATGAACGAAAGAAAAAGAATAGAGTTAACGGCCCTGCACAGCGAAGGAATCGCCAAGAAAAGTGTTTGCTCCATATAACCGAGAAATTAATGCAGAAGGTTCAGAATACATGTACTCGTTATTAATTTCACATTCCCCATATAACTTATGTAACGCCTTTTTTAATGAAGCAAACGCAAGACGTCTAGTTTTAGAGGCAGTTTTAAGTTTGTTGCTTCGAAATGTTGGAATTTTATACCGCGACTAGATCGAAAAACAAACTCAACTCGTTCATTCAAAAGGAAACTCGCCGTTATGTTACTAGCAAAAAAAATTCGATACAAAGCAGCAAACTTTTCAAATAGGTATTTTTTTTTAACTATTAGTATTAATTATTATTTTTTACTTTTTTACCTTTTTGAACTGTTTATTTAACTATTTTTTTCAAAAACCCATCTTATCTCCATTGCTGGGTAAAATTATCTAGGGGCTTATTTATGTTGAGCTTGTGCCACAAATAGATTTGTTTGTGACGCATTCAAATTAAAAATAATTCTTTTTTTTTAGAGCAATGAAAATTAGTAATGAACCATAATGTATGTAGCTAGGCCCTAGGCTAGGCACTCCGCAAGTCACTGCAAGTGGCTTCATATGAAAATTAGCGTTCTATTAATTCAGTTTATGCTTTATTTTAATTATTATTGTGTAGTATTAGTTGATACCAATAAATTTCTTACTTTCCTTCAGAAAAATAAACCTATGCATTTTACAAATGTACAGTACTGATTAAGTGTCCATTTAGTATATAAAGTCATACATAATTTATAAAAAACTAAATAGAAAAAGAATATTTTCTTGTAGTATATTATTTAAGCTATATCCTTGTAACACTGACTTGATTTCATTTTCCGTCTCATTCTCTCACCTTAGTCTATCAAAAAGAAGGAAAGCAGTTACTGGTGAGTAATCTTTATTCTCTAAAATTTTAAAGAAAACCCATTTTTATTCATAAACGCGTATATAATGTTACAGTAAAATATAATAAGTTTTCAATTCGTCTCGTGAGTAGAAATTCCTTTGTTTCACCTTATCTAGACCGACCCGGTATCCGTTGAGGCAGGCCGTTTTTTTCAAGATTATAAAGGTCAATGCGCTCAGGATAGTCGTAGGACGGGACTTATGTAGCCTACCAGACAAGGGCGTGTGGACTATTTATTGGGTATTTGCATAAAATCCGCCTTCGATCGGGTTTTACCGGATAATTATACTTCGATCATAACGCTATTCCAAACAAAGAGGCCCCGTTAACATTGCCGCATGAATGACTTGACCGCACCGTGTGATAGATCGACATTACAGTTATCCGTCTAAAATGACATATAATTATCTACTTTCGCCGTTAGTTGCTTCATACCTTCATGTGTTAGGTATTTGGGCTTTGTTCACATTGTCATATCCCACTTATAAATGCATAACTTTCGATATTTGGATGTTTTAGTAACAAACGCCGATACAGATGAACTGATTTCGTTGAAACTTGCTAAATAACTATATAGATTGTAATCTGGATTAACACAGGTTATTATTCCTAGAGACCACGCGAACGAAGTTGCGGCCAAAAGATAGTTTTTCTTATATCACAATAATTGAGAAAAGGTTCCAGTTTCTCACCTGATACTAATGGAATCTTAACAATATAACATATTTTTTTGATTTATCTTAAAAATAAAATGTTAGAGCGTATTTCTACAATGGAATCTGGAAACAAAAGAATTGGTCCATACCAACAATAAGGTTCCTTTGTTCAGATAATATTACATATTTTTGTTATCAAAACCATTCTTGAAGGGAGATT
The DNA here is from genome assembly GCA_943735995.1 of Sesia bembeciformis. Classification (NCBI taxonomy): domain Eukaryota; kingdom Metazoa; phylum Arthropoda; class Insecta; order Lepidoptera; family Sesiidae; genus Sesia; species Sesia bembeciformis. The sequence goes on from OX031044.1 coordinate 13,323,766, forward strand.
AAATTAATTAGAAGCGTTTCTAATATGGTTAATAAGGATATGATATTTCAAATCCAGACATACAATATATTTTTTTCCAGTTTCGGTTATTTATATGAAAATGAAGGAAAATAAAACCAAATAGGGAGTAATTGCAGCTTTACTTTCAGGGATTAATAATTATTAATAATCACAGTTACTGCAATCTCCGAAACAAATTTATTTGTAATCACATCTGAAACTTATTGCAATTTCCTTTTGAATAATCTTTTATTTGCCATATCTGATAGTTTCGGTTATAGTTATGGAGCTCCATAACATCTCTAGGTTATAACTAGGGCTGTTGGGGATATGATATGTTCAGTTATGGATATGAAATTATTTTGGATTAGTGATGGGTAATCAAGACTTCTCATAGTGTATTAACTCACTTAATCCTGCTCCACTTGCGGATCCAACTCCTCTTATTTACTCCTTAACTCTTGATCCACCTACTTACTCACCTTCCGAGAGTGTTTCATTCCCTTTCCCTAATGGTTGTTGCATAAGCAGAAGAAAAAAAGGTCATGCCATCGTTGCATCTCGATTTTGAGCCCCCGACAAGTGTCCATGCGCAATCACACTCACAATCATGATTGGCATCCGAATCAGAATGAATAACAATTCGATGGAACAATTAAGGGATTCTGCTTTACTTGCAGATTTAACTCTTTTGATTCATTAACTCTGGAGTTACCCATCACTAATTTCGATATTGTTTCTTTTACGGATCACTAACTGAAAGGCAAAGGAATATAAAACCAAATAGGGAATAGTAGCAAATTTACTTTCAAGGAATTATATTAATAATCACAAGACTATAATAACAAAAGCATAACTATCATTAATCTGATTGTTTCACTGATTGTGAGTGAGATGTGCGAGAGTCCATTCCCATCACATCTGCTCCCTCCCCATTTTCCCAATCCATTCCATAATCTGCAAAGGTAGGCAGCGCTTTACCGCCTTTTTTTTATAAAAAAAAAATGTGTTCACTAACATTCACCAAACCGTATAGTCACTAAAACTTACTAGGTACCATCTTACTAGGTATATTTTTTACAGGAAATTGTAATAATTAGTAAGATAATTAGCACAAATAATGATTCAGTCAGACTGTAACATAAAGATTGACTTAAAAATCTATTAAAACTAATGCAAGTGACAAGAACTTGTCAAAACTTGTCTCCTTAAACTCCATGAGTACAACCCTAAAGGCAATGAAAAACAATATTTTCGAATATTTTTATATTTTGATAGTTTTCGTTAAGGAGCTCCCCCTAGCAGTCTCTATTTATAACTAACAAATATTAAGTATTCTATATCCCATTGGCATCCACGTGATTCATGATTTTCATGAGTTCTAATATCCACAATACGTTATTTCACTTTTAACTACAATATCAGCCTTTAACAACCCACTGCTGGGAACAGGCCTCCTCTAGTAAATCACAGGGGATTTCGGGCCATAATCCACTATGCGGGCCCAATGCGGATTGGTGGATAGTACTGATCATTTTTCAAATCTAAATAATGATTCAAATTTTGCCTTCTACAAAGAAGGAAAATGTTTCCTACCTTTATAATTTTAGTATCTATACTAATTTTATAATAGACTGTTTTTGTTTCATTTATAATATTTAAAAGGTTACATTGAAAAACTGGTTCGCGTTTGACCAATTATAAGAAGCTATCTAAGGTCATCATAGGTTCTGTTTGGGTTCCTTAGGGCGCAAACTTATCCCACCTGGGTGAAATAAGTGTAGGTTGCTAGTGAGTAATAAAAGAAAATCTAGTGTCACAAATAGATATTGTATTAGATTTGGGTCCTGACTATATTGATGATTCAATTTTGCCTCTACAACTTTCTCTTATAAATAAAATATATAAAAAGCTAAAAGACAAACATTAAACTATGCCATTGATAAACAGTTAATTTTGACTTCTCACAACATACACCATGTACCCTCTTATCACATTATATTCCTAGACTTTGCGCTGTGTAGAAGGTTAACTACTAATAAATCAAACAAATGCATCCTATGCACCGTACTTGTGCATGCACTGCACATTAGTATTCAATATACTTCCTGTAAGCATTGTCTTGTGGTCTGTACAGAGTATAAACAAGGCATAAACCTAGTTATAAATGTTTCAACTTGATAAGACTATCTAAATTCCAGATTGTATGTCTGTGTTCTAGTAGAAAAGCAATTTTTAATATTTATGTTCAGGGCTACCGTTTGTACAATCATAAAACCTTAACAAAGAGTTTGAACATCCTGGACATTTTGACTTGAAATCCAGACATTTTTAAAGGTTTAAAGATTGAAATTTTCGCAAAAATAATAGTTAATAATGACATGACATGAAGTACTCTTCAGATCACTACATACAATATCTCCATTATCGGTGCTATACCATACCATGTCTTTGTCTCTCCATTGCTGGATATAGGCTTCTCCCAAAGCTCACCACTACACATGATCTTTGGCTCTTTTCATCCAACTACCTTCTTTCTCTTTCTTTTCTTAAAGTCGTTGGTTCATTTGCCCAAGAACCTGTGGACATGTTAACGGTTTCGGTTATCAGTCTTGGGGCAAATATGACCGGCCGATTGCCACGTCAATATGCTGGTTCCAGACATGAACTATATCGGTGACTTTAGTTCTGGGGTGAATCTCTTTGTTTCAAATGTAATCCCACAAAAGAAACTTCGATTTGTGCTATATGTATAAGGAAAGTCAATAACATTATTCAGTACAGTTTGCCGTTTTCCCTGTTACTATAAATAAATAATATTGTTTTAAAATTTAATTTATTTCCAACATTAAACCCATTTATTAATAATATCACGCCAGTGAAATGTTACACGAAAAATACAACAGTACAATGTGAACATTTCGAATAGATAATGTTGAATTAGTCATAGTGTAATGAGAAAAGTGACTATGCTTAAAAGTATCCGACTCGACTCGAGGCATAGCACAATTACTATTGTGTTGACTCAACAGGAAATGTACGTTTTGATGATCTGAAAGAAATTAAATTAAAAATAAACTGAAACGTCCATACAAATTCCAATAGACCAATCTGAGTAATTGTAATAAGCCTTTTTTTATCATCCTCACACATTATCTCATGCATGAGAGATGCATGACCTTAAAACGCCACGCTGACCAAACTAGTTGGCTAGCCCACTCTTTTAGAGATGGTGCATGTTATCCCTTAGTAGTCTTTTACAACACCTGTGGGAAGAGATGGGTTGATTTTATTCTAAAGTTGACCGACCACTAAGTTTTTTTTTAACTATTGATGTTGCAACATATAGATTTATGTACTTACGAAGCTATATACAACTCTTCGAAAAGGAGCCCATTTAAATAGATATTAGTTAAAAAAACAGAGTTAAAAAACTAAATCGGATTTAGTTGACAGGTCGGTATTAGGCAACTGCGCGTTATTTGCTAATTATTCTTTAAACAAATTCCTACGTCATTATTAGTTTTAAAATTTAAATTTAAATTAAAAAATATGGTTATGCAAAATAATGCATATTGTTTTATCAGACAATGTTCGTTTTCAAATGGGAGGATGTGTGCTCAATTATATGATAATGAGCTTTCTGTATTGAGTGCGATTGTTAGCTACAATGTACAGTAAGTAAATAAGTGGGTACTTATATTTCGTATATTAATGATACACTGATAGAAGAAGTACAATCAACTGCTGTTTTTGAGAATAACATTAAGAGTTTTACAATTAGAAGCCTCCTGTTGAACGTATCTGCTGCAAATTAGATAGCTTTGTTTATTTTTTAAACAGATTAAGACATATAGCGATGAAAGAAAGTTTTAGCAGCATTTCCACGTTCAATATTAAGATATGGGATTGTTTTGGGAAATTCGATAAAGTTGACAAAGTATTTAAGGCTCCAAAGATTTCTTTGCATTGCATAAGATCCTTGTATGGTGCGGATTCATTCCAGTCTATTGTACCATTGTTTAAAGAAATTTGTATTTGTACCTTGCATCCATGTTTCATAGATGTAGGTAACATCTATGAAACATGCATATTTATAGAAAATACCCTCACCGTTTAAAAAAAATACGAAGTGATAAAATAACCTATACATACCATGAGGGGAATCTAAATGTTTAGCCGAAACGCATATTGCATGTCTATCAAATTGTGTAATAAACTCCCTGACAATATAAAAGGGATTAATATTAATATATTTAAAAGAAAACTATTCAAAGTGTTATAGTGGAGTGTAGGCTGTCGGCCGGTGTCGTCTTCCGGGCTACTTGGCCGAGGTCTTCTGGAATCTCTTCTCTTTCTTCCAAACGTTTCGGAGTTGCGCTAGAGAAGCCGAAGAGATAACATCTCTCCGAAAGTGAACGCAGCCGCCACTGAAGATGTCAACCGCAGTTGTTGACGAAACATTTGGAAGAAAGAAGAAATTCCAGAAGACCTCGGCCAAGTAGCCCGGAAGATTCAATTAATATTGAAAGTGTTACTTAATAGATGTTATTATTGTATAATATTGAGAGCTATGTAAACGACTATTATTGCTTTGAATAATATGGACATTTAATAATTACTTGAATATAGCTAATTAGTTTGACAATTTTCAATTTAATAATTAAATTATAAATTTCAATTAATACATTTGTATAACGTTTGTACGCCATTATCCCGACAGAATAAGACTTATTATGTATCCACATTTCTAGCAAATACATTATTGACTATGACTAGTCACCAATAACTTTAATTTCACTTTATTAGAACGGGTTTCTTAAACATCGATAGTGTGACTATCGATAATATTTTTTTGACATTGATTTATTGCGATAATATGAAAGTCCCCTTTAGTATCCGAATGACATTAACAAAATGTCCTACGTATTGTAATGCCCTGAGAGGGAAAACCCACACAAAAAATGAGCTCTATCAGAATTCCGATGTGTGATGTTTACTTTGACTAGACTATTAAGTAAAAACGCATATATAAACAAGCCCGAAAATCGATATTGTCTTCATTTCGGTTCGTAAACAGATGATGTCGTACCTTCTATAGAAGACATGAAGCGTAACATTTCTGCTCTATTTTCAACTTTATGTCTTCGATACAAGACATCTAAACTTTGATGTATTGACTTCATTACATCCTCCATTACGTCCATTCTATGTGAATGATCTCACGGTCTCTTAACATAAACTAGTATTTGCACGCATCTTGGCCTGCTTGGAACCCAATTCCTCTTAGAAAAATTTCGACAAATACGGGAACAATTTTCATACTAAAACAGATTAATTAATGAAATTAAATGCCACTAATTTTATTTCCAAATTGATTTAATTTGTTTACCAAATTATTCTCATATAGGTGCCTGCATCATGGGAACAGTCATAAAATTTGACAACACAGTTTAATTATCGACACAGATTAATTATCGACACAGTTTAATTATCGGTTAAAGTTGGCATCCTTTGCTGATAGATTACTTTCGGTATATTTATATTCGTGCGTCATATTCAGTGAACCTATTTTATTTATCGATGTAAACCAAAAGTCCCAGTATAGGGCACAGGCCTTTGTGAATTGAAGAGTCCAAATTTTTAGTGCTACATTTATGCTCTACACTGCATGGTATGTTCTTAGCGGCCCCGGTAAACTATTGGCTTTATTGTCTAGCATTTATTTGAACAATAATTGTTATATTTCTGTTTCACAAGTGTTAGATAACTGTATCTAGCATATAAAAAGTCAGCATAAGCTACATTTAATATGCAGATAACTTATCTATCAGATTGTTAACAGTTACTTTATCAGGGGGTGGTGAGAAAGGTGAGGCGGTGAGATTTATTCTTATGCTGATTCCAGATAAACATGACTTCAACACGATTCAACGTTGGCCTCAATGACGACGCGCGCCTGTCCAGCAGGGTTCTCCGTCCCCCTGGCGGCGGTCACACCGACATCTTTGGCGGTGAGCCAGAACCAGTGAGGGGCAGACGCCCAGCCTCTTCTATTGTTGGTAAGTTATATTTTTTTATGAAAAACTAGAAGGCAAAAGAAGGCGTTGGTAGAATCTGTATCTATCAATTTCCTCATCCTGAAACTGTTGAAACCTATTTCAGGAATGAGAGTTTCCCTTCTTTTCAATTCCTGTCCCATTCTATCCAATTCCATTAAATTTCCGTCTATAAGCAAAACTGAAATGGGATGCATTCAATCTCATGCCATCCCATCATATTTCTTGGATCGCTTGCATTTCAAGTGTTTCCTTGGATTACTTGGTTACTAATTATACCTCATTTCCCAAACCTTTTACCAGATACAGATATTTAACTTTCAAAAGTCATCTGCGGATCTGCCAACTTATTCTATTGTTGATTGATGTTTCACATCAACATGTATCACAGATATATGAACATCTAAGATCTACAATTGAATCATTTCAAGTCATATCTGTTATGTTAAATTTTCCAGCGTTATTGGAATTGTTTTCAAATGTTTAGTTAATTCCGAGAATGTCTATGGGCGACAGACAGTATTCACTTACCATCGGGTGGCCTGTATGCTCGATTGGTGCCTTCTGTTAAAATAAGCAAAGTAACTATTATACCTTCTTAAATTTTGGCCTTTTGTACACATTTGGTCTGAAGGCGTATAATAAAGGTATTAAGTATACGCATTTTATTCCTATTATATAGTTATTATTATACACGTATTGTTTACCTTTTATTCTTACTACATGCATTACACTAGTTGTGGTCACGACTTGACCGAAGAGGTGGTTAGTCCGGCATGTGAGCTGTGAGCAGTTTTATCAACTACCCACATTTGATCTTCACGTTCGGCAAGGCTGTGACACTACAATGTCCGTGGACCTATTTGACGGTAAATCGCAATGTAAACTCAATATGAAACACACAGCTCGTGGAATGAGCATGCTAAAGTGGCAATGGCCAGGAATATTTGCTCCAAGACCAACATGGCGGTAGACGAATCTTTGAATGGAGACCACATATCTGGATGTGTAGTGCGAACATCCTGTCAGATGGATAGATGGCTTGAAGTTGTAGTTACTGGATAAAAGCGGAAGATCATGTGTGGTGGCATGGCGTGCCTTTTGAGAGCCCTGTGTCCAGTAGTGGAAAATCTCGACCCAATGGTATAAAACAAGCCAATATAGAATTGTAAACTATATTGCTTTGGAATTTAATTTTTAATATAATACATATAGTAAGTAATATAATACCATTATTGCAGCTCAATCACAGGAACCAGCTAAACCAACAAACGGTACAGCTACTATCAAAGCCAGTGAACCACCACCAACTCCGAACGGCCAAGAGGCCCCTCAGCAAGAGCAAAACATTCCTGAGTCAGCCCAGGAACCTAAAGAAACCCCTAAGACTGAAAGTGCTAAGGTTGAAACCCGTAAGGCTGAAAATGCTAAGGTTGAAGGCCCTAAGGCTGAGCAACCTAGAGCTGAACCACCGAAGCGCGTCCGCGTCCCACCGGGCGGTTTCTCTTCAGGACTCTGGTAAAACTGGCTAGAGCTCTTTGGCTTATTTACTTGGCGTATAGTTAAGATTCCCCCTGGGACCAGTAGAAATTTCTTTGTAGTCTAAAGACTGCTTCTCGGTTTGCTGTTGTAGCTTCTTGTACTTTTGCTCAAGTGACAATTTCTCAAGCAGTCAATTTGATTCATGTACCCTATAGATTTGTAACAGTAACATATCTTTATTGTTTTTAGCCTCAATCCAAGTTTCTTTACCCATAGAAATGAAATTAAGGAAGCATTATCACTTTTATCATATTCAAACAGTCACTTTTAAAGGAATATTCAAAGTAACTCTCATTATAATTGAAGCCATTTCAAAATAACTGACGTACAGTTGAAGCCATTTCAAAGTAACACATACAAATTACCCCATTTCAAAAGCAAATGTCATATTATGGGAGCAATTTTAAGCCATACAATTGAACCCATTTCAAAGTAACTGGCATGAAATTTGATCAATGTCAAAGTAACTAGCTTACAATTGGAGCCATTTCCTTTATCATATCATGTTGTATCACTCAAAAGAGTTAGTTTTAAATAGTTCAATTGTACAATTGAACCCATTTCAAAGCAAATGGCATACAATTTGTTTTATCATATCACGTTCTATCGTGCTCCATATTGGTTTTCGACCATAGAAGTGCTCTGGTCCCAAGCTGGATTTCTTAGCTTGATTTTTAGCTTAAACCAATATAACGATTGGTACTTGTTTATCCTCGCATTCATGTATTTACTGATCAATTATCTATCAGTGCTAGTATTAGGTGTACTGGGATGCTTTTTCGTTTATCTTTGTATTAAATTAAAACTAATAGAAAACTTTATTGAATTTATTTATAGTTTCCATAAACTCTAAGACATTGCCATTTAACAGGAAGAGCAGCCATTCCTGTTTTATAAAATTACTGGCTTTTAAAGAAAATATTTTTAACATCTCTAAGGGTCTTGTTTCTGGAAGATGTCCCCAGTTGGTAGGTTCTGTCACTTACCCCTACTCACACGATCCCTCTGCCTACCATTTATTTCAGTCACTGAAACATTTTTTAAGAAAAAAATCCCCTGCATGTGATGACCATCTTAAAATGACCTTTGAACCTTTTATGAACAAGTTTTTACATCCAAAAAAAAACAAGAATTTTATTAAACTAGAATATTTACTCTTCTTGATATATGGCAGACTGTTTTAAATTATAACTGAAACTATATATTACTCATTGAAATATAAACGTTTTTAATCATTTGTTATTATTTTAATACCAAGAAAAGCGAAAAACTGGCCAGTACCCCTAATATAATTAAGGAGATTATTTAATTTAATCTTGCTAAGCTTTTGTCGAAGTAAGCCAAATTAATCTATGGTCACACAATTGAATTTTAATTTTTTTCTAATGTACTCTTTTGGCCAAATTATAACTTTTTAAAAGTTACTCTCTATTACTTTTTTCTAAATATATTTTGGTACTTTTTAATCCTTTTACATTGTTACTTAGAATCTAGAATTTTATATGTACACAAACATTATTGTACAGATACGGACACCCATTTCTATACATCGTTTCAGAGGTTCTCTTGCAAATGTCAAGCATGACGGCTGTTATGTTGTTTTAAAACAAAATTCGACCTTTATTGACACTTTTCCTGTTTGATGCCGTTCTTCACTTTTAAGTAAAGTTTAAAATATCAAAAAAATACAAATGAGTTCGTCTCTGTACATTTTTGAATGAGAGTTTAAATAATTTGGACTGCAGCATTGCGTATTTGTCTCAAATTAATTCTAAATTGTTTAATTGTAATTTTAATACAGACTGACTTGTGCCTCTCGACTTAATTGTACTTAATTGTTTCTAGCATTTGAATGTTCTGCAGTTGCTTTATAAAGTAACAACGTAATGTCTTGCTGGCAAACAACGCAATTATGTATATTAATAATGATAATTGTATTTTTATATGAATTAAAAAATAATAAAACAACGTGACGAGTTTTATTTGTGAATTTACCACAACCACTTGTAACATCAACCAAATTAAAGAAAGCTGTGAATAGGATTTTGCAAGGTCGGCGGCGCGCCCGCATACCCCCTAGTGTTGCAGGTGTCCATGGTCGACGGTAACACTTACCATCACGTTGGACCGCTTGCTCGTCCACCCACTTGTCTATAAAAAAAATCTTTGTATTTAATGTATGACACGAGTGCAATGTTTAGTAAAATCTATCACAAATTCTAGAATTTTTTGGGAACGCAATTAAATTACGTACACCTTTTAACAGTTCTGTATATTTCTCAGGCTGCAAAAAAAATGCTATTACCTGGACTATTTAACGGTTGAGCCTTAACTATCATTGCTAGATAAAAATCAGTAATCTAACTCATTGCTTTTTATTATTTGCTAGATTTATTGCACCATAGCTATACATTTATGAATTACAATCTATGTCAAGGTGATATACCAAGCGTTTCAGACCACAGATTTAATAATTTTGCAGAAATTGTCGGAAAATTTTTGTACAGGCATAATAAAAACACTTGAATTCTGGCGCAGTAAAAAAAAACGTGAAAGAAATCAATCTGTCAAATCACACCTGAAAATCATTTTTTTAACAACTTCTTGTCCTATTATGAAATCTCTAATAACAAAATCAAAATGGAATTAGCTACAGAATTGATTACTTTGCTACAATGGACTCTCTTTCAACTTAAATAAACAAAACGTAAGTACTTATTATAATCTACTTTTCCAGTAATAGTTTGACTTCGAATACCTCCTGGTATCACAGTTTCTATATATGTACGAAATTTTTTTAACTATCAGAGCTGCGCAGGAAAACATTGCATTGCGACGACACTCGCGTGTCTGGCTCGTGTGTACGTAATATCTACCTACGAGTATCAATCCGCCAGGATACTGTCGCCCCGCCACATCGCTATACATGTCAACACCACTCCAGAATGACAAACATTGACACTACCCCGGGTGCGCTGCACATCCGGGGATTTAGGGATGGATTAGGATGAGCATTTATAACGTGTTGGGAAAATGGGAAGGGATATGATGGGAATGACCTCTAGCATATGGACTATTCCCGTTGTTCACTCCAAGTTGCCCCCTAGAACAATCACTCTATCAAAACACATACCTACAGGGGGGGGGGGTATTTTCTGAGAGGAACTCATTTACACAAGGAGAATTTCTCAAACGCGACCAGGAGAGAACATCGGTCAAAAGCTAGTATAAACGACTAACCATCATCTTATTAGTATTGCTGGCAAGAATTGTATAAAATATTCTCCCCCGAACAGTTCGAGAAACTATCCTTGTGTAAATGGGCCTTTAGTCTTTAACTTTAATAAAACAAAATTAGGTACCTACCAATATAAAGTGCCAATGGGCAACCTGCCTAATATTACTGCAGTTCAAACTGCGAGCTTTGCTAATCGAACCTGTGTATATCAACTACGCGACTGAAATGTTATTTATAGGTGAAAAAACAGCCAGGTGACAAAAAGAACGGGTCAGAGTGGAAGCCGCCAGGGCATGGAAGTTGGTGGGGGGAAACAGTTGCGATTGATTGGTCGGTTGCTCGCCAGGCTGCGTGGCGATCGTAAATACAACGCACTGGACAAGCGCTCATCTCTCATATCCACTGGGTATGTATTCATACATATATCTGGTCGTGTGGCGTGTAACACGATTCCATCTCTTCCCGTAGGTGTCGCAAAATACGACTAAGGGATAACAAAGCCGCTACCGTAAGCCCTGAGAAATTACACCACCACTAAGAGAGTGGACTCGCTAATACGCTTGGTCAGCGCGCCGTTTTAGGGCCATACATTCTTCGTGCACAATACTACGTGAGGAGGCCCGTATCATTCAGTGGACTACAAAAGAGCTGGTTACGGTTTACATAACCAGCCCCCAACTATGTCGAAGGAACTAATTATATCTGATTACTTTCTGCATTCGTTTGTTTCAGTGTTCTACCAGTTTTAGAGCAGAAAATAAGAATTATAAAGTAGCAGGTGTCTTCTTTCTTATTAAAAAGAGAGTATAACGATTTTTTAAATATACTACTCTTCTCTTGAATCACATTTCAATTGCCAGACTATCTTCCTATAAGTTAATCTTCGTGTTAATAATGAGCTACAAACAGTCTATTGGTAGGTTATGTCCGAAGTTTAACTCCCGTTATCGAAACTAGTCTAGAGATTTCTTCTTCCTAAATGGCAATGTTGCAATTAGTACCTACATCTTGCCAGTGTCAAGTTTTCTTCATAAACAATTTAAAAGTCTAGTCTAAATCGTATCCTGGCGATGTCCAGTCCTATCGAAGTAAGTCGGGAGTCCCTCAGTAAAGCGATAGTAGGTTTACTGAGAACAGAAGAGGACTCCTTGGAAGCACACGAAAAGCGCCAGTTTCACGCATTTTTTATTATCGCAAACACAATGCACGAAAAATACTTTTAAGTTTAATAAACTATCACTATTAAACTACAAAACGCCCAGTACACAATTTTTACAATTATCAAATAAAAACTCTCCTCGAGTTCTCGCCAAAAAGTCCTAAAGAATATTTCATACTTTTCTTTTTTTTTAGTACGAGTGACAGCTACGGGTGTGGTAGCATAACGAACGATGATGAGGATTCTGCGCCAACTTATTCTAAAGCTGCTACCACCTCCGCCTCCGACGCCACAACTTCTAAATCTTGTATGCAGGACGATTTCCCTGCTAACATTGATTTGAGGTTATTTTTATTTCATATATCGTTTTATTTTTACGTAATTTGTTAATTACTAAATTCCCTTTACTTTTACTCTCTTTTTTACTATTTAAATAGATTTATAATTGGTTTCTAAACGCGTACAACCTTTTATTCCTACTTGAATCTTCGCCATTGATCACGTGTTAACTTAAATGACGGGTAATTCGCGAAGGGAGCTGAGAGTAATTTCATCAACTACCTACCTGTATTTGGTCTTCATATACGGTTTGCGCAATCCTTATCAAACACAGAGTAGAAATAAATGGTAGGTATACAAATATTAATTGTACACGTTTAAAATTCGATTTACTTATACAGCAGGTATGTATAAAAGGCTAAAATCTAAAAACTTGTATAATTTTTTTTTTTTTATGTGCGAAGGCGGCAGACGAGCATACAGTCCACCTGATGGTAAGTGGATACTGTCGCCCATAGACACCCGCGATACATGCCAACATTAGTCCAAAAATGACAAATGTTGGCACGCCCCCGGATGCGCTGCCTACCTTTGGAGATATAGGAATGGATTTGGAGAAAGGGTTGGGAAAATGAGCAGGGATAGGATGGGATGGGAATGGGCTCTGGCACATCTCACTCACTACCGAAACACGTACGTACTTACATTGGGAAAATACGATAAAGTGGGAAAGTTAGTCAAGGTAGTCTTCTGTGAGAGAGGGGTAACGTGGCCAGTCGAGCGCGCCCAACGGCTGTTGGATTGCAGCGTGCACTCTCCCCCTCATGAAAATATACTGAGTAATGAAACTGTAGGTAAATATTCCGTAGGCAATACCGTCACAGATCCTTTACAAACGTTGGTCATTCAGGGCAGCCACAGGACATGGACAGCATGCTATGCTATCTGTTTTCTGAAAATTTCTCTATTATGGGTAGTTAATGTGTGTTTTTATTTTCCTCTGTAACTGTAATGCCCCGCAACTAAATATATCCTGAATAAACGTCTTATCTATGTCATATGGCATGTGAGGTTGAAGTTAGACTTGAACTGGTATTTTCATTCCAAAGATACGGTGGGCAGTACCTAACACCGGAACAACTACCTGAGTTTTGTGAGCAGCTGCATAATCTGGTGGCGGTTATTAGAAATATACAGTCGTACGCCAAAGTCACTGGGGAGTATCCAAGGTAAGATGTGCAAAAGTGTAAAAATGTTCTCATTAAATGTTTACTCTGATGGTTTTTTTTTTTTTTTTTTTTCGGAAGGACTAAATTCTTGTGGCCCTATTGGCCTTTCAAGAGTCACCGGACTTGTTTAGATTAGGGCGAGCGCAGAAGGCGCTCAGCCAGGAGCAAGTGTGTGTTGCAACGAGCCTAAGGGCTCCCCCGCCGGTAAACCGGCGGAAGGAACGGACCTCGGTTTAGGGCGTTGCATTGGGGGGATACCGCGGGATCGCGAGTCGGCGAGAAGCGCCCAGGCACGTGTCTATACCTAGTGAACATGTTGGCTGAGGGCCGGTGTGTGTTAACGGTGTATCGGGGGGGACGTCCACGTCTCCGCCGGCGGGGACGGTGTCTGTGTGCAGTGTTCGAGTGCAGTGAGAGAACCGCATTGGCAGCGGTGATCGGGTCGTCGGGATCGTCCAGGAGGGGCACTCCTGTCCGGTCTGTAGGTGAGGGAGGAGACAATTAGATAGGTCATGGCATAGGTCATGAAGGAATGACTCATAAACAAGAGAATATATAGGAATAATATTAATGGAAATAATTTAATGGCTCTAAATAACAATGAGGCCAGGATATAATTTTAAGTAAAATAAGACACAAAGAAAGAAAATGCGTCTAGACATGGATTTTTCGAGTGACGAGGAAATCCCTTTTCAGTAACTTTTCATCAAAATCCGAGTGGGTACCTATTTACCCATTCGGAAAATTCCGAGTGGTTAGATCTACCCACTATACCCACATTATCCGCCGGCCCTGAAAAGGGGTACAAAATTCCACGATACAGGCATGCCTTGTGTGGGAACAACTGGTAAACGAAACAAAAGGTGTAAACCGTATCAAAGCAGAGCATTTTATTGTCATACAGTCCGATAATGAAACCTTAGGGCTTGGTTACCTGACTCGTTACGAGACTGGTTTGATTATACTAAACTAATATTATAAATATAGAATTTTTTTTTTGTTTTGATTATATGTATAAAGTCTCCTTCCCTTTCACCTCCTTAACGATGAAATATTCCAAAAAAGCTGCTTTGGTACGTTGACGAATGGTTTCATTTCATATTCTGCCGCGTTGGAATACTCCCGAGTATAGATCCTTCTATGACTCTCTGTGTTACTTTCAGTTTATGAATAGCCACTGTTTTATCTTATACACAGCGGACTAGAACGTCGCCTAGAACAGGAAGCCCGCGAGGTGGCAGCCCTAGCGGCGGAGGCGCGCAATGCTCGCGACGTTGTTGCCCGCACCCAGATGCAACGCCGCGCCTTACGCGAGCAGCGCGCCAACCTCGAGAACCACCTCTCTGCTCTTAGGGAAACGGGTAATAATGGGCTGGATTCCAAAACGTGCGAAAATGACTATCTACATTAAGTGTGTCTTTTTTAATGTTCGTATCTAACAGTAAATTAGATTGCCAAATAGCATTATGGGCCGTTCTGCAACTTTTTCCTAAACCTGAAACAATGGATTCGACTCACGATTCTGAGTTAATTAATATAATAAATAGGTATACGTAAATATTAGGGCCTTACCTATGAAATTGCCGTTTGTTCATAGTGGCCACTTTGAACTTAGTTATCTTGCGTTTGGCTTGGAATTCCAAATTCAAATTAATTTCAATTTAAAGCTATGGCATTCTTTTTTAAAATCAGGTATTCATTTGTTTTCCCGTCAAACGACATTTTGCGTAGATGTCGTTGTGTTTGCGACCATGGAAAAGTTTGTCATTTTGGATTAATGTTGGCATGTATTGCGGATGTCTATGGGCGACAGTATCCACTTACCATCAGGTGAACTGTATGCTCGACTACCGCCTTCGTACATAAAAAAAAAATTAACGATTAGATTCGATATCCTATTTCTCAATTACCAGAAGCTCGGGAGTTGGAAAGCACAGTACGTCTTTCTGATCGAAAGCTGTTTAAGAGCTGGGAGGTGCTTAAAGATTCCATCGACCCATCTGCTTTTGGACCTCTACTCGAAGAAATTAAGGTTCGTTTTTCTCTAAAATGTCCAGCAGTTTGATCGAGAAAGGATCGACTTAAAAGGTACCTATTAATCGTTTTATGACTTTATATTATAAAGAATTCTCCAAATTCATAATATAGTTTTGTACTTAGATATCAACTTGGAATTAGGGACGTGGTGTGGAACCGTTGCTATTTTTGAGTGCCAAAATTACTTCAGCTCGGATGTTAATCAAGTACAGTGGATACTGGATTATCCGGACTATAATTGTACTTCCTTGGCACAGACTGCCAACGACAGCCGTAAATAAATAAAATTGAATCTTTAATAAAACTGGACTTAAGTTAGCCACTTAGTAAGGAGTAGGTACTTCTACGATATCAGATATCAAGAAGAACACCGATTATATTATAAAACTAACTGTGCCCGCGACTTCGTACGCGCGGAATTTTAGTTTTTAAACTATAAATTGAGATATATTTTCTTCCCGTCAGCCGATTTCGATGAAACAAAGCCCACCCGAAGCGCCAAGCTAAACTTAATTAACCCGTGAAAACCCCATGAAAATTTCAGTAGTTCAGTAGTTTAGGAGATTAGCGTGTTTGAACAGACAAACAGACATGACAGACAAAACTTTTCAAAATCGTCTTTTTGTATTCTGATACTCTTCCTTCATCGCCCCAAATACGTTTTTGGTAAATATATTCAATGTACAGACACGCTGGTTCTACAGTTTTATTATATGTATAGATTGGTTTTATTGAAACAAACAGCAAATCATGATCAACAAAATAACATATTTTTGAATAACAGAAGTAAATACGAGTTCTGTTTGGCTGGCATATGGCATGGACGGCAAGCCATATGTTCGCCGACCACTCCTGAAGGTGAGTGAAGCTCGCGCATCGAGGCTTCTAAACCATCCCTACTTAGACGATTTGACCATAAAAATCGTTGATTAATTTATATTAATTAATATATATAAAAATTTATATATATTATAGATAATAAGTGGTCACCGTTGTTCATGGATACCTACAACACCAGGAGCGATGTGGGTGCGCTGCCTTCCTTGCAGGATCCTATCCTATTACCTACATTAAATTATTAAATCGTTTTAATTATCGAAAATTGACAAATATATATTTTATCGCTCAGAATAAACAAACTGCGTTGGAATGCCTAACAAGACTTATAGAGAGTCGTCGTTCAAGTATAGCTCGTTCCGCTCCTCCCCCACCACCGCCGCAGCCTCTGCCACCACCTCAACGAATTATTGATAATGAGGGTAGGTAGGATACATATATGTACTAGTCACTTATAGATACACGGTGTAACCGGTAATTACTCAAAGTCTTAAACCATAGAGTCCAGTCATGATTTAGAGTATATTGACATGGACGTTTTATAAATCTTTATTTGAAAAAAAAAAATCAATTCAAAAATGGCAATCATGGCAACTAACTTAAAATCTAAATATGTATGTCCCGCCCTCGACGATCACCAGTCGTCTTCCGCGCTGTGACAGCTGAGTAATCTGAACGTGAGTTTTTAACATGTAGTAAAAATCATTTTACAACTCGATGGTCCTTTAAGTTTTTTTCTTTCCATTATATTGTGTTATGTTATGAAACTTATGACTTAAGAAAGAAACTTAACAAAGAAGTAAAATTGAAATCCATTAAATACAGAACTGTCAATGCTTTTGACTGTACTGTATTATCATAGGAGTACATTTGTAGTTTACTTAATCAGCCGTCTAATATCTTGCCAATATTCTTAATCTTCTTTACATAAACGTTGCGTTAGAATCATCAACGACTACCGGTTTGTCTGGCGTGCGTAAGCGACACGACGCCAGTAGAAGATCAGCATACACACGCCGACGGAAAGATACTGCCAAGGAACCCAGATCTGTGCCCCTGTCAGAAGAACCCAGCAGGCACGGGCCACAGACTCAGGCCAGTATTCAATCTAGAAGTTGCTTTAAGCCTTTGTTCTAGGTGAGACTTGAAAGTCAATTAAATTGTCAAATTGGCTTCATACTTAAAGATTTGGCTTTCAAATTGGGAGCAGGGGCTCTCAAATTTAAAATTTAAGTATTTTTTTATCTAGAAGTGGGCGGGGACGAGCAAGCGGTCTCACGTTATGATATGTGTCTGCCGCCCATGGATACCTGCTACACCAGGGGGCATGCGGGTGCGTCGCCGACCTATACATAATAGGTAGGTATACCTATAGCCAGCATGTCATTTTAAAGCTATACATCCCCCGTGCACAAGACAATGTGCATGGGGGCTCGTGTAAAGAAGCGGATGTTAAAGGAGCTGGTGTACGGATAAGGTACTTTATTCCCAAGGCGTTCGTAGAATTGTCGTGGAACGTGGCCGTTATGACGTTTCAGTTGTGCCCACGATCACGGATTTGTTAAAATACGGTAGACTAGCGACCCGCCCTCGCTTCGCTTCTGTTTATTCGTTTTTTTTTATTTCAAAATTTTTTCCAAATAAAATATAGCTTACATTAGACGCGGATAATGTAGCTTCCTATTTGTGAAAGAATTTTTGAGATCGGTTCAGTAGTTCCAGAGATTACCCCCAACATACCTACAAACACACAATTTTACTTCTTTATTATATTAGTATAAATATCGAATTATGGCGATAAGTTACACGTGGAAGATTAATTAGAATTTTAATTGTGGGCAATGCTTTGGTTAATGCAGAGTCACCGATATAAGTAGATGAGAATAGCGAAATATCATTTCTGTTGGCGGGTTTTGGGAGAGATATTCCATTTATTCATATTGGCTTATGCATTCCTCGTTGGGAAGAGGGAAATTTTTCCGCTCTTCAGAAAAGAAAGAAAGAAGAAAGAAAGTTTATTTGTTACCACAGATGTCACAGATTTAACTAAGTGACGATTATAGTAATATAGCACAAACCAAGGGCGTCGCCAGCCAATGGGCCGGGGGGGGGGGGGCAAGATGAGAGAGAGAGGGTGGGAGAAATATGAATTGTAGGTACAAATACAATTTTTTTCGAATCTAAAGAGGATATGTTAAAACTGCCCTCCCCTGCCCCCCTTGCCGACGCCCTTGAGTACAACTCTACTATCTTGCTAATAGCAGAAATATGTGTGATCATGTAGAAAATATTTTTGCGTTCTCTTCATATTACTATGTAAGAACATTGTTTCAAGGTAGAAGGGGGAAAGAGAATATAAAATTATAAGGGTATCTCGAATACTAAACGTCACAAATAGTACGTAAATGGCATTTAAATTGAATGGAAGTAGACCATATGGTTCCTGGCTGAGCGCCTTTTGCGCTCGCCCTAAACCATGTCCTAATACATGTCCAGTGATTTTTGAAAGGTCATTAGGAGGTCCACAAGAATTTAACCATTCTGAAAAAAAAAGCAGATCATATATCTTTACTGTTAGGGATGTGTGTAAAAACCATCCTTTCTTCCCCATCGGCGGGATGAACTGATAAGGATAGACGGAATAGCTGAAAGGTCGTAGTCAGAATTTTATTCAGGGTGGAACAAAGCAAACAATTATCTTATAATTTTAAATAGAGATTTGTAATGCAGAAAGTCTATTACATATTCTTCCCTATGCCAGGTAGGCAAGTACCCCACCCCACCGTAGCTACGCCCGTGAATAGCTGGCATTTTTTTATTAAATAACTAGTTTTTGTTATGCAGGGATCAGAAAGTACATCAAGATACCGCGTGGGCAGCGCCGGCGCCGTGGTCATCACGCCCATTGAGTTGACATCTCGGGGCAGTGTTCGAGATATTGTTTTCTTTACCGTTGATTAAATATGTAATACTTCAATAAATGGTTTACCAGTCTTACGTGTATTATTCACAGAGCCCATTTCCATCCTATCCTATCCCTACCCATTTTCCCAATCCTTTCTCCAAATACATTCCTAAATCTCTAAAGGTAGGCAGCAAATTCGTAGGCGTGCCAACGTTTGTCATTCTGGACTGATGTAGGCATATATTGCGGATGTCCCACAGCGACAGTATCCACCAGGTGGACTATACACTCGATAGCTTTCCATAAAATATATTAACCGACAAAGAAACTTTGAGGATTACTCATAGAATCTAGATTTCTTCAATCTAAACAGAATAAAGGAGAATCCGGTGTGAACACTACATAGAGTGACTAGCTAGAATTTCGCGCAGTTTTTGCAACAATGGAATTCGAACGAGAACATTTGCGTCCAATGATGGTGTGCACGACAGAATAAATAAGGGCGTAGCACAAGTGCAGTACAATTAAGATATGTTATTATGTAATGTGTAAATTATGTAAATATTATGTAAATCAAGTGTACATGATATGTACGTACTGGCATCGCACGGCTCGGGGAAGAAAGGGGGTTGTCTCACAAGGGTTGCGCAACTAGCGAGGTGAGGACGAATGAATTCTCACATTAGACTAATAAAAGCGTACGAGACAAATCCATACACCTTTCCTACGAGACTATGGGATGTTAGTACGTACATTTATATTATATTTTTTTAAAGTGTCTTGTTTATAAACTGTATGTGTTTGTATTCGCTCTCCATAAATGTATTAGGGAAACTAGGTTACAGGTCAGGGTATAGGCAAAATAAAGGCTACCGCCCGCAGTGTGTTTTATTGAGCATTGAATTAAACATATAAAGTTGCGGGCTAGATGACGAAGTTCCGGTATCGGCGCCACTACTTCCCCTTTACCTTCAGTCCTCCCATTCCCCTTGCTACTCAACGAAGGAGGGAGGGAAAAAAGGGCTAAATTGCCCAGAAAGATGTAAAATCATCATGCATCGTCATCGAAAATAGCCTTGTTCTCCGCATAAGAGGAGAACCGACCCTAGGATAAGTGACTTGTAACCTAGAAGTTATGTATGACGTTGGAGAGCGAATAGCACAATAAACTACCCCAGGGAGCAGGGGGATCGCACGGGCAGCAAACTTGCTATAAAAGGCATAGGTTCCGACCTCTCTTGGCCAGTTCGTCCTCAGCACTTCAAGTAGTAACTTGAACTGCTAGTTTTACATTTATCACTTCAAGCAGTAACTTGATCCAACAGACTCCTCATTGTGGAGATACCTAACAAGTTCATACAAGCAAGCTCGCTGCCGACTGCCGCTTCCTCTCTGCCCCCCTGTGGTTCAATGTGAATTAGAGCAGCGTTTTTATTTCCGTATTTCACCCCTACACCCCCCCGTTGGAAGGCAACGTGCGGCCTGCAACATTGGCCCTGCGGTATAAGATCGATCGCGAGCACCGCCTTATATATAATATATATATCGTAACCAACATCTGGTCCTTCGAGCCGGATCTCCTGAACCATCGTCATCCAGAAGATCGCCTATCGAGATACGGAGAAAATTAGAAAATGCCGACCACAAGAAGCAAAAGCGACAAGGAGGGAGTAGAAGCATCCTCGAGCTCGCAAACCGAAACTACGGCCACCACGGGCGCAACGGCGAGCACAGAGTCGTACACAACGACTACCCAGACCGCAACCACGACCGACACTACCACAAGTAAGTCCTCAAACGATAAAAAACAAGCCAAGGACAGTGTCGCTATCGCCGTCTGCTCCAGGCCACCATCGCCTGTACCTGAGTGCTCCGACCACACAGTGCGCCCACACTCGAGCCACGCTCGGTCACGTCGCTCCGTACCCTCACGCAAGAGACTCCTCGCGGAGTTAGAGGCGAAAGAGCGGCTCGCCGAGCTGTACCTAAGAGAGGCCGAGTGGAAAACAAAAGAAATCCAGGCCGCAGCTGAACTTGAAAAGGCGAAACTCGAACGACTGAAACTAGACTCATCGTCGAGTGAGGAGGACGAACTGGACGAACAGGATTCAGATCCTCAGCGTGTCCACCGGTGGCTACACAATCAAAAGCAGATATTAGCCATCAAAGACGCCGAGAAAGAGAAAAGTCCCAAACCCAAGGAAGCAGCTGTGTCGGAAAAAGGCAGTATTAGAAAATCGGCCGGGTATGAAAGAGACCCGGGTGTTGCGGGAACCCCCACGAAAGAGGTCCCGTCTTCAGACCATTCTCCACCGGCGATTGACGTGACTACATTAGCCACGGCCTTCTCACAAGCTATGCGCCAGAATAGGGACTCACCTCGGTACGTACAAGAGTTACCCGTGTACAGTGGACACGCCCATAGCTGGCTCGCCTTCCGAGCAGCGTACAACGAGACAAAGGAACGCTTCACTAAAACTGAGAATGTGGCCCGACTACGAAAATGTCTAAAGGGACCCGCCATGGAAGCCGTGAGTTGCCTACTAATTAGTGAGCCTGACCCGCCAGTCATATTACAAACGCTGGAAAGAAGATTCGGGCGGCCAGAGGCACTCATCCGCTTAGAGCTAGAAAAGGTGAAGCGTTTACCTAAGGTCAGCGAAAACCCACGTGACCTTTGCATATTCGCCAGTAAACTAGCGAACATCGTGGCTGCTATAGAAGCATTAAAGAAACCACACTACCTCCACCACCCTGAGATGTTGTACAACGTGGTGGAGAAGCTCACTCCAACCCTGAGAAGTAAATGGGTAGACTACGCGGCGAGAGAGCTTTCAGAAGTATCCGACTTCAAAAAGATGTCAATATACTTGAACGAAGAAGCGGATAAGTTTGGCGCTTACGCCCTTCCAGAATACATCGCCGACGAGTCAACAGGGAGGGAGCGACCTATGCGAAAAAAGGTCGAACGCGCTTACACAATAAAAGAAAAGCGCAAGCCACAAGAAAAGTGGCAAGAAAAATGTTGGCAGTGCAAACAATCACATCAGTTAGTGCATTGCCCACAGTTTCTCAACGCTAACATACACGAGCGTTGGGAGATGGCAAAAAAGAGCCATACTTGTTTCCGGTGCTTAAAAGGTACGCACCAACGAAACACGTGTCGCGTCAAACCATGCGGCCGCGACGGATGTACCATGAGACACCATGTCCTACTCCACCACCAGAAGACCGATCAACCATCAGACACCCCAGAAAGAACAGAAGAGGTACTGACTTCAACAGTAGCTACCAACTCGAATACGCGACGTCGGGCGTACCTGAAAATAGCACCTGTTGTGCTATCAGGTCCCCAGAATAAAATAGAGACGTACGCGTTGTTGGACGAAGGGAGTACAGTGACCATTATCGACGCATCTTTGGCCGATATATTGGGGATAGATGGGCCCAAACAACCAATGTGGGTGCAAGGGGTGAGTGGGACAGAGATAAAACACGAACAAAGTCGGAGTGTCAACTTGGCCATCAAAGGGAAATTCGGCGGCGAAGAATTCCAGATTCAAAATGCCAGAACAGTAGAAAGGCTGAATTTCACATCGCAATCCATAACAGAGGAAAATATGAAAGGCTGCACTCATCTACGAAACATAAGGAAAGAGCTCACGTACGACTACGCGTCCCCAAAGATACTGATCGGTCAGGACAACTGGGACCTAATAGTATCACGTGATCTTCTAGAGGGTCGGCGCGACCAACCAGTGGCATCACTAACGAAACTGGGGTGGGTACTCCACGGATGCCACACGTCGAAAAGTAAGCCCGTAACCTTTTGCGGTCACCTCTCCACAGCACGGGGTGACGCAATGGAAGAAACAATGAGGAAGTATTTCGAACTGGAGTCATTGGGAATCGAACCCAGAAAACCCAAGAACGATCCCGAACAACGGGCGTTGGAGATACTCGAGAACACTACTCGACGACTTCCCAATGGCAGATTCGAAACCGGGTTATTGTGGCGAAAAGACGACCTAAAAATACCCAACAACTACCAAAACGCACTAAAGCGCCTCTACAACTTAGAAAGAAAACTAGATCGCGACGAACAGCTGAAAGTTCAATACCAAGAACGGGTCGACAACCTCTTCAAATGCGGATACGCCGAGCGAGCCCCCGCAGCGCCAACTAGCGGCAGAATATGGTACCTCCCACACTTCGCGGTCATCAATCCCGCAAAGCCAAAGATAAGAATGGTACACGATGTGGCGGCTCAATCGCATGGACTGTGCCTCAACGACATGTTGTTGGCAGGACCTGACCTATTACAGTCCCTCCCAGGCGTTAT
Organism: Sesia bembeciformis; assembly: GCA_943735995.1. NCBI lineage: Eukaryota > Metazoa > Arthropoda > Insecta > Lepidoptera > Sesiidae > Sesia > Sesia bembeciformis. The sequence continues at coordinate 13,347,393 of OX031044.1, forward strand.
TATGCGATTTCGACAACACCCATACGCCGTATCCGCAGATATAAAAGAAATGTTTATGCAAATCAGCATAAGAGAAGAGGACAGAGATGCCTTGCGTTTTTTATGGAGAGATCACCGGCGGGAGGGTCCGCCAGAAGAATACAGAATGACCTCGGTGATATTCGGTGCGTGCTCATCACCATGCACCGCCATACACATAAAGAACAAAAACGCGAACGAGTTCGTCGACATCTATCCAGAGGCGGCGTGCGCAATAGAAAGAAACCACTACATGGACGACTACTTACAAAGCTTCCCCACACCTGAGAAAGCGATCAGAATGATCAAAGAAGTCGACTTTATACACCGACAAGCAGGGTTCGAGTTGACGGCGTGGACATCTAACAACATGAGTGTTATAAAAGATTTCAAGGAAAGAACGGAAACAAACGCAATACCAATAGGTGCGAGCGAGACAGAAAGAACGCTCGGTCTCCTATGGAGCACAAGAGATGATTGCATAAGTTTCCGCTTGAACAAAACAAGAATAGCACCTGAAATGCTTGAAAACACGCGCCCACCGACCAAGAGGGAGGCCTTAAGTGTCATAATGTCCTTGTTCGATCCATTGGGCTTACTATCGCCGATGACAACGCCCGCGAAAAGAATCATGCAGGACACCTGGCGCTACGGTACCAAATGGGACGAGCCCATTCCAGAACAGTTAAGGCAAAGATGGGACGCATGGCTGTCATTGCTAAGAAAGGTAGAAGACCTACGCATCCCTCGATGTTACGACTATGAATCGGCAACCACTTACGAACTACATACGTTTGTCGATGCCAGCGAGGAGGCCTACGCCGCAAGCGTTTACTGGCGAATCGTGCGTAACGACGGAAGTGTACACATCACGCTGGCAGCCGCAAAGAGTCGCGTGACACCACTGAAGCCCGTCTCAATCCCCAGGTTAGAGCTACAGGCCGCCCTACTAGGGGCCCGCCTAGCTGATACAGTGCTACAAGAGCACGAGTTTGAAGTCGCGCATAAAACATATTGGAGCGACTCGCGTACGGCCCTGGCGTGGATAAGATCCGAACCACGCACCTACAAAACCTTCGTAGCACACCGACTCGCAGAATTAGAGACACTCACTAAGAAAAATGAGTGGCGATGGGTGCCTACGGCAGATAACGTAGCAGACGACGCGACAAGAGCGACACCTCACGACTTCAACGTGAAACATCGATGGTTCAATGGCCCCTCCTATCTACTACTATCTAAGAATGAGTGGCCTAGAGAAGTCGAGGTCAAGGTCAACAACTCTGGGGAAGAGAGAGAAAAATGTCTCGCAATAACTGACAAGCCAACTCATGACCATCTGCCAGATGTCCAACGATTCTCGAAATGGATCAGACTGATAAGAGCGACAGCTAGAGTGCTGCAATTTGTCGAATTATGTCGGGGAAATAAATTCCAAATCACCGCTACGCGTTACAAACGAACGCGTGTAAACAAATCACGTGACCCCGACTGGAAGAAAAAAGATAAACAAACTCGAACCCAATCGACCGATACGATGGTTCCCACGAGTTCATCAACCCGCCGCGCCATTGACCTAGAAGTGCGTCATATTGAAAAGGCTCAAAAATTGTGGATTCTAGCGGCACAACAAGACAGCTATTACCTAGAAAAGCTGCGCATAAAAGAGAACAGGGCGCCACCTACCGGAGATTTATTGTCATCACTTAGTCTTATCATCGACAGTGACGACATAATAAGAATAAAGGGTCGTATAACTGCGGCCGAGGGAATACACGCAGAATCTATGAGCCCAGCCGTACTGAATGGAAAACATATATACACAAAATTGTATATACAACACGTCCACGAGAAACTTCATCACGGAGGCGTAGAAACAGTCGTAAATGAGCTACGCCAACGGCTATGGATAATGAAAATCCGACCGGCCGTGCGAAACGTGATCAAGAGCTGTATGGCGTGCAGAATAAAAAAGACTAAACCAACAAGTCCGGCCACAGGCGACTTACCTCCAGCTCGCCTGGCCCATCACGCACGCCCCTTCACATTCACCGGATTGGACTACTTTGGTCCAATAGAAGTCACCGTCGCGCGCCACCGCGAAAAGAGATACGTAGCGCTCTTCACATGTATGACGTCACGCGCCATACATCTAGAAGTCGTGACCTCCCTAAGCGCTGACTCAGCCATTTCAGCGCTGAGGAGGTTTATAGCCAGAAGAGGCTGTCCAACAGAGCTGTGGAGTGACAACGCAACTTGCTTCAAGGCGGCTGATAAAGAGCTCGCCCAGTCCATAGCTGAAGCCACCCAGCACGAGGCCACAAACCGCATGATCAAGTGGCGGTTCATCCCACCAGCAGCGCCGTTTATGGGCGGTGCATGGGAGCGCATGGTGCGCTCCGTTAAAGAAGCCCTGCGAGTCACCCTGCACGAACAACATCCAAGTGACGAGACGCTCAGCACACTGCTAACTGAGGCGGAGATGACCATAAATTCCCGCCCCCTTACTCATGTGGCGGTGACACCCGACGAACCGGCAGCACTAACGCCGAACCTTATACTACTCGGCCCGAACTGTCACATGCCGGTTCCCGGAGACTTCACCGAAGGCGACCTGAACGCGCGCCATCACTGGAGGCGCGCCCAGAGGCTCGCAGACGTATTCTGGCACCGCTGGGTACGGGAGTACATGCCCTCACTCCAGTACCGGCGGGAGCCCCGCAGCACCGGTGAACCACTGAAGATCGACGACATCGTCATCGTGTGCGACTCCAACTTACCCCGGAACACCTGGCCACGAGGCCGTGTCACCAACGTCTACCCGGGTAAAGACAACGAGGTACGAGTCGTCGACATCACCATGGGCAACGGCACCGTGCTACGCAGACCTACGAAGAAAGTCGTCGTGCTACCAGTCGGTTCGCAGTGTTGCGACGGCGGGAGAATGTGCACGACAGAATAAATAAGGGCGTAGCACAAGTGCAGTACAATTAAGATATGTTATTATGTAATGTGTAAATTATGTAAATATTATGTAAATCAAGTGTACATGATATGTACGTACTGGCATCGCACGGCTCGGGGAAGAAAGGGGGTTGTCTCACAAGGGTTGCGCAACTAGCGAGGTGAGGACGAATGAATTCTCACATTAGACTAATAAAAGCGTACGAGACAAATCCATACACCTTTCCTACGAGACTATGGGATGTTAGTACGTACATTTATATTATATTTTTTTAAAGTGTCTTGTTTATAAACTGTATGTGTTTGTATTCGCTCTCCATAAATGTATTAGGGAAACTAGGTTACAGGTCAGGGTATAGGCAAAATAAAGGCTACCGCCCGCAGTGTGTTTTATTGAGCATTGAATTAAACATATAAAGTTGCGGGCTAGATGACGAAGTTCCGGTATCGGCGCCACTACTTCCCCTTTACCTTCAGTCCTCCCATTCCCCTTGCTACTCAACGAAGGAGGGAGGGAAAAAAGGGCTAATTGCCCAGAAAGATGTAAAATCATCATGCATCGTCATCGAAAATAGCCTTGTTCTCCGCATAAGAGGAGAACCGACCCTAGGATAAGTGACTTGTAACCTAGAAGTTATGTATGACGTTGGAGAGCGAATAGCACAATAAACTACCCCAGGGAGCAGGGGGATCGCACGGGCAGCAAACTTGCTATAAAAGGCATAGGTTCCGACCTCTCTTGGCCAGTTCGTCCTCAGCACTTCAAGTAGTAACTTGAACTGCTAGTTTTACATTTATCACTTCAAGCAGTAACTTGATCCAACAGACTCCTCATTGTGGAGATACCTAACAAGTTCATACAAGCAAGCTCGCTGCCGACTGCCGCTTCCTCTCTGCCCCCCTGTGGTTCAATGTGAATTAGAGCAGCGTTTTTATTTCCGTATTTCACCCCTACACCCCCCCGTTGGAAGGCAACGTGCGGCCTGCAACATTGGCCCTGCGGTATAAGATCGATCGCGAGCACCGCCTTATATATATATTATATATATCGTAGCCAACAGATGGTTATATGATTTTAAAGTTTATTTATAAATAAAAGTAAGTGTAAAGATAGATTAGTATCAGCTTTTGGGTTCCCCGACTCCTCGCACCGTCCCGTGCAACAATTTTTAGATTGTTTTCTAAATTTAAATAAGGAAAAATTTCCATGAAAAATGATCAGAGAAGTGGACGGCCACTTCTCTGATCTGTGACTTTTGTAACGAATGAAAACATCGTGGCGCTAAAAATGATGTTGTACCCAAAAACTACCTACTTACATATAGATGAGATTCTTAAGATTTCATCGCCGGTCATACATGAAATTTTACATCAATACCTTCGAGTCAAAAAGCTTTGTTCGCGCTGGGACTGACTGATGAACAAAAACAAGCTCACGTGACATGGTGCAAGGAAGTGATTGCAAAATTTGAAAATGGAGAGGAGACGGAATATATTTAATATTATTTATTACTGGATATGAGAGTTGGATCTATCAGTGACCATTAAAAGCGGCAATGAACGGTTTGGGTGTTACCAGACGAAAAGCTCCCCAAGAAGGTCAAACGTAGTGTGGGCCAAAAAAATGGTGGCAAGATTCTTCTCTTCGAGTAGCCATTTAGCGATAATTTCTTTAGACGCTCAAAAACTGTTAATGCCCAATGGTGTGTTTATTCGATGTGTTAAATCAAAAACGTCCTAAAACAGGTTTGAGAGGGCTTTTGTTGCATCATGACCATACATCATTTCACAAAGCAAAACTTATCCAAGAGTTTTTGAAGAGCACAGAGCCAAGAATTGAGCCAGCCTCTTTATAGCCCCGATTTAGCTTCATACGACTTTTTTCTCTTTCCTTAAGTGAAGCTTGGAGTTCGTGGCATTCTTTTTGACAGCCCCGAGGACGCTCGGAATGCTTTTATAACAGCAGTTGAGAACCTCGCTAAAGAAGAGTATATCCAGTGCTTAAATCTTGGTTTACACGAATGAATCGCTGTATAAAGACTAATGGGAGTATTTTGAGAAGTTGTAATAAAAAATTGTGTTGTAACCCAAATGTTTTTTTTTGTGTCTCAAAATTTACTTAGTGACCCACATATAAGCTATTTCTTTCCATAAAACCAATAAACGTACGGCATAATAAAAATGAAACTATACCATAAAACCTGATTGTTTTATGCTCATGTGATAATAAATACTCACAAAGAATGATTAAATCGTTTATTTATAACGACTACACTTAGAATTTAAAAAAGGATAATTAGCAGGAAGAATGAAAAGTTGCCATCGTGCTAAATGACCGCTGCTCGGCATGTAGCAGTCGCAACAAGGGTACTAATCATAACGCTTGTATTTTATTCTTTTTTAACTTAGTTATAGAAGTAGTGGCAAACGTTTTTGGGTACATTAGCGTTAATAAAGTGCTTCAAAGTTTAAATTTGACATTTTTAAAACATAAAAGTGGTTGATCTTCTTCAGGAAAGTAAATTACCAGCGCAGACTGACAAATTTCTATGACACGTTATGGAATGAAAGTTACACATTTTTAATACATAATTTATTGAAAAAGGCTTTTAACCTATGTTATGTTATATAAGTACATTTGAATGTCCTGGCTGGTCTGGGATTCTACCAAAAAGTGTCGTTGGCTGAAGGAAGTATTTACTAGGTCTACTTAATAAGGTCTATTTATTGTTTAAGCACTATGCGGAAGCGGCGGGGGCTGAAGGCGGAGCAGCTGATGCTTCTGCTGGCGCTGCTGGTGCAGCAGGACTGGAAGTGTCTGAGCTTGCCTGAATAGATAAAAAATGTAGTAGAAAAACAAGGAAACCAACGTAATTGTTAACGGTCTACTGCAGGACATAGGTCTGAGCGTTTTAAGGCCTGTTCAGATTTATGCGATGTTCGTTGCCGTCTGCGGTAACGATAATGTTTAGGCGATATCTCGCCGAGTGTTTTGTACGAGTGTCGCATGTCGCGCAAATTCGCCAGGGGAGCGGATATCGCGTAGGCACGCGTTTTACCGCTTGGGTAACACTGGGCCTAAGCCGCTATACGCGATACATCGCTACCCGAAGCGGTTAGCAAATATCGTCTATGTCTGAACGAAGGAATTATCGCGTACCCACGCGAATATCGTTACTGCAGTCGGCAGCGAATATCGCTTATATCTGAACAGGCCTTTATAGGCCATAATGTTATACAATAAACAGTGATAGTATATAGGAGTGCCTTCGACTTATGTTCACTCTAGTCCGAACCACTTGGCAATCAAGAGTTGGGCCCAAATCACTTCATGGGTCAGGATGGGATGTAAAGGAATGGGAAATAGTTTATGTCATATCTCACTCACTCCAGAAACACGTACATGGCATATCTTACTCAAATAACATTTTTTTTAAATATCACACGCTTATAGTTTGTGTTTGTGTCGTGTGTATGTTTCTGGACCCAAGATACAGGAAATTATAGTGTGGGTCATTGAGTATTGCGTTATTTATTATAAGAGTTTAATTAAGTTAAAGACCTATTACTGCTCGTATCCTCTCCCCGGACTACAGCGGAAGGCCTGTATATTAAATGTAGGCTTCATAAGCTGAGTATTACATGACCTCTAATAGCCTTTTTTGGTGAGGAGCAAGAGCATTATTAATTATGAACTCAATCATAACTTTAACTATTCATAAAAGAATTGTAATGTAACTTACCGCTACTGGTGCATCAGAAGGTGCTGCTGGACTACTGGCACTGGCTTCGGCCGCCGGTACAGCTGCCGGAGCTTCTGCAGCTGCGGCTGCCGGGGCTGCCGATGGTTCTTTGGCCGCCTCTTCAGGTACTGGTGCTGCCGTACTTAGCTATAAAAAATATACAATAAGGCTATGTGTGAAATTGTAAAACAATTAGTAATTCCAGTTTTCGCCGCTTCCTTTACATTTCTGGATTTATTAATAGTATTATAGGTATACAGGGCGTATTCGAACCTTCCCGAATCCTGAAATCGAGGATAACGTCCATGATTCTGAGTTCATTGATATGAAATATTTACGACACTTTTTTTGCAAAAGGATCCATTCTTTTGAATGTTTACTAAATTTTTCCTACAAATATATAAACTAGGTAAGTACAAAAATCAATATTTTCTATAAAATGCAGACAAAATACATTAACGTTATGTGTCACTTAACTCAGAATCCAATTCAAGCTACGGGAATGAGTTGATAAAATATTACCACAAGTTTAAGTGTTTGTGGTAATATTCTATTACCACAATCGATAAATATGGCCTCGCTCCGGCCAGGTCTACCGATGAAAAAAGTCGCCGACAGTTCATGAATGAGAAGACCGAATAGAAGTAGTCGCGAGTGTGATGAGGGGCTCTGCTGGCTGGCTGATGATACTTGCACAGTCACAAAAGCAAATATTTTTGACTCTTTTCAGCGGTCACGATTACTTTTTTTTTTATAGAATAGATGGCAGACGAGCGGCTGGGCCACACAATGGTAAGTGGTCACTGCCGCCCATGGACACCTGCAACACCGGAAGGTTTACGGATGAGCTGCCGAGCTTGCAGAATCCTGTTCGCAGCTCTCTAAAAGACCTCTATATCGCAGCATAACGGAAATACCTCAGCTGGCAGTTAATTCCACAACTTTCGGGTTCACGGTATAAAGCGTATTTTTGACCGCACTGTACGCAGCGGCTCTATGTCAAGGAAGTGCAGTAAATTTGGTAGGTAACAATATTAATATAAGTTAGGTACTCTTTTATGGTAAATCCACAGTCACGAAAGATAATTCACAATTTTTAGCGCTAGCTACTACAACATAGTAAATAAAACTATGAAAAGTCATTCCCGATTCTCTCTGCGTTATTGGGCTTTTAGTTTTTAGATTGGGATTAATTTTTAAATTAATTAATAGTCAACTATGGTACCTGCACCGCCAAGAAAGTGAACAAAGCGACGACCGTTAGAATCCGCATGGTACACACTATTCAACTACCAAAGAATTAATAAAACTAGACGACCGCTTGGATCTAATTTATAACCGCGGAAACCGTATCCGCTTAGAATAACAAAATATCGATTATGGATCGTTCAATACCTTTATGTGTTTATAAAACAAACCTCTACCGGAACAATTAAAATCGTTATCGATTTATTAACTTTCAGCAACACATGCCATTCAATTGGTATTACGTCACTGATTATAAGGAATAAAATTCGAAAAGAAAAGTCAGTTAATTATTCTTGCCAATTACGCATTTCCTTTTAAAGGACCATGGACATTTACCATGAAATTAATTATGAAGCTTGAGATTGATTTTGCGTTCATTAGTATAAATTATTATTTTTATGGTTTCTGTTGAAATGATAACAAAGTGTAAGGCATTGCTAGGGTCCTGTATGGTTACGAAATGAAACCTTCGTCAACGCGCCAAGGTAATCGATATATTTAGCACTCAACGTTGAACGACTGCAGTGGCAATGGGCAAGTTGGCGGTTGCACATATCGCCAACGCGACGCGGCGACGGTAGATCGAGAAAGATTGTATTAAACTGGAGACCCTGTACATAAAAGCGAAAAGCGTTAGATCGTTGCAGGTGGATAAATCATGGAAAGGCATGATGTCCATCGTGGAATAATAATGTTTTTTTTTATGGACGAAGGCGGCAGACGAGCATACAGTTTACCTGATGGTAAGTGGATACTTCCCATAGACATCCGCGATACAGGCCAACATTAGTCCAAAATGACAAACGTTGGCACGCCCCCGGATGCGCGCCTACCTTAGGAGATATGGGAATGGATTTGGAAAAAGGGTTGGGAAAATGGGGAGGGACAGGATGGGAATGGGCCCTAGCACCTCTCACTCACTACTGAAACACGTTCGTACATTGGGGAAATAAGATAAATTGGGAAATGCAGTACCTACATTTCAAGGTAGTTTTCTGTGAGAAAGGGGTAACGTGGCTAGTCGAGTGCGCCCAGGGGCTATTGGGTTGCAGCGTGCACTCTCCTCTAAATGTGTAGTAATGGATGAAAAAATGCTGAAAAGAAGACAGGAAAAAGACGGTTTCATAGGAACAGCTCGATACAGCTGCTCCTGAACTGCCCAAAGAACTTTTAAAGGAAGTAGGAAAGTCAAAGTCTCTTCACGGCAGGTTCCTTGCTAAGACTGTTTATTTTGGAGGAGGAGGGTGCACGCTGCAATGCAACAGCCGCTGGGCGTACTCCACTGGCCACATTACCACTCTCCTATAGAAGACTACCCTGAAATGAACTGCATTTCCGACTACACTCTATTCCCTAATGTTTCAGTAGTGAGTGAGAATGCCAGCGCCCATTCCCATCCCATCCTATCCTGTCCCTCCCTGTTGTCCCATCCCTTTCCCCAAATCAATTCCTACATCTCAAAAGGTACACAGCATATGCGGGGGCGTGCCAACGTTTGTCGTTTTGGACGGATATTGGCATGTGACAGTATCCACATACCACCAGGTGGCCTGTATATACATACGTACATACATAACATTACATATATACATACACATACACACGTTACATATAACGGGTTCGAACGCGAATAACGAATCCATGTATATAGGATATTGTTGAGTGGGCCACAAATTTTAAGCAAATCGTTGATGTAAAGAAGGAAGATAATACATCCCATCACGCTTCCTTGTGGCATGGGCCAGTTTGTTGTTAAAATATCAGACCGTATAACTTTTAACTCACCAGTGCTCTCATCAAAATGTTCAATCTGAATACATTGATTCTTATCGGGGAGGTAAGTACGACCCCAGCCTCAGAATTCTTTTCAAAACTCGGCTTCACACCTAAACTAAAAATATAATTAAATGTAGGTATAGGTATTAATAAAAAAATACAGGCGTTCTCCTAATTTACTAATTAGAAAAATCACTGAATAAGTGAAAAAGTGTGAAAAACCGCCTGTTTGTCACGCACGTGCACTTACTTATATTTAGTTACACCTGCCTGCTGGGTGATTCAGACTACACTATGGCACCCTTAGCATAGTATCACGGCACACGGGTTGCGGAGCACTGGTCTATGACAGCAAATAAATGTTAAATAAAAATAAATGTCTAAATGGTCGGTGCCTTTGTTCGCGTGAACTTTAAAATGATTCCTGTGGAAACTGTAGGTTAAAAATATATCCTACCCTAAATGTTAACCCAAGTCACATCTAAGCTATAATTATGCCAAGTTAAATTAAAATCCATCTAGTGGTGTTTGCGTGATGCACGTTCAGACACGTATTTTTCATATATATAGGTACAGACACGGCTTCCCACACAGATTTTTTATTATAAATACCTACTAGCAGTGCCAGCGACTTTGTTTGTGTGAACTTGTAATTCCTGTGGGAACTTCATAATTAATGTGGATAAAAAAGTATACCCTAAATGTTAACCCAACATATAAGTTGCAGGTTTCGTTAAAATTCGTTCAGCGATATTACGTAATGCGCCATCAGATAGATAGACAGATAAAATGTCCAAAAATTGTTGTTTTGGGCTCTTGATTTTATTATATATAGAATAGATAGCTATAGATGCTTTCACGCTTCAACGGATGGATAAATCGAGCTGAAATTGTGCATGGATTATTATTATTATAACAATTATTACACAACCACGATCACAAAAGTTTAAAATATTTAGTCTCTACATTACCTTGTACTCGAATAGTAATGATATTAAAACATTTGTAGTAAATAGTTCATATACGTATACATACCTACAATGGTTAATTAAGTTAATGATTTTATTATTATTAAGTAAAGAGATGCGCTCTCCCATTTGCTACATCCTAACAGCGTTTGGCGATAGGTACTACATACGATAGGTACAAGTTTGTTTTGTAATTTGTAATACTGTAGGTAGACAGTTATGTACTCTACACTTAGGCGTATCATCCGTGTCAGCAGCATCTGATGCAACATTGTATAGAGGACATCCATGTTAGCAGTATCTGATGCAACATTGTATAGAGGACATCCATGTCAGCAGTATCTGATGCAACATTGTATAGAGGACATCCATGTCAGCAGTATCTGATGCAACATTGTATAGAGGACATCCATGTCAGCAGTATCTGATGCAACATTATATAGAGGACATCCATGTCAGCAGTATCTGATGCGACATTGTATAGAGGACATCCATGTCAGCAGTATCTGATGCAACATTGTATAGAGGACATCCATGTCAGCAGTATCTAATGCAACATTATATAGAGGACATCCATGTCAGCAGTATCTGATGCAACACTGTATAGAGGACATCCATGTCAGCAGTATCTGATGCAACATTGTATAGAGGACATCCATGTCGATTTAATGCAACATTGCATTAGGATGTTTAGTTGCCCACCTGCGAGTGGAGCCTATATCCAACATATTGTACTTCACTTAATAGAGAGGAGTCACGGTGTAAAGACGTATTGTCTTTATAAAAAGTTTATCCTTCGACTCTGAAACTTGACTAGATACATGGTGCAATAATAAAAAAATAAATAAAGTGCCGTAAGCTAAAAAAGACCGCGGAGCACTGTCATAGACCACTTGAGGTTTATTTCATGCTTCAAGGGGTCGTTCAGTAAGAAATTTCACATAATGAACCTTATTGTGTGACTTTACGGTCGAAAGTATAAATGTGCAATTTATTTTATTTTGTATCAAAAATCACGACACAGGGAATCTCTAGTGTAGGCCATTGAGTGCGAAGTTACTAGTTTAAAAAGTAAAAAGGAAGAGAAGAAATGTTACCCAAACCATATATAAAGGAGAGTGAAAATAAAGGGTGGAAAGTTTTTAGTAGTCAAATTAGCAGGAAAATGTGTGTGCAGCAACGAGTCTAAGGGCTCCCCAGCCGGTAGATCGGAGAAAGAAACGGATCTCTCCTTAGCAGCGGCGGGGCAAGACCTAAATTTAATGTGGGCGAAATTTAAAAAATACTGTATTTCTCATTTTCATTTCGTATTGTCGACGATCCCACTCACGGGCGGTTTAGAATCCCTCAGCAGTCGGAGAGACGTTGTGTCTCTCTCTGTGTTCTACCGCTTGTACAATGGGTAATGCTCTGAAGAATTGTTCAATATAATTCCCACCTCGGGTTTCTACAACCGCACCTCCCGTCACAGAACACAGAGGTGTCGCGCACTGTTCGGTCCAAAAAATATTTTATACCGCGAACCCGTAAGCTGTGGAACGAACTGCCTCAAGAGGTCTTTCCATTAAGCTACGATATGGGGTTCTTCAAGAGAGCTGTGAATAGGATTTTGCAAGGTCAGTGGCGCGCCCCCATACCTCCTGGTGTTTCAGGTGTCCATGGGCAGCGGTAACACTTACCATCACGTGGGACCGCTTGCTCGTTCGCCCACTAGTATATAAAAAAATAAAAATATAATCATGTTTTTCAAAGTGCAAGTTGTGCTTTTTGCTTATATGTATATTTTTAATATTCTTTACTAGCTTGAAAACCTCGTACACAGCGGGAAGTGCTAGGGCTGGCCCGCAGGGTTAGCCATGAACCAAATTCACGAACATTTTTCACGAATCAAATCTGCATGAACTTTCGAGGCGCGAGGCCTCTCGGGCCGCGAGGCCGTAGGCGGTGGCCCACGTCGCCCACGCCTTGCGCCGCTTCTGCTCCTTAGGGCGTTGCTTTGGGTAACGGGAAAACGTAATGTTAAATGTGGCACAAAGTATACATAATCAAAATTACAACATGGCAACTATTTTCAATGCTGCCTAATTTGAATTTATGATGTTTTTTGTATGTAATGATTATAAAGGCTTAAAAAGTTTATAAACTGTGGTAGTACCTATTCTAAGTGGGTTTATTTTTTTCAGATACAGATTCATATAATACGTGGATCATAGGTACACAGAAGGTTCGGGAACAAAAACAAAAATGCTCGGCTATCGCCATGTGGGCTTACGGAATTAATATAAATAAAATTTAAATATCATTCAATTATATCAAACAAAGAAGAAACAGATTATCATAGAACTTTTTTTTTAATTTTTTTTTTTTCATTTGCCCGTTTCGAATAATTCCTAAATATTTTTTCTTAAAATTATATGAATAATAAACAAAAAGCTACACTTAATTAATCGTTTAATGCATTTTATTTTAGCAATTTGTAAAAACTAAATAAATATTTTACACAGATGTATATAACAATATTATTAAGATGTTAGAATTTCCGAACGCAAACTTTCAACCTTGAAACGTTGGCAGTTGTGGCATTTTTGGCATTTCTATCTTTTCATTTGGCAGATGGAAAAATAGTGATGGATTGATCAAGAAATAAATTATTTTATGCTAAAATTATCTGAATGATGTGCTTTGAGTGATATTTACGCGTAGTACAGTGTCAATTTTACAATTTACGAGTGTAGATAAGTTAGAATAATGGCTTCCCGTGGTATAATGGTCACTGGCACAAACGGTGCTGATTTTGAACACAGGGAGAAAATAGCAATTCAATATCAATTAAGGTGAGTTTGATTCTTGCAATTCTGTCATTTTTCGTACATTTAAAAGCATAATAAAGTGGGCAGGCAGTCGCAGACGTGTCTGTGGACAGATGACAAAAAGTTCCGTCAAATTATTTTTAGACATAAGCAATCGATAGAGGAATGTTTTGGCGCCTTTAAATTTGAATTGATGCATGATTAAAAATCTCTTGAGGTTTCTGAGCTTGATATATTAGATTGGCAACCACATAATCCCGTATAACGATAAACAATGACGATAAAAACATGTCGTCATATCGATGGTATCAAACAAAGAGAATGAAAGTATAATTTTATTGCATTGCTACACTTTAATGACCGTGGCATCAAACAATTTCCATACATTTTCAACTATATCATACCATCAGCCTATATCTCTCCTCTGCTGGATATTGGCCTCTCCCAAGGCTCGCCATCACACTGTCTTCCTATCTTCTCATCCAGTCACTATCAGCAAGTCATTATTCCACCTGCACGGAGGGCATCCCACTATGCCACTGCTGTATAACAGCTACTAAAGTGTGACTTTAATCTGTCTTTTATTTTGGATATAAGCCTTTTTGAGATTTACCACCACACAAATCTTCTGAATGTAACAGAAAATACAGAATAAAAAAAATTCTCCCTAATTAATTCTACATAGTTTCTAAACTATCTAACACTTGGTGTTTAATGGGGAAGGATTATGCTGTAATCCCACAGCCCACTGGGCATTTTCACCTGATATGAATTATTCTACCCTTACAGAAGTATGTGAATTCTGTGAAGTATGTCTTTTGCTATATTTTCAAATGGGGGTTTAATTTGTGATAAAAGAAATTCCACATTCTGTTACACTGCTAATTCTCCATTCTCTCCAATCCTTTTCCGAAATCCTTACTCTAATTCTTAGTATAATACCAAATATTTGGGCTAGATATATCACCAGATACCAATGTTTGTTATTTTTGAATGAAGTTCACTTACTATTATGGGTTATATCACATCGGGTTAATACCTTTTTACCCATTTAGTCATTTTTACCCCCCCCCCCCCCCCCCGTCAGCGAAAGTAAGCAAAACTCCATGCTAACGTAAGCATAATTTTTACAAAATCTGTTCAAGTTTCTCATTGAATCAGAATCTACTAAATTTTGCCAAAAAATACTAAAGTAAATAAATAAATATTGCTGACGTAATCGCCATTCAGTCCCCCCCCCATCCCCCATATCATCAAAAATAAGCAAAGCAAAGATCCCCCCCGCCCCTTTGGTGCTTACTAATACTTGAATGGCTCTCATCTGTCAATATAAAAATATTTTAAGTGATCACTCTGGTTATAAGTTTAATAAAAATGTAATTATTATTAAGGTTCAGATTAGATGTATGTAAATAAACTGAGCAAGTATAGCTACTTATATAAACTAATAATAGTTTCTGAGCCCTATCCAAGTAGCAAAATGCCATTTATAGAATGCACTGTATCACAAAGAAGTGTTATTGAAGATATATTAGTCATTTTGTACCACAAAAGTGATATTTTCTGTTATAACTGTGTCCTTGCAATGAAAAACAAATTATTACTTTGGATACTCTAATATATTAGAGTATCGGAAGTAATAATTTGTTATAACAGAAAATTATTGCACTAAATTATCAAATGTGGATTGTGCTACAATAACATGACTATAGCTAAATTGCAATACTATTTATATACATGTATAAACATGTATATATTTTTTATTGTACAAATTTTTGCTAGTTGGATAAGAAACTAAATTTAATAAGTTATATTAAGAAATAAATAAATGAAGAATTGATTGTTTGTCTGTCTTATTGTTAATGAAACTCGTGGGTGGATGCTTGATTTTTTTAACCCTCAGCTTCAATAACAACTTTGAATATTTCCAGTGCATTGAATAAATCTCGACTGAAATACTGTGTGTTCTTCCACCATGTCCTGTTCCTTGTGATGCTCGCCAAGCTCTCCGCTGACATTCTGGATAAGCTTGATATATTCATACTTGAGATTGAGGAGCTGCAAATACCACAGGTAATGCAATTGTAATTTTGTGACAATGAAAAAATATATTTTCTCTATTTCTATCTACCAATATACATCTATCCGCTCAACAGTGGTTGAATATGTTTAGATAATTATTTGTTGGTGATTATCATGATAATTATTTGATGATTATCTGATAAATAGGTACTAACCAATCTTTACTTAGATTGGGTTACTGAGCATTTCTATCAACTTCACTTGTGGCACACTTATATTCTTTTCAAAATTCGGCGGCACACCGGGTCTAAAAATATATTTAAAAGTATACTAATTTACTAATAAAAAAGGCCACTGAAGGTGAAAGTGTGTAAAACCACTATATTTTTGTCATGCTCATTTTTGTCAAACCACTATTTGTCATGCTCGTGCCCTTAGTTACACCTCAATGCTGGGTGATTTAGGTTACACTGCGGCACACCTAGCATCTTCTCACGGTACACCTAGCATAGTCTCACGGCACACCTAGCATAGTCTCACGGCACACCAGTGTGCCGCAATGCACTGGTTGATAGAAGCCAATCAGTACTGATGCAATCTTTTTGATTTAACCCTTCCAACTGATTGACTGATTGAATCACGTCCCGATGATTCTATCGCCGACCGATTCCATTGGTCAGACGATTGTTTAGCCTTTGGCAACAAGTGGGTGAATGACGTCGTATTAAATTCCACTCAATCAACAATTCAACACTGAAACTAACTCAAATGGTTGGATTTACATAGGGTACTCTTTAACAATTGTTTTTAGAAATATAAATTTGATATTGTAATTTTTACAGCACTTTTCTGACCACTGTGCTTGTCAGTCTATTATTGGGGTAGTATTGTTATTACAGCACGATATCAGCTTTTAACAAGTCCCACTGCTGGGTACAGGCCTTCCCACGAGGGATGGGAGATCCCCTATATTTCATACATAGTCTAGTGCGGATTGGAGGATACATATTCTGTAGATGTTATTATATATTTTTTAATTCTCGAACATGCGGTCTTCCTCACAATGTTTTCTTTTACTCCTCTGTGTTAGTGATAATTTGGTAAAAAAAAATATATTTACTTATGTACTCTGTAAATTGAAACTGGTAAACATCAAGGATTTTAACTCACAACCTCATGAGAATCGATAGTAAATATTCTTCCTTGCTTATTACATCTTTCACCAATAATTCTGCACTATTAATATTTTTTTTAATACATTTCAGCCTCTCTGGTGGGAATACATCTGGTGTCTCTCATTACTCCTTTCATTCCTCGGCCTATCAGCCATAAAACGTAACAATATCCGCAATCTCAGACGGTACATTTATGGAGTCACAGCATTAGGCTTCGGTCCGCTGTTGTACTGTATTCTGTATTACTGTGGCGATGTTTGGAGGTACCTTACGATGGATGAGGATGAGGATGATAGTTCCGAGGTGGAGATAGAGTTGTGGCAGGTATGTTGAAATTATTTCTATACTAATTTATTTTTAACTAGTGGTGCCCGTGACTTCGTTGATGTGAACTTTAGTGATTCCCGTGAGAACTCTATAATGGATCTGGATAAAAAGTAGCCTAAATGTTAACCCTGCACATGAGCTATAACTGTATCAATTTTCATTAAAATCCGTCCAGTGGTTTTTATGTGATGCACCTTAGACAGACAGACATAAACAAAGATTCCAAAAACTGTTGTTTATAGCTCTGTGTCATTCGTACATTGCAGTGTACACTTAAACTGCATTACACTGCAATGACTTTTCTCAAAAAATACTAAATGGACAGTCACGGCTTTGTTACGATTTTATTATATGTATAGATTTATTATATTTATATTATATAGATAATATTTTAGATTAGTATTTGCCACTATTATCTAAACTATCTGTTTTATTATCTAAACTACTTGTACGATTTATGATGAAAAATATATTAAACTTTCCAAAATAAATACCACATCCGTAACCAGCCCATTTAGTATCCACTGGTGGACATTAGCCTGTCTTCTGCATGGGGGATGTATGGCTTTAAAACGGTACGCTGATCAAGTGGGTTCGCAAGTCCACTCCTTCTGAGGTGACGTAGTTCCTCAGGGCTTGTGGTAGCGACTTTGTTATCCCTTAGACTAAAGCAATAAAAATAAATAAAAGCTGCAACCCGAGAATAAGGTCAAATTCTCACATAATGATACTTTACATTTTAATTTAGGTCTTATTATTTCAATTTCAGGGTTATCCATATGGTCTACTGTGGTATGCCTTTGTTCTTTTAGCATCACAAGTCCACTTTTTCCAACTATACTTCTCTTGTAATTTGCTCAAAGCGTGGAGAGCCAGGGGGTCTTTAAGGAAAGCCGAATAATTTTAAAGATTTTCTAGTTATCTACCATCGTGACTGGACATTGTCCAGTCACGTTTTGGAACAATGTGGGGCGTTAGAACATTCACAGTAATGCTTGGATACTATCGATAGAAAATTATCGATAGTTTTATAAAAACTATCGACGTTACGTAGCTAAGTCTATTTAGATGACCAAAATAATTACAAAACAATATTTTTCTGTAAACATGTGTATTAGGTGTCTTATAACAAGCTAAGATGTGATTTTTTCCTTTTACCGCACGTAACAGGTTTTAAATTTAATAGTTTTCGAAAAACAAAAGCTTTGTAGTTTACTATTCAAATAAGACTAAAAGATAGGACCAATGTGTAATTTATCTATATTGATTTCAAACAATTAATAGCTCTCGGTTCCACTATCGATAGTATCTGACTCATTCACAGCTGTCTGGGATCGTCTTTATTCTGACGAGGATCTTGATGAGTGTATGGGTGTGACCATTAATTATGGGTTATCAGTTAAATCGAACTTTTATATTTTAGAGAAAATAAATGCTACCTATTTAAACTGATTAGTTTTGTTAGAAGTGTTCATAAGTTTTGATTTGAAATTACGTTTGATGAAAATGTTAACACGAGGAAAGTACAAGAAATATGAATAGTTTTTTTGAATTTAAAAATAGAAAAATGCCTGTAGATTTGACAATAGACTGACATTTCAAAATGGCCGTCGTTAATTAATTTTTTGGCCACCTTCATTTAGAAATTAGATCTTTGTTATACTTTACCATAGACAGCTGTGAGTGACATAGGTGATGATAACTACTTACCACTTACCACCTGTGACATGTGCTTGCTTAATTCTGTCACTTACTACATAAAAACCTGCTGTTATATTATGTTGTCAATTTGATTGAAAGTTGAAACACCAATAAATTGTAAAATTGATTTTGTATCGATTGAGTTTTAAAAGGTAAAATGTCATAAGTGATAAAATACCTTGCAAATGGGATTTGCAAGTTCAATAAGGGATATTTCTAAGAGACCTAACAGGGCTAAATAGGGGGCATTTCTTAACCGATTAACACAAAAATTTGACACAAAAATTTTGGAGTCTATATCTCGCTCAATTTTGTAGATAATCCAAATCGATTCAGTAGCTTCAAAATTAAAACAGTGTAAACTTTTAAAAAAACCTATAACGTAGTTTTTATAACTAATATATTATTGAATTTGTTTAATTATAATAATACAATTACAGTTATTATATTATTGGATTTGTTTAATTATAATAATACAATTACAGTTATTATATTATTGGATTTGTTTAATTATAATAATACAATTACAGTTATTATATTATTGGATTTGTTTAATTATAATAATACAATTACAGTTATTATATTATTGGATTTGTTTAATTATAATAATACAATTACAGTTATTATATTATTGGATTTGTTATTGGATAGGGCTCGTAAAGTTCTACAAATTTACGTACAGAAAATAACGAAAGCTACTATATACCGAAATCGTCATTTTTAATATATTATTCGTGTCACTCATGAATGACATTTTACCTAATAATTTTTACATGCGAACTAATGATGATCAATTTGTATATAACGTCTTTGCCGTATTATCGTGTATTATGTCATTCCTTATCTGGTATAATACATATTATCTGATGGTGGATGCTACGTACATGATCGCCTGAACCAACGGACACGGCCTCGAAAGATATATCTCAACATTTAGCTTTAAATCTAGGGCAAGCTTGGAATCAAATCATGAATATATTAACAATTTATCGCCTCACGACTTACTTTAAGGCTGTGTCAGTGACGTCAGGGCGCCACGTTTGCTTAAATTTTGGACAAATTGGATTGGAATTTTGACAAGACATTCACTGCCATATTTTGTGTGAATGAGGCAAAAGCGCCGGTGATTAAAATTTTAAATTAAAAACAATTGAATACTCGAAAACCTGGGTTTTGACCGTCAAAGACAGGTCCAACTCCAATGTTGCAATGAAATTTTAAATATAATGTTAATATTATTATGTTTTCAAGATAATAAATATTATCTAAACTGATTACTCAAAATTCTTCTTAATTTTGCTATAGTCGATATTTCGGTGTAGTTACGCGAGTCGTAGTCGGCGGGTGAAGGTGTTGCAATAATCGACACACGAATCTATCTACCCTCCGTCTTGCTCCGTTCTGTTTCTGCTACCCATACTGTTTCCGTTTTTGTAAATGTTCACGGCATACTACAGGGTAATTTTTCATTAATGTGGCAAAAATGTCAGAAACTATAATGAAACAAAACATTTTTTTGTCACCATTCGCCGCAGTCTATCCGTGACCATGGTGACCACGGTATCTACAACGACATATAGACTATACGTAATAAATAATAAATCGCGAATAACCATTTTACATAACATTTATTAATCTTTATATTATCTCAAATAAGTTCAATAAAACATATTAAATGTTCTGTAAATATTAAATAGTTCCCCGTTCTCTGTTAGTTCATTTTAGATGAAATATATCTCGATGTCCTATTTTAGATAAATGTTTTAGACTTATTAGTGTAAAGCGCAAATGACATTTTAATATTAAAATATTTACATGTTGCAACACTTCTTTCTATGTTTTTTTTATGTATACATGGTGACCGGTAGGATATAATAGTAACCCGGGTCAATACCAAACCAATACCGATCAATGAGGTCAATACCAACGATAAAAGTAAATAAGTATAGTCCAAAAATGATCGAAATTTTGATAACCATCTGTTCCAAACTTTTGAAAGTATGTTTTATATTTACTGTTTACTTACTGTTGACTTATTTTTCGCTACAAATTAAAAGGAAATTATTTTTATCGAAGTTTTTTTTATCCAGTGCAAAAAAAAAAAAGAAAATGGCAGATGTTCAAAAATAAATTATTTTGAGACATTCTTTTTAACGACCTTTGTGTTAGTGATGCTCTAGTGAAGTCTAGTGCATCGTTTCTCAATTCTCAATCTCATATCGCGACCCCCTAAAACGTGTTACCCTCTGTAAGAAAATTGATCGACCTGTCACTCTGTATTTTTAAATATCCTAATGTTATTTATTGGTTGTTTACAATATTCGATTCCAACTTTATTTATGTCAAATAAATAAATACATAATTGTTGCTAAAAATTTCTAAAATATTTGACACTTACTATTTTAATAATTGTAATTTAATTACATATCTTTAGAAAGTTAAACAACGACAAATATTTGATAAAATTGACAATTCGTTACTCGATTTTTAAATAATTTAAAAATATTTTAAGAATCTTTATAAAATGTGAGAACGAGAGCCCGCTAGTTTTAAATTTAATTCGGTTAGGGTTGCTGTTATTAAAAAATCTCAGCACTTCTAACTATGGCAACACTTTTTTTCAGTACATTTGACATACTTTGTTGACACACATTGATATTTTAAATATCGAATTTGGAAGAAACTGTGTATTGAACTATACCTCTTTGAGATAAGGTTTGTAATTAATTAAGATAATCTTCCAAAGTCGATAGTACTTATTTATTTCTAAGTTGAAATATTTCTAGGCCTAAAAAGTCCTAAAATGGCCTATTTTTATTATATTAAGATGTAAATAAAATTCTATTTATTACATATTATCGTCCAATTTATAACTGCGTTGAAAGTTTTGATATTGAGGTTTCCCCTTAAACGATTGTTTTTTATTAATAAAATATTTTTAAAATTTCACGTTTTGTTTCAATCCGAACATAAATGCCAAAAAAGCAGCAGGTTTAAAGCAACTTCTTCTAATTACATTTCAGAAATCATTTGCATTTAACAAAATTGAATAAAATCACACACCTACGTCACAATATATCTATTTTCCTTCTTATACGCATTTTATCGGAATCTTTATACAATTTTGTGAAATGCAAATGATTTCTACGTATACTTTTCATAGAAAAAGTTGCTTTAAAACGAGCAGTATACTGTAATACTGTTACAGTTTGAATACTGTAACCAGATTTCTGTGAACAAAAAGTCACTAGTCCGGTCAAACCAAGTGTGAACCGAAAACTAGCTGCACTGTGAACCGAGCCTCTGGTAATGGATGGTCGAGTGCTCACCGCCTACGGGAATGCAGCGTGCACTCGCCTAACATTAATTATATATCGACTTTACCTGTCATCCTTACTGATCCACACTTTCCTCGAGCTCTTATTACGTTCTCCTACTGGTGGGAGAACGAGGATATACTCTCACCACTACATCATGAACACGAATAATAAATATGTACAGATAAGTAAATCTTAATTTATGGTCTTATTAATTTTGAAAGATCGGCGGCGCACCCGCATTCCCCCTGGTGATGCAGGTGTCCATGGGCGGCGGTAATACTTAACATCACGTGGGACCGCTTGCTTGTTCGCCCACTAGTATATAAAAAAAAAAGATGTATTATAATTTCAATTTATCTTTCTTATTCTTTCACACAAGGCTACATCTCTGTTTATTTTATATTTATCAATGTGGGTTATAATTTTTCTTAGTTTTAAAAACAAGTGAAAAGAAAGCGTGGCGCAATACTGTGTGCATAATAATAATTGAAGGATATTTTTTTGGAAATGTTATTCCTTTTCACTGATCGCCACTATTTCTCTACGATTGTGCGTGAAGCTAATTAAAAAAAAAGATATTTCTATCCGAACTGTACTTATTGAGAGTAGGAGCATGGGGACATTTTAGTCCTTATCCTACCAGTAAGAGAACTTAAGAATCTTTCGTTATGGTTCTATACATATGAATTATTGAATCCATTGTCCTGCTATCTGTTATTTAAGCATTTTCTAATATAAAGTTGATACCAAGACTTATTTAGGGATCACTGATTCTTAATCACTGAAATAAACCATATTATTTATAGATATCTCTATTATTACATTATTTATTATTTACCTTATCGGTGGTAACTGATTGGTTTAAAATCAAAATCCCTTAATAAGTATTTACGTAATTTTTGATAGATAACATGTAAAAACAGGATGTTTAGCTCTTTATCTCCATTTAAAAAATAATACACAAAACGCCTGTTCAAATATTTTAGCAACTATCACTACAACCATGTTTATGGGTCTCTACAATAATTAGGGGCTCAAGACGTCTTTTCCCGACTACGTTCAATAACAATCTCCGACCAGGCCCCTCTCTTCCATTGGCCACTCTGGGCAAGTGCCCAGGGCCCCGCGATCGATGGAATTTCCCCTAGTTCCTGTCCTAGTCCTAGCCCCTAGTTCCTGCCAGATCACCAACCGATAACCGATATTACCGATACATAATTTATTTTACGAAAATCAAACGATTTATAACAGATAATTACTCACTATAATACCTACTTATTAGCTTTTTTGGTATTCTAATGAACAAGGGGCCTAACACTGAACACTGGCAACTCTGTCTGGCTGCCTACCTACAAGGTGATTCCCCTAAATTAGTTTTTAGTTTTATGTAGCTAATAGCGACGTAAAACTGAACGCGACCCACCCAAATAAACCGAGTAAACCGTGACAACATGGCAACAGTCAGAGGCAACAAGTTGTTTTCAAATGGTTCAGAAACTACAACTTTTTTTCGGGCTCTCAGCTCTTTTTTTCGGTGATTCGCTAGGTTCTAGGCGCTAAGCTAACCACTGACAGGTGGTTACCTGTCAACCTGTAAAGAAATAAAAATAACAGTTGAATAAATCTAGAATTTCGTTTATCCGCTTATCTACTCCTTGCGCCCGTATAGAATAAAATAGTCCTCTGTGATAGTCATAGGGGCCCCATTATCCATTATTGGAGGCCTTCAATAGGTTAAAAACGGCCCTGTCTACGACATCTACAATAGAGTAGCTACAATATGTTTCTCGTAGTAATTTAGCACTTCATGAAAAAATCTACATATTAGTGTGTAACTTATTATGCAGCGGGTATGAACTATGCAGTGAAGTGTAACCACGGCCAGCCCTAAGGCCGGTTTCGCCGCCCTGTGCGACATATTAGATTGCGCCTCCTCCTTGTATCTGCGCCCGTTTTCTATGTAGAACGCCCCTCAAATTCTAGGCGCCTTGTGTCCCGGCGCCCTTCGGGCCTTTCTGCGCTCCGTGCCGTATCGTATCGTGTAATCGATACTCGTATCTTTTTCTTTCCTAATACTCATTTGATAGCGAAAGGAAAAACGTCGCCCCCAAAATGTTTTCCGCGTCTTTGTCTGCGCCCGTTAAGCTTCAAGGCGGCCGGTGCGGCCGCACTCACGGCACGCACACCCCTAAAGCCGGCCCTGAATGTAACTGCTTAATGTGCGACTATTTGAATGTTTAGTTTTTAAAATAGAATTAAAAAAAAAAGATTTTTATACATTTCGAATAAGCAGGTATATAGTATTCATGGTTAGAAATGTAAATTGATAGTGTCACAAAATTTGGCGACGTTACGATTTTAATGTGAATCATCAATCATGGGGCTTCATGAAAAACCTACCGGTTGTAGACACGACGAGACTTGAAAATTAATTCTCACAACTACTACTATAGCTTGTTATTATATTATTTCTTAAAAAAAACAACCAATGGCGACTGATTAGTTAGTAGACTGTTAGTAGTAGTAGTAGTAGTAATTAGTAGTAGTTAGTAGATTACTGACTGTTAGTAGTGACTGCGACCCTCTCTTCTGTGCCAAAGGTCCCTCCCGGGTCTGATTCCCGGTCGTACATTCATTAGTTTAAAGATAAAGTTAAATGTTTGTTCGGGTCTGGCTGTGTCTTTGTGTGTGTTTCTGGACCCACGACACAGAGAACCCTAGTGTGGGCCATTGAGTGTGGCGTTATTTATTATGGGTCATCGCGCGGTGTAAGAGTTCGAAGATTTGGTGTTCGAGATGAATGCGATTAAAAAATAAACGATCTTCAAAATAATTCCGTGTATTCAAAGCCAAGTTGTCAACAGATATTCGTGCACTGTAGGAAGAAGTTGATAACTCAAAGATATATAAAATTTTAACTAAGAAATTCTAACACGTATCACTTTGGATTTACCTACAATAAAAAGGTAAAATCTTACAACACTCGATAGCTTCAGAGAAATTGATTTAGAAAATGTAACAATAAAATGAACAGCAGAAAATACCGAATGGACAACAAATCGTACTTATGGTACGACTGTGCTTATAGTAACCTTCGTAGGTATTTCTAGCTACTGTAATGTCTTATTGTAAAATTCATTATAAGTACAATAAAGAGCAACAACGACAACAACAAATCGATGGCAACAAAGTTAAAGGTAGGTAATGATTAGGTTCTCTGGCTGGTGACAACAAAAGGCCTGTTCATATATAAGTGATATCCGAAGCCGCTTGCGGTAGCGTTATTCGCGTGGGTACGCGATAATTCCTTCGTTCAGACATGGGCGATATATCGCGGCCTAGGCCCAGTGTTAACAATATCGCTTACCCAAGCGGTACAACCGCGATATTCGCTCCCGCTTGAGAATTCGCGCGACTCGCGGTCCTCGTAGAGGATACCGAGCGGGATATCGCCTAATCGCCTATATCTGAACAGGCATGAAGAAACAGGAGCCCCGCGAAGCGAGTCACCGTCGACTTTGTGTAACGTAAATATATTGTTTTTTGATCTTGATTGGTTGTTGTTTAATCATGATTGGTTATTTTTTTGATCGTGATTGTTTGTTTTTTGATCACGATTGATGTTTTTTCATCATGATTGTTTTATTTTGATCACGATTGGTTGTTTTTTTGGTCATGATTGGTTGTTTTTTGATCACGATTGGTTGTTTTTGATCATGATTGGTTGTTTTTTGATCACGATTGGTTGTTTTTGATCATGATTGGTTGTTTTTTGATCACGTTTGGTTGTTTTTTGATCACGATTGGTTGTTTTTTTATCATGATTTGCTGCTCATTTAAATTTCAAGCCATTGATTTCAGCAATAATATCTCGTGATATCTCGATATTCAAAGCGAAAACAAACAACTGTGCCTTTAAAAACAGTTAATTTTGAGTTAGCAACTTATTCCCGCCATGTATGGACATATCGGTTTGGATACAGATATATCTGTAAGCGAAGATATCAATCCTCATCTTCTATGTGGACCTCGTCATCCGTTCCTTCGTCTGCTGTAGGTGGGCTGTCTACATCCGCGGAGTCAGGTGTTGTTCTACGCCATTTTGCGCGACGGTTTTGAAACCACGTTTTTACCTTTAAGTAAATAAGGAATACATTAAACAATTAATCAGTCCGATTACTATAATTGAGAATTACGAGCAGTGCCGGCTTTACCTATGGTGCAGGGTGTGCGGCGCACACGGGCGCAGGGTGTTAGGAGGCGCCGAGCGCAGCTTGCGACGCCTCCAAAGAGCACGCGGCGCTCTCAAAGACCCTGCGCCCGTGTTATGGCCGACAAGCGTCGTAAACTATTGCTATTGCTTCCCAACATCATTTATAATTGCACCCGAATTTCCGATCACTGGTGAAAATATAACTGTAAGTATTCCAATTTGATCGCGCGCCTACTAGAGGGCTCCAGGCTATTGATTGCACCCGGGCGCTATATGGGCTAGAGCCGGCGCTGGTTACGAGCTCTGTGAATCAATACAGCCTCGTATTACTGCGACCATTGCTCATCTCATCCATTGAGATTGCTACCATTTTTTTATAGTTCGCTGACAATGTCTATGGCCCGCAGATTTCGGAGAATAGTTTTGACAGCGAGTTGTTGGACCTCTTCCGGTTCTAGCAGATGAGCGCCCATATACGTGTATCTTTTGTACATAAAAGGGCCACATTCACATTCACAACAGCTTTGTTGCATACAGCAATTATTTACCATTTACCACTGGCTACCACAAGTCCCGAGGAATTACCAGTTTGGCCAGGGGCGTCTTAAGGCTATATACCCACAAGAAATTCTAAGACAATGTGCATGAGGATCGACGCCCATGTCCAGCAGTGGATAATAGTTAATAGTAAGTTTTAGATTTTCGCCTTTTGTACATATTGGACTGACGTCTGCTCATCCGCCACTTATTTCCTATAAAAAATAAACTGTTAATATTTACCTGTCGGTCACTGAGCCGTAGTGTCGCCGCCAGCGCTCTCCTCTCATCGGGGCTAAGGTATTTACTTGCGCTGAACCTTCTCTCCAGGGCACCGGTCTGCGACGCGCTGAACCGCACCTGGCCCCCTTTCCGTCTCCCCCCCACCCCCCACCATGGATTGCACCAGCTTGTGGGCACTGGAAGAACCGTGAGCTGCTATTAATTTTACTATTAAGTTGGTTTACTGTTACTATTAACTTGTTGGACGTTAATAATTGGGTATATATTATCATGACAATCGAGTGTTACGCAAACTAATTAATTTGTATGATGCTGAGACATTATAGCCATACCTCGCGCCTCATTAACCTCGACACTGGTTGAGTTCTTCGAGAAAAGGGTGCAGTGTCAAGTAGTGCGGCGAGTCTTGGAGACTTGCCGCCTGATACCTATACCCAATTCCAATCCAATTTGTCCAAAATATGAACAAGAATGATATAATTGACACGGTCTTAAATTAAATAGTAAGGTGATAAAAGTCTGTTCAGTATTGGTTGGCCAGCCCTTTCAGTATTGGCTGCTGGTTGGCCTCTGGCGATGTAAGGCTCTAAAACACCACGCTGGCCAAGTGGATTGGTGAATCCACTTCTTTACAGGTGGTGCAGTTTCTCAGGGCTTGTGGTATCACTTAGTCGCCTTTTACGATACCCACTGGCAGAGATGGGGTGGTAGTTTTCAATAGGATAATTGTTTCCATACCCATAATTTGATTCACCGAGACAACTGTGCAAGTTTGACTTAATTTTATAGCTAAATGTTGGGATTTTCATTGATTCGGTTTTGATTTCGACAAATTGGATTGGAACATAAGATAATTGTTATCTATTGTATGTAGGTACTACATTTGACCGTCACATTTGTACTGTGGTAAGTGTCACATGACACATCATTTTTTATCAAGTACTTAATGTGATTCTATTGATTCGAAAACATATTTTTATCGTTCACTCAAATGTTATCAATTAATGTATAGTCCGTAAGTGCTTAGATAGCATTTTTGGGCATTAACTATTTCGTCTAATCATTTATCGGAAGACGCGTTCTAAATTGTTGTATTATCAAAGTACGATGCGAATTAATACCAAGTACAAAGTATCAAAACTACTATTGCGCACTGCGCACTAATGTAGGTGCTTCTTGATATTAAATCAAATACCTATTTATTGTCTTAGAAATTGTCTGCTTGTCTGAATTGAGTGTTTGTCTGCGTTAATATCGTATATCGTTTTTGTTTTCAATAGGTAGAGTGAATCGTCAACATTTTATAAATCACATCATTTTGAATAATCGCAGCTAATTAGTCATTTATTATATTACACGAAAACCAAGTATATATGAAAGCTCCTTTTAAAACGCCTTGAAGTCAAATAAAAATATAGGTACTAAATTTCTATACGAATATAATATGAAAAATGCTGATTTATGTATAATGCTGAAGAACTTGAAATATTTTAAGTTTTCGCCAATCCAATTGGGCTCCTTTATCAAAATTTGGTTTAGCATTTATAAAAAATACTAGCTTTCGCCTGTGACTTCGTATGCATGGTCCACACGAAGGGTACTAAGCTTATGTGTTAATCAGGAGTACAATCTACCCACTTGCCAAGTCTCAACGAAATCGGTTCAACCGTTTCGATGTAACAAATATCCAGACTATCGCATTTACATAAATGTTTGTGATTTGGGCGAGCTGTAGTTTTTTTCCGTTTTTCATGCGTGGTCTTCAATAAAAATCCTTTATGCACTTATTGAACACATTATTTTGTTTTATAGTTTAACAGGACTTAGATAATAACTTAAACGCGTGCCGTGTGTGTGTGTGAAAGAGAGAATGTGGAATAGAGTATTAAACGTATATTAACGTGATTTAACGATTAGAAATTGCATTCTGAAATGTGTTATGAAACTAGTATTGTTACATCTGAGCTAATTATGATAATTATTAATTAAATCTCAACACACAACATTAATGGGGTCTTGTATACTTTAACACGTGGTGGTCAAATTTAACACATTCCCGAATGAAATTGCATTTTAAACGGGATAATCCAGGTTCATTGAAAATATTGTTAAAATAAAGATAACGAAATTAGCAACCCACAAATAGACCAATGTCATTTTATGAATATAGTGTAGTTAATCGTATTATAAAATTTATCGAATTATTGCAATTATCTCTTTATTAGCTTAATTGTATAGATTACATAGTTATTATTTAGGATTATAGGTAATCTGTGGTTTAATTTGATAACAGAAGTTATCAAATTAAACCACTTGGACTTTAGATAGGTTCAATGAAAAACCCCTAAATGGTCAATTTTTATGATGTTCGTAATAAAAATGACAGCAGAATTTTTTTTTCATGTAATGCTGGACATAGGGTTATCAGGTGTCCGGCTTTAGCAGAACATGTTTGGCTTTTTACAGTCGTGTCGGCCGCATTTACGTGTGCGGCCTGACCGGCTTATGTTGGGCTTTTTGTCAAATATATTTCATAGGATATATATATATAATATGTTATATTTTTTATTTGTTTAATAAAAACTTTTATTTTATTGTGTTTTGTTTATTAAGTCTCCAGAAGACTTTGTACTTAATTAAAATACGTAACCGACTTTTTTTTACTATAAAAGTTATGTCCGGCTTTTAGGGCAAAATGTCCGGCCTATTATAGCGCCGAGTTCGGCTTATGTATTTTAGGGCCTGGCAACCCTAGCTGGACCCGAGCACAGTCTCAGGTGTACGAGGAAAGTGTGGCATTAAAATGCCACGCTGGCCCAGCAGGTTGGCGAGTTCATTCCTTTAGAGGGGGTGTAGTTCCTTTGGGGTTGTTTTAGCCGCTTTCTTATTCCTTAATCACCTTTCACGGAAGCCACGGGAAGAGATGGGGAGCTGCTATTCTAGTCGGCCGACACCTTACGGACAACTGGATAAACATATTATTTTTCTTATCAAATTGCAGTTTATTGATGCATTGGTTATAAGAATTAAATTGTAATAAATGGATTGCATAAGTCCGTGAGTGATTTTGATTAGATATTAATATGATCAATACAAGTCATTATTGTGTTATTTTTATTGCATTTTTTGTTTAAGTTTCCTTATCTGGTCACGTGAGAATTGTACAACATATAGGATATTTTTCATAATAATATGTTCAATATGTGATTGATAACAAATAATACCCGTTAACGGTATCGTTATTAGGATTAGCCGATAATTTTTCAACGGTTTTTACAATAGGTATTTAGGATTGAATAATTGCTGTATACAAGCTCATGTCCGCGCCTGTGTTTGCTTCGTGTTTGCTTGATTTTAAATATGCAGCAAATCATGATCAATAAAACAGAATATTTTTGAATAACCGAAATAAATGATTTGAAATTGTTAAAAATGTCATCACCAAGTTGATGGAGATTCCTATATCTTTATTGTCACCAGATAATCTAAACCTAACCCACCTTGAAACGTGCTGGTCTCAATATTTTCTGTTGCTCGTTGGTAGGTTGGTACTCTATTTTTTAATTTTTGTTTATGGCATTTGAGCAGGATCAAGCGCTTATCAAA
This sequence comes from Sesia bembeciformis, assembly GCA_943735995.1. Taxonomy (NCBI): domain Eukaryota; kingdom Metazoa; phylum Arthropoda; class Insecta; order Lepidoptera; family Sesiidae; genus Sesia; species Sesia bembeciformis. Next base: position 13,378,064 of record OX031044.1, read on the forward strand.
GATGTGTTCTTTTATCATCTTCGGAGAGTTGTTGTAAATAAAGAACAGAGCGTGCATAGGGTGACGGTGTCACTCTTCGCGGTGACCACGTGACAACTGGTCGCTTGGTCTGGCCGTCCTGTAACGCGACAGCACGACACCGTATAAACGAAATTCAAGTGCACTCTGTAGAAATTCTTTCGAGCCATTGGACGCTTTGATACAGTTACAGACGGCACAGCGAAATGTACAGTACACCGATTGTGTACAGTGCGAACCATTTCGACAATCGGAATGGACAATTCGGCACATACTCACACAGATGCAAAGCTCATGTCTCGTTGATTTCACTGTACCCCGTGTACCTTATTCTTTATAGAACGGTGAGAGCCTAGGAGCCTATTTATGAGTTACATTCGCGAGGTAGCGTTTTCGAATCTCAGCCTGTACTAATGAATTAACTTCCTCTTAAGTTTAGATCTTTTCCATTTGTTTCACACCATCTTTCTCATATGTTCCTTATCCACTCCTAAATCTCCAATGACTCATCTGGCGGCGTGCCCACCTTTGTCATTCTGGCTACAGTCATTTTGTCATTTTGCATTAATTACCACGAGGTGGACAGTTCTGCCATCATCTTTCTTAATTAAAATTAAAATGTGTGATTAAAATATTCATTTCCTCTCTACCCAAAGATTGTCTGGCAGAGATCGCTATTAGCGATAAGACCACCCTTTGTGCATTTCGTGTGTTACAATGTCTGTTACTATATTATTGGTTTTGGTGTGCAATATAGAATTTTATCTATCTGTCTTTCTATAAATAGTAATATGTCTTACCTCGATCAAATCCATATGGATGTCTCATCGCTAGCGGATGTGTGACGAATCTATTGGCCACTAACTGACTCCTCAGAATTTGCTCAGTATTCAGCACTGGTTCGCTGTAGTAACTAAACGATTGTCTTCCACTCAAGTACGGATCTTTCATTCTGTATGGCAGGGGTTTCAGCGCTGTTGGATATAAAGGATAGGTATTCCTCCTCTGCTCAAGGTTGACCTTCATATTGTTTATCTCGAGCTCTTTTTGGACTTCGCAAATAAGGTTAAATTTTGTATTCCTTTCATCTGGCAAGGTCTTCGCGTCTTTCTCATCATTTTCCGGTCTCTTTTTCTTGCAGGTTAATGGTTCCGTAGGTGCATTGCTCAGGTTCTTATAGGGCTTTTTGCCAACATCCTTGAGTATGTCCTCTATGAGGAAAGACTTCGTCTGGCGACAAGCGCACATATTGAATGTTCGGGTAGCACTGCCGAATTGCTTATCAGAGTTAAAATTATCAACACGTAATTGATAGCTCCTTATTTAATGGATACGTCTAATCTGGTCGATTAATGTGTAACTGATATACGAGCGTTTAGCGCAAAAGGTCGAAAGTGACAAAATCTGGAATTTTTTTCGTTACCATACCAAACTCATAGATCTGTCTTCATTTGACTATTGCCGGCAACTTCAGTTAGTGTATTTAACCTTTAAATCGACAACTAGAAAACTATGTAATGTACATAATTAGTAGTGACGAGTATTTTTTCTTTATCCATTGCACTCCCATCCTTCCATGAGAGGGATAGGGTAGGACGGGGAATAAAGGATTTCATTTCACAAATACAAGCACGTTTCCACAATTTATCCAAATATGTAGGTCCATAAAACCATTATAATTGTCATGTAAGCGATTGTTATTTATTTATTATAGCCGATGTTTTCGGTCCAGTTACATGAACCGTGGTCGCAGTCAGACTGCGCAGGCGGGTGAAGGTGTTGTTGCTATTGACAAACAAATCTGTCTACCCTCCGTCGTGTTCGTTTTTGATTCACCCCCCCCCCACACTGATCTTGTTTTTGTTAATTAAGTTCCTTGCACACTATACTAAGAATATCACCACACACACGCGAGTTTTTTTTTTTTTTTTTTTTATGTACGAAGGCGGCAGATGAGCATACAGTCCACCTGATGGTAAGTGGATACTGTCGCCCATAGACACCCGCGATACATGGCAACATTAATTCAAAATGACAAACGTTGGCACGGACCCGGATGCGCCGCCTTACCTTTGGAGATATAGGAATGGATTTGGAGAAAGGGTTAGGAAAATGGGGAGGGATAGGATGGGATGGGAATGGGCTCTGGCACATCTCACTCACTACCGAAACACGTACGTACATTGGGGAAATACGATAAAGTGGGAAATGCAGTACACTTCAAGGTAGTCTTCTGTGAGAGAGGGGTAACGTGGCCCGTCGAGCGCGCCCAGCGGCTGTTGGATTGCAGCGTGCACTCTCCCCCTCAAGCACGCATGAGTATGAGCACGTATCTACTTTTCTGGGTTAGCAAAGTTCAATCACTGGGTCCCATGTACGTGCCAACTTAAATCCATTTCTATTACCTCTCGAACCAAACGCGGTATGTAGTGGTGTTTAGTTGAAATTACTATTGGTTTGTGTAATTCAATCCAATGATTCCTACCTCTAATAGGTGCTCTGCTATTGCCGACTTGTGTGGGTTATTATTTTTCACGGCGGTTATGTGTTCCTTTACACTGCTTGCTATGGTTCGCTCGGTATACCCAATGTATAAGCTTCCACAGCTACAGTTCATTTTGTAGACTCCAGGGCACTGATAGTGCAAGTTATCCTTAAGAGAACGCAAAAAGATTGCTACTTTTTGACATGGAGAAAATACAGTTTTTATATTGTATTTACTTCTTGAAAGCTTGCCAATCTTATCGGTTACTTATTCTATATAAGGAAGATATGCCGACTGTCTATCAACCGTATCAGTTCGTTTCCCTTGCTTAGGTCTTCGCCGTGGTACTTTGAACGCCTCTGTGTGACCATTCTTCCGTAACGCTTCATCTACATGTTGTAGCTCACCTGACATATGTTTTTCATCGTATAGATTGTAGGCGCGACTGGTAAGTGATGTGACAACAGACGCTAAGTGTCTTGGGTGATGGTGGGAAGTTCCGTATAGGTATCTATCAGTGTGCGTTGACTTTCGATATACTGAGTGACCCAATGCTCCATCTCGACGAACATAGACCTTCACATTTAAGGAAGTGCGCATGCGCCGCCCTTCGAAGACAAGAGGTGCAATTATTGTTTTTATAAAAAGAAGGCGGCAGACGAGCAAACAGTCCACCTGGTGGTAAGTGGATACTGTCGTCCATGGATACCCGCGGTACATGCCAACATCAATGTCAAACGTTGGCACGTCCCAACGTACCGTTACAAATTTCGGGAATGGATTTATGTTAAAAAAGTGAGGAGGGATAGGATGAGATGGAAATGCTCTGGCGTATCTCACTGACTACCGAAACACTGGGAAATAGGATTAAGTGGGGAATTGCAGTACCATTTTACAGTAGTCTTCTATGATTATAAAAAGCTGTTTACAAGTATATTCATTTTAGTTTTTATCCATTTTGGCACATAAAACGTTTTAGAAATAACACTCATAAGTTACTTAGGAATATTTTTGTATTGGTCTGACAGCGTGGATTACACATAATCACTATCAGTGATAACGTGGTAATGCACAGTAATCTGACAGTCAGACCTGATCACAATAATTAGCCCAAAGGGGGAGTATGTTTTATGTATTACACGTATTCACATCAATCTTATCTTGGACCTGATAGATTTAATTTGGAAAAATATAGTTTTTATGTGCTCACAGTACATTGTTGACAATAATTGAGACTGAAAAATAGAAATAGTGATTAATTAGAATTTGTATTGGGATTCGAAGACATTTCGATTGGTAAGTAACCATACAATTAGTGTTGTTAAAACGGCCGTTGAATGTTAGTGCTATCAAACCTTAATCTTAACCGTTTTAGCTTTTAACTAAAACTAATTTGGACTATAGCGCTCACTAGCCTTTAACGCTAGTCTTAAATGCGCTCGAGCGTCGAGAGCTCGTTTTTTCAACGCTACATACAATACAATCAGCCTGTGTCTCTCCACTGCTGGATACACGCCTCTCCCAAGGACCGCCACCACACACGGTCTTCTGGTCTTCTCATACAGCCACTACCGGCGGCTTTCTTCAAGTCGCTAATCCACCTAGCCGGAGGGTGTCCCGTGTTACGTTGTAAGTACTTTGTGTCACAGATAAAACATCGATGGCAGCTTCAGTCGGGAGCGAGATTTCGCTATTTTTCTCAAGTTTTAGAAAAAAAGTGTTTAACAAAAACTTTTTGAGGTTTTTATAACAATATCTGCCCGGTAAGTCAGCTTTGAGTTGAATATTCTAATGTAGACATTGCCGATTTGAGGATCGCTTTGAGTAGATGCAGTTTGTGCTCGCATCGAGGCAAGCGAGACAGCTCACGCTCGAGGCTGCTCAAATTTCGGTTTATTATATTTCATTTATGAACAAACAAAAAACCAATGATTGAACTTATTATTATACGAGTACAAATAAATTAAGCTTATTGCCAAAAATAATTAATATGAGATACATGCACGAACTATTGCGTATGACTCACGCACTCGTGTGTATGGTTCAGGGTGTGGGTGTGTGTGCAACCGTGTGTGTAAGAGTGAAAAACTGAAAGTGTTCTAAAGGTATTGTGTATGCAAAAAGAAGTATGCCTGTGTGAATATTTTGTGTATCGGCGGGTTTATTTATTTACATTTACATTTCATATTACATTTATTATTATTTTTTTACTACCTAGGTACATCTAAAATGAATCTAGTTCATGTAACTATGCTAGTTATATGAACGGTGGTCACGTCGAAATTGAAGAAACATTTCAAAATTAAATTATTTTTGTACCTACTTTTTACTTTTTAAGAACAGTTCTTCTTCTTTACATAGTATAAAACAAAGTCGCTTCCCGCCGTCTGTCCCTCTGTATGTACGCTTTGATATTTTAAACTACGCAACGGATTTTAATGCGGTTTTCATCAATAGATAGAGTGATTCAAGAGGAAGGTTTATACGTATAGTTTAATATTGTTTTAACGAAACCGAAGCGAAGCGAGGGCGGTTCGCTAGTATAATATAATCTGTTAATCAATAATCTGATAGTGCTCTGGTAATCACACGTAGACTTTATTAATTAATTATTAATCTGTGATAACCTCTAGACGGTGCCTGATACAATTCCACTGTTTTCATTATTAAAAAATCATTTCTATTTTTTATAAAAATCATTTATGACACTAAGTAAAATAACAAGCATAAAATAACATAATATATTAAAATAATGAATAAAATGAACACAACAAAATATAAATTTTATTTGTACCGGGATTAAAGTCACAAGCTCTATTTATATCTGTTTCGGTATTTCTGTTCGTCTGTTTAGTCGAGTGTAAAGCTACATTCAAAGCTGTATCCGTAACCCGTAACAAGCTCAAGACGCCTGACGCTTTGTAGCGAACTGTAGCCCGCGCCGCGCCTTCATTCCCGTGGATTTAATTTATTTTACTTTTTCATTATTTATTCATATTTTACTGCACATAAAAATTTTACTAAAGAAGGACTTAACGCTTTATGGCATTCTCTCCCGTGACTGGTAAAGGTTAAGCAAACAGAGATATGCAATTTTTTTTAATGTGCCGTGTGGTGCCGCCCACCACAACTCCAACCCCGTTTAGCCAGCGTAGCGTTTTAAAGCCAACATCCCCCATGCACAATACAATGTGGGAGGCCCACGTCCAGCAATGGATACTGAAAGTGCTGGCTACATAGCATTGCATTTTTTATGTATTTAAAAAATCATGAGATACGTCTATGTGTATATATATATAAGTATATACACGTGAAATACACGTGAAGTGAAATAAATAAACACGTGGGCTCGAAGCGTGCCCACGTGTGACCAAAATAAGCAACATATAATTTAAAATATATATTAAGTAATCATATTTACAGTTTATTTAAGTTCTTTAAATAAGGTGTACTTTACAAATTAGACCTCAAGGCACATTGGACATTACGTGATTAGTGTGTGGCGATCGGCTAACAATGAACAAGCGGGAGCGGGTTTGGCGGTGGTTCAACATAAAAAGAGACGTAGCTAATTCTCAAAATGAAAATATTAATCAAATACGTGAAAGAATTAAAGAAATAAAAGATTGAAATTAGAACCATCAAACTGAAAATTTTACTTTAGAATTTAAGAAAATACATACAAGATTTGGATAATATCAAAACAGAAAATAAGACAACACAAGAAAAAATAAAGTAATTGAAAATGATCTATCTCAGGTAAAAACCAACCGAGTTGAAAATTTACCGCGCAAATCGCTTTTCTCGCGACAACATGGCCTCTTCCCAAAAATTCAAGAGCGATTTGAACGAGAGAAAAATATTGTGATCGTGGGGGTAGCGGTAACACACAATAAAATATCGACAATAATAAACATGATTATGAAGCAGTACACAAAATTCTCACGTCTATTTATGAAGGCCGCCCCAAACCCCTCAAAACCATGAGATTGGGTAAATATTGTCACGACAAATCACGCCCAATGAAGGTCTTCTTTGAAACAGTTGCGTAACCTAAATATTTACCTTGTGCCCCACAGTGGGACGTTATAGGCTGATACAAGTACAAGTACTGAGGGGATATCGCGAAATCTCACGTGTCCGTAAATGAAACAAATCGGATACTATTTTATGGAAAGAATGCGGCAGACGAGCATACCAGTCCTCCTGGTGGTAAATGGATACTGTCGCCCATGGACATCCGCGATACATGCCAATATCAGTCCAGAATGATGCTTACCTTTAGAGATTTAGGAATGGATTTGGAGAAAGGATTGGGGAAATGGCGATTGGGATAGGACAGTATGGGATGGAAATGCGCTCTGGTATAACTCACTCACTACCGAAACACACGAGTACATACTAGGCCCCTCATATTGAGGTTCAATAATATGAGGGGTCTTGTAAAGTGGTCGATGATCGACGATTTCACACAAATCTCTTTGCTGTCCAGTCTTAGCTGATCTCATGTCAATGACCAAAATTCTTCTAGTTCATGGCGCGCGCTTTATACGGGCTACTTTGCGGTTACAGCCTGTAAGTAAGTCAACAATGAGTTAATAGCACTGTATCTAGCCTAGTATTTACTCTTGTTTCATTGTATGTCTTGTTAGCTGTTCTGCAAAATTAACAAATAAATATAAAAAGGCCTGTAACTTACAGTGCGACGTTATAGGCAAACATTGATACAGGCCGAACAATAGACTGTTGTGTTCGATGTAAAACACAAAAACAATAGTCCACCAATTAACCTAAATTGAAAACAATCACGTCGACCACTGTATTAGAACTCGACGGTAGACAAAGGAATTAAAAGGGGTTAAAAATACGCCCCATCCCAATTAATTAGGGACAATTAGCCGACCTTCCGGCTGCAACAAAAGGTGGAAAAACTCTTCCCATTAATTACGGGAAGAGGCAAAGAGGCAAAGGGATGCAATACAGATAGTATACAGTGTTGCAACTAAATATAATTCTAGACAAGCAATGCAGTACTAAAAAAATTGCTCATTACGTTACGGTCAATTGTCCACAACTTCTTTAATCGATCACGTACAAGTAAGAACAGAAGTGCTTTGTTTTGTAATATGTACATCAAACGCTGCAATCGACAAAATACTGCATATTTAGTTTAATGTGGGTGATATAACGTTGTTATTATTTACATGTGCACTGTATTTAGGTGATTTGAAGTTAATTTTATGTAATTAAGTCATTTATTTTATCGTTTCCTACAAAACCAAAATATATTATACTGTCGTAAATTAAAGTAATTTGTCAGCCATCTTAGTAAGTCTTAATATACGTATATACCTTACCTTAATATATGTATGTACATATATATACATACTAAAATGCATAGTTTTTGAGTTATTTTCGAAAAACTGAAATAATGACAAATTTACCCCGTTCTCAAAAAAGCAAGAATAAATAATACAGGTAGATTTTAATGTTCTTGGATACTAATACCGCAGAACTTGTATCATAACCAAACATACAATTGTATCATCGTATCATGTTTTATTAGATACAATTATTATGATACTTAGTTATATACTTTTTGTTCGTAAATTTAGTAATAAATAATATAATAATAAATAACACCACACTCAATGGCCAGAGACACATACAGACAAACACAAACACACGCCCAGACCCGAACAAATATTTGTCTTTTTTATTTTTTGTTAAATAAATGTATGTGCGACCGGGGATCGAAACCGGAACCTTTTGCACAGCGAACTGGGTCACTACCAACTGCGCCAATCGGTCGATCTGTATTTAAGTGTTTTAAATTTTGAGTTACACGTGACATCTTAGGCAACTGTTTATTTTCTGTATTGTATAATAGGGGTACGGTACGCGGATTCCCCCTTTGTTTTTGAGCTCAACTCTGAAAGACAGACGCAGCGGATACACGAAGCTTTCGCTTTGTTGATCGTAATAGCTTATGATAATAGTTTACTTACTGATTTGTTAATATTTTTTTTTTATAATTAATTATAATAACAGTTTCATTTAGTTTTAAGCGGTTTTTTTTTTATTGAAATGTATCTGTAAATATTGTAAGATTAACAAACGAAAAATAGACTTGACAAAAACATTTTAACCGCACATAAAATTTTCAAATTGATCTAATAATAATTACTGACATATAATTTAACGTTGATCGTAAATTTTTAAATAAAATAATAATTCGTAATGAACCATAACAAACTGGTACAAAATCGAAATTAAAGAATTAAGAAAAAAATAAAAAAGAACTTATTTTTTTTTAAATTTGTTTTTAGAGTAAGAAACGCAACAATTTTCGATATTATTTGATATAGTTTAATTCTATAAAATATAAATATAGTTATATGAGTAATTTATCGATTAGTTTTAGAAAAAAAACATTGTGATTGCAATACAATGCAATGCTATGCAATGCAATCAGCGGTTTCACTATCCACTGCTGGACATGGGCCTCTTCATGCACATTGTCTTGTGCATGAGAGATGTATTTAAACGGTTTGGCGAGTCCACTCTTTCAGTGGTGGTGTAGTTCCTCAGGGCTTGTGGTAGCGGGTTTATTATCCCCTAATCGCCTTTTACGACAGTCACGGGAAGAAATGGGGTGGTGGTGCTATTCTATGGGCGGCCGACACCACCCGGCAAGTTTAAAAAGCCCTTTAAAAGGAATTATGAAAAGCCCTTTATCAAAAAAAAAAATCAAATCAATTATTCTCAATCGCTTCATTAGCTTGCCTTTACAGGTTTTACTATGTTAAAATCAGTGTTAAAACTTCACTAAAACAACCTAAAATTATCTTAAATTCTCCGATAATTGTATACATTGCCGCTTAGAGCAGTATAATGAAAATTGATAGGAATATTAAGCGGCAATATAGCAAGTAGTAAGTGAAAACATCGACATTGCGAGTGTTTTCGGTAGGGAGGAGTCGAGGATCGGTGGACAGTGGCGGACTGAATCGATATAGATAATGGCCGATTACTTAGAGCGGGCTGACAGACCCACGGGATTTTAGGGTTGTTACTGCTGTGGGGGTGTTGTTTGTCGATATTGATTTGAGGGTTCCGGTGAAAAATATTGTGAAGATCGTATGCAAATATAAAATAATAACTAAATGTGTAAATAAACACTAACAGGACGTTAAGATACATACCTACTTGAAAAATAGGTCATTAAGAAATAACAGGCTATGGATATCATCATTATTATTTTTTGAGGGCGTGAGTTCAAACTTTCGTTCTTACCAGGGATGTTTTGGAGCTCCGTAAGCGACTATATTGGGCATGCGAATTAAAAAAAAATCTAAACCGAAATTGAATCCCAAATAGAAGATTCAAATATTATTATTATTAGAAATAATTCATTGCCGTTATGAGCGGAATTTAAACGAGGCGAGTTTTGACAAGTTCTTGATTGAGTGTGATTTGCAAATAATGTAAAGTTGCAATTATTATCTATAGCGTCCCGCCCTCGCTTCGCTTCGGTTTATAAGTTTTTTTTTCAAAATTTCTAAATAAAATTTAGCCTATATTAGACACAGATAATGTAGCTTCCTATTTGTGAAAGAATTTTTGAAATCGGTTCAGTAGTTTCAGTGTGTGTATATTTCATATTTTTTTGAAAATAGTTATTGCAAATTTAAAGTACCAGTAATATGTATATCACCCGTAGATACTAGGGATGTTTTGAATTACTATTCGCGATTACAAATACGAATACGATATTTTACCGATAGCGATTATTTCCTTTGTACGGACACATTGTAATGCCTTCAACACTAAGACTTGTAGTTTGCGTCGCGGAGGCAAGAGCTAAGCTCTTCAGTTACTGCATGTCACGCGCCGACTGAGTCCGTGCCTCATCACTATAATATCTATAATAAGTGCTACATACTCATAATTAAACTTAATTCGAAATCCAAAATAATTCTTTTATTCCAGAGCTCCTAAACAACCTAATGAATTCTAAAACTTCACTACAATTATACTCTAATTGTTTTATCAATATCGATAGAATAATAATACCTCCAAATCCATCTCTAAGGCTTTCTTGCGAGCATTGTATTGATTGCGAGCCTATTTTTATTCGGTCGTGAGCCCACCTGGGTCGGCGACTCGATAAAGTTCAGATGTCACGAGTTATTTGAAGGCCTCTACTGTGTTGGCGCCTTCTTTGTTTGGTCGGGCTACAAAGATGATACACCAAGAAGAAATATTCGAGTAATTTAAGATTGTTTTACAGCTTTATAGCGTTGGGAATTGAGTCGATGATCTGGCGAAAAGTCGTTTTATGAGAATGAATAATGTTAAATTGTAATATGATAAGGTGGGGTCTTGAGCAAAAGCCTTTTATTGAGTGTTATTATATTTATAAAGGTGGGCAAGAGGCCGGCGATGTTTAATGAGGTGCTGGATTTATTCTTTTGTTTCCCTAAAGTGTATTTTGTGACATTTTTCCAAATTTGGTATTAGATCTTTCGAACTTAATTCGTGGCGGCAACAAACGAATAAACTTCGTTTCATCGTAGGTGGGGGTGCCTAGTGAGGGCTCTCGATCTAAACAAGAATGATGTTTGTATGTTACATAAGATACTAGGAGAGCCTAATTCAAGAGCAGCATTTAGTTTGTACAGATTCGTGAGCCTTCACTAGGGCTGATATAATGGTACCTACATTAATGTTGTAGAAAGTTTAGGGTACGATGGAACTGACACATGCCATGCCAACTTCATTAAAAAAAATCGTACGAGGGTCACCAGTTAGTTACTGATATAAAAATTAACTTTCTAAACACCGATTACGCAAATGTTTCAAATAAAAAATAAATAACGCCATACTTACCAAGGATTCCCTGTGTCGTGGGTTGAGATATGTATACAAAAACGAACACCATTCAGACCCGAGAATAAACATTTGTCTTTATACAAATTTACGTCCGATTAGGAATCGAACTCGGGACCTTTAACACGGTCGGCAGAAGTACTGCCAATTAGACTAAGCCATTTTTTTTATAGACAAGTGGGCCGACGAGCAAGCGGTCCCACGTGATGATAAGTGTTACCGCCGCTCATGGACACCTGCAACATCAGGCGGCATGCGGGCGCGCCGCCGACCTTGCAAAATCCTATTCACAGCTTTCTTGAAGAACCCCATGTCGTAGCTTAATGGAAAAACCTCTTGAGGCAGTTCGTTCCACAGCCTTGGTGTAGTTTCTCAGCGCTGTTGGTAGCTGCTTTGTCATCCCTTAGCCGCCTGTTACGATACCCACTGGAAAGAGATGGGGTGGTACTAAGCCGGTCGACACCACACGACACTTATAGGTTAATAAATAGGTATAGATTACTATAGTTAAGTTAGATAGATAATTATAGAATTATCTAGCTACCTTAACTATAGTAATCTATTATCGCAATATATTTCATAATAATTTTGGAACAGTTTTATATTATAAATAAACTTCACATAAACATGTCTCCGCAACCATTTCGCTCAAAATATCCCAAAAAGATATTATTACATTGATTTTCAATTCAAACTCGTCCTATGATATTTCCCATCTCCCCTAGGTATCGGGTTATATTAAAATATTGGGCTTCTTCGCAACCCCAGAGATATCGTACAAAATGTAGGCGTCCATTTTGAGTAGAACTAGCGGTGCCTTCCACTTCTCTCGTGGAAACTTGTGATTCTCGTGGGAACTCTGCAATTGATGTGGATAAAAAATATACTAAATGTTAACCCGGCGCGTAAGTTATAACTATGTCAAGTTTCATTACAATTATTCCGGTGGCTTTTGCGTGATGGCAATTTAGACAGACAGAGAGACAGATAAAAAATCCAATAATTATTGTTGTACTCGTGGTTTGCTGTTTTAGTACCTACTTACTAACGTATAGATTCGTATAGATTGGTATGGATTAGTGATTGGAAAACTTCGTTTCCAATTGCTATGTAGCCGACTCTACCGATTGTAAATAAACTCGTCTAACGGACAATACTCGTAGCAGTAAAAGTAATAATAAAATCGGTTGACGTGACGCACTAATTATATTTAAGTAGTCGATGCCGCGATGACACTGAAATGCCTTCTTTTATTTCAACGAATAAAAGATGATGGACTGAGCGATTGAGTCTTTAAATAAATTTATTAGAGATGAGGTTCTGTACAATTTTGTCATTTAAATTATTGCGCTTGAAGAATTCAATAAAGTATTTGACTTATTGACTATTGAGAGTACATGCTGCAACCCCACAGCCGCTTGCCCTACTTGACTGATCAATTTACCCCGCATTTACAGAACGCTACCTTGAAATGTATTGCGTTTCCAACCTTATCCTATTCCCCTAATGTAGGTAGTGAGTGAGATGTGCCAGATTTTATTATTACCAATTATTCTCAACCCATTCTCCAAATCAATTCCTACATCTCAAAAGATAGATAGTGCGTCCGGGGGTGTGCCAACCCTGCATGTATCGCGGATGTCCATGGACGACAGTATTCACTTACCATCAGGCACCTTCTTTGTACATAAAGATAATTATAGTTGTTTGTCGATGGAAGTGTCTGGAAGGGATCGCCTTAGCGATAAGGTCGCCTATTGTATTCTGTCATTTATTATTTGTGCACATGTAATAACTATTTGTACGCAATAAAGAGTATTTATTATTATTGATGTCTTGCGGAGTTTTTACGTAAAAAATAATTCAACATTTGAATTTATCTATCTATTCAATCAATATATATAAAAATGGATGTTGGTATATCTGAGAATAGACTTTGACACTGTTTGACCGTTCACCATGAAAGTTGGCAGGTATATGTATTTTTTCATGGAGAAAATTCTTATGCTATCCACTTTTTTGTAACTAGCCAATAGATGGCGCTTCAGCACATTAACTTCTATACCGTTCAACCGATCGTCATGAAAATTGGTATACATAGGTATTTGAGCACGGAGAATATTTTCGAGCTATCGACTTTGTTGTAACTTGCCACTAGATGGCGTTGCAGCACATCAACTTCTATACAGTTCAATTGATCGCAAAAATTATATCGACGGCAAAACAGAATAATTTGTGATTTTATATACGGAGGTAAATAAATATACACAGGCAGGACAACGTCTGCCGGGTACAGCTAGTAATATATGTAATTAATTAGCATTATGATTTTACTATCAAAAATGTCTAATGCAGCGGCGCTAAAAGGCCAACGATGTTTCGTTCATTTATTTACTATTTTTCGTAAATTGTTACAAAAGACTAACTTAATGCCTCACAGTATTATCTCCCAGTCAACTTTTAGGCTATGCAGGACATGAAGTGGTCTTCATTAATATAGAAATAGAACAGAGAAAAAAACTAGTGCAAATAAATATTAAAATATAAACGCATTATAATAATTCTTACGTAGCACTAATACATACAAATACTTGTATGGTTCTCCACTACGCACTGCGGAACCCTATAGTTGTCAAACAGGGGTCCTACTAATTTTTATAGCTCTTTATAACCGCGCTACCTGCGTTCCTCGTAAACGACACGTCAAATGGTTTTAAGGCTACAAACTTATTAATATCCTTACTAAAGTAGCATTGGAGCTAATTGTAACCCTATTGAAAGGAAATAAGATTCATTATGAAATGGTAGAATGGTAAAATGAATTTGGTGTTCATAAATAGTGGGCAGAAAGTGTTGCCTGAGTAAATATGTTACCCCAAATGATGTGTAGGACAGTTGGTGATTGATTTAGGTTTACATATTTTTAGAGGAACTGTTTCAATGGTTTATCTACAAACTACAGAGAGCATTCCTTAACGGATTGAAATGAAATTTGGCAGAAAAATAGTTTGGGCCTATATCTGAGTCAAGTTCGAAGATGAGCCAAATAGATTCAGTGGTTCCAAAATTACAACGATACCCAAAATTTTTTTGAAAAATATCGGATGATTTACTAATGTTGTCGGATGAGGCTCATATTCATAAAGCACTACAACTTCTGTATGGGACTTTTTGGCGGGAACTCGTGAAGTTGAGTTCGTGTTTGATTATTGTAAAAATTGTGTATAAGCCGTTTTGTGGTCTAATAGTGATAGTTTATTAAACTTCAAAATGTTTTTCGTCCGTGGTGTTTGTGATAATCAAATAAAAATGTGCGACTGCGTTTTATCGTGTGCTTCCAACGAGTCCTCTTCGTTTCTCAGTACACTCACTATCATTTTACTGACCGGCTCCTGGTTTACTTCGACGGAACTGGTTGCACTTTGAAATTGTTACGACGAAAACTTGACATTGGCACAATGTGCTAATTACACAATTGCCATCTATAAAGAAAAAAAACCGTTTGCATAAACATTTTCTACGACGTATAAAAAATAATCAAATCTGCCTTCCAATTGGAAATAAATTAATCTAAGGTAGTTTTAAACTGAACACGTCAACATAGTTTTAAATTTCATGGAACCGTATTAATACCGAACCCGTCAGAGGTTGAAGCAAAAAATGTATAAAAAAATTGAGGATAGAGTCGTCTTGACGATATGTTTTTATGGTTATCTTTTAGGTTTGAGCGGAGACAATTAACTAAATGGTGGTTTTTAATTGCTCACTTGTTTATTTATTTGAATCTGCAGCTTATATAATGTATAGTATACAATTATAATTAACTAATATTGTCGTGTAGTGTCGGCCAGCACCGACTAGAATATGGTCTTTTATTGAGACGGGTCAGTGTGGAAAAGTCTGAAACTATTAGAAAGAGAGAAGTTTGTTCGTCGATTTTAGAGTTATGTAAAACTGCATTGGAAGATTTTCAAAAACTCATAAACAATCGAAAATCGTTCATTTCCCTTGAATTTTTTTTTTTTTTTTTTTATAGATTAGAGGGCGGACGAGCAAGCGGTCCCAAGTGATGGTAAGTGTTACCGCCGCTCATGGACACCTGCAACACCAGGGGGCATGCGGGCGCGCCGCCGACCTTGCAAAATCCTATTCACAGCTCTCTTGAAGAACCCCATATCGTAGCTTAATGGAAAGACCTCTTGAGGCAGTTCGTTCCACAGCCTACGGGTTCGCGGTATAAAGTAATTTTTGGAGCGAACAGTGCGCGACACCTCCGTATCGAGGAAATGCGGATGGACCGCACTTCTGTGACGGGATGTGCGGTTGTAGAAACCCGAGGTGGGAATTATATTAAACAGTTCCTCAGAGCATTCCCCATTGTACAGGCGGTAGAACACACAGAGAGACGCAACGTCTCTCCGAATGCTGAGGGGTTCTAAACCGCCCGTGAGAGTGGGATCGTCGACAATACGAACAGCACGTCGTTGGATGGAGTCAAATGAGTCCAGTTGGTATTTCGGTGCGCCGGCCCAGAGGTGAGAGCAATACTCCATATGGGGCCTCACTTGAGCTTTGTAAAGCATAAGGAGTTGCCCAGGGTTGAAGTACCGCTTCGCTCTGTTCAGCACACCGAGCTTTTTGGAGGCCATTTTGGCCTTATTTTCCAGATGACTCCTAAATTCGACTTTGCTGGAGATGTCGACACCAAGGATCCCGATACTCTCCGAGATCTTAAGAGGCATGCTCTGAAAGCGAGGTGCTACGACAAAGGGGTTTTTTTAGCGGTGAATGCACAGACTTGCGTCTTACTGGGGTTGAAATCCACTAGGTTCAGAGAACCCCAAATCGAGACTAGATCTAAAGAGTCTTCGATTTCAGACACAAGCCTGGCGCGACTCTCTTCCACTTCGACCCGAGGGATGTTGGCGCGGGCCCTGTACAAGGCGTCTCCAGTACTGTCATCTGCATAGCAACGTATGTCACCAATTTGCAACAGGTCGTTGATATGCAGAAGGAACAGAGTTGGGACAGCACGGAGCCTTGAGGGACGCCAGCGTTAATAGACATAGTGTCGGAGCGGCTACCATCGATTACGACTCTGATGCTCCGTCCAGTCAGGAAACTTAAAACCCATTCGCATAATCCCGCGGGTATCCCGAAAGATGGTAGCTTGTAAAGCAGCGATTTGTACCATACCCGGTCAAAAGCTTTTGCAATGTCTAGGCCTACAGCCAGAGCCTCGCCTCTACTCTCAATAGCGTGAGCCCAGCGGTGTGTTAAATACGCTAAAAGATCACCAGCTGAGCGATTATGGCGAAATCCATATTGACGGTCGCTAATCAGCTGGTGATCCTTTAGGTATCCAAGGAGCTGTGTTTATGACATGCTCCATCACCTTAGAGAGGAGGGAGGTGATCGCTATTGGCCTGTAGTTGGCCGGGTCTGTGCGGTCACCCTTTTTAGGTAAAGGGTGAACATGAGCTAACTTCCATGCTGACGGGAAGCTTTTTGTGGAGTATGAGAGCCTAAAGAGTCGCGTAAGCACCGGGGACAACTCGGGAGCGCAAAATTTGAGCACCACTGCAGGAATACCATCAGGCCCACTCGACTTTCGGATATCAAGGGATGCTAGAGCTCGTCGGACTTCACGCTGGGTGAAACAGATTTCCGGCATGGAGCTTGTGCACCTCGAGATAGACGGTGGTGACGCATCTCCATCTTCCAGAGTCGAGTTTGAGGCAAAGAGATAGCCCAGGAGATCGTCTTTCTCCTTCGCCTCGTGGGCCAGTGACCCATCGAGTTTCCGCAGTGGTGGGAGTGACGACTGACAGAAGTTACCTTCAGCAGCCTTGGCGAGCGACCAGAAAGCTCGGCTTCCAGAAGGACAGCTAACTAGTCTATCGCCAATTCTGCGGATGTGCTCATTCCTTGCTCTGACAATGATCTTCTTATTGCACCTCGAGGCAGCGTTAAATTTCTTTCTCAAGTCGGTGATATTCGGATCTTCGGATACCTGCGCTTTGGCCCAGGCCCTGTATGCAGCCCGTTTATTACGACGGGCCTCTCTGCAGGACTGATTAAACCAAGGTTGGCTCCGTCCACCGACGGGTATCGAGGAAACAGGGAATATAACATTCCATGCCCTGCAACACCACGTCGGCAACGGAGTCTGCACAGGTATCCATATCTCCCGATGAGAAACAGAGCTGCCCCCAGGGATAAGAGGCGTAAAATTCGCGCAACCCATCCCAATCTGCAGACTTGTAGTGCCAGACGTTGCGCGTTCCCTGTGAATGGGTCGGCACGGATTGCTTGGCTGGCACAGCAGTTCGAATGATACAATGGTCGGATGATCCTAACGGAGCATCAACAACAACATTGTAGTCATCCGGCCGCGTAGTCAGCAGGAGGTCCAGTAAGGAGGGAGTGTGGCTCTCGATATCAGGTATCCTCGTGGGTGAGGACACCAATTGCGAGAAACCATAGGCCAGGGCAAAGTTGTAGGCTGCTCTCCCTGCGCGGTCGTTAGTTCGGGATCCCAACCACTTCGTGATGAGCGTTAAAATCACCGAGGACCACCACTTCCGCGCAAGGGAACTGCTCGAGCACGCTATCAGTCGTCTCTTGTAGGCGCTCAAAAAAGTGAGTGGTCTCCGTATCACCGCTGTGGGACCTGTAGAGGCAAGCGTAGACTTTAGTGGAACCACCGTAGTCAATACGCGCCCAGAGAATCGACAGGTCCCCGTCTTCAAAATGGCTGAGGCGGCGACAACAAATATCCTCCCGGACGTACATGCATACCCCAGCACGTCGCACAAAACAGTGCTCCAGTTTGTAGCCGGGGTAATAAAGAGACTATGTATCGGCCGGGCAGGATATCTGTGTCTCCGTCAAGAAAAGTAAGGCCGGCTTTGCCGTCTCAAGGTGGTAGTGGACGGCGTCGATGTTACTATGCATCCCTCTGATGTTGCAAAAGTCCACTTGAAGTGTGGAACTTAGAGGATGGGCCGCTGAGTGATCATTATACCTTTTATTTTTCTTGGCCATTGTGTAAATAGTGTGAATAGGAAGAGAAGAAAAGGGGTACGGAGAGAGAGGTGGTTGCATGTGGATCAAATGACAAAGCACGGAGCAGAAAAAAAACCAGGTCACAAAGGTTGCGTGATTTGCTGGCGCGGGGTACGGAAGGGCCCCCGGTCCCCCCCTGGGGGCAGCAGTCGGGTTCCCCTCCGGTCTCCTCCGGCACAACTGCTACCCCAAGGGATTTTTCGCGTGCGGCGGGGCAATGATTCTTTGTTCGATGACATGGAATTTAAAAAAAAAATTGAAAAAAGAATCAGTTTTTTTAATTTTTCTAACTGATGCACTCTACTGGCCAAATTACCCCTCTCATATCATGGCTTTGCTCTGATACAAAAGAGAAAAAAATAATGTCTAAGCTCAAAGTCAACCAACATGATAAGTAGCAGTCTCTTGAAAATGCTTTAGGAATATTGACTTAATGACTTATTATTCACTTATTATTCACTTATTATTCACATATTATTCACATATTATTCACATATTATTCACTTATTATTCACTTATTATTCACTTATTATTCACTTATTATTCACTTATTATTCACTTATTATTCACTTATTATTCACTTATTATTCACTTACTTATTATTCACTTATTATTCACTTACTTATTATTCACTTATTATTCACTTATTATTGACTTATTATTGACTTATTATTTACTTAATGACTTACTGAATTAATTTAGGAAAAGAAGATGAAGATGATTTTATTTTAATATTGACAGGAAACGCGTTCCAAAGCTAGTCTATACAGAGTCGAATTATATATATCTAAGTATCCCAAGTTGGGTCTCTTAAGGTTCTATAACTTAGAAACTGAGCTAAACAGTAACTTAACGATGCAATAAAAGTAGGCAATAAAACACAACTTATACCTACTTAATAGTATTACTAATGTGTGTGTGCGTGTGTGTGACAATAAAACAGAACTATAAACCCGAAAGCGTGTATCAGAGGCCAATAGCATAATAATGTTGTTAAATCATAATATAATGCTGTTATTTACGGCTCTGATAAGTGTTAGAGAAAGTTAGATCCTTTTAAAAGACCCTTTAGTGTAAAAAGAACAGAATAATTGGCATTTTCAAATACTTATGTAGAGTCATTAAGAGTTTACTTAATTACCATACCATCGGTCAAGTAAGACGCAAGTCTGTGCGTAGAAATGTTTATTTTAGACGTAGTTTAGGCTGGGGTCCTAACACGAACGAGAAACGATGAGTGGCTAATCCAAGTATGAAAGAGTAACGAGGAGCGAGTACACAGGTCGACCATTAAAGCTAACTGCGCGAAAATTTTATATCGCTAGGCAAGGAATGAGTGTAGCGAGCAACAGCGGCGAATTAGAAGCAACGCACATAGTTCGGAGTTGGGCGAGGAAATACTTCATCGCTCATCGTTTCTCATTTCTGGTCGGACCGCAGCCTTAGTACGCGATGGAGCATTGAGCTTAAACAAAATTATACAATGTGCGTAGCAGTACGTAGCACGGGTCGTAGAGGGTCTACGACGTAGACGCTAATTACATAGAAATAGTTCGGTTAAAATTGTTTTAGCAGTGGTTTGTTTCTCTTTAATTGGGAGTTATTTTTTGTTTGGGATAAATTGAATATTATTGTAATACTTTTAACTTCCACTTGAATATTACAATAACGATATCAGACTATAACATCCCACTACCGGGGCCTTCCTCTGTAATTACGAACGAGGTTTCCTGTTGGTTAATGTTTATATATTTATATATTAAAAGAGGCTTATGTACATTATGTACTTATGTACATTTGACATTATGATTTTTTTAATAACATTTACTGCCTAGATTACAATAAACATTTGTCTATACGTGCTTAAATTACACATAATGTTGACATCAAATTTGTAGATCTTTCCTTAAAAGTTAAATGGTTTTTTTTTTGTTTTTTTTTTTTATAAACATACAGTGCACTGTTATAAACTGTCAAACTGCAGTACAGTTTGTCAGCAGCAAATAATGTACTAATATAGTCATTACATAATATACTAAGATAAACTTATTCACTTGTCCTCACCTCACCTCCTAACCTCCTCACTTATGTCTCCTCACCAGTATATCTGCTGGGAAGATCCTCAGCAATCTATAGCCTATCCAGCCTATTAAAATTGTTTTTTTAATATATTTTTATAACAAAACAATAGAACAATGTGGAAACAGTAACGCATTTGGAAAATCATTGAATATTCTGGCCACGAGTTACTTTCCTGTTATTTTCCCAAAGTAATTGCATGATTTCTGAATGACCACGGCCATATTTTCTCTTTGAGTGAGTGAGAGACAACTTCTTTAAACTCCTCGCTTCCAAACTGCTCCACAGCCAGCAGATATTCCAGCAGCAGTTTACGGCAGTGAAAAATTAATATTTTTTTCACGTTTTTATTATTTTATCATCTGCTAAATATGTTATAAATCTAATTTGTAATTACACAATTTGATCCAAGTACGTCTTGAAGATGAGACCATAGCTGCTTAAACTGTTAACCTAAAGTAGGCGCCACAAAAGAAGTCCCTGTAGGCGCGGTGCTGTGATCGGTCGACATAAGACTTCCACAACTTATTGGTTTCAATTGACCCTATCAAATTATGTATTTTTATTTACACCTACCAATAAAGATGTGTCTAAATTAGACTACATTATTATAAACTATAAACGATAGATGGATTGAGTAAATTATGAACGGACATAATAGAATACTGTTTATTTTGCAGAACAGACGTTCCGTCATATTTAGTTCCCTTAAATTCCGCAGGACTTCTTTGGTGGCGAGCGCTCTATATCACATATATCGTATTTATTTCTTAAAAATGCGCCCTGCAGTTACATTCCGAATCTGTAAACTGTATTTGGGAGTAGAACAGTTAATAATAACAATTTTTAAAGCCAATCCACAACATTTCACAATTAAACTTCTGGAAACAATTTGCGCGTTTCACGTCATTCCTTCAAACAGCCGGCTTAATTACTATTATATTGCTTTATAATGCGAGCGTATATTGTACGTATACACTATAGTTTAACTACAGTAGAGTACGTACAGTAATGTATTCGTTTTTATGTATGAAGGCTGCAGACGAGCATAGTCCATCTGATGGTAAGTTACTGTCGTCCGTAGACATCCACGACAACATTAGTCCAAAATGAGAAACATTAGCATGCCCCCAGATGCGCTGCCTACCTTTGGAGATATAAGAATGGATTTGGAGAACGGGTTGGGAAAATGGGGAGGGATAGGATGGGAATGGGCTCTGACACATCTCACTCACTACCGAAACATATACGTACATTAGAGAAATAAGATAAACTGGGAAATGCAGTACATTTCAAGGTAGTTCTGTGAGAGAGTTGTAACGTGGCCAGTCGAGCGCGCCCAGCGGCTGTTGGATTGCAGCGTGCACTCTCCCCCTGACAAAATCCTGACAAATCTAAAAGACGCAGCTCACGCACATAGACATACTATTACAGCAGCATAAAAACTGCCTAGTATAATACCATACCACCAACCTATGTGTCTCCCCTGCTGAATATAGGCTTCTCCCAAGGCTTCTATATAGGGATATAGGTTTCTTATCCAGCCACCATCAGCGAACTTCTCCTAGTCGCTGGACGGAGCATGTCCCGCGCTGGGCTTCCCGGCTCATGGCCACCACGCGAGGACTCGAGGACTTGGTTCACCGTCTCATAGCAGCTAATTTTATAGGCCTCACTTGAATATCGATGAGTTTATCCATCAAAAATCCACGTCATTTTTATTGATATTGGCATCGGAGAAATCGTTACAAAGAATGTACGCATTGTTTTTTTACTGTAATGTGCCTACTGTTAGTTTAAATAAATAAATAAATACGTACGTGTTTTGGTAGTGAGTGAGATATGCTAGACCCCATTCCAATCCCTCCCCATTTTCCCAAACCTTTCCCCAAATCAATTCCTACATCTCAAAAGGTAGGCAGCGCATTCGGGAGTGTGCCAGCATCTGTCTGGACTGCTGTTGGCATGTATCGCGAATGTCTATGGGCGACAGTATCCACTTACTGCCATGTGGACTGTCAGCTCTCCTGACAACTTTCTGTAAAGAAATTACAGCGAGATAATAATTATTAATATAGAACCCTTAGTAGCAATCCATTTCATACGGTCTCACATCTTTATTGTGGCATAACACAACAATATAGCGTTGATATGTCAAATGGATACATAGTAATAACAATGCGATGTGATGGAGACTCACACAATTAGGCCTAAACACCGTTCGCTAAAAGGGGGTGCAGTTATGTATACACGCTTACAACTTATTACAACAAACACTTTATTACAACAAAAGAAGATTGTACTTATTATCAGCGTAGGGGTATATATAGATATACCCCATATGGGTATATATAGATATACTCGACTAACATTCGTATCGTGGTGAGTCTAAATCCTCGGCTAGTACTAGACGGCTAGTACGGCTAGAATTTGTTCTTAAACATGTATTTTTTTAAATCGTTGCAAGCTCGACTATGAAGAACACATCATATGGAAACCCACATGCTTGAGAAATAAAAAAATCTTGAGTATGTGTATCTACTCATCACCACTGGACCTGCTTACTAAATTATGGGTCCGTAATCCTCCAGTGATTTACTAGAGAAGGTCTTTGTCCTGCAGTGGGACGTTATGTAGGCTGATTCAAAAACTTATTATCAAAATTTATTTTAGGGTAGTTTTAAACAGGTCGTGCCTCGTGCTAATTTTATGTAATACTGGTTTCTGCCCGAGGCTTGGCTCGTGTGAACCAAGCAGCTGCAAAATATTTTTAACAACTGTAAAAACATGAGGGATTTCACGGATGAAAATCCATCCAGTAGTTTTTGAGAAATTCTATTAAAAACATTTTTATATTTTACTCTATAACTAAACTTCCTTGTGTCGTATGAAGATGTCACGTATACCAGTTTTCCTTCTGGTTACTTAGCTATACATTAGTGAAAACCCGATCAAAATCTGTTCCGTAGTTTTTATGTCATGCTCAAACAAACAGTCATACAGACAAACATAAATATATATAAATATTTTGTAACCTCCTGTTTTGGGTGTTGTAGCTTCTAAAGAGACCCCCATTTTTTAAATTAAATCAGTGCACATATTCAACTGTTTTATTATATTTGTGTATAGATTTCGTGTCGCACTATGTTTTTTCAAACGCATCATCTGTTCATCCTACAGGCGTATTGGACGTGTGTGCGAGCGTTGTCTGTGTGTGGGGACTGTAATAGAGCGATGACGTGATTTCCTGCGCTGAGTTATTGCTACTGTACCGGCGCTAAATGTTCCATAGGAACTGACCTTGTCTGGGGTTTGTTTGTTTTACTCGTAATCTGTTTTTTTGAAATCCTATTTTTTGTACATACAGTTAATTCATCTTGGAAGGTGTAAGTAAAATAAGTCATTAATTTATTCTGTGTACAGTTTTAGTGTCTTTTGTTATAATTTTAAGAATTTGCTTAAGTTAAATAAAGCGTTTTAAATAACAATAGACAATTAAATGGAACAATTTAATAACATATATTTTAATCATTTTAATAGGGTTCTATTAGATTATACTGCTTGTTAATGAGATATATCATATAATTACGATAAGATTTTTGATGTAGGTATACTCCTATCATTTTGATAAGCATATAGGTGCTGTAATCATATTATATTTTATTGCATTTTCAACATCATTTCGCTGCGTAATGTTTAAATATTAGTCAAGAACTTGCACTTCGAAATATGTAAATCCTACTAGGTACCATATTTTGTGAATTCAGGTTTATTTCTTAACATTTCTTTTTCGTTCAATAATTACAACTTGTTCGTCGAAATATTTTTGTGTTTTTCTGTGATGTGATGACTTATGAATCTTATTGGAATAAAACAATATATTCATTGAAAAGATTTTAATTGGAACTCCGTAAGTGCACTTTTTGAAGGTTTTAAAAATGCCTTTCACGATGTTCTAACCTGCGTTAAAAAAAAATTTTTAAAAATACAACTAATTATAAAAAGCAATTATTACAATTAAATGTAGTAGGTATGCAAATTTGTGCTCCTACATTGAATATCGTCTTTTCTTGAACCTGCATGATTCTAATCCTGGTTAGACAACCGGCCGCGACATAGCGCTCTGGCAAAAAATACAATAAAAATATAGGACGCAGTGCTAAAGTCACTGCTCCCGCTCCCCGTGAGGGGGTGGAGAAGGCAACAACTCATAAAATTAAGCGATTTGGATGTGAGTTAGTCTAACTGTGAGGATCGCCCCGTTAACAACCCGCTACCCGTCTCGCTCGCGCACGCATACCAACGTACTAAACGCACACAGTAGATACAGTGCTTGCCTCCGCACGCTGCTAGTACAACGTTACTTCGGTGGAGACACGTTTCGTTTCCCGCGATCGCTGTATCATCGAAAACGTTTCTGCGAACTGCTTTGTTCCCGCCACAATGAATTGACATTCGATTTTTGAAGTGGCTTAATTGGCATTTTGTTTTCGAGTCCTTGGTGAGTTATTAACTTTTTTTTTTTGAGTGTTTTGCACGCGAATGGTTCAGTGAAGTGTAGGTGATCTTTCGGATATTGGACCGGTCTAGGTGAGTGATATAATAAAATTAATGTCAATTGGGTTAATTAGGATTAATAGGCCCGTCGGTTTATCGAGCGGCGCTTTTATTGGTCGATTAGATCTTATGATTCTACAAACAAAACTCTTTTAAGTTTTTTATGAGTTTCAGTTGATCGCAGTGTTTTTCTATAAATCGCAGCTGTTATTGAGATTTTTATTAACATTATTATGTATTGCACGACGTTTCTTTTTTGTTTTGTTCAGCTGATTGGAATTATAATTAGGATACAATTAATATTGTTGTTATTATTGATATTAATGTTCTTTGATATTTTTTTAATGTTACAAATTTATTTTTTTACATAATTTTTGTACATTTATTGTACAAATTATTATTTAAAAAAAATAATTTATTATGTATTTATTACGGTTAAAGAAAAATAATATATATATATAATAATATATATATAATAATATATATATATATAATAATAAATAAAATGAAATTCATACAATATCATTCAAAACTAACGTAAAATTAATATCAGTATAAAAATATTAGCCGTTTATTGATTAATTAAGATGTTTGACACCTTAATATTTTTATTATTGATTTAGAATCAAATTCTTTATTTGTCAGAGTATGCTTTATTTAGAACTAGCTGAGCCGACAGACGTTGTCCTGTCCCAATTTCAATAATACAATAATTTCAATAAGTTCATACAAAAATCCCATAGAAAAAAGCACTTTCAGTTTTTCCAATTTTCCGCGCAACTTTTCCAATTTTCCTTTCCCTAAAAACCTTATTCGGACTATTACGAACATTTTTAAAAAAGAATAGCCAAATCGGTTCAGCCGTTCTCAAGTGATGCACTTACCAACGAACAGCATTTCATTTTTATTTATATAGATCTATATGTGCTGGATCTATTCATAATTTTTATTTTTTTATGAAATTGCAAATTTTTTAAATACCAAATTTTTTTTAACACATGAAATTGTTAAAAAAGTAATACTTGCTACTATATATATAATTATAAATATATATGTAACAAACCATATAGAGTGCATGCATTACAAATCAATGTCAAATTACAACACCATACCCTACCGTACGATCAGCGTGCGTCTCTCCACTGCTGGATATAGGCCTCTCCCGTGCCACCACACGCGGCCTCCAGCTCTTCTCATCCACCCACAACCGGGGACTGTCTTCAAGTCGCCAGTCTACTTGGCCGGAGCGCGTCGCATACAACTTTTCTCGGTACATAGGTTTCATTCGAGGTCAAGTCTATCCCAAATTACAAAACCAAATTATGTAATTATGTACTCAAAAAAAAATTTTATTGGCTCTATCATCTCTATCAAAATCTTATTTATTTAGGCTCCGTTATATCAAATAACTTGTAAATAGATTAAAACAAGTACCTAGCAAATATAATCGGTCTGTAGATTAGATAAATTGTACACCCGTACCCTCTTATGTGTAATTTATATTTTGAAATTAATTAGCTGCTGATTTGAAATCGATATAACTTTTAAACATAGGTAGGTGAAGAAGCGGATATTTATTTGTGTACAATGAAAATATTTGGGTAATTCTTCAAGCTGGTCCATAAGTTATAGATGACTTTAAACTATCGAAATATATCAGTTAAAAATAAATCAGTTGCGGTATGTATACCATGATGTACGCCAAGTTACTGCGATGTACGGGAAGCTACCGTGATGTACGCGAAGCTATCGTGATGTACGCGATGCTACCGTGATGTACGTAAAGCTACTGTGATGTACGCGAAGCTACCGTGATGTACGCGAAGCTACCTTGATGTACGCGAAGTTACCGCGACGTACGGGAAGCTACCGTGATGTACGTAATGCTACCGTGATGTACGCGAAGCCACCTTGATGTACGCGAAGTTACCACGATGTACGGGAAGCTACCATGATGTACGAGAAGCTACCGTGATGTACGCGAAGCCACCTTGATGTACGCGAAGTTACCGCGATGTACGGGAAGCTACCCTGATGTACGAGAAGCTACCGTGATGTACGCGAAGCCACCGTGATGTACGTGAAGCTACCGTGGTGTATTGACATGATACTGACGAATATATCGGTAGTGAAGCTTTTTGATACAAATTCATAAAACATTTGTCCTTAACAGTAACAGGACATTTTTACAATTATTATGATTTTACGTTTCTTATAAACAACAACACAAGTTGATATCAACAAAGTGAAAATAAAATGTTTTATTAGTAAAATCACTAATGTTAGACATACTTCCCGTAATCAGTACTTTTATCGTCTATTACTGGACTCTGGGTCACCTCGTTTACACCATCATGAGCACGAGGGATGTACAGCCTTAAAACACCTCGCTGAAATTACACACTTTCAGAGGTGGTGTAGTTTCGTAGGCTTTGTTATCCCTTAGTCGCCTTAAACGACACCACCGGAAAGAGATGGGGTGGGGCGGGCTATTTTACAGCCAGCCGACACCACACGGCCAACATGTGGTGGCATCTCTTCCCGTGGGTATTGTAAACGGTTGTGAAGGTGTTGTTGTTAAGAATACTAATCCTAAATTTTGATACTTCACCTACTTTGAATTGGGAGAGTGCACGCTGCATTCCTAAAGCCGCTGGGCGCACGTTACTCCTCTCTTACAGAAGACTACCTTGCCAATTTCCACTTACCATCAGGTGGGTGGACTGTCTGCCGTTTTTTTCTACAAAAAAGTAAAGAAATTAGAAGTTAATAACTAACTAGACGATAACACACTCGTATAGATAGTTTACTATATGACTTGTGGTTTTGACTGTTTGTAGAGTAATCATTCTGAAAAATTTCAGCGTACTTTTTTTCAAAATCGATTCTAAACTTATGGAACTTGTAACGGATTTAGTGAGAGATCTTCAACAAGGTACGTTAAAGGCTTCATTATAGGCTATGTATATATAAGTAATTATAATCTACAGATACTTGTAGCACAGATACGTAATTAATTAATTAATCCAGTATGTACGTTGTTGCGATATCAAATTATATATCTAATGTACTCATTGTAAACAGGCATAAATTAAGGTGTTAATTAATTTCGTAGTTCTTACCATCAGGTGTTTCTTCCGTCACCACATAACATGACCTTCCATGGCATACTTACGCAGTATGCCTTGTGTTGTGGAACGGTTTTAGAATAGCTCCACTCCATATCCCTCCGTAGGTGGTCGTAAAAGGCGACTAAGGGATAGCGAAGCTGCTACCACAAGCCCTGATGAACTTCACCACCTGTAAAAAGGTTGATTAGCTAACCTGCTTGGTTAGCGTGGCATTTTAAAGTCCTCATGTACAAGAAAATCTGCGGAGGACCATGCCCTAACATTAACCATGCAATGTTAGGCTAATTTTATTATTTAATTCAAATATCAACATTATTTTTCCAACTATTTTTAGTGATATCCTATTTTTCCTTCCATTCCAGCCCGATTACGCTTCGTTTGTAATTTTTCTTACAATTAGCAAAGTGAATATTCTTTCAAGAATTGTTCTTATTCGATCTTCATTTCTAATCTTATTTTAGAGAATATTTCTATTTAATCAGTATCTCAAAACAACGTAATTTTAACGTAAAAAATCTTAACCGAAGTCAATACCGACAATAAAATCCCATTGCCCAGATTACGTTATATATGATGCAGCCGTTATAAAAAGATGCGTTTGATCTTTCAGTAGGATTCAAGATTTTCTAAGTATAATACTATAAATTATAGATAGATCAATAAAAGGGCATCCTGGAAGTGCACATTACGTAGGCAATAACCGCTTCGACTAATTTTCTCAGCGAGAGATTATGACATTAATCTATGGTGATGTGACCGCACGGCGCACACGTACAAAGTTAAGGAAGTCTGCGACGTGTGTGGCCCTTTGATACGCCGACTGTCATATCCGTACATCTCATATAATTTATACTCTATGACATAGATATAACGAATTCGAATTATGAATTTTTAAATTCGATCAATACATTGCTTCAAACTATATTATACTCTATGAAGGAGAGACAAAAAGTTCGAATTATGAAATTTCAAATATGATCTATACATTCTTTTTAATAAGTTCATTGGGAAACGCGCAAATTCAAGATGGCCGTTTGTCTCTTTTAATAGCTTTGTTAATAGTCACATTTCCTGAACAGTTTTTGATGTGATCTCTTTGATTTCGAATTTGTTTACGATTTGAATCGCTATACTGACACGGAGACAAAGATTTAATTTATATAAAAGTATCGTCGATTAAAATACCTACTCCTTTCATGTTGTGAATATTTAAACAAACGTATTTCGTTTACTTTGAATTTAACTGTCAAATATGTCATATTAATCATTATTATATGTACGATGTTTTGAATAAAAATGGAAAAACATAAAAAAAAATCTGTGCTGTCGGAAGTCACTTAATTTAGCAAAATGTAATTATTTTTATGTAATTGTTTATTATTTTTAAAATATAATACACAATGACATATTCTGTGTAACTTAAATTGTGTGAAAGTATTTAAAATTATATATTTTTTTCCATAGGTGATCATCTAGTCGGATTCCCAATCACTTAAACACAATGGGATCTTTTGTGTACCTTCCTTCTACTCTTCTCTACTCTTTTAACATAACTCTCTTATCTTCTACTCTTACTCTCCGAATATTATATTCATACATTTCAACATATCCAACAGTTACAGAAACCAATAGTCATTTGGTTCCAGTTCATGATTACTTTGAAGACTCACTCTGCATCTCGCCACACAGCCACATTCGCATAGAAGATGCATCGTGGACTCTTCCTCCTCGTTGCAGGCTCTGCAGATGTTGTCATCCGCTTAATTCCTATGTACGGGGTCTTTTACTGAGACCTGTCAGTATGGAAAAGTCTGAAACTATTAGAAATAGAGAAATTTGTTCTAAGGAACCATGGCGTCGATTTTAGAATTATGAAAAACTGCATTCAAAGATTTTCCAAAAAACTCCTACGCCCTCGTGAATCGTAAGTTATTTTATTAGGCTAATTGATAGTGTAAGTTGTAAGGTACAAATCTAGATTTTTCTTTTTATTCTAGACATAAGATTCCTTAGCAATATTTAGTTAACTTTCACTATCACATAACGATGATATAACATCGCAATAAAACAACTTACGATTTTTTCAAGGTAAACGAATGGGTTCGAGTCCCGATTATGTACCTTCGAGTTCTTTGAAAATCTTTGAAAGCAGTTTATGATTAATTCATTAGATTTTTCATTTAGGTTTTGCGTTAATTCGGCGACACGCTGAATTGGTATATATATTTCGTCGAAAGCTACATAAATACATTTAGCGATACTAACAGCGAGACGGTTTACTAACAAAAATAAAAACTAACAAAATATTATAGCAGTATTTACATTAAAGCGTAGATTAATCAATTGTCACTGCAATCGGCTCGATGCAGATAACGTTGGATCAGCAGTTACGTGGATTGACGTAAATAATTAGATACGTTTCACAACATACATTGTGAAGCGTCTGTAAGGGTACGTTCATACTAAGCGTTTCTGAACAGGTTGCCTGTTAACTATATACCAATAAACAGTTGTCAGCCCTTTTTAAGTCCACTGCCGGACACGGGTTTTCTCATGCACATTGTCTTGTTTATGACGGCCAAGTACGGTGGCGAGGCCACTTTTTTTAGAGGTGGTGTTTTTAGCAACTTTATTTATCAATTGTCGCCTTTTGCGACACCCGCGGGAAGACATGGGATGGTGCTATTGTAAATCCGGCCGACACCACGGTTAATACCAATACTTATACCAACCAGTACTTGTTGGTATTTTGTCGGCTACAAAAAACATTATCGACTTGAAAACCACAGAATACGTTTTTCTTTCATAGATGGTGGCAGAGGAGCAGGTGGTAATTGGACACTATCGCCCTGCGATATCCGCGACATATGCCAACATCAATACAGAATTACAAACATTGGTACGCAAAACGGTTGTGAAAACAGGGATAGAAAGATAAAGGATGAAGAAGTTTTCGCCATTCCATTACACGTCCCAATGTTCCTAGGGGGGATGGGGTGGGATATGGAGTCACGTGTATAATGGAATTAGGAATAATAATTTATTTTATTCAATTATACTTTCCATTCGATAGGTTAGGGCAGAATATGATAAAATGGAATAAGATGAGAAATGCCGTACATTTTACGGTAGTCGCCAATTAAGTGCATCACCTTCTCCTTCGAAGTTCAAGAAACTTAGTTTTTTGTTCCGGGAGGTCGCTCGCTTATCTGCCACATCTTAATAAGCCATTACAAGAACGAAGTGACATGAATTATCTAAATTAAAATAAAATTCTAATTCTACGTGTTTTCGCTAAGTACGAGACTGTTGTAGGATGGGTAAGTCATACTACAGCGAGTCGTGTGTAACTTGGAGACTATTTTTTGGCATCTGATCGTATAGAATCCGTCAGTTCTTACTTCAGCAATTATCCCCGATGCACTGCAATAGCGGGGCAGTCCCAATAGCACCCTGAGAGTGTTGTTATATTGGATACGCTTATCTACTTAGAAAAGGTCCGTGTCACTGTGTTGTCGACTACTAACACAATAGTGTCAAAACATGACAACATGACATGACAAAATGAGTGACAAAATTCAAAGAATCTTTTTAATATGGATTTATTTTGTTCCATAGTCGTTATAACCCATATAACAACCTTTTTAATTACGGAGTCTTTTTAAAGTTCTGATAAAACCCAAAAGCTTTAAGCGATTTTAAAACGCTAAATCTTTTCACACCTTAATTCCGTTTATTGTGTGAGAACCTTTACGGAATTTGTGTTTATGCTTACAAACCGTTTAATGGTTTGACGTCACTACAATTGTTCTATTTATAACATTAGGTAGCTTATTAATAATTATACGTATAATTAATAATTATACGCCTAGTGGTAATAATTATACCTACGGTGATAGTTTATTAATAGTGATAGTTAGTGATAGTTGTTGGTGATAGTGATAGTGATAGTTAGTTAGTTAGCCTAGTGATAGTTTATTAATAATTATACCGGCAATGGAATAGCTGATGCTATGTCCTCCCGTGGGCCCGTGGGTGTTGTAAAAGGCGACTAAGGAATAATAGAGCCGCTACCACAAGCGTTGATGAACTATACCACCTCTAAAAGAGTGGACTCGTCAACCCGCTTAAGCGTGGCCTTTAAAGCCATAAATCCCTCGTGGACAAGACAATATGCATTAGAAGGCCCGTGTCCAGCAGTGGACACTGAAAGGACTGGTTGCAAATTGTTACAATAAAGTATCTGATTACTTTATTCGGTAAAAGCAAGTTATAATAATAAATGACGCCACACTCAATGACCCACACTCGATTTCTCTGTGTCGTGGGTCCAGAAACACAGACAAAGACACACCCAGATAAGTAAGTAGATAATTAATTGAATTTCTATTAGCTTAATTCGTTATGCAGTTCTATAATTTATAAAGGCTATAAACTCCACCCACCCCGAATTAACGGAAATTTAAACGCAGCTATACAGCTACTTAATTAGTTCTCGTAATGACATCACGCCGATACAACTTTCATCATAAATTATTATCAAATGCAATCGATAAAACAAGAAGAAATCAATTCCCGTGAAAAACGTGTCCGATCCATCTCATTTATCGCTTTGTAAAGTAATTAACTACTCCTTATGAAATATACAATGATTATTGTTAATTATTTTGATAAATAATAATTTCAATAGCGCGATAGGATATAAAAAAATAGATCATGACTTAAGTAAGTTTGCTATAATCGCTAAATAAATAAATTGCTTTTGTTCACGCGTTAATGGTATTCTTGTATCAAATTATTACAAATGGCAGATTACTTAGTTATAACTAGGTTTTTAAAATGTCGTTTTGGACTGTTTTTTAAATATTTAATGCTCTGTTACGATTTTATTATATGTGTAAATAATAATTAGATAGAGGATAAATGACACTCGGCTAATTGCTCTTTCTGTTCCATTGGTATTTATTATATATGTGTAAATAATAATTGGGGGGGTGTAGGGGTGAAATACGGAAATAAAACGCTGCTCTAATTCACATTGAACCACAGGAGCGCAGGGAGGAAGCGGCAGTCGGCAGCGAACTCGCTTGTATGAACTTGTTAGGTATCTTCACTATGAGGAGTCTGTTATATCAAGTCACTACTTAGAGTGTTAAGTACGAACTGGTAGTTCAAGTTACTGTTTGAAGTGTTGAGGACGAACTGGCAGTTCAAGTTACTGTTTGAAGTGTTGAGGACGAACTGGCAAAGAGAGGTCGGAACCTATGCCTTTTATAGCAAGTTCGCTGCCCGTGCGATCCCCCTGCTCCCTGGGGAAGTTTATTGTGCTATTCGCTCTCCAACGTCATACATAACTTCTGAGCTACAAGTCACTTATCCTAGGGTTTGTCCTCCTCTTATGCGGAGGACAAGGCTATTTTCGATGACGAAGTATGAAGATCTACATTTTTCTGGGCAATTTAGCCCTTTTTTCCCTCCCGCCTTCCTTGAGTAGCAAGGGGAATGGGAGGACTGAAGGTAAGGGGAAGACAGTGGCGCCGATACCGGATTTTCGTCATCTAGCCCGCAACTTTATATGTTTAATTCAATGCTTAATAAAACACACTGCGGGCGGTAGCCTTTATTTTTCCTATACCCTGACCTGTAACCCAGTTTCCTAATACATTTATGGAGAGCGAATACAAAACACATACAATTTATAAACAAGGACACAACAATAAAAAACATAATATAAATGTACGTACTAACATCCCATAGTCTCGTAGGAAAGGTGTATGGATTTGTCTCGTACGCTTTTATTAGTCTAATGTGAGAATTCATTCGTCCTCACCTCGCTAGTTGCGCAACCCTTGTGAGACAACCCCCTTTCTTCCCCGAGCCGTGCGATGCCAGTACGTACATATCACGTACACTTGATTCTATTTACATATTAATATACTGCACTTGTGCTACGCTTTCATTCTGTCGTGCACATTCTCCCGCCGTCGCAACACTGCGAACCGACTGGTAGCACGACGATCTTCTTCGTAGGTCTGCGTAGCACGGTGCCGTTGCCCATGGTGATGTCGACGACTCGTACCTCGTTGTCTTTACCCGGGTAGACGTTGGTGATACGGCCTCGTGGCCAGGTGTTCCGGGGTAAGTTGGAGTCGCACACGATGACGATGTCGTCGATCTTCGGTGGTTCACCGGTGCTGTGGGGCTCCCGCCGGTACTGGAGTAAGGGCATGTACTCCCGTACCCAGCGGTGCCAGAATACGTCTGCGAGCCTCTGGGCGCGCCGCCAGTGATGGCGCGCGTTCAGGTCGCCTTCGGTGAAGTCTCCGGGAACCGGCATGTGACAGTTCGGGCCGAGTAGTATAAGGTTCGGCGTTAGTGCTGCCGGTTCGTCGGGTGTCACCGCCACATGAGTGAGGGGGCGGGAATTTATGGTCATCTCCGCCTCAGTCAGCAGTGTGCTGAGCGTCTCGTCACTTGGATGTTGTTCGTGCAGGGTGACTCGTAGGGCTTCTTTAACGGAGCGCACCATGCGCTCCCATGCACCGCCCATAAACGGCGCTGCTGGTGGGATGAACCGCCACTTGATCATGCGGTTTGTGGCCTCGTGCTGGGTGGCTTCAGCTATGGACTGGGCGAGCTCTTTATCAGCCGCCTTGAAGCAAGTTGCGTTGTCACTCCACAGCTCCGTTGGACAGCCTCTTCTGGCTATAAACCTTCTCAGCGCTGAAATGGCTGAGTCAGCACTTAGGGAGGTCACGACTTCTAGGTGTATGGCGCGTGACGTCATACATGTGAAGAGCGCTACGTATCTTTTCTCGCGGTGGCGCGCGACGGTGACTTCTATTGGACCAAAGTAGTCCAATCCGGTGAACGTGAAAGGGCGTGCGTGATGGGCCAGGCGAGCTGGAGGTAAGTCGCCTGTGGCCGGACTTGTTGGTTTAGTCTTTTTTATTCTGCACGCCATACAGCTCTTGATCACGTTTCGCACGGCCGGTCGGATTTTCATTATCCATAGCCGTTGGCGTAGCTCATTTACGACTGTTTCTAC
Source organism: Sesia bembeciformis (assembly GCA_943735995.1). Taxonomy (NCBI): domain Eukaryota; kingdom Metazoa; phylum Arthropoda; class Insecta; order Lepidoptera; family Sesiidae; genus Sesia; species Sesia bembeciformis. The sequence continues at coordinate 13,413,342 of OX031044.1, forward strand.
GCCTCCGTGATGAAGTTTCTCGTGGACTTGTTGTATATACAATTTTGTGTATATATGTTTTCCATTCAGTACGGCTGGGCTTACAGATTCTGCGTGTATTCCCTCGGCCGCAGTTATACGACCCTTTATTCTTATTATGTCGTCACTGTCGATGATAAGACTAAGTGACGACAATAAATCTCCGGTAGGTGGCGCCCTGTTCTCTTTTATGCGCAGCTTTTCTAGGTAATAGCTGTCTTGTTGTGCCGCTCGGATCCATAATTTTTGAGCCTTTTCAATATGACGCACTTCTAGGTCAATGGCGCGGCGGGTCGATGAACTCGTGGGAACCACCGTATTGGTTGATTGGGGTCGAGTTTGTTTATCTTTTTTCTTCCAGTCGGGGTCACGTGACTTGTTTGTCCGCGTTCTTTTGTAACGCGTAGCGGTGATTTGGAATTTATTTCCCCGACATAATTCGACAAATTGCAGCACTCTAGCTGTCGCTCTTATCAGTCTGATCCATTTCGAGAATCGTTGGACATCTGGCAGATGGTCATGAGTTGGCTTGTCAGTTATTGCGAGACATTTTTCTCTCTCTTCCCCAGAGTTGTTGACCTTGACCTCGACTTCTGTAGGCCACTCATTCTTAGATAGTAGTAGATAGGAGGGGCCATTGAACCATCGATGTTTCACGTTGAAGTCGTGAGGTGTCGCTCTTGTCGCGTCGTCTGCCACGTTATCTGCCGTAGGCACCCATCGCCACTCATTTTTCTTAGTGAGTGTCTCTAATTCTGCGAGTCGGTGTGCTACGAAGGTTTTGTAGGTGCGTGGTTCGGATCTTATCCACGCCAGGGCCGTACGCGAGTCGCTCCAATATGTTTTATGCGCGACTTCAAACTCGTGCTCTTGTAGCACTGTATCGGCTAGGCGGGCCCCTAGTAGGGCGGCCTGTAGTTCTAACCTGGGGATTGAGACGGGCTTCAGTGGTGTCACGCGACTCTTTGCGGCTGCCAGCGTGACGTGTACACTTCCGTCGTTACGCACGATTCGCCAGTAAACGCTTGCGGCGTAGGCCTCCTCGCTGGCATCGACAAACGTATGTAGTTCGTAAGTGGTTGCCGATTCATAGTCGTAACATCGAGGAATGCGTAGGTCTTCTACCTTTCTTAGCAATGACAGCCATGCGTCCCATCTTTGCCTTAACTGTTCTGGAATGGGCTCGTCCCATTTGGTACCGTAGCGCCAGGTGTCCTGCATAATTCTTTTCGCGGGCGTTGTCATCGGCGATAGTAAGCCCAATGGATCGAACAAGGACATTATGACACTTAGGGCCTCCCTCTTGGTTGGTGGGCGCGTGTTTTCAAGCATTTCAGGTGCTATTCTCGTTTTGTTCAAGCGGAAACTTATGCAATCATCCCTTGTGCTCCATAGGAGACCGAGCGTTCTTTCTGTCTCGCTCGCACCTATTGGTATTGCGTTTGTTTCCGTTCTTTCCTTGAAATCTTTTATAACACTCATGTTGTTAGATGTCCACGCCGTCAACTCGAACCCTGCTTGTCGGTGTATAAAGTCGACTTCTTTGATCATTCTGATCGCTTTCTCAGGTGTGGGGAAGCTTTGTAAGTAGTCGTCCATGTAGTGGTTTCTTTCTATTGCGCACGCCGCCTCTGGATAGATGTCGACGAACTCGTTTGCGTTTTTGTTCTTTATGTGTATGGCGGTGCATGGTGATGAGCACGCACCGAATATCACCGAGGTCATTCTGTATTCTTCTGGCGGACCCTCCCGCCGGTGATCTCTCCATAAAAAACGCAGGGCATCTCTGTCCTCTTCTCTTATGCTGATTTGCATAAACATTTCTTTTATATCTGCGGATACGGCGTATGGGTGTTGTCGAAATCGCATAATAACGCCTGGGAGGGACTGTAATAGGTCAGGTCCTGCCAACAACATGTCGTTGAGGCACAGTCCATGCGATTGAGCCGCCGCATCGTGTACCATTCTTATCTTTGGCTTTGCGGGATTGATGACCGCGAAGTGTGGGAGGTACCATATTCTGCCGCTAGTTGGCGCTGCGGGGGCTCGCTCGGCGTATCCGCGTTTGAAGAGGTTGTCGACCCGTTCTTGGTATTGAACTTTCAGCTGTTCGTCGCGATCTAACTTCCTTTCTAAGTTGTAGAGGCGCTTTAGTGTGTTTTGGTAGTTGTTGGGTATTTTTAGTTCGTCTTTTCGCCACAATAACCCGGTTTCGAATCTGCCATTGGGAAGTCGTCGAGTCGTGTTTTCGAGTATTTCCAACGCCCGTTGTTCGGGATCGTTCTTGGGTTTTCTGGGTTCGATTCCCAATGACTCCAGTTCGAAATATTTCCTCATTGTTTCTTCCATTGTGTCACCCTGTGTTGTGGATAGGTGACCACAAAAGGTTACGGGCTTACTTTTCGACGTGTGGCATCCGTGGAGTACCCACCCCAGTTTCGTTAGTGATGCCACTGGTTGGTCGCGCCGACCCTCCAGAAGATCACGTGACACTATTAGGTCCCAGTTGTCCTGACCGATCAGTATCTTTGGGGACGCGTAGTCGTACGTGAGCTCTTTTCTTATGTTTTGTAGATGAGTGCAGCCCTTCATATTTTCCTCTGTTATGGATTGCGACGTGAAATTCAGCCTTTCTACTGTTCTGGCATTTTGAATTTGGAATTCTTTGCCGCTGAATTTCCCTTTAATGCCCAGGTTGACACTCCGACTTTGTTCGTGTTTTATCTCTGTCCCACTCACCCCTTGCACCCACATTGGTTGTTTGGGCCCATCTATCCCTAATATATCGGCCAGAGATGCGTCGATAATGGTTACTGTACTCCCCTCGTCCAACAACGCGTACGTCTCTATTTTATTCTGGGGACCGGATAGCACGACAGGTGCTATTTTTAGGTACGCCCGACGTCGCGTATTTGAGTTGGTAGCTACTGTTGAAGTCAGTACCTCTTCTGTTCTTTCTGGGATGTCTGATGGTTGATCGGTTTTCTGGTGGTGGAGTAGGACATGGTGTCTCATGGTACATCCGTCGCGGCCGCATGGTTTGACGCGACACGTGTTTCTTTGGTGCGTACCTTTTAAGCACCGGAAACAAGTATGGCTCTTTTTTGCCATCTCCCAACGCTCGTGTATGTTAGCGTTGAGAAACTGTGGGCAATGCACTAACTGATGTGATTGTTTGCACTGCCAACATTTTTCTTGCCACTTTTCTTGTGGCTTGCGCTTTTCTTTTATTGTGTAAGCGCGTTCGACCTTTTTTCGCATAGGTCGCTCTCTCCCTGCTGACTCGTCGGCGATGTATTCTGGAAGGGCGTAAGCGCCAAACTTATCCGCTTCTTCGTTCAAGTATATTGACATCTTTTTGAAGTCGGATACTTCTGAAAGCTCTCTCGCCGCGTAGTCTACCCATTTACTTCTCAGGGTTGGAGTGAGCTTCTCCACCACGTTATACAACATCTCAGGGTGGTGGAGGTAGTGTGGTTTCTTTAATGCTTCTATAGCAGCCACGATGTTCGCTAATTTACTTGCGAATATGCAAAGGTCACGTGGGTTTTCACTGACCTTGGGTAAACGCTTCACTTTTTCCAATTCTAAGCGGATGAGTGCCTCTGGCCGCCCGAATCTTCTCTCCAGCGTTTGTAATATTACTGGCGGGTCAGGCTCACTTATTAGTAGGCAACTCACGGCTTCCATGGCGGGTCCCTTTAGACATTTTCGTAGTCGGGCCACATTCTCAGTTTTAGTGAAGCGTTCCTTTGTTTCGTTGTACGCTGCTCGGAAGGCGAGCCAGCTATGGGCGTGTCCACTGTACACGGGTAACTCTTGTACGTACCGAGGTGAGTCCCTATTCTGGCGCATAGCTTGTGAGAAGGCCGTGGCTAATGTAGTCACGTCAATCGCCGGTGGAGAATGGTCTGAAGACGGGACCTCTTTCGTGGGGGTTCCCGCAACACCCGGGTCTCTTTCATTCCCGGCCGATTGTCTAATACTGCCTTTTTCCGACACAGCTGCTTCCTTGGGTTTGGGACTTTTCTCTCTCTCGGCGTCTTTGATGGCTAATATCTGTTTTTGATTGTGTAGCCATCGGTGGACACGCTGAGGATCTGAATCCTGTTCGTCCAGTTCGTCCTCCTCACTCGACGACGAGTCTAGTTTCAGTCGTTCGAGTTTTGCCTTTTCAAGTTCGGCTGCGGCCTGGATTTCTTTTGTTTTCCACTCGGCCTCTTTTAGGTACAGCTCGGCGAGCCGTTCTTTCGCCTCTAACTCCGCGAGGAGTCTCTTGCGTGAGGGTACGGAGCGGCGTGACCGAGCGTGGCTCGAGTGTGGGCGCATCGTGTGGTCGGAGCACTCAGGTACAGGTGATGGTGGCCTGGAGCAGACGGCGACAGCGACACTGTCCTTGGCTTGTTTTTTATTGTTTGAGGACTTACTTGTGGTAGTGTCGGTCGCGGTTGCGGTCTGGGCAGTCGTTGCGTACGAGTCTGTGCTCGTTGTTGCGCCCGTGGTGGTCGTAGCTTCGGTTTGCGAGCTCGAGGATGCTTCTGTTGTCTCCTTGTCGCTTTTGCTTCTTGTGGTCGGCATTTTCTAATTTTCTCCGTATCTCGATAGGCGATCTTCTGGATGACGATGGTTCAGGAGATCCGGCTCGAAGGACCAGATGTTGGTCACGATATGCGATCTTCTGGATGACGATGGTTCAGGAGATCCGGCTCGAAGGACCAGATGTTGGCTACGATATGCGATCTTCTGGATGACGATGGTTCAGGAGATCCGGCTCGAAGGACCAGATGTTGGCTACGATATATATAATATATAAGGCGGTGCTCGCGATCGATGTTATACCGCAGGGCCAATGTTGCAGGCCGCACGTTGCCTTCCAACGGGGGGGTGTAGGGGTGAAATACGGAAATAAAACGCTGCTCTAATTCACATTGAACCACAGGAGCGCAGGGAGGAAGCGGCAGTCGGCAGCGAACTCGCTTGTATGAACTTGTTAGGTATCTTCACTATGAGGAGTCTGTTATATCAAGTCACTACTTAGAGTGTTAAGTACGAACTGGTAGTTCAAGTTACTGTTTGAAGTGTTGAGGACGAACTGGCAGTTCAAGTTACTGTTTGAAGTGTTGAGGACGAACTGGTAAAGAGAGGTCGGAACCTATGCCTTTTATAGCAAGTTCGCTGCCCGTGCGATCCCCCTGCTCCCTGGGGAAGTTTATTGTGCTATTCGCTCTCCAACGTCATACATAACTTCTGAGCTACAAGTCACTTATCCTAGGGTTTGTCCTCCTCTTATGCGGAGGACAAGGCTATTTTCGATGACGAAGTATGAAGATCTACATTTTTCTGGGCAATTTAGCCCTTTTTTCCCTCCCGCCTTCCTTGAGTAGCAAGGGGAATGGGAGGACTGAAGGTAAGGGGAAGACAGTGGCGCCGATACCGGATTTTCGTCATCTAGCCCGCAACTTTATATGTTTAATTCAATGCTTAATAAAACACACTGCGGGCGGTAGCCTTTATTTTTCCTATACCCTGACCTGTAACCCAGTTTCCTAATACATTTATGGAGAGCGAATACAAAACACATACAATTTATAAACAAGGACACAACAATAAAAAACATAATATAAATGTACGTACTAACATCCCATAGTCTCGTAGGAAAGGTGTATGGATTTGTCTCGTACGCTTTTATTAGTCTAATGTGAGAATTCATTCGTCCTCACCTCGCTAGTTGCGCAACCCTTGTGAGACAACCCCCTTTCTTCCCCGAGCCGTGCGATGCCAGTACGTACATATCACGTACACTTGATTCTATTTACATATTAATATACTGCACTTGTGCTACGCTTTCATTCTGTCGTGCACAATAATTAGATAGAGGATAAATGACACTCGGCTAATTGCTCTTTCTGTTCTATTGGTATTTATTATATGTGTAAATAATAATTAGATAGAGGATAAATGACACTGAACTAACCGATCTTTCTGATCCATTGGTATTTGCCATGATAGTATTGAACCCAGTCTCTATTTAATTTCAACGGGCTTTGACGTTTCCACAAAAGTATAGGAAGGAATAGGAGAGAAAATCAGGTGATGGTAGGAAACACGGTACTCACATCTGATATACGGATGTCCACAGTACTTGGATTCTTAAGCAATACAGATTATAACAATTTTCTAAAACTCAGGAAAACGTAAAGTGCGGCTATTAACCGGTGGCCAAAGTTTGGTATGTAACTCCAATAAGATTCATGTCAGACTGACAGCACAGTGACAGCGATGGCATACACATATTTGGATTCTTGGGTGGGAGCTCGAGAGATGCGGTTGAGTTTTTGTTTGATTGATAACTATAAAAATTATGCCTTATGGGCTTTGTGGTTTAATAGTGATAGTTTATTAAAGTTTAAAGTGTACACCTACTATCGCTTTACTGAGCGACGCCATATTTACTTGAAATTAATTTACACGTGATATTGGCAAAATAGTCGTCCCGCTTGAGTCGACAAGTAATACTAGCCATCAAACCGAAGAAGAAGTAGACGCATAGACCCTACGCAGACGTAGGGTCAACTCAAATCATTTATTTTGCAAAAAAATAATTAAATAGTGTTAATTAAAAATATTACCCATTATGTTCTGCCTCAACAGGCATGTAAAATTTAATTGTAAATACAAGTAGGTGAAATTCTGTTCTGTGAACACTCAATTCTGTGAATAGGATTTTGCAAGGTCGGCGGCGCGCCCGCATGCCCCCTGGTGTTGCAGGTGTCCATGGGCGGCGGTAACACTTACCATCACGTGGGACCGCTTGCTCGTCCGCCCACTAGTCTATAAAAAAAAAAATCGTTAAAAAAATGACATAATTAATTTCTAAAAATGTCAAATAATATGTCAATATAAATAATAAAATGATAATAATGTTATGTAACTTGTCAAAATACTCATATAATAAAATCGTCAAAATAATAATAAAAGGTGCAATAAAATATAGTTGGTCAACACAATCTTAATAAATGTCATGGCGCCAGGAGAATTATCATTCTAATTATTATCATCATCATTTATAAAAGGAAAAGAATACATTTTTAGGGTAGAAATGTTATTCAGGATATGGGCACTACCTTCATAGTTGTGTTTTGTTGTTACTACATATATTTTTATATTCCACTGTGTGGGGTCATAGCTATCTAGTTCCTTAATTCACCGAGGCCCTCCCGTCACTGTAATTATCCAAAATTAAAACCTCAGCGATGCCTGTTATGTTTATAATTGCTATTAGCTTTTATCAGGCGCGCATCACTACAATGATTTCCGAAAGACCTATATATTTAGATCGGGATAAAAAGTAACATATAAGTTGAACGAGGACATAAACTATCATTGTAGATAGTTTCAATAAAATCCATTTATTAGTGTCATAATAAAAGATGTAAGCAGTTGTACAATGGTATTGTTGGAGAGTTAAAAATCATAAAACTTAGTTGACATCTCAACAGTGTTTGATTCGTATCGCCTAACCTTTACATGTCGCAACCGATAGGATCCACGGATCGTGATAAAATGTCTCCTAAATGTTAACATCTATAATTATCTATAATTATGCCGTTTCATTAAATTTTATGTAGTGGCTTTTATGTTATGCCGCGTTCAGACAGACAGACAAACATTCTAAAAAATGGCTATTTCGGGTTCTTTATCGGTCGTAGAGCACTCTGCGACGATTTTTTAAAAAAAATATTTATTGTACAGAAATGGCTCCGTTACAACTTTATTATATGTATATATGCATACCTATAGATGAATCCTTAAAATACCTATAACTTACCACAACCGACTTTAAGCTTGCAATTAACCACATAGGTACATTGCTTCAAAACACATATCTATGACACGCACCACATACCATTTCGTGAATTTTGTTAATAATAAAAATATAAACATACAAGCTCTTCTCATCCAGCCACCACCATATTGCAACAATTAAGTTATATGACCTGTGATCCTAGTGACCCTATTGGGCCAACCGTGCTTGGCTGTTCAAAAGTATTTGGAACTATTGGACCCTATAGAACTATCGTAACCGCAACAATGTGGTGCGAACCCACAACAATTACACCAGTAATCACCGCTATTATTTTACAGCTCACCGTAATTGACAGATGGATGAAAAGTGAAGCGTTTAATGGCGATTAAGTGCCACTTGCCACTTGCCAGCCGCGGCGGCCTCAATTATATTTTTTATTTGCCGCCCATTAGATTCAATTGTATCTGTGCTAATACTAACAGATGATGTCATTCTTTATGGATTGAACAATTTAATAATTCAAGAGAAATGTGTAGGTTTGTTTATAATGCTTTCACCAATATTCCTTTAATGATTTTGAGTTCAATGACATAATGAAAAATAGATTAAAAACCGTTTTTTTCCAAAGTTTCAAGATTGAGTTTTTATCCACTTTTTCGTACAAATTTCTTATTTTACGTTGTAGGCTCTTTTTTAATGACTCCTCTCGGTTATTGTAAGGTTGATTGGAAGAGATTCCTTCTGGGAATAAGTCCGCTTTGTAGTTATGGTAATATTGTAGTGCCTTACTGTGACAATTAATTATAAGTAAAATAAAGAGCGACAACGAGAACAAAAATAATTTAGCAAGTACACAACCTAAAAACTATTTAAAAAAAAAACTACAATTTTATGTCATTAAACTTGAGACTATGACCAAAATCCATGTTTTTGGGCTTCGCGAAAGGTTCGGACACCTGTGTATCAGTGTGGTCAACAAGTCGATCATGATCGACCGGTCGATCGCCAAAGACGATCGGTCTATCACGGAAGGACATTAAAATTTTTGACCGGAATCTAAATCGTTTTTAAGGTTGACATTATCAAATTATACTGTTGATTTTGTTAATTTGACAGAGAAATGACAGCACATACTTCTCATTATTTCTTGTTACATATTGATGAAAATATGAGCTATTTAATTATTGTTATATTCATCCTATTAAAGCACAATTAAGTCGATCGCAAGAGGTCAGAAGTTTGTTAAATAAAACACTGTTCTAAACAAGTTGGCCACCCCTGCTGTATATTATTTATATTATACTCACAATTCCCCATTCTCTCCCATCCTTGATTATCCCGTCCAACTCAATAACAAACCTAAAATTAGTATTTGTTATGACCTACCATAATCGTTATAAGCAATTGTAACTAATAAAGCGATGAAGTTTATTTGTTTATAGTTACAAAAGAAAATACATATTATACAAAAGGCGGACTTATCCCCTTAGGAGATTTCTGCCAGAAAACCTGGGAGAGCGATAGGTGACCAATGGAATAGTCTGTACCTAAATAAACTGAAAGGTTTTTATATAATACTAAAAAATATGAGAAATATTTTAACAAATAAAAGATAAGATTATAAAAGCTATTACGGTTCGCCCACGGTTGAGATATTTAACTGTCTTAACACTAAAATATCTAGGAAATAAAAACTTTAATTTGAAGTATATCTCAAGTGTACTCGTACATGTTGATTTTGGAACGAAGTTTTTTTACACGGCTTGCGGTAGGTGTGATTCGAGAGTAAATGTAACGTCATGTAAGATTTTTACCGCCTCCATACGCCTTTCTCTTTCTCGCCTTTCTCTCGCTCGGACATGGTATGGTCGCGATTCTCGCGATCGTGTCAGTTCGTCGGTATTCGGTACATTTCGGTATACATATACAGATTTTATTTCGAATTGCATTCGGAGTTTAAAAAAATGCGTGAGGATCTTCGTTCCTGACGGAGGTCCCCTGACCGCACAGGTTTTTTTTTTTTGTGTCGCTTTTATCCATCGACCTTCCCAATATATGCAATGCAACCAGCCCCTTCAGTAACCTGCTGGCTTTAAACCACCACGCGAGTCAAGCGACTTGACGAGACCACTCTTTTAGTGTAGTTCGTCAGGGGTTGTGGTAGCAGCTTTGTTGTCCCTTAGTCACCGTTTACCATTCCCACGGGAAGAGATGGAGTGGGTGGTGGTGATATTATAAAGGCGTCGGACACCACACGGCATTATTTGTCATTTATTTATTCAAATATTTATTTGTATGTGATTTGTCAACTCAAATTTCACAATTGCGTGGAAAAATACATACATTATTAATCCATAATGTCACCCATCTATTATTCATCCTGTGTATTGTGTATTTATATCACACGAATTTGTGTGTTTGATCGAGACTTGTAGCGTTTGCGATATAACGTGTCTCGCCGGCTATTGAGCTTTGTTTCAATTTATGGTGAATAGGGTTGGCACTTTTTCGTTTGTTAAATTCTAAAACGTTTTTTATTATGCATGAAATGGTACATTTATCCTTAAAATGGAGAATGATGTGTGCATCCGTAAAATTATAATCTATCTTAGGTACCGTGTTTTCTGCAAAATTGTTACCTATTAAGTTAGTATACAGCAGCAGATTAAGCAGAATTACTTGTTATTCAGTGATACCACTGAATAACAAGTTATTCTGCTTTTAAAATATATATTTTTTCATGATTTGTAGTACAATTCTTGTAGTTGTTGTTTGTAGCCCGAGCGGCCTCGAAGCGCCGGCCCGCGGCGCCCGGTCTGAGTAATGAAAGCTACGAACGTTTTAGACAGGACAACAAAACTTTACATATTTGTAATTTATAATTTATTCCTTAAAATAATTATATTTTCCACTGGAACGCATTTAATTTTTTTTAACCGGTTGACATGTTTTAGATTAAGTGTTATTTCGGTTTCACGTTGTAAAATATTAATTTATTACCAGCACTCATAATGCCTAAAGAAAATGAAACATGCTGAGCATAGATACCCCTAGGCTATCACCGTCCTCTTACATACGTAAGTATTATTAAAGAACGTCTAAATGATATTTACACAAATGCCACTGAAGTATTACACGTGCCTGTGTTACTCACAAGTTTATTTGAATGTTATTAAATATAATTTGGAAAAATCTTTAAATTTTATATATTACTAGCCTCTGTCCGCGGTTTCGCTCGCATACTCACAATCTCACGGAAATCTTAGTTTTGAAGTTTATGTACTTTTGTATTCTTCAAGAAGTTCCATGTAAAATGTTAGCTCGTTTCATCCATTCAAACAAACAGACATTATTTCATACGAACAAACATAGCCTATTTCACTACATTAGATTATACTACGTTATGGTGGTCAATAGTGTCTGGAAAGAAATGTGCTGACAACCCTGATTTGTGTTTCCAATAAAAATCAATCGGCGTTTACCGAAGAGAGTTCAACTGATGTTTTTGTGTGTGCGTGTGTATGAAGCTGGGGGCTTAGGGGGCTGTAGTGGAGGGGGAGGATGGGGAGAGGTAATGTTACGTGGAAGCGATGACTCGCTACAAGATAGAGCACGGTTTTATTGAGGGGATTGTGCGCGAGTGTACCTCGCTTTGTATTTTGTCAGGGATGTTTATTTTTATCATGAATCGCTGGGGTTCCGCTAATTGGGTGCTATTGTTTCGAGTTACCGTTTGCTCAGGTGTATTATATTCTAATTCTTTTATAAATTCTAAATATAAATGAGCAACAAAATTATTTTTAAACACATTAGTTTCTGACACGATTAAGTAGTATACTTTAACGCGTCTCGGTTTAAATCAATCAGGCCGCATTTACTCACTCAATAAGACGCTAATCGTTCGTCTGTTTGTTACAGGAAGCGTCTGAAAACACGGTGGAACTTCAAAGACCGCATTCGACATCAAACGACCTCTCACCAACATCAATCCCAAGTGGCTATTAAATGCTAATTCAATCATAAAAACAAACATGTCAAGTTATTTCCGGACGAAACTCGGGTGAATTTATACCACATGAGCTCGGAACAAGACAAACTTACATGTGATAAAGATAAAGAGATGCAAACTGTAGTTTCAACGTATGCGGCTCCAAATTTAATAGACCAAGCGGACAATAGACTTATAGAAGCCCATAATGGTTTCCAAAACGAAGCTTTTAACATAGACTATCAATACTCAAAAGAAATAGATAGACTAAGTCCAGAAGAAGAGAAAATCAACGTAGATGACGATAGAGACGAAGAACTAGTGATAGCAGATGACGTTGAACCTGAATCTCAAATAGATACGAGTAATAGTCAATTAGAAGTTAACAAAGTACAGGAAGACAGAGAAACGCAAAACATAGATGTAGGCACAGAGAGTTTTAAAGAAGAACTTAGGAGGGATGAAAGTTTTAAGCCGTCATGGCATCCTCATGTATACGGGAAACCACCTAAGAAGCCAACACCGCATACGATAGAATACATCCTAGGCATATCAAATGTAGAAGCTAATGTTAAAGGAGAAGCAAAAAGATCAACAGTTAGTCAATTGATGAATGTAAAACGAAATTTCGATTCGAAGAAATTTACATTTCAAGAAAAGAGTACTCAAGTGGAAGTAAATGAGAAGAAGTTTATAAGTGTGCATAAGAACAAGTTGCAGGAACAGTTGTTGTCTCGTGGTGTGAGGACCAGTGAGAGTGAGAATGTGCAATATGGATTCAAGTGTGAGGATCAGCCTCTGAACTTGTCAGTGCCAAAGTCTAAGGATTCTCCCGGCTGGAGTTCTGCTGTAGATGATGACAAAGTCAAAGGTAAAGTCTTCTTTATTAGTTTGTTATTGTTACATTTATTACACATTTTTTTATTTATTTATACGTCAGCTTACACTAATACACATGTGTAAATGTGTGAATCAAAGATAAAGGATACTTTTGGATCATTATCTGTCCAAGCAACTTAGTTAATTATTGATTTACTTCCTTTTTTATCTATGTGTAAGTATGCATTGTTATATTTGTTATGTATATATATATATAAGGGAAATATGAGGGGGGCGACACTTACCTTTAAATTCGAATATCTTCAAAATTATTTGAGAATTTAATAAAATTAAAACTAGGACATACTTACAATTTGGTACTGGACATATTTTTGGTCAATTAAAAATTGAAGAAAACGAGGACTTCAATTTATGTGAGTTGGATATAAAAATATATTAAATAAATTTAATTTAAAAGCTTTTCAGACAAAGAGCAATCGTTTAAAAGCAAGTACGTATAAATTGGCGCCAGATCACCATATGTATAACGGACTATAGTCGGATTTTTCATTCGAGTCAGGGATATGACATGTCTGTCAAACGGAGTGAAATTTGTACGGAGATGACACTTTATTGACAGTTCTACATGTCATATACCCGACTCGAATGAGAAATTCGACTTTAGACCGTTTTACATCTGATAGAAAATTAGGTTTAACACTAAGTACCTAGTGTTTAATTTATTGCATATTTTATTTGCTTCCATTACAGAATTCATGTAGAATTATAACTAATTGATACTGTAGATTAGTGAAAAGATGTTTCGATTTTTTAGAACACGTAAACACAAGCTCGATGTTTACAATATGATAACTGTCACATGATCTCTATTAATATTGATAATTATATCTGCAATTAAGCAATAAATCGCTAATTGAAACTATCAATATCGTTGATCGATAGATATATAGACGATGTTAGTAATTAAATTGATAAATATATTTATCAGTGAAATATATTACTAGAGTTGATAGTATTACCCTTCGAAGAAACATCGCTATCATTGATCGATTTTTAAATAATAAATTACGTTATCTGAGTGCCATCAGCCCTTTCAGTATCCACTGCAGGACTTTGGCCTCCACATACACATTGTCTTGTGCTGGCTGGTGCATAATGAATATAGGGGTTCTAAACGCAATGCTGGCACAGCGGGTTGGCGAGTTCAATCCTTCAGAGTGGTGTAGCTCCTCAACGCTAGTGGTAGCGACTTTGTTATCCCTTGTCGCCTCTTACGATACCCACGCGAAGAGATGGGGTGGAGCTATTCTAGTCGGCCGACACTACACGGTACATTATCTTATTGTCCATTCTAGTTTCACAGATATTGAAAATTTGTTTTTTTTTAATAGAATGAAGGTGACAGACGAACAGACTTGGTGATAAGTGGTGATACTCACTTGGTGGTAAGTAGATGCTGTCGTCCTACAACATTCGGGATACATGCCGATATCAGTCCAGAATGGCAATGTTCGTACATATAACGTTTTCTTCTACATACAAATCTACAGGAAAACAAACGGACAGTCTTTTTATAATATGTACTAGCGAACCGCCCTCGCTTCGCTTCGGTTTCTTTAAAACAATATTAAACTATACGTATAAACCTTCCTCTTGAATCACTCTATCTATTGATGAAAACCGCATTAAAATCCGTTGCGTAGTTTAAAAGATCTAAGCGTACATATAGAGGGACAGACGGCGGGAAGCGACTTTGTTTTATACATACTATGTAAAGATGTAAAGGTTAGCAGACATGTTTAAACTTCAAGGCTCTATTAGAGTCCGTTTGAAATCTCTATGGTATGTGTACTGTATAGTGTTAAATTCTCTATGGTATGTGTACTGTATAGTGTTAAATTCTCTATGGTATGTGTACTGTATAGTGTTAAAATCTCTATGGTATGTGTACTGTATAGTGTTAAATTCTCTATGGTATGTGTACTGTATAGTGTTAAATTCTCTATGGTATGTGTACTGTATAGTGTTAAAATCTCTATGGTATGTGTACTGTATAGTGTTAAATTCTCTATGGTATGTGTACTGTATAGTGTTAAATTCTCTATGGTATGTGTACTGTATAGTGTTAAAATCTCTATGGTATGTGTACTGTATAGTGTTAAATTCTCTATGGTATGTGTACTGTATAGTGTTAAAATCTCTATGGTATGTGTACTGTATAGTGTTAAATTCTCTATGGTATGTGTACTGTATAGTGTTAAAATCTCTATGGTATGTGTACTGTATAGTGTTAAATTCTCTATGGTATGTGTACTGTATAGTGTTAAAATCTCTATGGTATGTGTACTGTATAGTGTTAAATTCTCTATGGTATGTGTACTGTATAGTGTTAAATTCTCTATGGTATGTGTACTGTATAGTGTTAAATTCTCTATGGTATGTGTACTGTATAGTGTTAAAATCTCTATGGTATGTGTACTGTATAGTGTTAAATTCTCTATGGTATGTGTACTGTATAGTGTTAAAATCTCTATGGTATGTGTACTGTATAGTGTTAAATTCTCTATGGTATGTGTACTGTATAGTGTTAAAATCTCTATGGTATGTGTACTGTATAGTGTTAAATTCTCTATGGTATGTGTACTGTATAGTGTTAAAATCTCTATGGTATGTGTACTGTATAGTGTTAAATTCTCTATGGTATGTGTACTGTATAGTTTTAAATTCTCTATGGTATGTGTACTGTATAGTGTTAAAATCTCTATGGTATGTGTACTGTATAGTCTTAAAATCACTATGGTATGTGTGCTGTATAGTGTTGTTAAACCGAACACTGAACGTCGTTTGAGCGCTCAAGCGCTGGCGCACTGAGTTACTGCTATTGAACCATAAGACTCGAGCTTTTAACTACAAGGGTTTAAGATCATCAAACATTAAAAGTTTGGATTATAACGCTCACTAGCCTTAAAAGTTCATTAGCACTCACTCAGTTCTCGAGCGTCGAACGCTCAACGCTCGTTTTTACAAGCTATCATTGTATCAATGATAAGCTAAAAGCAATCTAGTGTGAATGAAAATTATGCCATTATGCCACCTGAGTTAGTGACGGTGCGTGTCTAACCGTATAGCCGGTGCGTCGTGCGTGTAGTTATCTCAGTATAATTACAATGTGATTAAACTTTCAACGACTCTCCACAAGTAGTATTTGTCAATTAACAATATTATTAGTATGCCTGAAATTACAGCTGAAATTTATTGTGCAAAAAATCACTTTGATCTGCAGATCTGTAAGCCTAAATTGGAATGATTTTGAATACTTTGAGATGCCCTCGACTGTTCACGAAGTATTCGCATTTATATCGTAGCGTTTTAATCGAGCTCAATATGCAATTGCATTTTGCAATTTGAAATTTCTTTTGCAACCAAAGTTGATCTTTATTCTTTTGCAATAAGTCCTTTCGAATTCAAATTTTGAATGTATGTATAAGTTTGCGCGGAGTAATTCGAACGTGGAACGTCCAAGCAATAAGCTATTGGTCGATGCAGCTGTGGCGTCCATCGCAGTTAGGGTTGCCAATTTATTTTTAGAAATAAATTTATTGGGATTAATAATGGCCGACATGTGGGTTTGCTGCGTCTATCGAAATGTAAAGTTAAACATGTTTCGTGCGGTCATTAATACGTCTTAGACAGGGAGTGCACGATTAAAATAATGTTATTTTAACAAATATGTATTTAAGAACAAGTCAACTTAACTTAAGGTAGTCACATAAGTTCGCCGCCTTTTTCTAGTGAAAATAATAAAGGCTTTTTTTAAATTACATAAACATTTATTGACTGGAATATTGTCCATTTAATTCGACTATCTTCTACCATTTTACTGGCAGAGCCATTATCCCATCGCTATATTTTTTTTGAAGTTTCTCAGCGAAAAACTGATATAAATGTTTTTTTTTTTTTTTTTTTTTTTTTTTATGTACGAAGGCGGCAGACGAGCATACAGTCCACCTGGTTAATGGTTTATACAGGCTTCTCTTGAATGTAATTTTACTCCATTTAGAGAATTTTATACCGATCGGAGTAAATGCTAATCCGAAGGTGCTATGTCTGGACTGTATGAAGGATGCATCAAAACTACCCCGCCAATTTTTTGTTTAGACATTAAAGATTTAAGCAGTCGAGCATTGTCGTGATGGAAAACTACACTTTTTCTATTCATTAATTCTTGAAGTTTTTCTTCAAGTTCTTGTTTCAATATTACTAATTGCTGATAGTAGACAATAGAATTAATCGTTTGGCCATGTGGCAAAAGCTCATATACACAATGCCTTTCCAATCCAACCATACACGTAACATGACTTTGTTCGGAGTGAGGCCTGGCTTGGGACTATTTGTGATGGCTCACCTCGCTTAGACCACGATCGTTTTCGAACATTGTTGTCGTATGTGATCCACTTCTCATCGCCTGTTACCGATCTTTTCAGAAATGCATCGATTTCACTTCGTTTTAGCATCATCTCTCTTATGGAAATTCTATTCACAAAGATTCTATCATTTAAATTTTAAATGATGCGGCACCCAAACATCTAACTTTCTATTACAAAATTCAGTTTATGCAGGTGATCCAAAACTCTTCAGTGATTGCGTCGATCTGCTTATTTTTTTTTAATGATAACATCAACATTTACCTGTAGAAGTAGGGCCATGTACCATGTAGGACGACCACAGCGAGGAACATCATTCACATCAAACCCGAAGTCTGCTCAATTACCAACCTGAATCGACTGAACCATTTTTCCATCTCCGTAAACACCACAAATCTCTTTTCGAGCAATAGAAGCATCCATACCCTTGTCGAAAAAAGGGGAAACAAATAAAATTTTCTCCTTATTAACTTCCATTTCAAAATTGTTAAAAAAGATAAAACTTTTAACTTGTAATTTCAATTTGCCGCCATTATGAATAAATAAGCTGTCAAACGGCATATTACTTTCCCGTCAGTGATCAGTATTGCTAGAAATATAGCACGCCAAATTCATACGTTCAAAAAGGCCGCAAACTTTTCCGGCTACCTATTATAACAATATTCTATTAATACTAAGTCTAACTGACCGTGTGGTGTCATGTTACTTGAGAATAAAACCACCTCATCTCTTCTCATGGATGTCGTAAAGGGCGATTATGGGATAACAAAACTACCACAAGCCCTGAGGAACTACAGCATCTCTAAAAGACCCGCTGGGAAAACGTGACGTTTTAAGGATATACGAGTGCATCATTCATGTACAAGACAATATGCATGAGGAAGCCCGGACATGGTCTGTGTTGCATATTCAATTGTCGCCAAACTTTCAAATCGAGTTTTCTCAAAATCATGAATATCGTCAGATAATCGGTTTTGCCACTAAGGAAACAGTATATAATTATCAAATTTATGAAAATTAATAAGTATACGTAAAGTTCAGTGTCAACCCTTAAGCCCTTCGATAGTATTTGCGCCGCATCATCTGTCTACGATTCGCGAAATACACAATCCAACGATGCTTTAATTTGTTGCTCACAATCCCTGCCGCCGTGTTTAGACTAGCTTACAATACTAAATTACTGGACTAAAATTAAATACAAGGCGGTTATTGGACCGATAAAGAGTCTTGTTTTTTTTGTTACAACTACTATGCATTTTGGCCGTTGTCGTATGACTAGAATTGCATTGAGAGAGGACCCCTGAGCACGACCCCCGAGGAACTACACCACCTCTAAAGGAGTGGACTCGCCAACCCGCTTTTTTTGGTCACCCTCCATGCACACGACAATATGCACGAGGAGGCCCGTGTCCAGCAGAGGACGGTAAAAGAGTTACGGTTACGGTAGGTCGTGTCATGGCGAACAGCATCCCAACCACGTGACTGGCTACGTATCTGGGGTCTACTCTGATTTTACGCCCGCGAAGTTTCGCACTCAATCGCAGTTAGAACGAACGAAGTGCTGTAACCCTACTCTGAATTTCCTTTAATCGAAGTTCTATATAGCTGGTGTTTGCGATTATTTAAAAGCTGAGATATTGTTATCGTGAAATTTGACGTTTGGTCCCAAAGTATCTCTTGTCAAGGTTGATATTTCGATCGATCTCTCGTGCGATCGGAGTAGTCTCAAATGTCAAATGAATTTCGTAGGGGCCGATGTGTCGGCCGAAACTTCGTGTTTTGTGATTTAGGAGTAACCCTGGCCGCGGGCGACCAGCCGTGTGTTCGACGCCTTATTGTTACTAATAAAACGATCTAAATACCCATTAGTAATTCCATTGTAGTGTCTGCATCCAAAACGATTCCGATAACCATTAAACAGGCAGGTTAATCTAAGGTGCGGCCTGTAACTTGTCAAGCGAAGCTAATAAAACTCTAATAGCCCAATCCAACATCGTCATAGTTGTTTATTTGCTGTCTTTATGGGCCCGACTAACTGCTCCAGCTAAAACAAGATGGCGTATTTGCTTCGACATGTTCGTTATTATTGACACGAGTTTAGTACAGGAAGCTTATGATATGTATACTGTTAAATAAACCACATAGCAAGAAGAAGTTGTTTTTGATTGGGTGACGGCGATTTTTAGAATATCTTGAAGACGATCAAGTTGAAAAAGTATTAAAGAACAACTAAGTGGAAAGTTTTTAAACTTTTGTTATCGTGGTTGAACATAATAAATCGCGATTTATTATTTGTTTATTGCAGCCGATATTTCGGTCCAGTTACACGAGCCGTGGTCGCGGCGAGACTGCGCAGGCCGGTGAAGGTGTTGTTGCTATTGATGAGACAAATCTGTCTACCCTCCGTTGTGTTCGTTTTTGATTCACCCTGATCTTGTTTTTGTTAATTAAGTTCCTTGCACACTATACTAAAAATATCACCACACACACGCGAGTTTGAAAACGCATCTACTTTTCTGGGTTTGCAAAGTTCAAGATTGTGTGACCAATAATATCTGCCAACATATTATTTTTTAATTTCTATTGTCCTCGAACCAAACGCGGTATGTAATAGCATTCAGTTGAAATTACTTTTGGTTTGTGTAATTCAATCCAAAGATTGGTTCCTGTCTCTCTTAGGTGCTCTGCTGTTGCCGACTTGTGTGGTTTATTATTTTTCACGGCGGTTGTTTTCTTTTACACGGCTTACTATGATTCTTTTAGTTGGCTTAATGTATCAGCTTCCACAGCTACAGTTCACTTTGTAGACTCCAGGCCACCGATAGAGCAAGTGATATCGCACTTGCTCTTGAGGAGAACGCAGACAGCTTGCTACTTTTAGACAAGGAGAAAAAAAAAGGCAGTTTTTATATTGTATTTACTCGTTTAAAGTTTGCCATCTTATCGGTTACTCTTTCTACATAAGGAAGATATGTCGACCGTCTATGAACTGTATCAGTTCGTTTCCCTTGCTTAAGTCTTCGCCGTGGTATTTTGAACGCCTTTGTGTGACCATTCATGATACAAAGGTTGAATTTTGCACCGTCACCGACACATATAACCCTACGAAAAAATTTAGGAAGTATATGGAGATAATAAGTCGAAACAAACTTCCTGTCAATGACGCAGAAGCGTTGAGACAATACATGTGCTGGTTCCTCAGACGGTCGAAACCTCCAAAACCTAACTTGACGGCTACAGAACGTACCGCGGTAAAGGAACTACGATCTAACCGTAACATCCTCGCTTTGAAAGCAAACAAAAACTCAATTTCACTCCTCGAGTTTCCGCCAAACATATGTGAAGTGAAGATGTTATAATACTTTCACTACAAACAATTATCTACTATTACCTGTGTAATAAAATACTAAATTTAGTATATAATCACACATATCTATACTAATATAATAAAGAGGTAAAATTGTGTGTTTGTATGTTGGGGGTAATCTCTGGAAGTACTGAACCGATTTCAAAAAAATATTTCACAAATAGCAAGCTACATTATCCGTGTCTAATATAGGCTATATTTTATATTGAAATTTTGAAAAAAAAAAATTTAAAAAATACTCTTATGAACCGAATCGAAGCGATCGCTTATGGGTCGCTAGTTTTTAAATAATTACGTAACCTGAGTATAGAAGTGAGCAATAGGATTCTGCGTTAATTTTAGCATCGTTTTATGTAAAAGCTGAATTTGTTACAATGAAATTAAACGCGAAAGGTTAAAATTTGCGAGTAATAAAGCGAAAATATTCCTTACATAATATTAATGTGACGTCACCTGAGCAAAGGGACCGTATTGTCGGAATGGACTTGACTTTGCTTAATATTTTCTAACTTAAAATGGAGTCGTTTCAAGATTAAATAGTGACATGTTCTTGTTGGATTCTAACATTTTAACCTCTGTGTATAACTATTAGGTGACGATGACGATCTTTGTGGATCGTCAAAACCGGCAGCCTGTAATCAAAATCAAAATTTGACTTATTTAAATTGAGATTACGAGTGTAGTAATTTTAACATTATTTTCATGTGAATGTAGTGTACGCCTGTTACATCTGTGTCCATATGATCTTGAGCTGTATGTAAGTACTCATTTCATCTATAACTAGCGACTCGCCCTCGCTTCGCTTCGCTTTGGTATATAAGATTTATTTTTTCAAAATTTTAAAATAAAATTTAACCTATATTAGACATGGATAATGTAGCTTGCTATTATATTTGTGAAAGATTTTATTGAATTCGGTTTAGTAGTTCCAGAAATTACCCCCAACATACATACAAACACACAATTTTACATCTTTATTATATTAGTATAGATATATATGCGTTGTGCACATATTTTTGGTGTTGGTACCTTTCTTTATAAATAAATGAACATACTAGCATTCAACAGTCCACTGCTCCCATTCAGCTATGATATGAATGTGTTACTTTTAAATCTCAATATTTTCGGTTTTTTTTTTTTTTTTATAATTTTTATAAAGTTTCAACATTGTAATTTCGAATCAAATTCAAATTAAGAAATTTGCCCTACAGTTTTTGCACAAGTTTCGTTAAATAAAGAAATTTGCCCTACAGTTTTTGCACAAGTTTCGTTAAATAAAGAAATTTGCCCTACAGTTTTTGCACAAGTTTCGTTAAATAAAGAAATTTGCCCTACAGTTTTTGCACAAGTTTCGTTATATACCTTAAATAGGGTTAAAGAAAAAATACTCGATCATTAAAGTTAACAACTTTTGTTCTACAACTTCATTCTTTACTTAATATTTTAAAAATGAAATCTCTGATTTTGTTACTCTGTATTACTTACTACGATTCATTTTACTACGCACATTTCATTCATAAACAGCTGCTAATCGAACCGCTAATATTGGATACCTACATTATTATATCCCAAAGATTAATTAAATAAATTAGGATTAATTTTCTCAATTAATCAGTGCCAGTGCTTCTGGTGTCGGCCGGCTATAGTAGTACCACCCAATCTCCTCTCCAAGGCGACTAAGGGATAACAAAGTGGCTACCACAACCGCTGAGGTGCTACACCACCTCTAAAAGAGTGGACTCGCCAATCCGCTTGGCCAGCGTGACGTTTTAAGGCAATTCATCCCTCATGCACATTGTCTTGAGGCCCATGTCAAACATTGGATACTGAAAGGGCTGGTTGCATTTCCATCGTTGCATTATTATATCTATGTAAACGCGAGTGAATTTATGGTTTGTGTAAAAACGTGTTGAATTTTAATCGTATATTTTCCAAGAACATAGGTAGCAGCAATACAAGTACTTCCCATTATGTCCTGCCTTAACGAGAGTGCAAAATTTAATGTATGACTATACAAAACATAGCAATTATTATTCAATTATATGTCAATACTCTATATATATATATATATATATATATATATATATATATATATATATATATATAAATGGATGTTGGTATATCTGAGATTAATAGACTTCGACACCGTTTGACCGATCACCATGAAAGTTGGCAAATATATGTATTTTTTTATGGAGACGGTTTTTATGCTATCCACTTTGTTGTAACTCGCCACTAGATGGCGCTGCAACACATCAACTTCTATACCGTTCAACCGATCGCAAAAAACATATCGACGGCAAAACAGAATAATTTGTGATTTTGTACACAGAGGTAAATAAATATACATAGGCAGGACAACGTCTGCCGGGTTTTGATAGTTTAATGTATAAGTCAATGCAAATCATAGGTCAATAAGTCAATCAATAATAAAAGAATTTGAATAGAAGTTCTCAGTTTTCTCAAAACAAATTCATATTAAGATAGTGTAGATATTTTTTATTTAACTCTGTATATATTCATATATAGTTTTAGATTTAGCTGGTCATATGTTTATAACAAACTAAAAATATGTTATAAATTGACATATTTTATGTTTGACATGTTTATTTAACTTCACTTAATATAATAAAGTAATTGCAAGTATCGCCGTCGCGTCGTGCTATATTTAGCTGTACTCGTACCCGCGACACTCCAACTCTCCAGGGTTTCCATCGCTTTAATCTTCACGTCTGGGCCTGCCCATAAATCACATTACACACGGATTAGATGCAGCCAAATAATAATGGGGAAGCATTAGTGCTTACAGTGTAGGGATGTGACGGATATTCGCTTTCGTAATGCGATATATTCGCGAAGTGTAAACTTTTGCATTCGGTTTCTTACCACCAGTTATGAGGTAAGGATTCAACACTCCATTTTTTATTTATTTAAATTTCAATTGTGCCATTCTCTGTCAGTCAACTTTCACTTTTAGGTAACTTATTATAACTATATAATGCAGATGTATATAGGCCATGTTTTATGCCATCTGACCCAAGCCAGGGCGAGTTCCTAGTACTTAATATACATCTAGTTAAACCATAATTGATTAAATTGAGTCTTGTTTTGTCCCACTGAAGGCATGCAAATATTTGACATTAATGAATTTAATTAGGTAGTTCGACGATTACGTAAAGCGAACATGCCAACGTATCACGGATGTCTATGGGCTACAGTATCCATTTACCATCAGGTGGACGGTATGCTCGTGTAACGTGTAACGTGTAAGTTTCTTAACAATCCTGCAATGTATATTCAATGGAAATTGAATACGCATATTCAATTCGCCAATCGATATTGCAAATTGTTAGCGTAATAGTTTTAAATCCTATTTATACATCTTGTTCTGATATTTTAAAAATCGACATCAACCAATCAAAAAGAGCAACCACTTATTTTCAACATTAACCGGGCTGTTAATAGGCTAATAAATCGCGTTGGCTGCCTGTTCGTCTGCCCATAAACTAGGAAGAGGTCTTTTGAAGTCGGTTGGGTAATTTACGAACGACTTGCGGTCACCTTTATTGCTAATCAGCACATTGTTGTTTTTGATTGCCGAATCTACTTTCATTTGTTCATGAATGATGTTTTTGCTCATCATACTTTTGGGATGATGCTTCATTTTTATAATGGGGATGGTGCAATTATTCTAACACCCTGATTGTTATGTATTTTTATATATAGTAGACCAATATAGATTGAACCACAAAGTGACAGTGTTAGAAAGATGATAATCGCAGTTATAACATTTCAGTCTTCATTTATTAAAAGTAGCGGGACGTCACAGTAACTACCTTGAAATGTACTGCATTTCCCACTTTATCGTATTTCCCCAATGTACGTACGTGTTTCGGTAGTGAGTGAGATGTGCCAGAGCCCATTCCCATCCCATCCTATCCCTCCCCATTTTCCTAACCCTTTCTCCAAATCCATTCCTATATCTCCAAAGGTAGACGGCGCATCCGGGGGCGTGCCAACATTTGTCATTTTGGACTAATGTTGGCATTAATCGCGGATGTCTATGGGCGACAGTATACACTTACCATCAGGTGGACTGTATGATCGTCTGCCGCCTTCGTCCTTAAAAAAATATCAATAGGAGTCGCTTCGTGTTGTCTTGGTGAGGATATTATTTTCGGAATTTAAAATGACATACTTCAGTAATTGAAAAAATAGGTTTTTGTTGCTTATTTAAATACAAGCTTTTGTATAAGTACAAGACAAATGGCGCAAGAAAAAAGCGGCAAATGAAAAATCTTTGGCTGTTAACGTAAAACCACGAGTTACGAAAGCTCTGTCAATGCAATTAAAGCTAGAATAATACCCATTTCCTTCCCATCAACAGATGTCTCATATCCCAAAGCCCATAATCCTAACCATAGATTGTTTATAGAGATTTACTCTTTCCGCCATGTTGTTTATATGGCCGACTATAGTGTTTAATGTCGCGGTTCTCACGCGGTTTTGGCGTGTTTTATGGGCGTTTTTTTATTGGATAACGGACGTATTTCCGACTGCGAAACAAACTTGTTGCTAAATTAGCATTTATTCGTAATTTGAGTTCGATCATTACATAAGATGCGAAATGGTTGTCTAATAATTAAAAAAAGTACGGATATTATCAAAAGCAAGCGGCCCACGGGATGATAAGTGGTTACCGCCGCCCATGGACACCTGCGTCATTAGGAGATATGCGGGTGCGCCGGCGACCTTGCAGAATTTTATCCACAGCTTTCTTGAAGAACCCCATACCGTAGCGTAATGTAAAGACCTCTTGAGGCAGTTCGTTCCACAGCCTACGGGTTCGTTTATAAATTGGTTTTTGGACCGAACAGTAGGTATGAATAATAAATGTTTTAAGTGTAACAATCACTAATGTCAGACACAGATTAATAATTTTGTGATTTTGCTTTTATTTACTGCTAATGAAAGCTGCTTTCAAGCAGTTCAAATTAACCTTATAACTATAATTAGTTTGTATACGAATATGCCTGCAAAATAAGCAATACTAGGTTGATCAATATACTTTTGGAAAAGTATTCAAATTTTAGGAAACGTATATCTTAATTGTATTTATTTTTCAACGTAATCACCTTCGAATCTAATACACCTTGAATAACCTTGGAAAAAACACATTTCGTAGAAAAAAAATACGAACTTCGATTTTCTCCATTTTGCACACTAATAAAATTCCCACCAAATGTAAAACAACGAAAAAAAATATTGGTGACAGTTTTTTTTTTAATTCTTTTGGCACGGCTACTACTGAATTTGAGATTCAGTATGAAATAGAACGCATTCCTATAATTTAATGTAAAGTATTCGATTCCAGAAACTTATTGATCAACCTAGTATATTATGTATTGTTTTTGGTATATAAATAATAAAAAAGTAGGTATGTATAATTAATTATGCATAATAATAATAATTCTCTTCTTACTTACACATAAACTAGCAACAACTTTATATTTGCCGAATTATTAGCTTAAAAACATTATTTACAGCAAATGCCTAATGTTTGCAATTTGATTTATTTAATGTATATTAATAATCCAATAATTGCAAAGCACAATAAATTCGCTAATTGAACTGTTAAACAAAATGTTTTCCGGAATAGATTGTTTAATAATGCAGTTTTACATTATTCAATACGTATTTCGAGATTCATTTTTGTGTATACATTTGTGCATTGATTTTGAAATTAGGTACCTACTGTTGTGAAGCAGTTTAAAAAAAATAAATTTTGGTAGGCGTGTGATAAGAGTCAGCACGCTGAAGTTGACGAGGACGTCCCCCTCGCTACACCGTGAACACTCACCGGCAGTCAGCCAACACTTTATCGGCACGTGCCTGAGCGCTTCGCGCCGACTCGCGATCCCGCGGTACCCTTTCAAAGCAACGCCCTAAGCCGAGGTCCGTTTCTTCCGCCGGTCTATCGACGGGGGAACCCTTAGGCTCGTTGTTGCACACACTTTTTGCTCCTGACTGAGCGCCCTCTGCGCTCGCCCTAAATCATGCATGTCCGGTGACTCTTGAAAGGCCATTAGGGCCACAAGAATTTTGCCATTCCGAAAAAAAAGCAGCATGCTGAAGTGACAACTGGCAGGTCATATTCACCGACACGATGCGGGATATGAGTTCTCGACTGGAGACCACTAAGGAAATCCCAGTTCTTTGGAGGCCACGTACCGGAAACGAGACGAGCTCCGGTCACGTGGACCGACCACTTCAGAAGTTCGCCGGTGGTGGCTGGATCAGAACAACCGAAGGTCGTGTTCGTGGTTTCGAGCATTGGGAAAGGCCTATCCTATTCAACAGTAGAGAGATGTAGGCTGATGGTATTGTAGGAAATGGATGTGTGGTGCCCGCGACTTCGTGTTAACGTTACCGTGTGTTAACATTAAAGTCAGCTTGATGCTTGATTCCCGTGGGGACCTTACAATTGATCTGGATAAAAAATACTCTAAGTGTTAACCTGAGCTATAACTGTGCCAAGTTTCATTAAAATCGATCCAATGGTTTTTATGTGACAACTAATAGTATACTTGATGTTAATTACCTCAGGAACTTTACAACGGTTGGGGATAAAATGTAGCCTAAATGTTAACCCAGATCATAAGCTACAACTATGGCGAGTTTCATTAAATTCCGACCAGTGGTTTTTGCGTGATGCGTGTTCAGACAGACAGACAGACAAAAATTCAATGATCTTTTCAATGATCGCAATGATTTTTTCAAAAAATATTTAATGTATATTTTTTATAGTGTATTCTATCTATATTGTATAAAATTGCATTTTAGGAAAATGATAGTGCACGCTATAATTCCACAGTCGCTCGGAGCGCCCGGCGGGCCAAGTTTGTCATTCTGGACTGATGTGGGGCATGTATCCCGGATGTCTTAGGGCGACAGCATCCACTTACCACCAGGTGGACTGACTCCTCGTCTGCCATCTTATTTCCATGAACTCGTCCTAAAATAAGCAACTGATGGCATCCCTAATCCACAAGTCTAATTAAACCATATTAATGTTGTAAACAGTCGTTAAATCAGTCTATATTCACGGTATTGGATTGTACAGTCGGACACACAACTTCATTAAAACAATTATTAATTTATGAGTATAATAAAATCGTGACAAAGCAGTGTCTATACAAGAAACATTTTTTTTAAAAAAGTGACCGTAATATAAAGTACGAATCATATAAAGACTAATAAAACATTTTTTTTTAATTGTCTGACTCTGAAGGCGAGCCACTCAAAACTACTGGATGGATTTTAATATACTTGGCGTAGTTATGTTCACATTTACGGTATTGTTCATCCAGATTGATTACAGAGTTCCAACGGGAATCACAATTTCACGCGAACGATGTCGCGGCAATCACTAGTCAATTAATACAATGATATAGCACAATCAGCCATTTTAATGTCCACTGTTAGACACGAGTCTTACGAGAAAAACGTCATGCTGTCCAAGCGGGTTGGCGAGTCCAGGGGCGAGGACACGGGCCTTCTAGTGCATATTTTCATGTGCATGGAGGGTGACCAAAAAAGCGGGTTGGCAAGTCCATTTCTTTAGAGGCGGTGTAGTTCCTCAGCACTTGTTGTAGTGACTTCGTTATCCCTTAGTCACCTTTTACGACACTCACGGGAAGAGATAGAGCTGGTAGAGATAGAGAGAGATAGAGATAGTGCTAATTTTAAAGCCGGCCGACATGACATGACTGGTATTTGATATGCCAATATCCGCTGTAGACTGTACACAAACGGTCAGTCTCAATTAATCCACAGTTTAGACCTGCAATTAAAATACTTGGCTTGTACTCACCGCAGTTGGCACCGCTGGTTGGTCTGTCCTTTATCTGTCATTACGATTTGGACGTGGATGTCACGGGAACATGGAGTGTTATAAAATACACCTTTATTAGTTACTTGTGACTCGCCTTGGCTTCGCTCTGGCGATATAAAGATTTCATAGAAAACTCAAACACAGCCAAAATATATACATATGTATATGTCTATAACATCATATTACTCTTATGTGTATTGTAAGGATGTTCCGTATATTAGTATTTGTTTTGACAAAATTCATATGAAAATCAGTTTCGTAGCTGGTTTTTTAGTTTAATTTGGAAGTGATTTTTAGTTTAGGTAATTTAAATTTAGATAGGTTCCAAACTTTAGATTGGACTAAAAAGGTGCTTACTGATTGAACTAAAAAATGACTTATAGTACTAACATAAAATTGGACAAAAAAAATATACTAATTATTATAATTTTACAGGTAGGTACTTGCGTAGTATTTATCTATTCAAACGGGTCTTAACGCGTATAAATAGATAAATATTTGTTTTACTCGATGTTCCAACTAGGTATGTACCAAGCGTGGTCAAGAGCGTGAAAAACTGTAAATATCTGTGGAAAACGCGAAAATCTCAAGTGTTATACTTACGTAGTACCTATATTAGGTACTATTCGTATTAACGAATAATGGGGCAAATTATTCGTATTTATATTCGCGAATAGTGCTTTTTTACTATTCGAAATATCCCTATTCTATAATATGAAAGAAGCACGCTGATACCCTGATAACAGGGTATCAAGCAGAAATCATCCTTTGAATTACTGGCTCTAAGCAGGAACGACATTTATACTGTCATTAGGGTATATACGGAACAGTCGTGTAGGGTAAACAAACATTATATTCAATTTGGGGGTAAAGGTTTGCAAAACCTGCATATTTTGTTCCAAGCAGGATGGAACCTACTTTTCGTATCAATAATTCAAGTACTGAAATCGGCATAAGGCCAACAACTCGCTGCTAAAACTATCGTGCGATATCTGCATGTCATAGGCATAGGCAGCGAACTATAAAAAAGGTGGCATCACAATAGATCTATTGTCACCGATACGAGAATTTATTGATTCGCAGTGCTCCTAACCTTTAATAAAAATAAAACAACCTCGAAACACATTAACCAAATCAAACCTCTTCCAGACCCATCAAAACTCATCAAACGCAAGAAGTCAACAGAAGACGTGCGCTCGCCTCTAGGCGGTGAGGGTTCTCTCACAAGCGAGGAGGGCGAGGAGTCAGGAATCGGGAGACGGAAGAAGGCCAGGACCACGTTCACGGGGAGACAGATCTTTGAGCTGGAGAAGCTGTTTGAGGTGAAAAAGTACCTGTCTTCGGGAGAGAGAGCTGATATGGCAAAGTTGCTGAACGTCACGGAAACTCAGGTATGTGGAAGTTTATATCTATACGAATTTTTAGAATACGTTTACATTTTTCAAGTGTGTTTTCAACGATTATATCTTTTTCTGTATTTTTAGTCTTTAATGTCTTTGGGAACTCCTCCATTGCATATTATCGCTTACATTCCCGAGTAAATCTTCTCTTAATTGATATATACAATGTTTCACTGCGCTTTCCGGTACGATGTTCTCCATTTGAGGACTCGCCTATTCCACCAGTTATCGGTCTTGCACGATAATTCAATTTCCTCAATTTCTATCAATTTTTTTCAAGTTCTACGGATGTTCTACCTTCTACGGACATATAGGCATATACAACTAGCATATTTATTTATCCTTTTAAGCACATAGTGCCAAAAGGAGGGCCTAATACTTTGAGGTATTATCTCCCAGTCAACATTTGGAGTGTTCAAAGATGGTGCGGTAGCTGCAATAACACTTAAACCATAGAAATATCTATAATACTATACTAAATGATTATAAATCATTATAATATAAAAATAAAACTTTTAAGTAATTGATTTCAAAATGTAATTAAATAATTTGTTTAGAGAAACATTGCTCACCTTTATTCCAAAAAAAAAATGTAAATTTTAGTTTTTAAATATTTTAACCATCAAAATGGTGTAAAAAATATTTTCCTTCGAGACACTGTTTCAGTCCAAATATCAATATACTCGTATGTGCATTCCGCTTTAAAATAGTAAATTTTAAAGTTTATCCTGAAATAAATTTGCACCGAACAGGTAACTCCAGAAATACGTCGTCTCAATATAGTCCTGTCACATGACGGTCGCTCGACATTACTGTCATGTGACACAGGACAGTGTTAGTCATGTGATGATCGACGATAGCAAATCATTGAGCTTATTAAGAAGAAGAAGAAACGTTGAATGATTTGCTATCGTGTCTAAATTAGCAAGTGGACTATTTTTTTTAAATATAATGAATACCATGCAATTGTACATACAATGTTACACATTATGGTAGGTATTATAGTAGGTAGGTTGCGGGGGAGAGCGCACGCTGCAATCCAACAGCCACTGGGCGCTCGACTGGCCACGTTACCCCTCTCTCACAGAAGTCTACCTTGAAATGTTATTCCACATTTCCCACTTTATCTTATTTCTCTAATGTTACGTGTTTCGGTAGTGAGTGAGATGTGCCAGAGCCTATTTCAATCCCATCCTATTCTATCCCTCTCCAACCCTTTCTCCAAATCCATTCCTATATCTCCAAAGATAGGCAGCGGATACGGGGTGTGCCAACGTTTGTCATTTTGGACTGATGTTGGCATGTATCGCGGATGTCTATGGGCGACAGTATCCACTTACCATCGGGTGGACTGTAGGCTCGGGTTACATGCTCGTCTGCCGCCTTCGTACATAAAAAAAAAGGTAAATAAGCATGAATGTTTGTACAATCACAGTACCGTTTTTCACAGTACACAATCTATACAGTTTTTCAGTAGGTTATAAAAATAGATAGAAACATTGTGAAACATTGAGAATTCATATGAACATTGCTTAATTGTTGCTATGTGTTTGTCAACGAATCAATTTACTTAATGGGTCACCCGACACACACCGGCTGGTCCACGCAATCTCCAGCCAAATTAAACGTTTTAAACTGTAACTCATACGTCGCTCATGTTATTCTTCATTTGAGCCGTGCTAAAATTCATGAGCGGGAAGCGGGTGGGTAACGATTTGAGAGAATACGGTTGTTCAATATTAGAATACTTGATATATTTTATGGCATACTCGACAATTAGAGATTATGTTAAAGACGTCATCGATATCGTAGTGCGCTCCTTTTCTAGGTTAATTTCTGTCTTATAACTAAGTAATATTGATTCTGATTCCACTGATCGATTTTTCGTATCTTCAGTTATTTTATTAATCATACAATCATTTAAATGCAGTCAATTGCAATATTTTTTCGTTGTTGTGTTAATATAAGTTTTCTACGAAGATTTTGTCCCAAATCTTTGAAGACTGGAGTCCTTTGAGAGTTACAGGCTTTCATGATATTTTCTAAGAATTCAAGCATATCCATATAGCTGTGATGCACATACACACAATTACACTGAGTAAAGGAAATGTTTAGACTTTAATAATAATTCACAAGTCAGTTTGAAGTAATACGCATTCTAACAACAAGAAATAAACGTTGAGAAACTTTGAGAATCTTTGATGGAAGTTTTTAATTAAATCCAGAATAAGATAAAATTTATTTTGGTAAGATAATTTTGAATGACAAAAGAAAACATATATATACATACATAAAATTTAAACAAAGATCTTTCCGCTGAGCTACGGCATGGGGTTCTTCAAGAGAGTCAGGAATAGTCCTGCAAGGTTGACGACACATTCGCAACGTTTCTGTTACTGCAGGTGTCAATAGGCGGCTGTGACGACTTCGCCATGGCCAGCATCATGTGAGCCCTTTGCCATCTAAATAAAACTATATAAAAATATACCTACTATATAACTATATAAAATAACTATACTATATAAAAAAAAAATGTCTTTAGCCGCTTGAGTCTTTTACTTAGGCCACAAAATTAAACGTTCTAAGGAGAGATAATTATACTATCAGCAAGGTGGCGCGGGGGCGGGGAACGTCCCCCGCGACGTGAGCAGACACATATGGCGTCACTAATTAAAACTATAGGACCATGGTTTTTAGACGACACCTTTTAGAGGAGACGGTTGAAAGTCGTGTCGTAGTCGTGTCGGACAAAGTTTGATGGTATTTTATGTATTTATTAGAAAAAATATGAAATTCAAGTGCAGGAATCCTTCTAATTGCTTCCTTTATGGTAAAATTATTGAAATTGTGTAAGTTAAACTCTTTTTTTTAGTACGCGCGTGCTTTTTAGTTAGTCTCGCACAGAATATATGTATTATTATGTTTACTTTATATTCTTAGTTTTAAGTTGTGTATTAAATATTTCACTCGTAAAAATTGAGTCTGGTTTTTATTTGATTTTCAAAGTCAAAATTATTGTGTTAGTTTTTATTTATATTTACCTGTGTATTTTATGTTATTGATTTGTATTGTACTAAATGGTGATTAAATCGGTACAAAATATAAGTAGGATATAGAAATTATGAATGAAATTACATTGTAAATAATATTTTAACTTGCTCGTTACAGATCTAAAATTTTAATAATGATTCTTTCAGCGAAATTCACTCTCCATTCAATCCATCTCATTTATTTGCAATGTACGTACATTGTTGGTAAAGTATAATAATAATACTGCAATTCGATCGACATATTAGCCAGTTATCGACGTACAATTACTCTTTCTCTTCTTTATTAAATAATTTATTTTAATGAAGTTCGAGATGACAATTCGTCGTCGTCTCGTGATCGTCGGTATTAAAAGATATTAAACACTTCATGTTAAAACTGTTCAGTTTGAAAGAAATAAAAAAAAAAAAACCGAGTGGGGCTACGTGTCAATTATATTTTTATTTTGAAGAACGTTGCGTTAAAGTGGGAGGCTAAGATTGATTTTAGCTCTTATATTAAATGGAGTTTTATATACGGTATTTAATTTTAACTTTATGAAAAGTTAATTAATTTTCACAGAAGACTATATACTTTCATTTTCCACTTAATCTTATTCGCCCAATGTATTATACCTACCACGTACGCACGTGCCGTGTGGTATCGGCCGGCTACAGAATAGCACCACCCTACCGAGGGTGTCGTAAAAGGCTAGGGATAACAAAGCGGCTACCACAACCGTCGAGGAACTACACCTCTAAATTTTTTTTACAGTTTATTTGGACACTGGCATGGCTATTGGGCGAGGCCACAGACATTTAAATGATTTACATTTTTACGGTCCACACACAAATAATAACACAAAATTGTTTTTATCACGTCATTGTTCAGTCTCGTTGAAGTAAGTCAGGAGTCGCTCAGTAAAGTGACAGTAGTTTTACTGAGCACAGAGTTGGACTCCTTGGAAGAATACTAAAAATGCAGTTTTACACTTTTATTTAATTACGCTCTAACACTAGGCATTCTGAAGTGTGTTACACTATGACTATTAAACCACAAAACATCCAATACACGTTTTTTACAATAATCAAACAAAAACTCAACTTTACCTCTCGAGTTCCCGCCAAAAAGTTCACCACCTCTAAAATAATGGACTCGCCAATCCGCCAAGGGCCAGCCAGCCAGATCCGGCTAGGATGCACCGAACTATACTTACGTCTAAAATATTTAAATTAAATTATTAGGTTATTCATATGTGTACTAATAACTATATAGTAGAATCTATTTTTAACAATAAGTTTAGAATACATATGTCAGTTACTTATTCCTCCGTCTTGTTTCTTTAAAAAAAAAACGTAATTTATTTCTAAATAAAGCTATTTTTTACCTGTAAAGAAATAAACGATACAAAATAATTCACGTGTAAAGTTCTACTATTTTTATACTGCTTTCTAATTTTAGATCTCCATTTAAAAATCAATTTAGAATTTATCAATCAATAAAATAAATTAATTTCCCTTCTAACCTTCATCACTCTAATGGCCTGCTTCCACGTGTCCCGAGCCTCCCCGAACGGGAAGTCAATTATCCCCGCAAATGTTGTCATTAACGAGTCGACAACAGAAAAAAATGGGCAAGAGAAGGAATGAAAAAATAAAATGTGCTTTTACTGCCGCTTGCATTTTCGGTGAGGTCGCTATTATTATTTTTATTTATTATCTAACAAAAGGGACATTATTATTTATTTATTTATTATTTTTATTAATCATGTGACAAAAGGGACATTATTATTTATTTATTATTATTATTTATTATCTAACAAAAAGGACATTATTATTTATTTATTTATTATTTTTATTAATCATGTGACAAAAGGGACATTATTATTTATTTATTATTTTTATTTATTATCTAACAAAAAGGAACATTATTATTTATATTAATCATGTGACAAACTGGACATTATTATTTATTTATTATCTGCCAAAAGGGACATTATTGTCGGATCTAAAGTAGCGGTCAATAAAGCGTTTGCACAAATACAGACTCTTTGCAGCTCGTTATTAAATTATTTAGTGAGCGATTAGGCAGAACCCACCGCAAGTTTATCGTTATAGAACAAACTTATTTATTCAGCCAATGCAATGAAAAGAAGCTTTAAAATCCTCTCAATAACTCGTTTACGAACCCAAAATAAGTTTGTAATCGTGCGAACGGTCGGTTGGACAATGCTTTCGTTTTGCAGATATTGAGACGTAAAAAACCTTTAAAACAATAACATATTTTTTTATTTAAACAGAATCTAACGACGAAATTTTAAGTGAAAATTGTGAAAAAAAATGAAAAATTAGAAACAAGATGATTTTATGATTTAAAGATGACGTTTCTTTGAATTTCAGTTTGATAGTTAGAAAAGTTTCTTTGAAAATTGTGTATCTACCTAAGTTATGTCGCAAAAATACTCGACTATACTCGTCAAAAATAACTATTTATACTTTTTTTTGTACGTTTTATTTCGCTCTAATACTCTTTATATAGGTACTCTCTACTATCTCTATATTCTCTAAATATCTTGAAATTAACGAATATTTTAGTTTTTACTAAAATTGCTATTTAGAAAGCAAATGTCATAGGAAAAAAGCGTTTATTTTTTCTGCATGACGAGTATACTCGTTATAACACAAAATACATATTGCCATTTCTTCATGGTGAGCAATAAACGTTTCTCACATTATCACAGTTGACTGGTTAAATTTCATATTGGATACGTAGTAAGATTCATATTAAGCCCTCCTAACAAGCTCAGTAACATTTGAAACGAAAACACAATTAACATTATATTCCCAAATTAAAAATAAACAATGGTTATTTTTCTTTTGTTTTATCCAAAACCGCAAGTTTCAAGCTTGATTTTAAATTAATGAAAATTTTACCAAATTCCTGGCATCTTTCCGAATGTCATCAAAATGCACTTGTGTTTTCGAAGGAAGGAAGCGATTATTACATTAAAAAGAAATGGCCAATAAATAAAACAGTCCTTATACAATACATGGGTACATATATTTACACTATAGTTCTTAGAAATTTGAGGGCTATCAAGGGGGCTTCTCTGTTCCTATTCCGTGAAATTGTACGAGTATTTTTATGTGCACACGGCTTTATCTACGAAATGTTATTTTATTTCACGAATAACATGCCTCCAAAACGAGTCACTAATTGACGATCTATTTCACCACATCCAGCCAACAACAAACCTAATTTTCCAAAACAATAAAGTTCAAATTCGCATGAAATTTAAATGTACATTCAACGTTTATCAACAATGGACCGTGTGCTACGAATTATAGAGTGCAAATTTATTCAAAACTTTGTAGTACTTCTAACTTATTTATTGTTGAATTCGACTATGCAGTCCACAGGGATTCAGCTATACAGAATGATGTAGAATTGACAGATTAATCTCGCCGGCTAATAGATTCAGTTTGAACGTAATTATAGAGGGCGAGTGTAATCGTTTGATCTGCTGGCTGAAGGGACGTTCACGATTTTCAGTTGTTATTATTGGGGTATTGATTTTGAAGCGGTTTTGGTGGCGAATGGATACAGTTAATAATAGGTGAAATGCATTCGTCAACGAATAAGTATATAGGTGTTCTATTATTAATTAGTGCACATAATTCGGACGGAAGACCTGTCCGTACAGGATATCCTAGTTTGGGGGCCAGGCACCGTAAGTATTTTTGTTAAATAAATATGTTTTTTCGTCTCTTCATAAATGGCAATGGTGCAATTAGCAAATTCTGCCAGTATCAAGATTTTCTTCGTATTAAACAATTTCGAAGTTCAAAGTGTATCCTGTCAATATTTAGTCCCGTCGAAGCAAGTCAGGAGTCGCTCAGCAAAGCGATAGTTGGTTTACTGACTCCTTGGAAGCACATGAAAAACGCGGTCCCACGCTTTTATTTGATTATCACAAATATTACGCACGAAAAACTCAGAATTATATTATTATGACTATAATTCTGAGGTTTTGTTTGTTTTATAGAAAAAAAGGCGGCAGACGAGCATAAAGTCCACCTGATGGTAAGTGGACACTGTCGTCCATAGACAAACGTTGGCACGCCCTACCTTTGCAGATTAAGGAACAGATTGGGAAAATGGGGAAGGAGAGGATGGAATAAGAATGGACTCGGGCCTTATCTCACTAACTACCGAAACACGTACGTACATTAGGGAAATATGATAAAGTGGGAAATGCAGTACATTTCAATGTAGTCTTCTGTGAGAGAGGGGTGACGTGGCCAGTCGAGTGCGCCCCGTGGCTGTGGCTACCAAAGTTAATTGGACATGAAAATTAAAAAAGAATTTTCGTAAAAAGTTGACGAAAAATTAATGTTCTCATATAAGTAAAATAACTTAATCTTCACTTAAGTATAATTAATGAAGTGAGAATTGAAAAAGTTTGTTAATTTATTATATTTAGAATATTTTTCGAAATATTAAAATTATATAGGTAGATAGAATTATAGCAATGCCTATATACAAGGATAACCTAACATTAACTGCTAAAAATAAATGAAATATACGTTTTTAATATGTTGGTAGGTTAAAAATTTCTACATATCAACGTTGTACGGTCCAATTTTGGACCTTGCCATTTGCCACCTACTAAGTTTGCGGCATTAACTCACTGAAATATGTCATCAGGATAATATAATAAAAGTATCTTTTGATGTTGAAGTCGAAAATTTAGAATTTCAAAACCCTTAATAGTAAAAGTCCCCTAATAATTAAGAAAGACTTTCTTTACACTATTTTTTTTTCTAGATCAAAAATACCTAACAAATACTTATTTTGAGCACTCTGTATAAACCCATTCTCACCATATGTCATATGTTAAGTGCGGTGCAGTTTTTGTAGTCCCCCGCGGGCCGCGGTGACGGTCCTAATACGACAACACAATATCTCCACTCCTGCGTCTTCTATACCAACAATTAATTGTGCAGACGTGTCACGCGAAGAAATACATTGAAATGCCTATTTGCGTTAACCAGCTAAGAATAACTTGACGGAGACAAGGTTCAAATCGAACGGAACAAAATAATTTGTAATTTGCTTTTATTAATCACCATTAATTTAAAAATAGATCAAATGATTTATTTTGAAAGAGATGTCTCCCGTTATTTTTTGCTTCAATATTTATGTAAAAAATGATATGTATTTTAATATTAAAACAATAAAATAGATATATGTGTGTTGATACTAAGAATACTGACGAGAAGTTAATATAAGTTAGGAGTTTTTACCTGAGGACATATTTTGTTTGTTCTGATGTCTTCTATCAATTTATTTAGGTTAGGCTGGCGGCTGCAAAATAGAGAACTTTACAAAATGGCGGAAAGTAGGTATGCTACTTATGCCCTTTATATTATTAGAATTAGAAATATGTTTCTTGTTGGTGCATATTCAGCTGTAACTCCTACCTCTAATACGACTATATAACTGTAAGTGGACACTGTCACCCATGGATATCTGCGATACATACCAACATCAGTCCAGAATAAAAACATCCAAAATAACACGCCACCGCATGGGTTGCCTTCCTGTGAAGGTTTAGGTGCGGATTCTGAAAAAGGGTTGGTAAAATGAGGAGGGCTAGGATAGGACGGGAATGGACTCTGGCATATCTCACTCACTATCGACATGTGTACCTACTTACATTAGGAGATAAGGATAAAGTGGGAATTGCTGTAGACTGCAGTAGGAAATGCAGGGAAATGCATTTAACAGTAGACTGAGGGGTACCGTGGCCAGCCAAGTGCGCCCTACAGCCGTGGGATTGTAGCGTGCACCACCCCCCTCCAAAATTTAAACGAAATTTAAAACCAACAAGAAGTGTTTTAAAAGGGTGTACATGCGGTGAACGCAAAATGTACATGAGAGTAATTGTTACAAATTTCGTGTCACATCTGTCAAGTCTGTTTTAATCTATGCAATGGATTCGTTTTAAACGATTTTAACCAGAAACATGGCTATGTTTAGACTGGATAGTTTACATTATTCGGCTAAGTGTGCATTATGACAGTTCTCGTCCGTGTGGGGGATCGATTTCATACGTTTTTATATATGCATTTTGTGCATTTGTTTTCTTCTCTATCTAAGATAAGGGTTATGTTTATACTGTTTAAAGAGACACGGACTCTACTAATTGTTTTTGTTAGAATCCGAGTGTATTAAGCAGAGATTATTGTATTTTGGCGTGTCGTATCCATTCTATATAACTATTTGAGCGTGATTTTTGATAATTGACGAAATTTGGTAAATAATTCGAAAACATCCAGTGTATTCTTATTAGATGTTATCTACGGATAAGCCTTCTGGCTTCGGAGGATTATAGGTCATATGCAATGACATTTTATAAATAGATACGTTATACTGTTACTAAATGCACTCTAAAAACAGCTAATTACTATTGCTACTAATAGCACGCTGAAATCCAACAGCCGCTGGGCGCGCTCGACTGGCCACATTACCCCCCTATCTCACAGTTTTTTATATATATTTAAGTATTATTAATAACTAAGGTTCTAGGCAATTGATAGGTAATCTTTTAAATTAGTATACAATATAGACTACAAGAAAGCAAAAATGTGGAAATGTAGTTTTTACATTTTTGTTAATGTTAAATTGAACCCTAAGAAATAATATAAGGATCTTTCAAAGATTTTAATAAATCCCAAATTCCTGTCGTAAATCCCTCTCTCCGTCACAATGACGTAACACAAAGCAATTAATTACTGAACTCATATTAACTTTCTCTCAGTATATTCATAGAGTCAACACATACGTATATTATTAATATGTATTATGTTTTTTTATAATACACGTTAAATATACTCATTAAGGAAAGAAAGGACTTCCTTGTGTTACGCGGTAGTGATAGGCGGAACTTGCTTTTTTAAAAACAACACACTATTTATTACTTCTTAATATTAATTTACAACAATATGTGGAATGTAGGAGGATGCTGTATCCAATCGTCCAGTTTTTGGGGAACGGGTATATATATCGGGCCGGTGTGTAGGAAGGGATGGGGAACAACTCATTTACTAATTACTAGAGATGCGCCGAGTACAAGTTTTACCGAGTAGCCGAGTACCGAGTATTACCCGGTTTTATGTTAGCCGAACCGAGTACTCGGCCTAATTACTCGGTCCAATTTATGCAGGTATGGGGCGCGAAACACGCTTAAACATGATCGCGATGTGCGGCCGGTGCACCATAACCTGCCTCTGTTAAATTTCGTATATTAATTGATTACTTGTTTGCTTAATTCAATTCAAATTAATAAATGCTCATTATTTTATTAAATATGCTTATTTTTATAACGCTCTCTGACAATCTAGTTTATTTTACACTCTTATTTTAACCGAATATTCGTCACTTAAACCGAGTTATTCCGCCGAGTACGAGTACTAAAAAAATTGCCGAGTATGCCGAGCACCGAGTAATAAACGAGTACTCGGCGCATCTCTACTAATTACGTAGTACTAGTGTACTATTAACTAAACATGTTTACTTTACTTATAACTATTACAAAAATAAGGGTTGCCACTACGTAACACTTGTCATAGGTTGTGAAGAAAAAGAATGTTAAAGTAGGTAACGAATCACAGTTATAAATATTAGATCATTGAGGCACCGTTTCTCAACCTGGGGGTCGCGACCACACATACAGTGGAGCAGTTGATCATCAAAAAAACACTTATTTACAAAAAAACATTTATTAAATTATAATCAAATGTTAAACGGTGAAAATTTTAATCTAAGGACGTTATTATTACTAAGGCGATGGTGAGGTTATTTATCTAATCTTTGGCCTCTTTAGGGTCGCGACACTAGAAAGTTTGAGAAACCATGATTATGATGCGGATGCATCTTATAATAAGCAATAGCAATCGCCGAAAGGCAAGTGGTCCGCTAGAACAAACATAATCCGCTATTAAATTTTGATTGATGATCCATAAATCGACGTGTGACAGGCGCGCACATCAAAAACGCCGCCGCGGCTCATTAGCCCACAAAAACAACCGCCGGCCTGTTACCAGTTAGGTATTATTGACATTTGGAAAAAAGGCCGATGACACGCGGCGACCAGTCCGAAAACATTTTTTTCTTCATATAATCGCAATGGTATAATTAGCACACTCTGCTGGTGTCAAGTTTTCTTCGTAATAAACAATTACAAAAATGTATCCTGTCAATGTCCGGTCCCGTCGAAGTAAGTCCGGAGTCGCTCAGTAAATCTATGTAAAAGTTGTAGATATAAACTCAGTTTCACCTAATTTACAAGTTAACAACCGCTGCATTTATTTTTATGAAAATGCTTAGGAAAAAAATTTTAATTATAAAAAGGAGAAAGAGAAAAAAAAAATCAAACGTCAGGTAATTATTCATTTAGTTCCGTAGTACAAAGTAATATTATTAATATATGTAACATTAGATATGTATATTATATTATGTAGGTATAAATTAATCCTTCTCAAAGCCATGCGTTTAAATCGTGCGATTGATCAACGCACATGACAGTTTTTAATCCTAATTCCACGTTGGTGAAACTGTTGGCAACAGCTAGTTCGTAATGAATTATGACAAAATTTAGCCATCTCTTAATTTCTAAAGACATTATAAAAGAACATAAGAAAACAAAAGTGACAAAATGAAGTTTTAACGAAACGGAAACGTCCCGGGCGCACCGTCTATTAACCAAACATAATTAATTTAAATTACCATCCCACTTCGTAAACGAAAAACGAACAAGGATCACCAAAAACGCAGTATAGATAAGGAACGGTATGGAATCTTTAACTGTGAAATATGTGAAACGCACATTACGCACACGAAGACAACGTTGACAATACGAGTAATGACGCCGCCGCGACGTTGCCATTTCACTCCTGGCAATTGACAGGTTTCGGTAAAGGTCTGTGTGGAAACTTTGAAGCCTGGATATCAAAACTTTCTTTTTAAGATAGTCCTGCTTTTGTCGGATATTCTTATTACGTTTTTAGCTTTTCTGACATCGGCTTTCATGAATTCTAATAATTAATACGAGTTATGTTTATAGAGAAATCAGTTTGCAAATTCTATGTAAAATAAAATCAAACCAACATTATGGCTTTGTGATGTGATGCTTTATTCAAACATAAATCGTCATGTTAGAAATCATTTGGTTTTGGTTTCGCGACTGTGGCGTATTTTGGGGCGTTGAACAGGCAGAATAAAGTAAGTAAAGTATAGGAAACAAATAAATATAAAATATTTGACCTAAGAATAAATAATGTACGCCGATTCTAAATTATTAAAACATCATGTATACATAAATATTGTAGCGTTCCTTTAGTCGAATGATAACATGGTTTTCGTACAAAACGGTTCCGGTTCCGTGCCTAAGCTATTTTTACAGCATTCAATAAGATGAAACACCATCCCCCTTTGTACTGTGATTAATCGTAACATTTTAATTTCGGGAAGCGATCCTGTTTGCTTTCGACTCCATAAATTCCTTTTGATTTAGTTACTATTATTTTAGTGGATAGAATTAGGTTCTTTATTATTCGAAGTATCTTAATGTTCATGATTTGTTGTTTTAAAAGATTAAAAAAGATGTCGTTAAGGAATGCTTATATTTATTGACCGTTTTTAAGGGCGAACGTTTTATTTTTATTTTAACCACTTGGTTATAAAGTTATAGTAGCGTAATTGCTTGCAGTTAACATCGATTTATTACAATAGTTCTGTAGCGTGCATACTGCATTTTTATATTGCTGTGGTTTCTGGAACATTCGCACTTTATCACGTCACATTTTACGCTTGCTTTTTATATTATTTTTTTCTCTCTTTATTTTACACTGTAGGATTGCAGGGAACGTATAATAGTTGTTCATGTTTTCCAATACTTTTGTTTCGCGAACTTGTGCACAGCAATTAGCGTGTATACATTAATGGTCTATGGCGTGTTAAGAATAAACAAAGTTTACATGGTACCTATGTAAAAAGGAATAAACGTTTGCTGGATAGTACGTTTGTTACTATAACATCAAATTTACGATCAATATGTGAAATATGTGAAGAAAAAGGCTAGGTTACGTTTAAGAATCCTTACACCTAAAAACTGTTTCTATAAATTAACATAAATAATGTGCACGTTTTGGTTATGCGTTGTTTTTAACATCGTAGTTTTTGAAAGACTCCTTATTTATCTTATGTTATGATCTTTTATTTTTCCCTCAGTTCTAATAGTGTTTATTTATCTATCTATGTTGTAGACTGACTCATGCTAGCGCCATCTTTCTTTGTCTCACGCCAGTCTTTGTCGCCGTATGATTATCGGTTCGTCGAGTAGGCCGTGTGCTAACATTATAGATCTATTTTTCATCAATTTGATTAGTCCACGAACTCACATAAGTGGAAATCGTTTGAAGTGTTATCCCAACTGTCAGCGTCTGTTTCTTTACTGATAGATATCGGCTTATCCTGTGGCCCACTATGACACAAGAACTTCAGCTCTTCTCATCTAGCTACTACCGGCGATTTTCTTTACGTTATTAGTCCTCCTGGCCATGAGCGTTGCACGGTACGTTTTCTTGGTTGTAATTTCTATTCAAGTACGCGTCTGCCTATAAAAAAATATTTTGGAAAGTGAAGTATATAAAAAAGATCTCGGCCAGTCGTAAGGGAGATCTTATTTTATATTCAATAGCTCAAGAGTCCTATCCAAGACCTTTGTATAATGAGTATTTGTAGGTGAGGAAGGTGTACCTGTGTGTAGGTAGGTGTACCCTTGTAGTAAAGTTCTTCCCAAATTCTAAATCTTAAGAAAAACGACTAAACATTTTAGACTTTAGTTACTTAATTGATTTATTAATAATAATATGCGCAGTGTGGGCAAGTGAACGCCGCGTGAATACCAAGTGGATTTTAATAGCATTTTTAAATGTCAGCAGCGGGTCCCTGAGTTGATGTGATAAGCCACGCTCGGGCGCGCGACGTAATGTCATTATTACGCCACACGGGAGACAAATCCAGTCAGATGAGCATCCTTGTCTTTGTCCCTTCAATAAGTTTGTCTACGTAGCTAATTCCTTGCTACTCAAGGATTGTTGGCTGGCAGATAATGCTGTAAGGTTTTAAATCCGTCATTTGTAATAATTTACAAAAAAGAATAAATCAATATCTTTTCATGGTTAGGAATGCGATTTACATTTTTGATACACCTTATAAAACTTGCTTTTCAACGTACTGAAGTACCTGTATATATTTCTAGTTAGTCTAAAGTATAATGTCGCATATTGATTCTGGTGACGGTAAACCGCTTATTATTAGGTGGACTTAATTGCATTCTGAAATGCCAATCGACGATCTATTAATTTGATAGACTAAGGT
The DNA here is from genome assembly GCA_943735995.1 of Sesia bembeciformis. Classification (NCBI taxonomy): domain Eukaryota; kingdom Metazoa; phylum Arthropoda; class Insecta; order Lepidoptera; family Sesiidae; genus Sesia; species Sesia bembeciformis. Next base: position 13,457,552 of record OX031044.1, read on the forward strand.
AAAATACGCCCAGACACGAGCGATAATGTTATTATTCTGGTCTAAAATCTAGAATATTTTGAGGTATGTAATTGAGTCTGGAAAAATAAAAGTGGAAAGATCTTTTCTTGTGCCATCGCTTAAGACGCTCTTTTTATTCCCATTCGATCCACTTGTTCTGTCTCCAGTGGCGTCGATTGGGAAAAAATTAAAAATTGTTCCCAGTAGTGTCAAATGACACGAAATTATTCCCGTTTGTTACATTTATACATAGATCTCGTTTAAATCTCGTCTGTGAAAAGAGCTTCCAAAAGAAGGGTAAGTAAATTAAAAAAAGTCTTATAAAATTGATTTTAGTGTCTAAATACGATTTTTCATTTCAAGTTATTGCATTTGTTTTATAAGTTTTCATTCTTATTAATAATAAAAAACTAATTTACAAGTTTATGTTTTCTCTTCTGAAACATAAACGAATGTAGAAAGTTCTTCGGAATAGTCCATTTGTCTCTCCGGCGTCCAAAATGTATTATAAAAATAAGTAAGGTTAGGTTTGCGCGTAGGCTACACTGCCCTTACTCGCGTTCTTGCCCGGCGTATCTGACGACGAACGCACGCGCTCCGGTTATCGCGATTAAATGTTAAACGGTCGCCTCCGGGTTACGCGATAATTAAGTACTCTTGCCCGGCGGAATTGGCACAGTACGCACGCGCTCCGGTTATCGCGAAATAATCAAGCCCCCTTCTTGTCCACGGGACGTCCACCGGAACTGACGTCGCAAGAAGCGCACGCGCCGCCTGATCGCGCTATAGTGAAACTTTGATAAATTGTGTAAGGCCGAGTTCTCGGTTCGGCCCGTTACCCGTCGGTAGTGAAAATAGACTTTTCTTTGCCATCATTGTGTGTCCTGTGTATACTCCTGTGACCATCTGGACGGCGGCCGGGCCTACCAACAGAGGGGTCCCCTCGCCTAGTTCGCCGCAGCAGCTATACCAAGTCAGTGCGCAGGATTTCCAATGTATGGCAACTAGGTAACCATTTGAAAGAATTTTGTTATAACGCGCGTATCGCGCTTGAATGGTAGGTAAGAGGCCGGGCCTCATGTAAGCACCATACAGAAGTATCTGTAATAGCTGCGTAAATTACGAGGCTGTTGAAACCCGATAGCACGAGCCTGGTAGTGTGTCTTGGAGCCACTTCTCGCTAGACGAATACGAACACACTTCGTCAATGCCGAATTCCTGGAAGCGCTCCACCGTCGAATCCCCAGTATCAAGAGGCTCCCACCAAACTACGGGGGCGCCACCCCACTGCTCAGCGCCTTGCTGAATACGCCTCTGAGCCCAAAAGTAGCACAATACTGGAGTTTAAAGCCTCGGAGTCCGTGTTGATCTCCTTTACTTATAATTTTAATTGGACTGTAGGGGAATTGTGCTTAAGATGACATACTTTTTGTTTTGAGGCAAATATTTGAAAATTCAAAGGTTATAAAAAATAAATGTAAGGCTACACATTTAAAACGTTTATTTACGACGCACGAAAATTAATCTTGACGCTATAGAAAACTTAATAATTGAAATAAAATAAAAAAACACCAATCATGTCCATGTGGGTAAGATGACACACGTCAGTCTAAGTTGACATACCTAATTATCGGTGTACATTTCACTTTTGAAAACCTTAGTTCTTGGTGCAACGCCAGCACATAGTGTAACACCATCGCTTACATAATTGGCAGCATACCCAATGCCCTCCTGGCTTCCATTTGCTATATAATTCGTTACAATAAAGGCATGCAGCATCGGAGTCATCAACATCATCAGCGTCCTGATTAAAATCTTCCATAGATCCGGCCATCTGAGTCATCCTGAAGGATAGTACGCTTCACCTGCTTTCGAGCTCTAACGCTCTTGCGATTTTCCTTCTCTTTTTTATTTTGGACTTGGGCTTTAACTTCGTCCATAAAAGGAGTGCCTGTCAGAACCCGAGAGCCAGTGATTTTCCTCTTCGTGCTTCTTGCTTGCCCCGTAGACATTGATTTCGGAAATGGAGAAATTTCTATTTGGTATCTCCTGGGTGGTAGACTATCCAGCAATGACTTGGCAATCACGCTGAACTGGACCGACTGATGTAGGATTTTTAGTGCTCTTTGAGAAAGAAGGTCCACCAGCGATTTGGCTAGCACGCTGAACTAGATCGACTGTTGCAGGGTCTATCGTATCAATCAAACAATAACAATGTTAACTATCAAATAAATACTATAAGAAAACTTAAATAATAAAATCTACTCAAACAAAGACTTAAAACTATTGTCGCATCGGTCGTCCCGAACAAAAATAAAACAGGATTTTAAAGTATTCATAAACGCAAGAACTTCAGGGTAAGATGACATACTATGTCATCTTAAGCCGACCGTTGCTATGTCATCTTACCCTACGAGGTAAAAAATATTTGCCACCTTTTGCGACTTAAAAACTTTAAAGTTACTTTAATTATTCTTCAATATTCATAACCCATATTAACCACAGTTCATATCAAAGTAGTCAAACACAACTAAAATCTTACCTGAACATATTTATTGGCACAAACACTTTCAACAAAATAATATTTTCGAGTGTCGAAATCAAAACAATCCACACCACATCCAAACAACGCAAGCGGTCGCTCACAAAAGTTTTGAGTGGTGACGCTATCTGTGAGCCGATGTGTGATCGTCGTTTAGGCGTTTCTGGCGCGTATATTTGAACGGATATAGGCACTCTGTCATCTTACCTGAGTATGTCATCTTAAGCACAATTCCCCTATACCGAATTTTGCATAGAATCACATAAATCGCTATTACTTCGGTATTTTATTGACCAACCTTGCTTTTTATTCTGTCTGCCTCGGAAGGCACGTGAAACAATACAATTAAATAGATGTCTTCCTCTGTCAAATTTTATCTGTCTTGCTGAAATATACTGAAAATGATATCTTGACTACGTCTCAGATGTGTATGGGCTACAGTATCCACCCCACTTAGCCACTTACAGGTAGGCTATCCTTAAATATAGGGGAATTGTGCTTAAGATGACATACTCAGGTAAGATGACATAGTGCCTATATCCGTTCAAATATACGCGCCAGAAACGCCTAAACGACGATCACACATCGGCTCACAGATAGCGTCACCACTCAAAACTTTTGTGAGCGACCGCTTGCGTTGTTTGGATGTGGTGTGGATTGTTTTGATTTCGACACTCGAAAATATTATTTTGTTGAAAGTGTTTGTGCCAATAAATATGTTCAGGTAAGATTTTAGTTGTGTTTGACTACTTTGATATGAACTGTGGTTAATATGGGTTATGAATATTGAAGAATAATTAAAGTAACTTTAAAGTTTTTAAGTCGCAGAAGGTGGCAAATATTTTTTACCTCGTAGGGTAAGATGACATAGCAACAGTCGGCTTAAGATGACATAGTATGTCATCTTACCCTGAAGTTCTTGCGTTTATGAATACTTTAAAATCCTGTTTTATTTTTGTTCGGGACGACCGATGCGACAATAGTTTTAAGTCCTTGTTTGAGTAGATTTTATTATTTAAGTTTTCTTATAGTATTTATTTGATAGTTAACATTGTTATTGTTTGATTGATACGATAGATCCTGCAACAGTCGATCTAGTTCAGCGTGCTAGCCAAATCGTTGGTGGACCTTCTTTCTCAAAGAGCACTAAAAATCCTACATCAGTCGGTCCAGTTCAGCGTGATTGCCAAGTCATTGCTGGATAGTCTACCACCCAGGAGATACCAAATAGAAATTTCTCCATTTCCGAAATCAATGTCTACGGGGCAAGCAAGAAGCACGAAGAGGAAAATCACTGGCTCTCGGGTTCTGACAGGCACTCCTTTTATGGACGAAGTTAAAGCCCAAGTCCAAAATAAAAAAGAGAAGGAAAATCGCAAGAGCGTTAGAGCTCGAAAGCAGGTGAAGCGTACTATCCTTCAGGATGACTCAGATGGCCGGATCTATGGAAGATTTTAATCAGGACGCTGATGATGTTGATGACTCCGATGCTGCATGCCTTTATTGTAACGAATTATATAGCAAATGGAAGCCAGGAGAGCATTGGGTATGCTGCCAATTATGTAAGCGATGGTGTTACACTATGTGCTGGCGTTGCACCAAGAACTAAGGTTTTCAAAAGTGAAATGTACACCGATAATTAGGTATGTCAACTTAGACTGACGTGTGTCATCTTACCCACATGGACATGATTGGTGTTTTTTTATTTTATATCAATTATTAAGTTTTCTATAGCGTCAAGATTAATTTTCGTGCGTCGTAAATAAACGTTTTAAATGTGTAGCCTTACATTTATTTTTTATAACCTTTGAATTTTCAAATATTTGCCTCAAAACAAAAAGTATGTCATCTTAAGCACAATTCCCCTATGCCGCAGGACCGATAACCGATGGGGGAGACGAATACTCGAATAGAGACCACGTACAGGGAAACGTAGCGTGGGACCGGTCAGATGGACTGACGACTTGAAGAAAGTCGCCGGTAGCGGCTGGATGAAAAGAGCGGAAGACCGCGTGTAGTGGCGGTCCTTGGGAGAGACCTATAACCAGCAGTTGAGACACAGGCTGATGGTATGGTGTGGTATTTATAAACAAAAATAAAATAAATCCAGTGTGCAACAACGAACATCATTTCATTGGATGACTTTCAAAGGGGTTTAAACCAAATTTATTAACTCCCCACTTTTTATAAGGCGTCAAACATTTTCAAACGGTTCATAAAATAATGTCAGATTAGGGATGGGCATTCTTTCTGAAAAAAATATCCTAGAATCGATTTTCTATTAAAAGGATGTGCGAAAGACCGATCTTCGATTTGTTTGCAATTTTTATAATATGCCCTTGTAAACGGTAAAAAAATATTGAAAACGATTTTATTGAAGAGTGGAAAAATTAAAATACAAATCAAATACTTTAAACTTTCTTTAAACTTACTAAAATAGTTTCTCGATATTAGAATTAATTTAGAATCACGATTTGACATTAAGAAAAAATCGTTTCGATTCTTGAGGTTCCAGGATTGATTCACTCTTTGAGATCGATCTTAAAAATTTCAAAAATCTACGATTAATCAATCTCTGATCGCCATCCCTATTTAGATATTACGAAACTGCTGTAAGTTGTAGTCTTACGTCTTACTGACTATAAAATCATTTATTTACTTCTCAGACTCAGTCTTATTTATTGGTTAACTTCGATTTCTATATCTTGCGTTATAGACTATTAAAAACAGCTATAAGTTAACTGTGCGCACTTTATTATTAGCTGCAATATCCATTTCGCTTTCATCAATTCTCGCTCGCATTTATCAACGTATTAATAAAGCCGTATAAGCTTTAATTTCCTATACTTCGAACTGCGGGAGAACTTAAGAGGTGGGGTATAATTAAAGATCAGTACGGCATCTTGATCAAAACACGTGAAATATGTTGTTGTGAAAAAATACGTGAAAATGTGTTGTTTACGTGGCGTTGTGCGGAGTTCTAACGCATGAAAAAAACTAAGCACTAGGCACATCTGTTCTGTTCCGATCAAAGTTTCTATTTCACGGGTCTTTTCTCACAGAGATAAGCTTGCCTTTTGTATATCCACTTCTATTTAATCATGTAAAGTTTGTATATTGTTTTGATTGTATAATAAAGAATAAAAATAAAATATAATAAGACCGTACATCCCAAAATAAGTGCTACTAACACCAGGGCCGTCTTTACCAGGGGGTGCAAGGGGTGCGGTGCACCCCTGGCGCCCCGCGCCCTGGGGCGCCTGTCGAGCGCTGAATTCAGTGCCGGCTTTACCTATGGTGCAGGGGGTGCGGTGCACACGGGCGCAGGGTCTTAGGGGGCGCCGAGCGCCGCTCGCGACACCTCCAAAGAGTTCAAAACGCCTACTAGAGGGCGCCCTGCACCCGGGCGCTACATGAGCTAGAGCCGGCGCTGACTAACACTGATAAATGAACACATCGTGCACATTCAAAAGTATTGAAATAGAAAGGTCGCTTTATAAGTTTCATTGGCACAGTTATCATTCAGCATTTTTACTCAAAATCAATTCATTTTGATATGCTTGTAGGTGACGGTTTACAATAAATAAATACGAATATATTCCGATTCTGATCCTGTCAGCGTTACTCTACTGTTCTTTTACTATACTGTGTAAGAAGCGAGGGGAGGGATACAAATCACACAAATAAACAATCAAATAAAATCACGAGTGGAGCACTCAGCGAGCACTTACGCGATAACCGACTTACTTTTACAGCTCACGAATTTAATCGTGCGCTTTATTGCGAACGTAATAAGGAGTGTATTAGGTGAAAGTTACTGTTATAGATGGCAAAGTTAAATTGTATTTCGGTTAGTGATGTGCTATATAGTATACGGTGAGGTTAATCGATGTTTATTGTTTTAAATGAAACTGGAAAGATTTCATTAAAACAATAAACCTTTAGTAATTACTTGTAAATACCAATTGTAATTACCTTTAGTGTGTAAGAATATTATGATTAGGATATTTGTGACATCAAAGACCTTATTGTCGGTTCTTGTTTCCAAGATATTAAATCTTTAGTGACATCTTAATAATAATATAATTTTGCTATTGTGGCATCTTAAAAAGCAAATGTTGGAGCATGTTTCTATTTGAAGGCAGATATCGTTTAAAGAAAGATTTTTCTATTTTTGAAAGATGTACATACTTTGAAGATATAAGATATAGACCTGAGGTGGGAATTATGTTAAACAATTCTTCAGAGCATTCCCCATTGTACAGGCGGTTTAGAACACGCAACGAGACTCAACGTCTCCTAGCCTGTTAGCATGTTTCGCGGATGTCACAGGACGATAACTTCCATGTACCACCCGGTAGACTATAAAAAAACAACCATCCTTTCTATAATCGATCGGTGAAACCAAAATATTAAAAAAAAAATGAAATTGTAGGATTTAGATGTCAAAGTTTGAAAAGGACAGCACTACTGTATTAATAACGTCACTAACGCACTATATTCAGAAGTGATTTAGATAACCATAACTTCCTAGCTCAAATGTTCTCGAATATTATCTGCCTAATTTTATATTAAATTTGAAAAATTTTCTCGTCAAAAAGTTAATAAATATTTTTAGTTCGGCATATTTTCGATATTATTAAAACAATAAAATCCTTTATTTCTGCATAATTAGAAATAGTTAGTTTTTTTTTTAATAATTTTGTCGCATAAAATGATTTTAATAGTCGCCATTGAAATCTATTTTCATGGGATTCAAGTCGTTCACTTATTTTAGTTCTTTAGAAACATCAGTCATTTTATACTTCATTTTATCGATATCGATTACAGCTATATCGATTACACGGTTATCTCCAATTCGAAATTACTCCCCTTCACTTCGGAATCTCATAAACCATATTCAGCGTATTCGCTTGAACGAAACAAAAAATACAACATCTCGGTCGTCAGAAAGGGACGCGAACAAAACAGGATGATGTACGCTTTTATGAACACTATAATGGGTTAAATTGGTCCTTTAATAAGCAACGGGCGATGTCATAAAGTGTCTCGAATAAAACTGTCAGCTTTTAGACGCAATTGTTTACTGCCTGTGTTATTCTGAATGTTAACTCGACCAGCATAACTTCAACTCCCGTATCACCCCATTATAACCCCTTCTTAAACCATTAATTGTCCGAGGGAAGCGGGCAGAGGAGGTCTAATTAATATAGGAGGGTAGTTATAATAAAAATAATAATGTCCTCAAGTCGTATTTGGAATTCAATGGATCGGTGAGAGGGAAGTACGCTCTTCACCTTTTGTTATAATTGGTCGCCATCTTTTTTGTTAATCGTAATTGATGGAATTCTTGTGAATAAGTAGGTAGTGAAGCGATTAATTAAGTGGAATAATAGAGTTTTGAAAATTATGAGTCAAGTTCCTATTGAGAACAGTCGAAGCCATGAAAACATGAAGGAAGCGGCGTGATGGAAAGCATTGCCATGATGTTCAGTCGTATAAGTACAATAATATAACAAAATCTGGTGGGTTCGCATAGGATCCACGTGGTAGATTATGACCCTAAACACTCTTGTCGTTGAGTGGCTTATGTCTCGCTACATGTTACATGGGGTGTTTTAGACAGCTCTTTTATTGTCCCACTGCTGGAGTTCCACGGACATTATCTTATGCATGGGGGATGATGGCTTTAAAACGTCCTGCGATACCTTAGGCACCAATCCGACCTCAACCGCAAACTGCAGACCGCAGGCCGCAGTCGGCAGCACCTAACCGCAGGCGACAATATTGGATGGAACACGGCGCCAGGTGACAGTGACACTGCGTTTCGAATACGGTTCATAGAAAACTATAGAAACTAGTATTGTCACCTGTGGTTTGGTGCTGCCGTTTGCAGTCTGCGGTCGAGTTTACAATTGTACCTTTTGATAAACAATTTATATGTAGTTGTTTATTTGATTATTATAAAACATCATAAAACCACTTGCGTAAGTTCTTTAGTCAGGATGTTATTCACATCCCAGGTCTCCTCCTGTCCTGGATCTTGCCTTGTATGTATAATTAGAGGAGCTCATATTTATTGTTATTTCTCCATGTTTTCTATATATGACTGAAGTACTGGAGTTTCCTTATCTTGGTGGTCTTTAAGATTTCTACGTCTTTGCCCCTGGGTAAAAATGGGCTAGCTCGTCGGTGAAGAACAACATCGTGAAGAAACCACTATCCGAGATTTAATGTAATCTGGGGGGTGTATAGTGTTTACAATAAGCTGTTTAGCAATAAGCCCATACTCTCTCATCATTACAAAGGGAGAAAGCTAGTGATAATAAAATTAACAAACCCGTACTTAAGTAGTACTTATTCAATTGTATGGATCAGGGTTTGTACTCATCTCTTCATAAACTTAAAGCAAGTATCCTTAGTCTACTGCGGAGTTAAACTTAAAAAAAATTGAAAATTAAAAATTACAATATTAAAATTCTTCCACTGTCCTTCCTCATTTGGTCTTAGATGTGGACTTCCTCTCAAACTGTTTGTTGTGACTGTGTTAATATAATGTGCATTCTCTTGTAATCATTTCGAGGCCCGACAAATGGCCATTAATATAATTCAAACATCTGTAGCGATCTCTCACCGCGCGATCCCAGCGCGCAGCGGTCGCTCAATTAATTTGAAATCTGTCTGTGTCGATTCCATTTCCCTCACACCAATTAAGGTTGATACTTTTTAAAAAAAGTAATAGTATGAAGTATTTTTCAATAGTATTAAAATATTTCGTAATAAACTTTATGTAATTTTGTTTTTAAATATTTCTTGTTTTGAAGACCGGTATTTATGGGTCAGTTTGCTTGGTATTCTCGTTTATGGGTTTTACTAATATTCAGATTGCATTAATTAATTACATTCCCAATGAGATTTTAATGGATCAATGGATCATTTTACAATAACCTGACTAGGAAATATAAAATTAGTGAGTATATTTCCTTTAAGAATTTAAGTAAATAGCTATCCAGATTTGGAAAAAGGATTGTGGGAGGGAGGAGGAAATATGGATTGTTAACAAATAGCCTTTAGATTATTCAAATATTTATGTAAAAATTTCATGCAATTCGCTTAGTTAATTTTAATTCTGAGTTTTCTCACTCAAATTAACTATTATTCCTCGAAGAAAGCAATAAGAGTGATACATATTTCTTGATCCTTTAAAATGTACTTACTATTATTTGTAGCGTGCTTAAAATAAAGTAAGAATAACATTGAACATAGAAGTAACATTGAACATTGTGAAAAAAATTCGCTACTTATCTTATAATAATAACATTGCATCTTACGTAAATTCGCGAACCAATAAAATAAATAGATGACAACCCTAAGCCCAAACAACCTAAGAGCGAGAGAGACAGAAGATATTACCCCACGTTAGATCCGCTTAATGAGTGATCTTCCTTTTGTAATCGTCGACAGTCACTTTTGATGTCTATTACGAGAGCCAAGTATCTATAATTAATTTTTTTTCCTTTTCAAAACATCGTTGTTTAGCCAAATGAGTTTGGAAGCTGTAAGAAGTCGTTAAAAATGAAAATAATGACAGTATTTGTCGTTGACTTTTACAGTATGTTAAATAAAAAAAAATATTGGTATTTTTTTTACATAATTTGTTCCATTATCTGATCAAAGGGATTTTTTTGTTGGAATGGACTTATTTACTCTGGTTTAGATTTCCTAATTTATAAATTTCGTTATTTCGAAATTCTGTTCAAATAGAAACGTGCTTTAACAGCTGAATCAGTAATATATTGATATCTAGGAAATTATAACCATCATTAAGATCCTTTTTCTCAGACAATCGACTAGTAGAAGATGACAACTAGAAATATTCAAAACAATACCGTTAAAATATTTTATTGACGGATCATTCACATAGTAGGTAGGTACAATATGCACACTTGTTGAATAGGTACCTAATTCTTATTTATGAATATAGGTAATTGGTTTTTTCTCTCCATTAAATAAATAAATAAATAAATTGTAATAAGGTAGGTACCGAAAAATGTTGTCCACATAATATGCGAGTCCTGGAAAGGGCCTCTAAGTTATAAGTGCATGTATATAGATTTTAAGACCTACAATGTAGGTACACTTAGTTTGCAATAAATAAATTCTGTCCACCATTTTATATTTTTTATAGAGAAGAATTGGTAGATGAACAGAGAGCCCATCTGGTGATAAGTGGTAAGTGGATACTGTCAGCCTGCGACATCCGCGATACATGCCAACATCAGTCCAGAATGACAAACGATAGCACGCCCTCTGATGCGCTGCCTACATTTAGAGATTTACGAATCGATTTGGAGGAAGGGTTGGGAGAACAGCGATAAGATAGAATGGGAATGGGCTCTGGCATGTTTCACTTACTACCTAAACACGTAGCTACATTGGGGGAATAGGATAATGTTGGAAATGCAGTACATTTTACGGCAGCGTTCTCCGAGTGGTAACGTGGCCAGTCCAGTGCGCTCAGCGGCTGTGGGATCGCAGCGTGCACCCACACCCTCCCAGTGAAAAGACATATCGCATAATGTGGCATGATAACACTATTTCGTATTCTGTTACGCCCGAAGCAACTTTCAACCCTCTAGCGCTTTCATAAAACACAAATGACCCAAACGTTCAAATACCGAAATCACAAGTACGGCAACAGTTTATACAGGGGAGCGGTCCATTTCGCACCAATTATACCTTGTGTCAAGCACACCCGACGTTACCTCTCGTCTATAACCTAAAATTGACCTTATGCCGTACAACATAGAATCTAAAACGTTGAACTCCGTTCGGAGCTAAAATGGAAATGTTATAGTCTTCAACGAACGTTTCGTTATAGCAAATTGAGCTTAAAATGTGAATCTTAGAGTTGTTATTGTATTGTTCGTTAGATCAAAGTGTAGCATTGATGTCGTTGTATGACGTACGCCGCAATAATACGACGGTGTTCGAAAATGGCGATTAAGGAGATGGCGCGCGTTTGAATGTTAATTTTTATATATTATTACAAAGTTTTAATTTTTTATATCCTGTCTAATTTATAAAAATCCAATGACAAAAAACATGAACTTATTATAAATTATATTACTGAAACGTCAGCCAAAAACTTGTCAGCTTAATAAATTGGCTTCAAAACAAGGCAAAACGAATATATCTATTTATACATACCTTATTACTGAAATATATTTAATTATATTACTGAAACGTCAGCCAAAAATTTGTCAGCTTAATAAATTGGCTTCAAAACAAGGCAAAACGAAGATATCTATCTATACATACCTATAAAAAGAAATGTCCTGACCGACTGACTAATCAACGCTGAGCCAAAACCGCTGAAGCTAGAAACATAAAATTTAGATAGTAGCTTCCTTTTAAGACGTAAACACTCATTAAGAAGGGATTTCTCTAAAATCAACCCTTAAAGGGGTGATACGGGGTGACGAAGTTTAAATGGAAAAAACTTATTCGATGGCCCTATTAACTAGAAACGTGATGTAAATATTGGTGAAATATTGTAAACAGGGGGTCATATTTTATACGCTCGTAGACTATAGAGTCGATCAAATAGGGTTGTTCAGTAAAGAAGTTATACAGGACGGTTTTGTATCAGTTGTATGTTTGTATTTGTTGTATCAGCCTATAACGTCCCACTGCAGGGCAAAAGCCTCCCCTAGTAAATCACTAGTAAAGGTTTCGGGCCGTAATCCACCACGAGAGCTCAAGGATTGGTTGGTCACATACTCCAGATTTCTTTTTATTTCTGGAGCATGCGGGTTAAGAGCCTAGGGGTATCCACACTCGACTCAGATTCGTGTGATCGTGAGTTCAAATGCTCGGCCCTTACCACTGAGTTTCTATTCAATTTCGGATTTTTGAAAAAATACTCTTGCTCGGTTGTGAGGGAAACAATCGTGAGGAAACCCGAATTTTCAAATTTTAGAAATAATTCTTAAATTAATTTTCATTAAAAATAATCGTGTTACGTAGACCAACCCCTTAACATCCTGCTGCGAGCATACCGTCAAACATTAACGCGACGTCATGGACTCGCAATTTGGCGGGAAGCGTTCAGTGGCGCGACAATATCATTTTTGCAACCGCCGCGTTTGATCGTCCACTTAGAAACGCAAGCTTTAAACGATCTGAATCATCGAACGATGAGCTATTCTTGGTTTGTGATCATATTGCCGTCGGAATGAATTATAGATGGTAAATGATCATAATTACCACTGGCATGGATGCAGCTGTTACTTCGTAGCGTTTTAGGACCATCGATCAACCAAAATATATGTAATGCCTTATGAAAAATCTGTTTATCAATATAAATGATAGATACCAGTGGTATAAAAAAAATGTTACTGTCACGATAAACGAGTGGTAATACTTATTTTTTAAGAGAATTTGATTTATTTCTATTCTTATAATCAACTAGCTTCTACCCGCTTGTACCTTCTATAAAATATAATAAAATAAATATTTCTAAAATAAGCAAAGCCGTATGATGACGCTAGTATCTAGTACAACAGTAATAAATCCACAGCACCAAAATACTTCTTCATAGATACCCAAATACATTCGCAACCCCTACATTCACCCCTGCGTCGGAACAGTCAGCGACAAAAGTCATTTATTTTTAAAATTCGTGAGATTATGTAGTAAAGTGCTGTGGTTGCTTGTATGTGAACACTCGGTCCTCTTCTCAATAAAAGTCTACACTCAGAAACAACACTTTATATTTAATACGAAAGCAAAATTTACATAAATAGATAAAGAGCATGAAAAATTAAACCTTAAAATAAATGGATTGTAAAAGCAAAAGAAGAATAGAAAACAAAAAACAACAACAATGGCAGACGTCATGACCAACTAGATGTCGATCTAGTTGGCTGGCAATCTAGCTGGCTTCGGCCGGCGGGTTCCTACAGTAGTTTACAATCGAAATTTAATTGTGACATTATTTGAGGAAAGGGCTCCAATAAGGAAAGGGCAATAAGGAAAGGACATTATTTGTCGGCTCCAATTTCCTAGTTTTTAGTGAAAAAATATTTCGTAACTGTAACCAACACTTTTATCGTTCAATTGTCTCGTGCACGAGAGATATATGGCTTTAAAACGACACGCTGGCGGCAGGAGGGGGGTTGGCGAATACACTCTTAGAGTTGGTGGACAAGCGCTTGTGGTAGTGGCTTTGTTATCTCTTAGTCGCTGCTTACGACACCCACCGGAGGAGATGGGGTGGTGCAATTCTTTAGCCAGCCGACACCATACGGCCAACAACTTGAAACAGCGAAACAATAAGTTTAATTTTAATCAAAGTCAAGTATGATGTTTGTAGACATGTCCCTGATTCGCCGCTTTTGGATATTTAAGACGGAATTTGAATGGGAACAATGGAAAATAGATAGTATTAGAAAGAGACACAAGTTTTTTTTTGTGTTTTCTAACTCCAAACTGCACTTACGATCCTTGTTCTGTATAATTTAATGATGATTGATTGGAGACTGAAGTTCAGAGTGCCCTATGTACATATTGTGCAATAAAAGTTAAATAACAATGTAAAGGGCTCTAATAAACACAGCATACAGAGCTCAACGACTTGTTTCGATAACTGTACTATGGCAGGTATGATGCCGTCGACAAAGGTTAATTAGGCCTACCCTCGTGCCGCCCCGATACCCTCTTTTACCCCCGCGTGGATACAATTACAATAACCGATTCTAGATTTGCCCTAACTAGATCATATGAGTCTAGTCATTGAGTTGATGTACGAAATGGAATTTAGCTTGATAAATAATTACGTAATTATATTAATATGTATCAAGCTTACCTACACAATACCATATGAATCTATACATATAATAAATTTGTAACAGGCCGATGTCTGTACATTATAGATATTGAAAAAAAACTAATATTGGGGTCTTTATTAGAGCAACAGAAGCCAAAACAACAGTTTTTAGAAATTTTATCAGTTTGTCTGTCTGTAGGTATGTTTGTACACGCATCACGCAAAAACTACTGCATGGAATTGAATGCAGTTTTCACCGATGTATTGCTAGAGGTCTAACTTAAAATATAGGCTCCATTTTACCGCAGGAAAATATCTTATTCCGATTGTTTTAAATTTAATAAACGGAAGCGAAGTGAGGGCGGGTCGCTAGTTGTAAATAATATACTTGTAATATTTATTATTCGTATGACAATACTTACCTATACGTATGATAATACGTATTTCATTTTTTTTCTTCACTCTTACACACAACGACACTTACACGTGAGAGAGAGGTATCGTGGCCAGTTGAGCGCGCCCAGCGGCTGTGGGATTGCAGCGTGTATTGCCCTCAATAAAGAGCAACAACAACAACAACTAGTACTGCCCGCGACTTCGTGTGCACAGACGTTAGAATATGTTTTATTTATACATTCAGGAATTAACATGTTTGGTTAGCTTGATACCCGTGGGAGCTCTGTAATGGACAGTTTTTGCGTGATGCGTGATATCTGAACAGACAGACAAATAGAGGACAGTCATACAGACATAGATTTCAAAAATTGTTTTTTATCTACATATAATAGCAATGGCGGAATTAGCACATTCTGCCGGTGTCAAATTTTCTTCGTAATAAACAATAAGTCTAAAACGTCTCCCGTCGAAGTAAGTCGGGAGTTGCTCAGTAAAGCGATAGTAGGTTTACTGAGGACATAAGAGGGCTCCTTGGAAGCACACGAAAAACCGAGTCGTATGACTTTTATTTCGTTATCACAAACACCACGCACGATAAACACTTTGTTCTTTAATAAACTATCACTATTAAACCACAAAATGCCTAATACACATTTCTTACAATAATTAACCAAAAATTCAATTCTCGAGTTTCCGCCAAAAATCCTTAATTGTTTTTGGGTCTGTATCATTCATATACACTGCTATAATTGTTTTTTTTTTCTTTTTCAAAAATATTTATTGTACACGCATGTGTTGTTCCGATTTTAATATATGTACAGATATATAATAGATAGATTACTTGTACGACGTTTTGTTTCGAAATTATAATATTACACACTAAGTGCCCTCACTATGATATTACCGTAAACTCCTTAAAGTCCGACGTGTTCAGTGTACGCACGCGTTTGATATTAATTGCCGGCTTCCTGCGATCGGGTTACGCCGTCGTCGATTGATCTCGGCATCCGTCCTGCTACCGGATACATACTGATGGTATAACGGGCGAAAATATACGAGTGGATTGTTAAGTTTCATATTATGTGTAATATGCAATAATACTGTTTGCATGGCAATTACAGTTCAATGGCATCAAATTGCGGACGAGTGCCAAATAAAGGCAACTGCACTAAATTTTGAAATGCACTAATAATTGAACACTAATTGTGTTCTAAAGTTGAGTATAAATAAACCTTTATTTACTAAAGATTAATTAATAAATGTATTGTATTGTTATAATAATAGATAATACTTTGTAGTCACATTTTCTATACATATAATAAAACTGTAGAACCAGCGTGTCTGTACATTGAATATATTTACCAAAAACTGCTTGAGGGCGATGAAGGAAGAGTAACAGAATACAAAAAGACGATTTTGATATTTGTTGTCTGTCTGTCTGTCTGTTCGAACACGTTAATCTCCAAAATTACTGAACGGATTTTCATAGGGTTTCCACAGGTTAATTATGCTTAGCTTGGCGTTACGAATAGGCATTGTTACATCGAAATCGGCTGACGCGATAAAAAGATATCGCAATTTAGAGTTTAAAAACTAAAATTCCACGCGTACGAAGTCGCGGGCGCAGCTAGGTGTCACATAAAACTGGTATTCTATAATGAATTTTAATATTTTACTATACTTTTATAATTGTAATTTTATTATAAGTGCTGTTATTATTAATGGCATGTCATTGTACGCCCATGTGCTATATTACAGCACACCACTGTACTTGCAACATCTCTTCACCTGTAATTATCACATAAATGAGCAACTAGATATAGGCATATATTTTTTTTTGATAAATACCTTTATTTGTCAAAATTTAGCAACGCGTAAACAGATGTAGTGAGAAAACCTTACCCATCGGAAATATTCGTGCCCACGATGAGTTCCGAACGAGTCAAAAAGTTATTGTAGCGATAACATCAGTCATTAATACAATAATATTTCCGATGGGTAAGGTTTTCTCAATATATATGTAGAGTTATATACATGTGTTGCTATATTTGGACTGGTCTGGCAAATAAAATGTGTTACAAGATAAAAAAATGAAGCTATTTGTATCTATATGAACTGTATCCGTTAATGTAAATAAGTAAGTCATTAAAATTAATGTGTAGCCTAACTAACTACTATAACTAAATTTAGGAAAAAATACGAAGAAGAGAAATAATGTCAATTATCAATAATAGTACAAAAATCAGACCTTTAGATGCTCCGAATATAATTTTAGAATGATTTAGTGTTAAATAAAACACAATGTCAAGATTTTCGCTCTAAAAGCTTTCCTAAAATAATCATTTCTGTCCATTTTTACTTTGCTGCCGTTGAGTGTTCTCCTACCAGATGGTAGGTAAATAAGTAAGTCATTAAAATTAATGTGTAGCCTAACTAACTACTATAACTAAATTTAGGAAAAAATACGAAGAAGAGAAATAATGTCAATTATCAATAATAGTACAAAAATCAGACCTTTAGATGCTCCGAATATAATTTTAGAATGATTTAGTGTTAAATAAAACACAATGTCAAGATTTTCGCTCTAAAAGCTTTCCTAAAATAATCATTTCTGTCCATTTTTACTTTGCTGCCGTTGAGTGTTCTCCTACCATCTTCACAAGCTTAGGAAAAACATACATTTAAATCAAAGAAATATTTACTAATCATATCTTACAAACACAAATTTGTCACTTTTAATAATCTAACACAAAAAATAAATAAAAATCCCGCTCGTCCATCATCTCATAAGCGCATAACATTCCGCGCTAATCGCACGCGACGAGGTTATTTCAAAAGCAAAACACCGCGTAGCCAGGCCGAAAAAAAACACAAACTGTCACCCGTTGAAAACCAAAGACAAATCCCCTACAAGACTTCTCGAACGTTTCATTAGAATGTCAGATGTTTTTTCTACTGAGAAGGCGACCATTAGTAGTGGATAACAGCTTGTCAAATGAAATTATGGATGAAAAGTTCTACAGAAAATTAATTTGGTTTATTTGGATAAGTAGTTTTGGGAAAGATTCCGGTTCTGGCTGAAGGTTTGGTTTTGGAGAAATTATAAAGCTGATCATTAATTAATTAAGCTGAAAATACGATTGGATAAAAATATATATATAATAGTGTTTCAGGGATTTGACACTATAAATAAACAATATTGAGTTTCTCTGTAACAAAAGAACCGTTCATTGTTTCTTTCACATATAGTTATTTACCATAATGGTGGGTTTAGCGCAGTATTCTATAGTAAAAATCCTACCTGTAACAAAAGAAACGATTAAAGAAACTTCAAATAACTTCAATTAAAGTATATTCTTCAAATGTCAATCCCTTTCGTTTCAGAGAACAGACAAATTCACAATATTAAACTATCGAAATCAACAACGCCATCGTCATCTACCCATACATTACAGACCATCATAGATTATAAATCCACAGATTACCCTACATCGATGTACAAGATCGATAACCTTGTACATCGATGGCGCCCGGAATGAGCGGCAAATTAAAATCGAAGAAATAGATTTTCTTTACATATATGACGCTTAAAAGTAGTCGAGTTTTATAATAACTAATTAGTTGTGTAACTATAGTTACCCATGGTAGCATGGTAGCGAGTCTTCTTAAAGCTGATTCAACCATTTGGTACAAAACTTATGGAAATACCTAGTACTTGTACAGTATCTAATTTTAGAGCAAACGTAAGATATGAAAAATGATCAGAAAATACTTGCTACGAAACAAATCATTCCGTCTCGTATTCTCATGTTTCGGAGGCGGAGAGTGCATGCTGCAATCTAACAGCCGCTGGGCGCACTCGACTGGCCTCGTTACCCCTCTCTCACAGAATACTACCTTGAAATTAAACTTTATCCCACTTTATCATATTCCCCAATGTATGTACGTGTTTCAGTAGTGAGTGAGATATGCCAGAGCCCATTCCCATCCCATTCTGTCCTATCCCTCCCCAATTTCCCAATACTTTCTCCAAATCAATTTCTTCATATGCCAGAGAGATATCACACGTTCATAACCCTTTCTCCAAATCCATTCTTTCATCAACAAAGGTAGGCAGCGCATCCGGGAGCGTGCCAAAGTTTGTCATTTTGGACTAATGTTGGTATGTATCGCGGATGTCTATGGGCGACAGTATCCACTTACCACCAGGTGGACTCTCTGCTCGTTTGCAATCTTCTTTCTATAAAATAAAAAAATAATAATCTTCATCCAGTAGAAGGATGGGATTGTATGGAATGTATCCACTCGCATGTCGTCCCGCCCGGGTTGTAGAAATATAAGAACTGAATATGAAAATGATACTCCCTATTGCCCATCCAACCCACTATTTTCTCAAGTTCCATTTTTAAAATTTCCAATAGTAATGATAAAATTCGTAATCTTTCATTGATGTTTACTATACGCCGCAGATGACCGAGTCCCGCGGGTATTGTTCACATTCATTTTATTTAAAAAAACTGCATAATCGCACTACTATGAATTTCCTTCTCAAACTCTGTCTACGGTGTTGTTAATTTCGTTATCTGTTACTTTTCAGCAATTATACCTAATTAGGTAACATTTCGTGAAAGTTCAATGTTCCATATTATTGCGATATGGACTATCTCGCTCCCTCTTAGTTCATCTGACTCATTTTCGTTTTACTTTTCCACTTCACCGTTTCGCTTCCCTCCCGCGTGTTCCCGCGTCACGTATGTCATGTCAAATGAACTCCAGAATAACCCCAAAATTCCTGTAAACCCATTTCTCACCAGTCGCTTGTCGACAACTTGGGAGATTACTTGCTGACAACGCGTTCAGATTAAAAAATGTATTTGAAAATAAAAGATGGCGTTCAGCGAATTTTAACCTACACTCTCTTAGTGTTTGATGCTGGAATTAATAGAAGCTTAATATGTCTATTTGAGTTTTAAGATGCTATGCTTTCTAAATATTTTGTTTTATTTTGGGTTCGTTTTTTAGTAAGTATACTAATACTGCTGATAAAATTAAATACAATTGTATAAATTTGATTTAACAAACATATTTAGTGCTACTTTTATCCAAATAAATAATTGAAACTGAACTCTATTGTAACTATAAACTATATATTTGAGACGGAGGGTGCATGGCGCAATCCAACAGCCGCTGGGCGCACTCCACTGGCCTCATTACCTCTCTCTCACAGAAGACTATCGCGAAATGTACTGCATTACTCACTTTAACCCTATTTCCTAATCTACGTACGTTTTTCGGCAGTGAATAATATATACCAGAGCCCATTCCCATCCCATTTTATCTTATCCCTCCCCAATTTCCCAATGCTTTCTCCAAATCCATTTCTTCATCTGCAAAGTAGGCAGCATATCCGGGAGCGTGCCAACGTTAGTCATTGTGGACTGAAGTTGGCATGTACCGTGGATGTCCATGGGCGACAGTATCCACTTACCACCAGGAAGATTAATTTTTTTCTTTACGATTAAATGTTAAAACAATCCCCAATTTTAACTCGCTCAACGTATAAGCTTAGCAATTCAACGGGGCCATGCCAACAGCAATTCGGTACTTTGCCACAAGGACCCAATCCATATCTATATCTATATCTATACTAATATAATAAAGAGGTAAAATTGTGTGTTGGGGGTAATCTCTGGAACTACTGAACCGATTTCAAAAATTCTTTCATAAATAGGAAGCTGCATTATCCGTGTTTAATATAGGCTATATTTAATGTTGAAATAAATGTTTTTTTAATTTTTAAAAAATACATTTGAAAAAAATTGATAATAGCCTATATTAGACACGGATAATGTAGCTTCCTATTAGTGAAAGAATTTTTGAAATCGGTTCAGTAGTTCCTGAGATTACCGCCAACATATCCACAAACAAACACACAATTTTACCACTTTATTATATTAGTATAGAAATAAGTTTTGCCAACGCCTTATTCGCTCTATCCATTATTAACCTTTTGTAGAAGGTACGATTGAGTTTATCAACCTTTAAAGTTATACGAGTATCGAGTACGCTAAAATGTATATCCATACATTTTAGCGCACTATTATTTTATGGTGATGTTGGCTATTGTTGTACTTTTTAGTACCACAATTGGTATAATTTCTCATGTTGGGTTGCGTCTATCTAAAATCTTCCAAATAAACAAATGAATAACGCCACACTTTTGTTTGTGCCTCTTCCAGATATTGGCAACATTTCACAGATATGTGTACCTATCTACTAAAAGGGTGTTGAAAGTGTAAATTTATCTTTTTAACCTTTCGAGTAAACGTCGAGTGCACCATACGAGCAAATAAAACGTTAAGTAAAATAAATAAAATAAAATTGATAAATATAATAATAAAAATGTAACTGATCGCTGTCCGTACGTGGAAGATATATGAGAAAAATATTATTGGGGGCCTTTATCAACGCAATAGAACCCAAGACAATGATTGTTAGAATTTTTTGTCCGTTTGTCTGTTTATCTGTGCGTTTGTGCACGCTAATCTTAGAAACGGCTTAACCGATTTGGGTGCGGTTTTCACTAATGTATTGTGGTAGGCTTCACTTAAAATTTAGTGTTTGTTTTATTTCAATCAGTTCATAATCATAAAGTTATATCAATTTAAAGAATCACGTCGAACATTTGTTCGATAAAAAATAAACTATAAGAAATAATAATGTGTGTGATCGTTTTTGAAAATACCAAATACCCCTAAGACGGTAAAGACGGTGTTTATAAACTAAAGTCCACGCGGACGAAGTCGCGGGCAACAGCTAGTTGATAAATATATTTACACGTTTTATTATATGAATGTGTGTGAGAGACGAAAGTTCTTCAAGTTTACGCTTTACATTTTACACTTCAAACAATGAATCAGTCATAACATGGCAAAATAAAAAATCAATAGCATTTCCCGCTCCGTGATTTTTACCTTTTGAATGTATAATAGAGGCGTATTACAACCCTCGCTGCAATGATGCAATTGATCTGCGCGCCCCCTAGCGGAGATCGCGTGATGATAACGCACGTTTGTGCACAACTGTTGAGTATTGTCATAGTTTTTTTTTTGTCATATATGGCAATGCTGCAATTAATACATTCTGCCAGTGTCATTTCTCTTCGTAATTAAAGTCAAAACAATATAACTAAGGAACTTTTAATGTTTGACTATTGTTTTGCGGGATGCATACATTCTAACGCCTCAGTATAGTTTAAAATCATCGATATGGGAATAAATTAGTTGATACATACTTTCTTATCACAAGAACCTGGATGGCAGTTGGGAAGGGGGTGGGGGACTTTAGTACTACGTAATAAGAATGTACCGTTTTCAATACATGAATTAAAGAATTTAAGAGCTACTGACCATAGAACATTATTAGACTCTGACGTGCCTGCTATGTTATATTATAAGTTATGCTAGATATGTTATTTAAGTGCTTACATATATAACATATCTAGTATTCTCAAATCGATGGTTAAAATACATCTTGTGGATATCCAGTCATGTCGAAGCCAGTTGGGAGTCGTCCAGTAATGTATGAGTTGGTTTACTGTGGACTTGGAGTCCTTGAAAGCAAACGAAAAACGCAAACCATGCTTTTATTAGATTAACACAAAAACACTTTGCAGTTTAGTAAACTATCAACATTAAATCACAAAACACACAATACACATTTTCTAAAATTATTTCCTTTGTTAACATTTTCATTTCATCTATTCTATACATATAATAAAATTGTAACAGGCCGATGTCTGTACATTATAGATTTTGAAAAAAAACTAATATGGGGGGGTCTTTATTAGAGCAACAGAAGCCAAAACAACAGTTTTTAGAAATTTTGTCTGTTTGTCTGTCTGTATGTTTGTACACGCATCACGCAAAAACTACTGCATGGAATTGAATGCATTACTTGCTAGCAATGTATTGCTAGAGGTCTAACTTAAAATATAGGCTCCATTTTACCGCAGGAAAATATCTTATTCCGATTGTTTTAAATTTAATAAACCGAAGCAAAGTGAGGGCGGGTCGCTAGTCTTATATAAAATTAATGGGTATTTTGGGAGATCTATACGAACTATTTATAGTATAGATCCCTGTCTGAAATATGAGTAACTATTACGCCAACTCTCACTTTCATATGGAAACCTTTTTGATCTATAAATATTTCTATGTAGCGATTGTCACGCTAGGAGTAGGACGAGAGAGCTGCGAACAGGATTCTTCAAGGTCGGTAGCACATTCGCATGCCCCGTAGTGTCGCAGGTGTCTATGGGCGGCGGAGACCAGTTACCATCATGCGGTTCGCCCCGCTCGTCTGCAATTTCTTATAATGAAAAAGTAGGATCGAAGGCCCAAATAGTACCATAGTCCGTCTCAAGCGACTCTATTTGCTAGATCAGTGGTTCCCAACCTTTATCAAAGTTATTACACTTCAAAATTTATTATATTTTTGATATCCTACATCACAATTTTCAGATCAACAAATAACAAATTTTACACGTTTTTATTAAATATAATATACATACCGATATAAAAGGTTATTTTTAATTATATTAACTCCCATTTAAAAAAGAAATAGAAATTTAAATTGCATCTAAACGAGCTTAACTCTTAGGTAGCTAGGCGGCGCGCTCGGCGGCGCTGCGGGGTTGTAAGAGCGCATTTTTTTTAATTAGTGTAGCATGCCAGTGTTATTCTAGATATACATTTAAAAAAACCGTAACAGCGCCGTGTTCAAATGTTTTTCATGAAATGTTTTCACCTACATGAAATGTTTTTCAAAAATTCATTGTAGTGTGTGTGTACCTGTGTTTGTATACGTGATACAGAGCCTAAAACAAAATTTTATTGTAATTTGTGTCTGTCTGTCCGTTCGTCTCTATGTCTATCTGATTGGACATCACGCAAAATCTACGGGACGGATTTTAATGAAACTTGGTATAGTTATAGCTTAGGTGCTGGGTTAACATTTAGGGCAACGCAAGTTCACGCGAACGATGTCGCAGCCACCGCTTGTTTTAGTATAAACGTTGATATTTTGGCGACGTACCTAAGGAACTTCCGCAACACTCGAGCTGGGAAACACTGTGCTACACCATTGCTCATCGATTGCCATCTCGTCGCATGACACACCGTGAGGCACACCGTGTATGCCATTAAATCAATCATAATATGTAATCTACATACACATTTACGTACAACACATGTACAATACACCCACAATATTGGCGACAACAGTACACAAACTTGATGCAATTTCTAGAATATTTACGCACGAGCAAATTTTGGTAGGCTCCAATCTTTAAGTCGGTAAGTACACTTTATTGTATACCAAAGAAAACAGTGAAAGTGACATACAGTTTAAATAAATAGGCATACACAAGTTATCTCTTCCAGGTAACCTTTGGGCGGAAGGAGATGTATACGAGCACAGGAATAATAGGCGCCTTTCCTGTTCTTTTGGTTATATAAATAACACGCAGATTGCAACACGTAAACCCTGCCCCCAAGACCCGTGTAAACGATGCGTCTGGGTGCGTGAACCATTTCACAGGCGTTTTATGTATAGTTTTCATACTGTTTTATATCAATATTGTGTATGAAGTTAGTAATTACGGACATAGTAGCCAATCGCCGCGTTCCGGCGCACCGCAATAATGTGATTGACATGTGGTTTCTCACTACGCTATCAGGATATCTGAGTACATTCAATCTCGTGCCGGTCACAGATTTGTCTGTCGGATTATTATATTATCTGTGATTGGGTTCAAGCCTCCCCTTGCAATAGAATTATTTTTAGAAAAGTGTCTTGAATCGTTAACTTTATTTTTAAACTGTTATTTTAAAATTGTTTTTAATTTAAATTTAACTTAACAGCATTTTTAATTTAAATTATTTATTTCGGCGTGGAAACGCTAGCCGCCATGATTTCATCATTTTTTTATAGAAAAAGGCGGCAGACGAGCGTACAGTCCACCTGATGGAAAGTGGATACTGTTGTCCATAGACATCTATCTATCTATATGATGGGATTGGAATGGGTTCTGGCAAATCTCACTCACTTCCGAAACACGTACGTACATTATGGAAATAAAGTAGGAAATGCCAGAAGTACAATTCAAGGTAATCTTCTGTGAGAAAGGGGTAACGTGACCAGTCGAGTGCTCCCAGCGGCTGTGGGAATGCAGCATGCACTCTCCCACTACCAAACCCTACCAATTGTGACGTAATAACGCCACACTCGAATGGACCATACTAGGATTCCTTGCGTTGTAGGTCCAGAGACGCACACAAAGACAAACACACACCCAGACTAGAACAAACATTTGTCTTTAAACAAATGAATGTCCGACCGGGAATCTATCTGGGGACCTTTTGCACAGCAGGTAGGGTCACTACCAACTG
Organism: Sesia bembeciformis; assembly: GCA_943735995.1. Taxonomy (NCBI): domain Eukaryota; kingdom Metazoa; phylum Arthropoda; class Insecta; order Lepidoptera; family Sesiidae; genus Sesia; species Sesia bembeciformis. Next base: position 13,482,771 of record OX031044.1, read on the forward strand.
TTTTAATCATCGGTCATCAACCTGTAACAAACGTCAAAAACGTGCTATTTTTGTCACCACCCGACAACATCATGGCGATTAAGTGTTTTATGTCAGTGCAATGTAAGTATTATATATACATACGTATATAGTATTTACACAAAAAATACGTAAGGCAGAAACTATGAGCTGGCTTTGGTAAAGGGTCAGTTACAGCCTGTTACAACTGCGATATTTTTAAAAGTAGGTCGAGTCTTAAATTTCGGACTATCTGAATGAAATCCTGTCTATTATATTAATAATTCCTCTTTTGGTGAGACGGAGCGCTCTATAATCTGGTTTGCGGTTGACGGTCAGTATTTAGGCATTGGGTCGGTATGCGTCCTACAATCCGCGTGTGGTTATAACTGACGCCGTGTTTGTATGATCAAGGTAATGTTGAGACCATCGATCAACCAAAATATGGAGATGTAGCTTTGCGGACCCGATACTGAGGCATTTACAAGCCGGACAATTTACCTACTGTTAATTCAATCTGTCATGAAAAAAATTACTAAGTGCGTATTAAATGATAGTTTTCCTTTTTTACAATAACTGCAAAATTTTTGCCATATCTAGGTTTTCAATGTAATTTCTATGGAAAAGGCTGTAACTAAAGTCCCACGGCCTAGGTAACGGGAAGCGCAGTGTGGGACGCCCTCTGACCAGATGGACAACTGATTAAAGAAGTTCGCCGGTAGTGGTCGGATAAGGATATCTAGCAGTGGAAGTATATAGGCTGATGGTATGGTATGATATAGAAAACTTTATTCAGTAAACCCAGTAAATAGTAATGAGTGGATATACAAATAAAGCGCAATAAGTAACGTGCAATAAGTGTACTGAGAGTACAATTAAACTCGGCATAAAGTGCGGCGGTCTAATTGTCCCCTGCCTCCGCTTCTGTCGAGTTGTGTACACTCACCGACGCGAGTGTTCGTTGACACAACCTTTTTTGTACGTTTGCGGTTGGTCTCAAGTTGTTTGTTTTTGCTTTTTGGCATTTGGATTTTGTTTAAGGGTCGTTTACAATGTCCATGGGATATTAACTCAAAGTAAACAGTTTTTGAAGTGAATTTTAGAATGTCATTAAAAATATTTTTGATAAATGTTTAATTATTGGAATATTTATACAATATAATGTAGTAGTTAATGTATAATTTACAGGACGTGTTGGACTTATAATTATAATAATACATATTATTTTAAATATTATGTTTTGTGCTTTTTATTTAACAAATTAGTATGTAAAACTCAAATAATAGATTCTTTTGCAACATACATTTCGTGAAATTTTCAAGTGAATAAACTCTCAGAATCATGAAGCGGTCTTTCATGGCGTCAAGCTTCGGGAAAACTTCGGATTTTGGACACATCCTATGATACTTATAGTGATACCTAATATTTTATATTAATAAAAGTGTACAAGAAATAAAATAGGCAAATAAATAAATGTATAACAAATGCATTAAAAATAATCTGCGTAATTTATAATTTATTTTAAACTTAACTAAAAAACACGTATAGTGTCTTGCTCATCGCTGTCGTGGGCCAAAACAAACAAGACACAGACAAAAACATACATACAAGGATGGACATAACCACCTAGATCTTAAAATAAACATTTTCCTCTTAATATTCTTCTTTAAACAAATTATCTTCATTCGGTCATACCCACTGCACATCAGCTCCAGGGTATGACAACTGGACTACATTACAAACAAAAGACTTATATAGACCAAAGGCGGCAGACGAGCATACAGTTCACCTGATGCTAAGTGGACACTGTCGTCCATAGACATCCGCGATACATGCCAACATCAGTTCAGAACGACAAACATTGGCACGACCCTGGATGCGCTGCCTACCTTTGCAGATTAAGGAATCGATTAAGGGAGGCATATGGGCTCTGGCATATTTCACTCACTACCGAAGCACGTGCGTACATTGGGGAAATACGATAGTGTAGGAAATGCAGTACATTTCAATGTAGTTTTCTGTGAGAGAGGGGTAACGTGGCCAATTGTGTGCGCCCAGCGGTTGTGGTAATGCAGCGTCCACTCTCTCCCTAGAGATTATATTAATTACAATTATTATACCTATTAATTAGCTCAGTAATTATAAATGTTAATAATTAAAAAATGACTGAAGAAAACACAGTATATTTTACAAATAATACGCTTTTTCAACTCTTTTCTCTTCATGAAAACTTTTATGTTTGTTTCAAATTTTCAATTGTATGTTGCCTAATAACTCTGCAATAAACCAACAAATCGTTACAAAATTTGTCATACTTTTAATTCATTGGACGCATTAACCCAAATCCCACAGGATAACATTTAGGATATATTTACGCGTACGCAATTACACGCGGTCAACAGCTAGTTATAAATAACGTTACCTATTGTAGGTTTTCTATTGTATTGTACCTATTGTACCTCAGCTAATTCAAACTACAATTTAAATAGTTTAAAACTCACAGCAACATTGTTTCATTACCGAGTAATTTAAAAGCCATTAATTCACACTTCTCCACTCGCCTGTACACGGGGTACAATCAATTAAGGCGCGTGTCTCGGCATTTTTATGCAAATGTCATCGCTGGTGGTCCCACCTTAACACAAGTTGCAGGTTCCGTAGAATATCCCTTTAGTAGACAAGATTTTATCTGCTGAAGCTTATCGTAGGACGATAAGACTTGGCGTTGGAAGCAAATGCATTTAAAATAAGCGGTATATAATTACTTACGTTTAGTTGAAATATTGTTTTGTAAAGAGTGGAGAGGCCTGTTGGTTGGTCCGTATGGAAGACACAATAAATGTTTATGATACAATAGGTTACAATACAAGCGTTACAATATGTTAGGTAGGATAGGTTAAGCGTTTAGGTAAAGGTAGGTATATATTATATGGACCTCTGTGACCTGTTATAAAAAAAAATGGAATCATAACGAATGATTTTAAAAAAATCAGTTTAAGTACATAATGAACAGAACCCAAAACAGCGTATTTTCGAATTTTTTGTCTGTCTGTCTGTCTGTCTGACTGCATCGATGTTAAAGAAATTCATAATTTAGGTGTTAAAATTTAGAACACTCAGATTCGTACAAAGCTCTCAAAGTAACAAAAGTACTTTGGGTCAAATCGGTTTAATTGTTTTAAAAATATAAAGGTGTCAAATTTGAAAAATGCCAAGACATAAAGATATAAACAATATATTTTCGGGATGGAATCAGAAAGCTTTAGTCCCAAGATTATTTTTGAAACAATAGAATTGTTTTCAAAAATAGTGACTTAGATATTCAGTCGTTGAGTCTATCAGTAATAACAATAAAAGGATGAGAATTATTCTGAAGACTGAACAGTTGCTAAGGATTTGGTTCTAACATATTATTACGAAGCTTCGGCACCCTTTGGAATGGATGGAACATGTAGCCTCTGACTCCTAGTGCAGAGGGAACTGTAAACCATGGGCCAAGAAGAGTTCTTGGATACTGAAATTGAAGTGGAAGGACTTATATTGAGTGGTTGGCAGCAATTGGATCCTATCTGCCCAAAATTGAAACGAATGGCGAAATAAAGTCTACACCAGACAAACCACTCGAAGGTTTTTATTTATAGCAAAAAGGCGCCAGACGAGCGTACAGTCCATCTGATGGTAAGTGGATATTGTCGTCTATAGACATCCGCGGTACATGCCAACATCAGTCCATAATGAGAAACGTTGACACGCCCCGGGATGCGTTGCCTACCTTTGCAGATTAAGGAATGGATTGGAGAAAAGGGTTGGAGAAATGGGAAGGGATAGGATGGGATGGGAAAGGGCTCTGGCATATCTCGCTCACTACCGAAACACGTGCGTAGGTACATTGGGGAAATACGATAAAGTGGGAAATGCAATACATTTCAAGTCTTCTGTGAGAGAGGGGTAACGAGGCCAGTCGAGTGCGCCCAGCGGCTGTGGGAATGCAGAGTGCACTCTCCCCCTACAACTAAAGAGAAGAACTAAGAGACTAAAGACCTCGACTAAAGAGAAGAAGTACTATTATTACAGTAACGTTGTGTTTTAAGTTTTACGGTAAGAGACATTTCTCCATATCTTTTAAGCCCGTATAAACATGAAGCGGGTCACGTTGTCCCTTCCCGGTTAGGATAATTAGCACGGTGTGATCTTCATTCTATTTAAAGCATCGATTAATGCGAAACCCTTGTCGATTGTTCTTTGAATTTTAATTGGAGGTAATTAAACGTTGACATCCAGTGTCTATACCGTATGTTAAATTGTGTTAGAAGCTGTTCGAATATGGCTTTGACCACACGCACAATTTTTTTTGCATTCCATAATACTCGTAAGTTATTTTATTATACTTGATATCGGCATTATCAGCTTAGGTATAAAATCCAACTGCAGGGCACACTCCTGTCCTCGTAAATTATCGACAGGGTTTTTATACTTCTTCCACTAAATACTTATAAATATTTTATTTGTATTACGTAAACTTATAAAATATATCATATAAATACAATATTATGTAATTGATCATGTGGTGTTGACCGGTTGTATGTAATTATGTAATTGGTCATGTGGTGTTGACCGGTTGTATGTAATTATGTAATTGGTCATGTGGTGTTGACCGGTTGTATGTAATTGGCCATGTGGTGTTGACCGGTTGTATGTAATTATGTAATTGGTCATGTGGTGTTGACCGGTTGTATGTAATTATGTAATTGGTCATGTGGTGTTGACCGGTTGTATGTAATTATGTAATTGGTCATGTGGTGTGGACCGGTTGTATGTAATTATGTAATTGGCCATGTGGTGTTGACCGGTTGTATGTAATTGGTCATGTGGTGTTGACCGGTTGTATGTAATTGGTCATGTGATGTTGACCGGTTGTATGTAATTATGTAATTGGTCATGTGGTGTTGACCGGTTGTATGTAATTATGTAATTGGTCATGTGGTGTTGACCGGTTGTATGTAATTATGTAATTGGCCATGTGGTGTTGACCGGTTGTATGTAATTATGTAATTGGCCATGTGGTGTTGACCGGTTTTATGTAATTATGTAATTGGCCATGTGGTGTTGACCGGTTTTATGTAATTATGTAATTGGCCATGTGGTGTTGACCGGTTTTATGTAATTATGTAATTGGCCACGTGGTGTTGACCGGTTGTATGTAATTATGTAATTGGCCATGTGGTGTTGACCGGTTTTATGTAATTATGTAATTGGCCATGTGGTGTTGACCGGTTTTATGTAATTATGTAATTGGTCATGTGATGTTGACCGGTTTTATGTAATTATGTAATTGGCCAATTGGTGTTGACCGGTTTTATGTAATTGGCCATGTGGTGTTGACCGGTTTTATGTAATTATGTAATTAGTCATGTGATGTTGACCGGTTTTATGTAATTGGCCATGTGGTGTTGACCGGTTGTATGTAATTATGTAATTGGTCATGTGATGTTGACCGGTTTTATGTAATTATGTAATTGGCCATGTGGTGTTGACCGGTTTTATGTAATTACGTAATTGGCCAATTGGTGTTGACCGGTTTTATGTAATTGGCCATGTGGTGTTGACCGGTTTTATGTAATTATGTAATTAGTCATGTGATGTTGACCGGTTTTATGTAATTGGCCATGTGGTGTTGACCGGTTGTATGTAATTATGTAATTGGTCATGTGATGTTGACCGGTTTTATGTAATTATGTAATTGGCCATGTGGTGTTGACCGGTTTTATATAATTATGTAATTGGCCATGTGGTGTTGACCGGTTTTATTTAATTATGTAATTGACCATGTGATGTTGACCGGTTTTATATAATTATGTAATTGGCCATGTGGTGTTGACCGGTTTTATATAATTATGTAATTGGCCATGTGTTGTTGACCGGTTTTATATAATTATGTAATTGGCCATGTGGTGTTGACCGGTTTTATATAATTATGTAATTGGCCATGTGATGTTGACCGGTTTTATGTAATTGGTCATGTGGTGTTGACCGGTTTAAGAATAACCACCCGATCTCTTCTCGCGGGTGTAGCTAAAGGTGACTAAGAGAACAAAGCCGCTACCACAAGCTCTGAGGAACTACACCACCTCTAGAAAGTGGACTCGCTAATCCGCTAGGCCAGGGTGCAGTTGTTAGGCTCCCTCGTGCACTAGATAAGGTGTATGAGGCGACTCCTGTCGTAAGAATCTATATCTATACTGATATTTATAGAGGTAAAATTGTGCGTGTTTGTGTGTATGTTGGCGGTAATCTCTGGAACTACTGGACCGATTTCAAAAATTCTTTCACAAATAGGAAGCTACATTATCCGTGTCTAATATAGGCTAAATTTTAATCTGAAAAAGAAACTTATAAACTGAAGCGAAGCGAGGGCGGGTCGCTAGTAATAAATAGACTTGTATCTATTATTTATTATTCTCATGCTCGTGTCCAGTTGTGGACGAAAAAAGGCACTCGTTGACGTAATTATATGTATGTATATACTGTACACCTATGGCTATTTATTTGTCTCTCTGATCTCTGGCCAAGTTACCTTTAAACTATGTGACCGCCTTTTGTGCATTTTATGTATTTACACACACACCACACACAGTCATAATTATTCCGCTTAATTACCTAGAGGAGTCCTCGTATGGAGACCATGGTCAGGTGGACCGACGACTTTAATAAATTCGCGGGTGGTGGTTGGGTGAGAAGAGCCGAGGATCATGTGTGGTGGCGAGCTGTGGAAGAGGACTATATCCAGCAGTGGGGAGACGTAGGCCGATGGTATAAAAGAACTTTGGTAAAACTTTGGTAAAATAAAAAAAATAAACTGATTATGGCTAATTTGTATGTGCCAAAAATCGTTTTATCTACAATATATATCTATTAATCTACTCGTATACACAACAAGTATAATATTAAAGTACAATCATTTAAAAATTATAAATCTGCTCCCGTCAACGACATTGACAAACAATGATAAATAGCTAGCTATCGTCGAATCCAAAACTCATTAACAAAATACTTCATCAATGAAACGAAAGAAACCTTCATCCGTATCAACGCCAACAGACCGGCAATTAACTCATTGAAATGTAAAACAAAATATATGCGCATGGGCAACACACTCGCACGCAATTGGCCGCCGCGGATGTAGGCCGCGATAACAAAACGCTCCGATTGGCTGTTCCGTTTTCACAACAATTTGGCAACTGCTCAAGAGGCGTGGTTGTTGTTTGAAAAACGAATTCATTGTAACATCTTGCAACAAACACGGTGTCAACGGTTTATTCCCGGTGACAGTATGTTATTGACAACATTTATTACAATCTTACAACATTATTTGAAGTGAGGCATTTCGCACAAATGTCGCGACGGAACTGTTTGAAATTATACTTTTGTATACCAAAAGTATAACTGAGATTAGATTAAATTAGCTTTATTTTAAAAAGAAATTCTTGCGATGCAAAAATAACCTTCATAAAATGTAAGAAACGAGATACGTTATCTATTTAGTTTCACATTTTTAATGTCTCCTTGAAACCGGTAGTTGTCAACATTTTTTACCAAATACCTATATGTATATATCAAAGCGTATAAGACTAAAAATATCAAAGCCTCGTTTATCAAAATCGTCTGATATAACATTTGAGACAATGAACTTTGAAAATTTGCAATTTTCAACTATTTATTTCATCAGAAAGAGTTAATAAAATTTTTGCGAAAGAATATTCATAATTCCCTTTCATAAAGCTTTGGTAAATCGAGTGTTAGTGTTACAAACTTTTCTGCGTTTGTAGAACTATTTCGCTGACTTTGAAGTTTAAATATAACGTTGTATTAGAGCTTGGCACCATCTAGCCACCTTGACAATTGATTAAATTATAAATTTAAAGAACGGCAACCCAAAAATCTGACATTTATTGTATCTATACGATAGAAGTCCCAGATAATATTTTCATATAATTATTTATTTATTTATTTGCAAACTAAGTGCACATTGTAGGTCTTAAAATCTATATACATGCACTTACAACTTAGAGGCCCTTTCCAGGCAGAGCAAATTTACTCTCGGCAGGGCAATATTACTCCGGTGACACCAATGGTTTTATTTTTACTGTAAAGGAGCGGATTTGTAGAAATGATTGCGCTGGCTATGATTACGGTAAAATAATAGAAATATGACCACGACAACATAATAAGTAAAAACAAAAACTATAGACAAACAATAATTTTTGTCCCAGTTAAAGCAGGCGAAGCCGTGGACAACGGCTAGTTTCATATATAAACGGAAAACACAAATAAAATTCTCAATCGCAGCCAACTTCACGTTCAACACCATTTCACTAATAGCAACCACTTAGGGATGCCAGTTAAATATTCTGATCAAAGTAACACAGTAGTGATTTTAATAGTCCATTTCATACAAATTGGTGTACTGCCAAACTCTCGCCACTTGACGGGAGTTGCTGCAGTGCCAACGACTGCACTACGGTGCACACAGTGCAGATATTGCGATAGAATCTTGCTGAGATCGCAGGATGTTGAGAAGATGGAAGTGGCATCGTCAAATAGATTTTTGTTCCTATTTAGTCTTTGTATTCGGTCTTGAATGTAAATATTTTTTCCAAGTCGTTTCAGTTTTAGTGAGTGAAGATTATGGTTGCTATAATCATCGTGAAATTATATATTGTCTCTTGCGAACACCATGGTATAATTTTTTTTAAAATGTAGTTTGTTTAGTTAACGATTGGCCTGACCGTGTTAGCGAAAAAGTCTGGCGGCATTATAATCTAGGTCTTAATATGTCGGAAGTATGCCAAAATGGAAACTATTAGCCATGATAGTCTTTTAGTCGTTTGACTGATATTGAGATTTATCGTTGTTACTTATGTTTCTGTAAGAGGCTGCCATTTTCTTTTTTTAAAACATTACCTTGTTATCGCCTCCACTATCATATCTCGAATACAACCTTTAAAAAACTTCTCCAATTAAAGTATCCCATACAATGTTTTGTTACCTTTGTTGAATAAATAATAAAGATATATAAGCTACATTTTATTATAATTTGTCAAGTGAATTTTGCTTGATACATTCACACATAGACAAACATTCCAAAAATGCTGTTTGGAGTTCTGTATTATTCGTAATGTACAGTTATGTACAAATGTATAAATGTACAAATGTATAAATGTACAATGTAATGTACGTAATGTACAAATCTACAGTTCAGTTGAGTTCCTGACTTGCACACCTAATTTAATGCCTCACCTGACTTTCTTAGGTGGATGTAGCAATAGTATCTCTGACTCCAGACCAGATTCACTTGTCTGATATACCTATTGAGAACAATATCTAGAACGCAGTCACATCGGGAGCGTTTTTGACTAGAATGTTGTCCCTTCAATTTGATGTTCTAGTTTTATAGATTTCGTTGTTATGAATTTTGATATATCATCAATAAAACTATTCCTTTAGTTGTATGTCTCTCTACTGCTGGATATAAGCTACTCTCAAGGCTCGCCACCATACACGATCTTCGGCTCTTATCGTCCACCACAACAGGCGAACTTCTTCAAGTCGCCGGTCCACGTGGCCAGAGGGAGTCGCACACTGTAGGTACTTCCCGGTATGTGGCCTTCATTCGAGAACTCGTCTACCCCATCGGTTATCGTTCCTGCAGCAAATTTGACCTGCCCGATGCCATTACAACATGCTGATTCTATCATTGTAACTTTTAGTATCACTAAATCTGGGTAAGCAGCATCCGGAGCGCGTTCATATTGACAGCCAATTCTTAACTTCCGCTGGCCCCTTTGATGTTGCACAATTTAAAGATTTGATTGTTCTAGAGTTGTATATTTGATGTACCTAAATGTAAATATAAATTAACATAAGTTGTATTTCAATTTTGGGTTAAAATTGCATTTTTGATTAATATAATTGTAGTACATTTAGATTTATTTGTAAATAGGTATAGAAATAAATAAATCTAATTAAATATTAAAGATTATTTGTAAATTGTAAATAGTCACTAGCTTGGCGGTGAGCGAAAACATCGTGAGAAACCCCGCATGCTCCAGAAATAATACTGGTCCCGTGTGGTGGATTACGGCCCGAAACCCCCCAGTGTTTTACTACGGGAGGCCTGTGCTTAGCAGTGCGACGTTCTAGGCTGATACAAATACAATAACGATATAAACAAGCATGCAGTCTATGTTTTGTCAAATGGCGTACAAATATTGGGATATAGTGGCATAATGATGTGTGTAATTTTTGATGTTTGGCAGTATAAGTTAGATTTTGGCGAGGGGGGAAAAGAACGTGTGAGCGACCACGGTCGTACTAATCTTTAATTTAAGGTTTTTCTTTGGTTTTCGAGGTCGCTGAATATGAATCTGCGTTATTTTGAATAAAAATTTGGGGGAAACATTGAATGAAATGTTAAAGTGAAAAATACGAAGAAATTTATTACTTTTTCGTGGTCAACCCGGCTATATCTCTGACGCATATACATATTGCCTTTTACCATTTTAACTAGATAATCTTCAAACTATTCTGAAGAAACAAGACCTGCTTGGGGTGTTCTAAATCTTTATTTGCATGTGTAGCTAATTTTTGTTAATTGTCGATATGAGTTCTTACTTACCATCGTAAAAGTTGAGTGACGAAGTTTCCAATTGCGAATTATCACCCTTATAGTAAGAAAATATAGTATATAAGCAAGTTTTCTGGAAAGTTTCAGATCTTAATATGCAACAGAAAAGAAGATGAGCTATTTTAAAGATTAGTGTTGACTCGGAGCGCACCTGCTTGACATGCGCGGTATACTTACTGTAATTGGCGTATCCGGGACTCATGCACATTAATTGCAATATCAATTAATCTCTCTTTACATTAAAATATTGTATGATTTTCGTTATTTGAAACAAATAACTTGATTCTTTATAGTTCTTTCGAATAGGACCACTCCATCTCTCCCCGTCCTAAAATGCGAGTAAGTTAGTTATTCCCCTTTGTTAAGCAGCTATCACAAATCCTAAGGAGTGAAACTACAACTAAACTAAAGTGAAGTGAAACTAAAAGGAACTACAATGCCTAAAAGAGTGAATTCACAAGAAACATCCAGCGGTGATACTAAAAGTCATTTCACGTTGTAGTAACAGTTTAACGTTTCGCAATTTGAATTTTGAGGGAGAGAGTACACGCTGCAATCCAACAGACGCTGGGTGCGCTCGACTGGCCACGTTACCCCTCTCTCACAGAAGACTACCTTGAAATGTATTGCATTTCCTACTTTATCTTATTTCCCTAATGTAGGGGAGATCCTTGTACCTCGGGACACCTTGTACCTCGGGACAAGCTTATTACAAGAAAAATATTGCTGCGCGGAAGTACATTTATCGCCATCTAGTATTTGATGTAGTGTAACATTTGGAAGGCATTCGGTAAAGTCAGCCATTTTGTTTCCTGCCAGCGCTGAGTGAAGAAGTTTGTTTTTGCAAGCGCAAACTATTTATAATTATCCGCTTTAACCTTCGACTTTGTGCATTTATTTTGAAGTAAGTAATTACAATAAGTTTTAGTTTATTAGTGTACACATTCATAATACTATATTTTAATGGAAATCATATTTTTTTAATGTCTTTAATTTTTACACGTGTTTTATTTCATCAAGGCAAAAATTGTACCTTGGGTCAATTGATTTTTTGTACCTTGGGACTGTCCCAAGGTACAAGCCAAAGGTTAAATCTCTTTTTTTGTTAAATAGTTTTTTTGTTATTCACTTTTTAGATGCCGCGAAGTAAAAACAATGTTACCCGGCCTAAACCATGTAAGGAAAACGTTATGAATGCTGTTCGAATGGTCATTGAGCAACGAATGTCGATTCGAAAAGCAGCGGAATTCTTCAAGCTATCGAAGACTTTGATCGGTCGTTACGTAAAGAAGCATAAGGAAGCTGGAAATGACGAATTCATTTATCAACCTCACAACGATGTCAAGCGAGTCTTTACAGATCAAGAAGAAGAACAGTTAGTAGATTATTGCTTAAAGGCGTCTAAATTTCACTACGGAATATCAAAAGAAGAGTTCCTAAAGTTGTCATACGATTATTTTGAACAAAGCTTATCCACAGACTTGGAATGAAACCAAAATGGCTGGTAAGACATTTTATCAATACTTTATTAAACGGCATCAAAATCTAAGTTTGCGCAAACCGGAAGCAACTAGTCTAGCACGGGCAACTGCATTTAATAAGACAAACGTTGAATTATTCTTTACAAAGTACACAGAGTTGTTGTCAAGATACAATTTTACAAGTGACAGGATTTATAACGTAGATGAAAGTGGTCTGTCAACAGTTCATATCCCAATGAAAGTTCTAGCTCCGAAAGGAAGCAAACAAGTGGGCAACATAACATCCGCAGAACGAGGTAATAATGTAACAATTATTGGATGTATTAATGCACTTGGAAATTCTGTTCCGCCTTGCATGATTTTCCCGAGGGTTCATTTCAAGGACCATATGATTAATGGTGCTCCTCCAGAGACATTGGGGCTTGCAACTCCAAGTGGGTGGTCCAATAGTGATAAATTTGAAGAGTTCTTACAGCACTTTATCAAACACGTCAAACCCAATAACGAGAACAAAGTGCTCCTTATATTGGACAATCATGAGAGTCACCTCTCTATTAAAATTATTGACTTGGCCAAGAAGAATGGTATTGTAATGTTTACATTCCCGCCCCATACCAGCCATAAGCTTCAACCTCTAGATAGGGGGGTTTTTGGTCCTCTCAAGAAATATTACAATAAAGCGTGCAATGAATGGCTTTTACAACATCCAGGAAGTCCAATTACAATATATCATGTCGCTGAGTGCTTTGGCAAGGCATATCCACTGGCCTTTACACCCTCAAACATACAAAGCGGTTTTAAGGTTTCTGGAATATGGCCTATCAATGAAAATATTTTTGCCGACGATGAATTCCTTAGCTCATATGTTACTGATAGGCCGATAGACGAAAATGCCCCTAGTGATATTGAGAATCCACCAAACAACCAATCCACGAGTGCTAATACACAAACAAATATTCGTAATAATATTCAGCAAACTGATGCCGACACACAAGAAAATATGGCCTTATCAGGACCATCGACACGATTTGCTGGTAATAATCAGCCAAGTGATGGAACTCCATTACTTCTCAAGTCACCTGAAGATGTTCGTCCATTTCCAAAGGCTCCACCACGCAAAAATATAAAGGCAAGAAACAGGAGAGGTAAAACAAGAGTACTGACGGACACTCCAGAAAAACAGGAATTGGAGCTTTTGGCTGCAAAGAAAAGAAAGAAAGCTGTTACCATAAAAAGGAAAATTATTAAAAAGAGGGTTCTTAAGGAAGACAGTATCAGTAGCACAGAAGACGAAACTGATTTAATTTTGGAAAGTGATGAGTCTAATGATGATAATATAGGCGTTCATGATGAAAATATTTGTGTAGGTTGTGGTGAAAATTATTTTGAAACCTCGAGCAAAGAGGACTGGATTCAATGCAGCATTTGTCGCTCCTGGATTCATGAGGATTGCACTTTCTTTGACAATTATTGTCAAAAATGCGGAATTAAGGAAAAATATAACCTTAAAAAATAATTATTTCTCCTAGTTCAAGAAGTTCTTGTTTTTCTTATTATGTGCAATTTTAATAAGTTAATAAATTACAGTTTTGATGATTATATTTTGTTTTTTCATTTAAATACCCTTTGAAATTAGTGTCCCAAGGAACAATATGTAGTGTCCTAAGGTACAAGCCCCGTTTGTACCTTGGGACAAAAGTCTCTTTTTACTTTTTTGACAATTTTTCATAAATTATATTGAAAAAGAAATTTATTGCACCTAAACATGTAATGTTATTAAAATATTAATGGATATTTTATAATTATTTAGGGAAATATATCAATATCCACTAAAAAATATGAGTTTGAAAAAAAGTGTCCTGAGGTACAAGGACCTCCCCTACGTACGTGTTTTGGTAGTGAGTTAGATGTGCCAGAGACCATTCCCATTCCATCCCATTCCATCCCTCCCCATTTTCCCAACCCTTTCTCCAAATCCATTCCTATAGTTCTAAAGGTAGGCAGCGCATCCGGAGGCGTGCCAACGTTTGTCATTTTGGACCGATGTTAGCATGTATCGCGGATGTCCATGGGCGACAGTAATTATCCATTTACCATCAGGTGGACTGTATGCTCGTATGCCGCCTTCGTACATAAAAAAAAAATATACTTAACTTTTTACATTGAACTGTACAAAATGTTATTCATGACGAAAAAATATGAAACCAGTCTGTCTAATACATTATTACCACCCAACGCGACGCGACGCGGCAGCAGGACAAATCAATATCACACAAACCACATCAAAAACAGGTATTAATAAAACGGATGAACGAATGTGAAACCAACCCAATTACGTACACCCCCGTTTTTCAACTACAGGCATGGTGTGACACGGTAACGATAAAGTTTAATCTCTTGTTAGTTTTACGATGGGATAAGGGAGTCTTCGACTGGGAAATAGCATAAATTCTTCGGTCAGGTGAATACGGCATTGGAGAGACACCATGCCTATATGAATACCTATTACAGTTGTACACAACATTTTTAATAAAGTAACATTTTATAAAGTTGGTAGCACTTCTGTATACTCCCTATTGTTGTAAGAGTTTAAGGGCCGTTGTAGCCACTTACAGTCATGGTAAGTGATTCCTATAAACAAATGAGCGTTTCTCAGCGCTGACTTGCATTTGGGACTACTCTGTACCTTTTAATGAACAAATTGATTTTATTCATAATTCCGTAGAAACAATTGTTGCTTATCCAAAGTTTGAGAGGGGGGAGTACCTCGACTGGCTTACTGCCATGATTCGGCCAGAGCCCATTCCTATGTCTTTCTATCCTATCCCTCCCCTTTTTCCCAACCATTTCTCCAAATCCATTCCAAGTGAAGGAGTTTGTCAGTAGTGACTGGATGAGAAGAGCCGTAGACCGCGTGTAGTGACGGGCCTATGTTGGAAAAACTTAGGTTGATGGCATGGTACCTACAACAGTATCATTGTGTTAGGCTGTTAATAAGTTATCAAAGATCTTAGATCAGGATTTTGCAAGGTCGACGCGCACCCTCAAGCCTCCTGTTGTTGCAGGTGGCCATAGGTGGCGGTGACCACTTACCATAAAGGGGCCTGCCCGCTCGTCTGCCATCAAACCTATAAAAAAATATGTATTATGTTTATTTTTAATATGATCACTGTTTTGTTAATGAATCAACAATGCATATGAAATATAATAGACAAATTCTTGGGTGAGAATTTTTGTATCAATCCGAGAAAAGTTGTTAGATAATTTAACAGCGGTTTAAAACACAGTGCGACACAGTGTCAAGAGGGTTATTAATAAATCATTCACGTGTAACGAGCACCCGGCCGCAGGTTAATGAGGTGAAACAATATGGCAACGAATGAAATATAATGCGATCGCGATGAGCCTACACCGGGAATTATAAATTATAAATGGTTCTGGAAGAGATAACATATTATTATAGATAGACGTACCCACGGTCGCAGCTAGTGGATTGATCTTTGCCCCTGTACGTACTAGGTACTTGCATTAGTCTATAACGTCCTACTGCAGGGCACAGGCCTCCCCTAATAAATCACTGGGGGTTTCAGGCCGTTATTCACAATGCGGGCCTAGTGCGGATTGGTGGATACACATGGTCCAGATTTTTTATTTCTAGAGCATGCAGGTTACGTCACATTATTTTCCTCACCGCCTAGATAGTTTTTAAAAATCCACATTTTTTAAACTCAGTGATAAATGGTAATTATACATAGGTACTCATATTTAAATAATGTTATTTGAACGTTATAGTTGACTTCGATTACTGTAAATATTTGTTTAAAATTTTAGTAAAACGTACAGTCATTCCAAAAGCAAGTCAGCACAGCGAAGCGCTCTGGGATCGTTTGTTTGTAAGAACCACTCACCACGACTGTAAGTGGCCACAATCGTCCGTTGGCGCTAGCAACGCTTGAGAATGCAAAAGCGCTACCTTCTTTGTAAAATGTTACTTAATTATAAATGTTGTAAACACCTGGAATAGTTATTCATATAAGCTTTAATTAATAGGATTAGTCTTATATTACAATATTATATGTATACTATTGGTGTACGTTATATATATATATATATATACATATATATAAATTTGAGAGGGGGAGGGTGCACGTTGCGATCGAACAGCTGTTGGGCGCACGCGATTGACCGTATTACTTCTCTCTCACAGAAGAGCACCTTGAAATGTATTGCATTTTTTACTTTACCTTATTCATCAATGTACGTACGTGTTTCGGTAGTGAGTGAAATATGCCAGTGCCCATTCCAATCCCATTCTATCCTGTCCGTTTCAACAACCCTTCAATCAACCCTTCCTTAAATTCATTCTAACATATTCAAAGGCAGGCAGCGCATCTGGGGGATGCCAACGTTTGTCATTGTGGACTGAAGTTGACATGTACCACGGATAGCACGAACATTTTTTTCATGAAAAGATACATATATGTGCCAACTTTCATTGTGATCGGTCAAACGGTGTCGAAGTCTATTAATATCCAATATACCAACATCCTCTTTTTATATATATAGATAATGTCAACGGACCCGATTTGACTCGATGTCGTTTCCAGTAATACTTCATCCGTGAACACGTTTGATCATTCACACGGGGAAATTGGGCAATATCGGTACAATAATTATAATATTATTAATTCTGGCGGCAATTAAACATATCAAATATGTATTTGTTGGACGCCCCTCAGGTGGAGCTGGTTGAAACATATATTAATATAAGTAAAGTAGATATCGGTGAGTAATTAGTTTAGTTTAATCAACTTCACGGTTCACGATAGTAACGGTTACTCGATTCGATATTCACGATATTTCCCCAATGTACATACTTGTTTCGGTAGTGAGTGAGATGTGCCAGGGCCCATTCCAGTCCCATCCTATCCCTCCCCATTTTCTCAACCCTTTCTCCATATCCATTCCTATATCTCCAAAGGTAGGCAGCTCATCCGGGGGCGTGCCAACGTTTTTCATTTTGGACTAATGTTGGCATGTATCGCGGATGTCTATGGGTGACAGTATCCACTTACCATCAGGTGGACTGTATGCTCATCTGCCGCCATCGTACATAAAAAATAAATAAATAAAAAAATTGAAAAAAAAAATCACCATTTGAAAGGTACATTATTCCAGATATATTAGGACATAGGCTATATATTATGTGCAACTGCAATGCAACGGGCGCCGGCCTGTCCGGGATGCAACGCATGCCGGGCACAGCTAGTATACCAATAAAGAGAGAGAGAGAGAGAGAGCTCAAAAAGCTAAATCTCTTGATACAGTTAACTCATTTTTGGGAAAATTATCGTATAATTGGTTTCGTCTCTAAGGCAACGAAACTTTTAATGTTCACGTTTCAATACTAGGAACTGTTTCGTTTACCTTTTATTAGATGTAATAAGCAAAAAATCCCTTTATATTTGGATTTTCTAATATTAATATTTTGCCGGTACCTAGTAAATTATACTTTTGTGAAGAAACTTACGTTAAAGTGCCCCTACTCTCACAATTATAAAAAAACTCAGTGTAGATATTCGTACTTAAATAATATCTGATTATGTATCCAACCCGCATGTTAACATTTCTGTACTCACTGAGTAATTAGCGGCATCTTAACTGGTCGGCTATCCCATAACAAAACATAATAAGTATTTTTGCTATCTAGCAAAACATAATAAGTATTTTTGCTATCTAGCAAAACATAATAAGTATTTTTTAACAAATTTCACAGGCGTGTCCAAAAACATTCAAGTAGCCAAGTTTCATAGGAAATTCAGATAAAAATTTGATTTACAGAACATTATGTTAGATATATAATATAATACTATCACACCTAAACTGTTATAGTTACCACGTATATTACATGTTTATAGGTTTTTTTAGCGATTTATAAGCATTACGTGATACATCTACTATTTTTTGAGATATTCATATCTCCACAAATACAAAAGATTTTGTCTTTGCATTGATTGGAGGCCAGCTTTGTAAATGTCAAAACACGTTTTGTTGTAAATTTGTTCCTTACTGGATTCTGGTATGGAGCAACCGTCGTGTATTTAATTAATTACAATATAATTTTATATTTTTTTATACTACAATTGTATACTACATTTATGTATACTACAATTGTGACTGAATAAAATAAAATTACAGTTGGAAGCTGTCCAAGATTGGGACGTTATACACATTTATTGATTGTATAGTGAGATTACACAACACGTTAAATGTATTCACACAATTACTGCGGTTGTAAACGGTAGCCCGTTCGTACTTCGCGCGGTTTCATCGACAAACGTTTTTAATTAACGTTATCTGTTGTTCGATGACCAAACGGTAAGCTCTGCCGCAATCCAGATGAACGATTTTGTGTTTTATATTCAACTCTACACCCAGAAGTGCTGATGCAGTGCCGGCGTTAGCGAGGCGCGATTTGAGGCGATTGCCAGCATCGCATACATACAGGGGAATTCAAACAAACAAAAAATAAGGAGCTATAAAATCTGAGGAATAGGTACTAGCTCTGGGTACTGCTAAATGGAATTTTCAGTGTCACAACGGTTTCTTGAATTACGTTTAATATTTTTATTGAAATTTCGTGCACATCTTGCCCGGGGCGTCATTAACACCGGCAATGAGCTGATGGTATAGTATTGTTGGAATAGGTATGGTGTGACGTGGCGAGGAGTATCGTGGCATGGCGTGGCGCGGTAAGCATGGCGTACCATACTATATCGTGACCATTTCATATCATTAGCCTATGTCTATCCCTTGCGGTAGAGACCTATATCCACCAGTGGAGACCTAATAATAATCTAGACATTTAATCGTCAAATAACAACACATTCGACTAGATTGAAAACTATTTCGATCACGATTAAACCAAGTAAGGTGTTATTAATACTATAATCGATCGTGCCTTCGATTAATATCGTTGATCTATCTCGCTATTAACATTATACCTGCCGTCAGGACCTATCGATCAATTGAAACCTTCATAGACGATTGAACAGGAACCAACATGAAATGTATGGACGGGTCCTATGCGCGACTCGCTGGCTGTGTATTAAATATTATGTTAGAAATGAAACCTTATAGACAGATGTGGATATTTATAGAATGGCATTTGTTCAATTAAACTACAATAATATAGGAAGAATATTTTACAAAACCCTTGTGAAACAACTTGAATCTCAATGAGTATTTATTTATTTATTGCATGTTGTAAGTACAACACCAATACCAATTCAAATGTAAGAAATTCGTATTTTGCACTGACACTAATTTATTAATTTACTAATTTATTAATTTGATTTGGTAAAAGAGTCATCACCATCATCATGCTATTTCCACCCATTGCTGAGTATAAGCCTCCCTTCGTTTGTGCCACTCTCTTCGGTCCTGCGCTGTTCCAAACCATATCCCTTCCCCAACTCTCTTCACGTCATCGAACCACCTTGCCGCCGGACGACCTACGCTTCGCTTACCTTGCCTCGGCCACCACTCTATCAAGGTCTTACTTCACCTGTGATCACCTCCTCCATAAAGTACGTAAAAGAGTCCGTCAACTAATTTTATTTCGATAGAAATGCTTAAGCATCAATTAAGATTAAAATAAATAATGAACTACTGGTGTCTTGCATTGAAAGTTGCTTCAATAATTGTACCTAATTATTCGCTTTCACCGACTATTCTAGATAATCAACTTTTTTTGTGCCGCTAATGGCAAACGCCTTTTCACGTATGATTGATTGCAAAGTTCTTTGCGTTAAGGTGAATTATACTTTTATATTATTTATTTCTATTTATCTATTTTATTGTATTGCTTTACACTGAAAAAATGTTTTTTTTCCGTATTGTTATTGGGTGGCTATACAAATGATAATAATATATATTTATAATTACTTTTTATTACTAACACAGATGTAAGTAATCTTACTAATATTTTTTTACGGATCTAACTTAATTATGATCCGAAATAAAGTATATTATTGTTACTAACGAAGTATAATGTTCATAAATGACAAAAATTTAATTTCTTTACAAAGATTGGAAAACAAAAACGGAGACGATCTAGGGATCCAGGGGAATACTTCTAATTTAACATAAAACTAAGTTTCAATAGATTTATTCATTTTAGATTATAGAAGACTACCTTGAAATGTACTGCATTTCCCACTTTATCTTATTTCCCTAATGTACGTACGTGTTTCGGTATTGAGTGAGATGTGCCGGAGCCCATTCCCATCCTATCCCTCCCCATTTTCCCAACCCTTTCTCCAAATCCATTCCTATATCTCCCAAGGTAGGCAGCGCATCCGGGGGCGTGCCAACATTTGTCATTTTGGATTAATGTTGGCATGTATCACGGATGTCTGTGGGCTACAGTATCCACTTACCATCAGGTGGACTGTATGCTCGTCTGCCGCCTTCGACCATAAAAAGGTAGTGTCAGTTGATAGTGACCCTAGATTCTGCGCAATAGCTACAATCAGTCGCTGTTGTGTACTACATATATCGAATTATTTCCAACTAACTCTAAGACTCTTTGGCGGGAGACTATAAGACTCGAGAAATTATGGTTAAGTTTTCGTTTGAGTTATAAAAATTACAACATGTATTTATGGGTTTTGTGATTTATGACTTATGAGTTTATGAGAACTTGAGTGATAGTTTATTAAACTTGAAAGTACCTAGTATTAGTATTTGTGCATAATGTTTGTGATAATCAAATAAAAAGATGAGACTGCATTTCTCGTGTGCAACCAAGGAGTCCATCTTTTTTTTTTTTATAGACTAGTGGGCGGACGAGCAAGTGGTCCCACGTGATGGTAAGTGTTACCGCCGCCCATGAACACCTGCAACACCAGGGGGTATGGGGGCGCGCCGCCGACCTTGCAAAATCCTATTCACAGCTCTCTTGAAGAACCCCATATCGTAGCTTAATGGAAAGACCTATCTATTCTTAGTAAACCTAGTATCACTTTACTGGGCGACTCCCGACTTGCTTCGACGTGACTGGATATTGACAAAATGTATTTTAAATTGTTTTGACTCTAATTACGAAAAAAAATTGATACTGGCATGATGTGCTAATAGAATTATGGAGAAATATGAAAAAAAAAAACTACCCAATTCTATTCGAAATGTTAAAAATATCTATCAAAAAGCTATTAAGCTAATCTACTTATGTCTTCCTTCTCACTCTTTCTCGTAAGTTTGATTTAAGAACAAAGGAGATAGCTTCATTGATTGTGCATTCGGAGGGAGAGTCGGACTATCTTCAATGAGTAATTGTTAGATTAACGAGGCTTAGTCATCGGCCTCGATCGCCGCCAGCTCAGATAAGATTAAGGTGGTGAAAATGTCGATAATCGATATCATTATCGTAGTCGAGACAATAGCACAATTTTGGGGATGTCTTTTTAAATTCCCCAATGAGTGTTTTTTTATTATTTAAAAAGACGTTTGTCGTAATTTATCCCCGGAGCTCTTCACAGTGTTGAAGGCGCTAACTGCTCGAGCGAGTCTCTTGCGGCGATATTCTTGATATATAAATTATTGAAATTACTCTGGCACGGGCGCCCGGATTGGTGCTAGAGACCCCTTTCATCGTCGTGTAAACGAAGAATGTGTTGGACTTAACGCCATGCTGGTCAGCGAGTTGACAAACCCACTCTTTTACAGGTGGTATAGTTTCTCAGAGCTTGTGGTAGCAGCGGCTTTGTTATCCTTTAGACGCCTTTTACGACACCCACAGGTGGTGCAATTCTAAGGCCAGCCGACATCACTCAGTCATAATAAACAATTGCGCCGCCAAGACTCGCTATGCTACCGAATACTGCACCCTTTTTTTGATGTAACAGAGTCTTTTGGATCCACTGGCATTATTGCACTAGCGATGTCAGCGACTTTGGTCGCGTGAACTTCAGAGTGATTCTCGTAGAAACTCTATAACGGATCGGGATAAAATGTACCCTAAACGTTAATACTTGACTTTAATTATGTCAAGTTTTATGAAAATCCGTCCAGTGGTTTTTGCGTGATGCGCGTAGAGATAGACAGGCAAAAATTCCCAAAAATTGTTTCTGGGCTCTATATCATTCCTCTTTTACACTGAATACTTTTTCAAAAAATATAAATGTACAGACACGGCTGTGTTACGATTTTATTCTATAATTTGTATTATATATGTAACATAGACGGTTCAAAAATACACACCGAGGAGAAGTTTAGAATGTTATCTAACCTCCCAGTAAGTTATTTTTTTTGTTTATTGCCAACAAATCAACAATTAATTTCCGTACACTCACTTTTATCGATACAGTAATTGTCACATCCCTAATGTAAAAGCCGGCACTAATAGGGTCGTGTACACTGATCTTGTGAACAAAGCGACGCACAACGCTAGTATTGATTGCTTTACTACTGTGTATAATGTATAATGGGCCTTATAGCTGACATATATCACAATATAGATACAAACAGTACATAAACACAGTGCTGTTTCGAATTACTGTTAACAAGGTGATCTTCATGTTCAAGTTTCGTTGGTAGGCAGCGCATGCAAACGTTTGTTTTCCTGAATATATGTCGGCATGTATCGCGGATGTCTATGGACGACAGTATCCACTTACCACCATGTGGACCGTATGTCCGTCTGCCGCCTTATTTCCACAAAAAACATCACCAGTGGTATTTTTGTAAAACTGTTGTTTTTTAAGGTAATTGCTTCTTATTTACTAACGTAATTATTCATCAATCTTATTTATTTATTAATGCCTACGCAGGTTATAAATAAACGAATAAAAATAAATAATGAAACGCGTAAAAAAAACTGAATAAGCGGTAAATTTAATGCTGCGTTACCTTTAGGTTCTCTGGTCACAATAAAGAAGTATGAGGGTGAAGCGGAACTGTCAATTTGGTGATGACATTTTTAGAAATTAAAAATTACATACGAGTATACACTTTAGTTATTTAAAAATCGGTTGTTATGAATAATCACGATTTGGTGCTCATTTGAATATAAATAAATAAAATGTTTCGGGAGTAAATTAGAATTGTATCCCATCCCAATCCTCCGGCATCTCACTCAAAACTGTTTCATTATTGTACTGTGAGATAATGATTATAATGAGACCTCATATAGTTGTTTATGTATACTGTATAGTGTGTATACTCAGTATAAACAGATGTTACATGACAAATACATTTAATTAGCTAAGGTGTTTGTGACAATTGAAATCAGAGAAAACTAACTTCCGCCTGCGGTTTTTCCCGGGAGTAAAATGAATTATAAACTATCACTTTTAATTCTTATTATATTTGTAAATTTCCATTATTTGACGTACGGTCTTTGAATTGATCATTTCTAATGTGAAATTATTAAGATTATTATTATCATTGAGTATTATTTTATTTAAATGTACATACTAATTCATTTGATTATAAATATTGCTGTGTGTTGTGTGTCAACTTTAGAAAAACACCATCCCATCTCTTCGCGTGGATGTCGTAAGAGGCGACTAAGGGAAAACAAAGCCTACCATAAGTCCTGAGGAACTATATTACCTCTAAAAGAGTGGACTCGAGAACCCGCTTGGTCAGCGTGCATGTTCACGAGGAGGCCCGAGACCAGCAGTGAACGATTTGAGGGCTCGTTACGGACTTCTCTTTTTTATGGAAGAAAGCCGCAGATGAGCATACAGTCCACCTGATGATAAGTGGATACTGTCGCACATAGACATCCGCGATACATGCCAACATTAGTCCAAAATGACAAACGTTGGCACGTCCCCGGATGCGCTGCCTACCTTTGGAGATATAGGAATGGATTTGGAGAAAGGGTTGGGAAAATGAGCAGGGATAGGATGGGATGGGAATGGGCTCTGGCACATCTAACTCACATACACTTACACCAGTTTTCCTTCTGGACACTTAGGACATACGACACAGATAATATAAACATCATTTTTTTTAATTAAAAAAAAAATAAGATAATTAATTTTAGTTATTAAGTATTTAATTTTTAAGTTTTTTTTTAAATAACTTAATGTACATACTTAACCCTTTTACTGTTTTATTATATGTATAGGTTTAGATAGGTGCAGTGGTTCCGGAGATTACCCTCCACATACACACAAACTCACAAAATTCGCACTCTCTCTTTATTATTATATTAGTATAGATATTATTTTATTCATTTATTGGCTAAATAGGAAAGTGGCGAGCTTCGGGATGGGCCTATATCCAGCAGTCGAGAGACATAGGCCGATGGTATGGAGCCTGTTTTACCGTTTGTACGTCCTAATTACATATATGCATGTGTAATGTAATGACATAATATATCACACACACGCGCGCAACACACGGCGCTGCCTGTAATTGGCCCGCAAATTAATCCGTATAACATGTGACATTTGACTTGGCCGAAATTGTACAATGTGTAAAGGGATGTACACACCATACTGTGCTGTACCATCAGACCATCATATACACTCATATCTCTACACTGTTTAGATATAGGCCCCTACCAAGGTTCGTCGCCACACACGGTCCGTCCTCAACTCTTCTCATACCCCATTGTCCGAAAACTTCTTCGAGGCGTCGCTCCACCTGTTCGGAGGGCGTCCCACACTGCGCTTATTATCGCTTGTACATATAGAGTAATTAATTTTTATTTAAACGATTATTATATCTATATTATAAAACGCAACTTCTGTCTGTCCTTATAACTTGGGTTTTATAACTTATTTTAATGCAGTTTTCACTATCGCGTAAATTAATCGTTTACGTGAACAATTTTTCAACGAAAGCTTTCAAACTTTAGTATCTTATGCCATAATTACACGCAACTGGTAGTTAAAAATGTTTATGGAAAACGTACAGCTGAATATATAATCGCAGTATTGATAAACTATCTACCGACTGTCAAACTCTATAAATATACAAAGAAAGCTAAATAAAATATTTCATAGACAATTTATAAAAAAGCCTTCTGTATACAATGCTTACCTGTTCACTCTCGAAACCGGTTCTGGCGCGCCCGCACCCGTGCCGAGCCCCGCCTTGTATTGTTTTCATACCCATCGCTTACTTATTAAGTATATAATAAGCGATGTACATGAATCGTAAGCAAGTTACATATTAATATTGGGAATAAATAAATAATAAATAAATCTTTCGGGAGGTTTTAATGTAGAAGACACGACTGAAAGTACGACGTGAGCGAAGTCGCGGGTGTGACGCTAATTATGGATTCAATAGATTCTTAAAAGCTAGTTATGCTTAAAAATAATAGTATGTATTTGGAGATTTATCTTAATACGATGGTACGCAGAATTTATATCTCATGTAGGAGCTAATATTAAAACCACTATTTAAATAATATTATAATATAAATAAATTAACTGTATTTTTAGTTTGCATAACATACATATAGAATACCTTGTTTTCAATATTTACCCTACGCTTAGGAAACATGTTTAGACAAAAGTTTTAATAATATAGAATTTGTATTTTTTAGATAGATATAGTAAGAAAGAGGCTGAGAAGTAGACAGTTCAGCTGGTGGTAAGTGGATACTGTCGTCCGTGGACATCCGCGATTCATGCAAACATCAGTCCAGAATGACTGACGTTGAAACGCGCGAGGAGCCGCTGCCTATCTGTGATGATACATGAATGAATTTGGAAAAACACTCACCATTAATACTCACTATCGAAACACTACAATAGGGGAATAGGATGAAGTGGGAAATGCGTTTTATGGAGGTCCTTTGTGAGTGGTGAAGCATAATAATATTATGGTGAGTTAAGACTTTGTAAAGTAATCTAGTGTATTCTCCCAATTATCTGCTCTCATCAATCAACCACTAATGTGCAAGGCCCTGACGCATTACCGGCCACTACAATACACTTGCTTGCAAACACAATGATAATTATTATTGATTGCGTGTTAGTGCGACAGAGACGGTTGGTGCGGATTTATTGTTGCATGACAGAGATGGATGAAAGACGCGGTGTTGTGTCAAAGGCTAATTAAACGGTTAAATAGATCGTTATGTTGTAATCCAGACATACTATTAATTAGATAATCTCTATATTAAGGATCTGTAATTCTGTCTTTATGTTTGTTTAGGCTAATATCGTGAATTGCTAGTTCGATTTTTGCAGTTTTTATTTTAGGATACAAACAACATTTACCGGTCGAAAAATTATTTTTACAATAATAGAAAAATTTTACTGACTGTTCTTTTATTATTTATCTTTTGTTAAAGACTGAAGGCGGTAGACGAGCATACAGCTCATCCGGTGGCAAGTGGATACTATTACCCATGGACATCCGCGGTACATGCCAACTTCAGTCCAGAATGACTAACGATGTCCCTCTGATGCCCCTGCCTTTGAAGATATAAGAATGGATTTGGAGAGAGGGTTGGGAAAACGGGGAAGGGATAGAATAGGATAGTTTGTTATTATTTAGTTGTATTGACCCGATTAAAGGAATAGTTTTCTATATTATCTACAATCGCCGTTTATACAATCCGATTATAAAAAATGTATATCGCCGTCTATCTCCATCCGACAGGGCACGGCATCGCGAACGTCATCGATAATTAATTTGTCCACCTATTAATATATTTCACACCACAATCCTATATTTTACTATTTGAACCTACTTATCGTATTTTGACAGTTTGTAGCACCGAAACACTATTTCTGCAATAAATGCCTTTTAATAAAAGTTGTCTTTTTCCTGCATCTGCATAAATTAATTGATCGGTTGCCGCCTATTTTTTTTGTTATAAATCACCGATAGAATAAGTTTGAGCATGGCTGTATTAGACGATTGCAATTACATATCCTTCTGACTCACGACACCGTAATTTTTCCCTTCTGCTCTACTGACCAGTAGTTTTAGTGGAAACTGTGCCCTTAGTAGGGAATGAAAGGCCACACCATCCGGTTGTGTATAAGAGAAAAGCAATTCCCTACGACACTAACGGTAATGCGGTCACAAGGGATTAAATGGACAATACCGGTGAAAACATTGTAATCGGGGTATCTCGGTCCAATTTTTTAATTTTTTTTTACAAAATTTGCGTTACATTTTTTTTATGGACAAAGGCGCCAGACGAGCATACAGTCCACCTGATGGTGAGTGGATACTGTAGCCCATAGACATCCGTGATACATGCCAACATTAGTACAAAATGACAAACGTTGGCACTCTCCTGGATGCGCTGCCTATCTTTGGAGATATAGGAATGGATTTGGAGAAAGGTTTGGAAAAACGGGGAGGGATAGGATGGGAATGGGCTCTGGCACATCTCACTCACTACCGAAACAAAGTACGTAGGTACATTAAGGAAATAAGATAAAGTGGGAGATGCAGTACATTTCAAGGTAGTCTTCTGTGAGAGAGGGGTAACGTGGCCAGTCGAGTGCGCCCAGCGGCTGTTGGATTTCAGCGTGCACTCTCCCCCTCAGACATATAACGTCAGTTATATGATTGTGAATTTATTGTTTAAAGCTCGAGCGTGGAACACGAGAACACCTCCGCGATTGTGTCGCTAGTGAGGTGTACACACTGCGTTTCCGCTAGTTACAGGGTGTTGTCGATAAAATGTTTTAATCTTTTCGATAGATAATGTTACTTTTACTATAATATATTTTTCTTTTCTTAATTTTTACGTTTATTAATTCCAGTCCCTCAGATACGAGTAAGTTTATCAAAGGGCTTGATTTGTACTTTTGTTTTGTAGCTTTGTACCTTTTGGCCTCACCTAGTAAATCACTGGGGGGTTTTGGGCAGTAATCCACCACGCGGTCATGCATGCAGAGCATGCGGGCCTACTCACGATGTTTTCCCCTCACCACCGAGCTAGTGACAATTTAAAACTAGCAATGATGTTTGTGATTGAATAATCATTTTATAAAAAAAATATGGAATTGCGTTATTTTTCATTAAATTATTATTTGCGATGCCCCTAAAAGTTTGAGTTACATTTATACCGTAACAGAGTCAATGAGAGTAATTGGGATTAGGATTATTACAATCATTACATTAAAATGTATAAATTGAGTAAATCACGGATAAGGCAAATTGATGTAATTGATTTAATGGATTAAGACATGAAACTTGTTGATATACCATTGTATCTTGTGATTTGTACCATCGTACTACCTTGATTTTTTCCAACCTTTATGTACCTTGCCCCCACTAGATATAGGCTAAGCCTAATTTGAGAACCACAAGTAATTTAATTTAACTGCACTCCATTTTTTTAAAAGATAAATAGTAATTTTCATTGTTTGAGTTGTATAAAAAAAAATCCTAGTTAACAATATCAAGCAACTAAGTAAATATCCTAATACTCGTTATATGAATACAAATTTATCGACAAACTCACAGCACTACAACTACGGAAGTCCCCCGCGGGAGAAGGGAATCGATCAGGCCGTAATTAACTGTTTGTTATACGATAAATACGCACGTACACGCACTGTTACACACACGCACACGCGCTCAGTCGATAGCACACCTTGGGAAAACGGTTATTTTAATAGGTAGTGACAGTATCGCATTAATCTATATCTATACTAATATAATAAAGAGGTAAAATTGTGTGTTTGTAGGCATGTTGGGGGTAATCTCTGGAACTACTGAACCGATTTCAAAAATTCTTTCACAAATAGGAAGCTACGTTATCCGTGTCTAATATTGGCTCTATTTTATTTCGAAATTTTGAAAAAGAGCAATTGAATACAAAAAACTTGTCTATTATAATTTGTAATCGAATAAAATTAGTCAATTATTTCATTTATATTTTATGAAATGAAGGCGGCTGATGAGCATACTGTCCTGGTGGTAAGTGGATACTGTAACCCATGGACATCCGCGATACATGCCAACATCAGTCCAGAATGACAAACGTTGGCACGCTCCTGATGCGCTGCCTACATTTAGGAATAGATTTGGAGAAAGAGTTGGGAAAATGGGGAGGCATAGGATAGGATTGGAACGGGCTTTGGTATATCTTACTCATTACCGAAACACGTACATACATTACGGGAATAGGGTAAAGTGGGAAATGCAGTACATTTCGCGGTAGTGTTTTCTGAGGGAGAGGTAATTTGGCCAGTCTAGTGCACTCAGCGATTCAGAGCTATGATTACGACTATTTTTTTCAATATGATTAATATCGTCACTTAATTACTAATTATTATTAATTATTTACTTATTATTATTAATTATTTACTAATTAGTATTAATTATTTACTAATTTATTACTAATTATTTACTAATTATTAATAATTATTTACTAATTATTATTAAATATTTAATAATTATTATTAATTTCTTACTAATTATTATTAATTTCTTACTATTATTATTAATTGTTTACTAATTAACTAATTATTTCTTAATTAATTATAATTATTTACTAACTATTAATAATTATTTAATAATTAATCGTTACTTAAATGGGATTGCTTTAGTAACTAATGATAATCAGATTGATTGATGAAATTAATTATAAAGCCGTTCTTCTAATGGTTCATCAAAATGTTTGAATGATCTTTGTATTAACCACTAAATTAGAATAAATATCTGATTATTTTACAAAACGGTGCTTAATTTCAACTTCTCTAAATTCCAGGTAAAAATATGGTTTCAAAATAGAAGAACGAAATGGAAGAAAAAAGACAACATCACGAACGCGGAAGTGGCAGAGATGAAGCAGCAGAACAAGCCAGCTGAAGAGAAGACAACGGAAGATGTAAAAGAAGATCCTTTAGCTCTAGACATGTCTAAGAAGAACTGTAATAAAATATTAAGTGAAAAGTTAAGAGGAACGAAACAAATAGCAACGCAAAATATTCTACCAAAACCTAGAAAGGTGGAAAAGGGGGTTATTTTAGAAACGATATGCGATGCTAATGATGTAGAAAGTAGAATTTCAATAACAAAAATAACAAATAAATTGTCTAACACAGATATTTCCGGGGAAGTTGGTAAAGTTTCAGTTAAGAGTTTTAGTCCTGAAGAAGTTAAAGACTTAAAGTTCGAATCTCTTAGCAGAGATGTTGAAATGTGAAATGTAAATATGTTTGAGGTTAGTTTACGGATCGTGTTTTAGAAGTGCTCGTTTTGTTTGGCAACGAACGGGATTTTTAATAAACACAAACGACATTTGCCAAAAATATATTTCTTATCTCGTGAAAGCTTGGAGTAGTACAATTTCTTTGCAAAAGATGATGAGGCCATCGAAAATTGTCATAACGATTATAAATGTAGATTCTTGAAATAACATTTTTGAATGTCAATTGATTTCGTAGAGTACCTTAAAACATCTTGATACTTTTGCTTATCTCATTTTTTTCGTATCTATTGATTGTGGAAAATTATACACGCAAAGATCATTTAATAAAAAAAAATATTTTTCAAAATTGTTAGATATAATAACATTTATTTAAATAAATAAATATGTCTGAAAAAACGCGAAAATCTCAAATGTAGAATTAAAGAAGTTAGTATTTTTGGAAATTATAAAGTATCAAGTTCATTCTGTCCATACTATAATTATTTTGTTACTCTTGTGCAGTGCTGCCATCTGTCGGGATTTCTCCGGATTTGTCCTAGTTTGGAGGAGTCTGATTAGACCACTAGCTTTTAGGGCATTCTGCATACTTGAACTTTCAGCGACTTGGACGTTGTGCGAGGACGTCTGACATTCTGAACACGACTTTATTATGTGATAAGGTGAATAATTCATTGTCAGTTAAATTCAATAAATTGTCCCGATTTCAAGTCCAAAAATTCAGGAAATTCGAGCCCTTCTGTCTGTTTTTACAACAACATGATTTTTCAAAAGGCAGCCCTATTCTTGTGCCTTTTTTGATGGCCTCATTATATTTATAATACATTAAAAATCTTTATTGCAGTTTTCATGTATAATGTAGTTTCTTTCTTGTGTCTGGTACAATATTCATTATATTAAAATATTTTATATATCAAACTCATATCAAAAGTTTTCGTTCACAAACGCTTCCTTCTTCTTATTCTTGTTTTTTTCATTGCTCTTATTACAATCACGAGTTGTGCGTACATTCGGCTTATTTATGGACGAAGGCGGCAGACGAGCATACAGTCCACCTGATGGTAAGTGGATACTGTCGCCCATAGACATCCGCGATACAAGCCAACATTAGTCCAAAATAAGAAACGTTGGGACGCACCCCGATGCGCCGCCTACCTTTGGAGATATAGGAATGGATTTGGAGAAAGGGTTGGGAAAATGGGGAGGGATAGGATGGGTATGGGCTCTAGCACATCTCACTCACTACCGAAACACGTACATACATTGGGGAAATAAGATAAAGTGGGAAATGCAGTACATTTCCAGGTAGTCTTCTGTGAGAGAGAGGTAACGTAGCCAGTTGAGCGCGCCCAGCGGCTGTTGGATTGCAGCGTGCACTCTCTCCCTCTCGTCCTCTTGTGGTTACAAAGTTATAAGTTAAAATAACATTCTTCTATTTGTACAATTGAAAAGTGAACACAACATTTACAGGCCGGGTAACT
This sequence comes from Sesia bembeciformis, assembly GCA_943735995.1. Taxonomy (NCBI): domain Eukaryota; kingdom Metazoa; phylum Arthropoda; class Insecta; order Lepidoptera; family Sesiidae; genus Sesia; species Sesia bembeciformis. The sequence goes on from OX031044.1 coordinate 13,514,565, forward strand.
GATGTTCTATTCTAGATATTTTTCATACTACACTCGAAACAAAACACAAGCTTCCATGTGTATATCGGTTTTAAACTTGTATTATGTATGTATTGTTAATTCTCACACATTATTGTATTTTAGTACTTATATTTATATATAGTTTTGTATGTATCCTGGATGTGTGTGTGCAAACAATTTTGTATAACATAAGTAGTTGTAGAAATACAATGTTTTTGGTTTGATGTTAACTAACGGAATGCAATGACGGAATGACTAATTCTTTTATTAGGCTTCGTTCACACCAGCTCCCAGTATGCTAAGAACGCCAAAATTTGACATTTTTATTTCTTTAATCAATGGGTACGTACTATTTTAAATGCCAGAGGAAAATTCCAAAACAATTAATCCTATACTGTAACCTGCTCTTGTTTCGTCCACTGCTGGAGTCAAGCCCATTGTCTCGTGAATGAGGGATGTACGGCCTTACATCGTCACGCTGGCCACGCTTCCTCAGCGCTTGTGGTAGCCACTTTGTTATCCATTAGCCACGACACTCACGGCAGGAGATGGATTGGTGCTGTTCTAACGCCTGGCCGACTCCACACCACCTGGAATTTATATACTACAACTTTACTTTGGCATTTAAAATCTCTCGATTATTGGAATAGAAAGACAATGTCCGATTTCAAGGAATCCCAGCAGACTGTTGGGTAAATGAAAGTGCGCTTTGAATTATTTGTACATGAAGGGAGTTTCAGCGCTTTTAGCGCTCAGGAATTTAGCGGAACACTAGCGACATCTGTGTTTTTACATCGACACTAGCACAAAGAACACTTTGTGCTCATGTGTATAGAATGAGGCCTTACAAACACCGCCCTTCACAGTTGGTATTGTTTTTATATTCACGTCAATTTTTGTGCAATAATAATTACTTTTATAGATATAGCATTTAAGGGCTTGTTTTGCATAAACCATGTATGTATATTTAATTTTTTTTAAAGAGATCCATATATGTATATGCATAATTTAATACATATTGATTTCCGTTTTATTGTCAAGCCCCCCCCCCCTCTCCTTAAAACAGAACCTTAAAACAGATTTTCTGATGTCTTTTGTTGTATTAGTGACCCCATTGGGGCAAGAATCGCATAAATTACAAAAAAATATTTCTGGATATTTAAGACCACAGAGCGCCATTCCAAAGGACTTACTGTTATAGAAATTGATGTACATTATTTGTTATGCCCAAATAACACGGTTAGTTTTGTACACTTAAAAATGAACCTTATATAGTTACGGCATACGGTCGAAACTTTAACTTATTATATTTTTAACAGGCGAAATGATGACACTGATGATTTTGTTATCAGAAGTTGCTTTTTTCCACCTCATCCACAAACGTCTTTATTTCTGGGTCACCATGTTTAAGATATGGACAGTACCGGCTTTACCTATGGTGCAGGGTACCTATGGTGCGCAGGGTGTTAGGGGGCGCCGAGCGCCGCTCGCGACGCCTCTAAAGAGCCGACTAGAGGGCGCCAGTGTATTGATTGGACGAAATGGATGTTTTATACTTATATTAGAGTCTGTTACTTTTTGTAGAATTGAGGAAGTAAATACAAATCTCATAAATGTATTATCCATATGTGTTTACTGAATTGTATTTTCTCATTGAAACATATCATTGTAATACGCTGTAATGATGTTATTAACACCCCATATAGTTTGTTTTTACAATCACACTTGCCCATTCAAACATTACTGAAGCGCGCGCCACGAGCAGATAGAACATCGGTCAATGACATCAAGTCAGTCAAGACTAAACGGAAAAGAGATTTTTGATCGGAATCGTGGCGCGCACTATAGTGATAAATTATTTCGTTACTCGTTTAATTACCAAAATAACTAAGTTTCACATTAATACTGTGATTTTTATTCAAGATATTATTCAATATCTTCATTATTCAAGATGCTGTTAGATATGACAAAAGGCAGCGCACCGAAACATAATGTAATCTAATTGCGTTGATATAAAGTTGAAAATGGAACAAACTGTTAGGCTTTATTAATTTTCTGTTTTCTGTACGATTTACTAGAGGTACCTCTGTTCAAAACGAAGTGTAAAAATTAATTTATTAGGAACGAATGCAACAAATTTTGTTTTAGGCGTGTTTTCGAGAGAGCATTGTTTACACAATAATGCTGTAGTTTTAGATTTACTTATAGTGAATTCGAAATGAGAAATAAATAGTTTTCCATTAGTTTTGAACGTTTTATTTTCCTATATTAAAAAGAGTGAAACCTACATAGTGTCCAAGCGAGAGAATATTAAGTTTTATTTACCAAAGGGCGATAGGGCGCAGTGCTTGTATTAGGAGTTCAAAAGGCAAAGTTACGATAGTTTAGCTTCCTGGTAAAATATTTTTTAAAATAGGTTTATCCACTTATAATATTTAGATAGAAAAATAAGAATAGTGATGGACATTTAGTATTTTATAGAATTAACGGATAGTTTTTATTTTTTATTTAAATGTTACATTTGGGTATATAAAATTAATCAGTCTAAACTAAAATCAGGATTTACTCAGAAATGAAACTGGTGGCGCCATCTTTCATTTAAACGGTCTGTTGATTTATGTTTATACATTTACCGCCATCTATGAGGTTTTCTGTATATTACGTCGCTTCAAAGTTTACTAAAGATTAGTAAAAGTTCACAAAATAGTCACATTTGTAAATGCAATAATTACAGTGATATATAATTAAATGTAACGTCTGCCGATATAAAATATAAATATAATATTAAGTAAACTTTAATCATAAAAATCCCTTATAATTGAAAAATCTCTTTTATAATGTCATATTGTAATTCCAGTAATAATTTATAGATGTCGCTGCGTGTCATTATCTTTGGATTCTGCAAGGTCGGCAGCGCGCATCTGCTATACTCTATATAAATAAATACTCTACGAGTAAACATGTAGTTATAATTTTAAACTATGTAGGTATATATATATATATAAATCATATATATACCTAAATAATTTATTTATTTATATAAGTACTATAATGTACACACAAATCATAAAAATAGTTACATAAGAAAATACATACAAAAGGCGTGTTTATCCCCTTGGGAGATTTCTGCCAGCAAACCTGGGATAGCGATAGGTGAGCAATGACAGTGCGTACCTAAATAAACTACTATAAACACAACTTTTATATCCGATTTTCTCCCAACTAGTGACGTTGACCTTCATGCAATGATTATTTTAATTAAACCTAACACAATATGCTATTTATAATAATCGACTGGGTTACCGCTATATACTGATTGCAATTAAAAAAATATAAATAGTTTCGCCATTACTCAATTGCTATAATCAATTAGGTTTAAATATTTCGATGACATTATCCTTGAAAGAATACCAATTTGTTTCACTTCATTGTATTTAACCGATCAATAGGTACTTACTAATCGTCAATCAGCGCGCAGATGTTTTACTTCTAACGTTGTCAGCCGAAGGTCAACTTTGAAAGTCTATTGATGATTAGGTACTTGCAATATCAAGTAATTAATTATGCAATTCAAATTGATTAATTATATATTTAAATAAGAAACTAATCAAATTTTTGCCAATTTACAGCAATTAAACCTTATTGTCGGTAGCGACTTATAGATTTTAATTAGGATTTTATAACTTAAAAATTTTGTCGTTTCAAGGTTCTGATTAAACATGTTATTCTGTTTAAAAAATAAAAAAATCTAATATGTATGTAGGTATAAATATTTCACTAGTGTCGATGTCTGGGAAACTCCGATCTCATACGATCTCCTATTCCTCCCTACCAACCGTTCCTCCATATCTTTTCCTCATTCGGGGTCGTGCCAATATTTGACATTCTGGACTGACGTTGACATGTGTTGCCGTCTATGGGCGACAGTATCCACTTACCGCCAGGTGGAGAGTCTGCTCGTAAGTGACAAAAAGGATCCCTTTTTACAAATAATATCACAAATAATTATAATAGCTTGGTGGTTTATTTTAATGACGTTATAAGACCGACAACCGAAGGGGTACACGAGATCTCGAGTGGAGACCACGTACCTGGAAATGCAGTGTGATACAACCTCCGCCCAGGTGGGCAACGACTTGAAGGAGTTCGCTGGTGGTGGTTGGATGAGAAGAGCCGAGGATCGTGTGTGGTGGCGAGCTGTGGGAGAGGCCTATATCCAGCAGTGGAGACATATATGCTGATTGTATGGGTATGGTACGATATAGGTAGTAGTTATTATTTTTCTATTATTTGAGTATTATTGATTATTTAATTATTGAGTATTTATAAGGTTTGACAACTTTAATCATCTGTACTATAAAGTTAGAAATTTCAAGTAGGTATGTTAAGTATGCCTTATGTTTCTGTAAAGGCTCTTATATGTAACTACATAGGACCCATCAATGTATAAAAAGATAAGGAGTATACCATACCTTCTAGCATTGTTAAGATGAATCATCTCGTCAGCTATCAATTAGCAAGGCAATACAAATAAATGTTGCTTGATACAAATGATTCCCGAAATAATCCGGATAGGCATTAACCTAGGATTACGTTTGTTATTCGTTATTTAGTGCGAGCGGGATGACGGATATGGTGATGGACTGGTGCGACGAGGACGGATGCTGAGTGACGCGTCAATTTGTCCTGTACAGTTTCAGGGAAAAACAAACACCTTTCTCAGTTCACACGGAGGGGAATTTTCCGTTCAGAGTTAGTACCGAGACTTGGATATTGGTTAAAATTTGAGCCTTGATACCTAATTACCTACCATAGTTATCAAGCCGAAACTGACACTGTAGGCGAAACTAAAACAATACGTACATTGTTTGTAAATTAGTAAGATAGGTACATGGTCTTCAACATCATAGTGGGTCCCAGGATCTAAACACTCAATTAAATTGATATTTTCTGCAGAACGTCCATGGATTTCATTGGTAATTCTGAGTTACCAATTATATAAATCTTTTCTTGCGGAAAAATCCAGTTTGATGTATATGTAAATAGAACAATTAGTTATTTATATAATTATATAACTCGGAATCATTGTAGTGGTGTAAGGGTCCAAATTAAACAAGGTATACCTGATGACTGACTTTATTAAACTGCGTTCTCAGTGACATAATCTATTTAGTAAACCCTCAACCTACAATCATCAACAGAATCCTTAGTCTCGGGCTTCGAGAATAGACCAGACACACCTTGTATAGAGTTGCGACTAGTTAGAAACATGGGGTATGTACTTCTTCCAGTGGGTATCGTAAAAGATGACTAATGGATAACAATGCCGTAAAGGGACTACACCACTTCTAAAAGTGTGGACTGGCCAACCTGCTTGACCAGTGTGGCATTTTGAAGCTATATTCAGCAGTGGCCGATAAATGACCTGGTGACAGTTAGAAATATGTGAAAAAACCACGTAATGTGACCAAACGGCATTACAAATGTACGACTTGAAGAGTGATCGCGGCGATTACGCCGGGCGCGGGATTAGTCCCAATTTTAAATTGTTGATTACTTTCACAACCTATCCCCCGACCCCCTCGTCACGCCCCGCAACACCCCGCTACAGCCTTGAAGAATCTTCGCGAATGACAGGCTACTAAATTTTTAAAAATGTTTCTCAAGTTTTTCGTGTGTTTGAATAAAACGTTAATAATATTTTTCAATTATGTATTTTTATATAGGTGTAGCGACACGCTGACAGAGACAGCGTTAAAGATGACATAGGTAACGGGGTCACGCCTAGGGGCACGGTATCGAATGAAAAGTATCCATACTTTACTCATGAGTAGTGTCGCAAAATAAGTATAGTAGTCATAAAAGTATCAAAAAGTATTGATACTTTTCTTCTCTACCGATACTTTTACAAGTTCCCAGTGATACAATTTTGGTAGCGAAAAAAAACCTTAAAACCGATCTTCAGAGCGGTGATAGCCTAGGGCCGTACCACTGAGTTTCTATTTGAGTACGGTTTTTAAAAATTGTCACTAGCTTGACGGTGAAGGAAAACATCGTGAGGAAAAAAATCTGAAGAATGTGATCCATCAATCCGCACTGTTCTTAATCCACCTTAAGGCCCGGAATCACCCAGTTATGTAGGAGTTATGTTATGTTATTATGTTATGTTATTATGTTATGTTATGTTATTATGTTACCCAGTTATGTTATTTATGGGATGTAGGAGTGGGCAAGTACAAGTACCGATTTATTATATAGGTGCTATCCTCATAAGTGACGGAATAAGATAGGACCAGCGGGTATTTCGGTGCACCGGTCCAGAGATGTAAGCAGTAGGTACTCCATACCGTATCATGAGCCTCTCTCCAATGCTGGATATAGGTCTCTTCGAAGGCTCGACACCACACATGATCTTCGGCTCTTCTCATCCAATCACCACCGGCGAACTTCTTCAACTCGTCGATTCACCTGACCAGAAGGCGTCACGCCGCTTCCAGTAAGTGGCCTCCATTCCAGGACTCGTTGACGTTATCGGTTATAGGTCCTGCTGCAAATATGCCCTGCCCATTACCAGTTTAGAATGCTAACTCTACGAGCTATGTCGTGACTTTAGTTCTTTGGTGAATCTCATCAATTCAGATCATATACCGCAAAGAAACTCCACGTGGGGCCTAATTTGGGCTTCGTACAGCAACAAGCATTGCCCCGGAGTGTAACAGTAGAGTGCAATTAGGTTTTCATCTCGGAACCTAGTTATACCGAAAGGATTTATAATTTTTTTTTTGTATTTCGACGGTCAATCACAAAAAAGTTTACCGTTTAAAACTCAACGCTAATGTATTTTTTTCACTGAAGTTGTTCAATAAGTTTTATCACGTGTTCATACACTACTATATTTTTTCAAACTTCCGTAAGCTCAAATCACTTATTAATCCAACCTACCCCCATTTCTCATTGGAAATTAAATCGAGTTGTTCAGCTCCTATCAACTGCTCCTCTTTTGAGAATTTGCGGCACTTTATGTACAGTTTTACATAAGGAAACAAACCCAAGTCCCAGGGCGCGAGATTGGAACTGTACAGAGGATGTTTTAAAACTTGATTCCGGTTGCCGTCAAATAGTCCAAGGTAGTTAGTGGCAGCTCTTTGAGTCGTCGTGCAGGAACTCGAGTTTGGCCGTGGATTTTGTAACGCTTTAAACAACTGAGGCAGACAAGTTCCAGTATACTATGAGCTAGTGACTGTCTTCTGCCCAGAAAGCATAAGAGACCTTGTTTATTAAAAGATTCAGTTATCATTCTTTTACCGACGGACTTTGATTTTCGAACTGGTGTCAGTGTATCGTCTTTATAGACCCACATCTAGCTCTGTGACTTAGATGGTATATTCAGGTTTTTACTACTTTTAGTAACTCACCTTCGAAATACAACAAAAAAAAATACTAATACATGCAGTATAACTGGTTCCGTGGTTTATCATTTTTTATATTTAATTGCACTCGACTGTAAATAAAATGAATAAAATAAATAAAAGGGCTTCCAAAGAATTGATCTGTGCCGAAAATCAATGTATCTCAAGATTTACCGACACAAATGGGCCACCCTGAGTTCACCATCCCTTATTTACTGGACTAATTGGTTGGTTTTATTGGACAACGGAGAAATAAGAAGTGTGAGGTTCTCGGGCTTTATTTATTACTATTAGTTTTCGATGTTTTTTTCTATACTTTGTGGTTTTTGCTGGCGAATTTTTAGCTTCAAAACTTTATTAATTATTGCATCAATAAATGTTCAGACTTGTTGTAAGTAGCTAAACATTAAAACGAAACTTTGTTTTTCCTTGATCTTGATTTAATTGATTAATTTTATATATTATACAATGTATGTATTCGTAGTGTCGTCGGTACACGGTATCGATCTTGATGTCTTTTTCTATCTCTTTTACAATTACCGCTCTCTCCGCGCCTGCGCACTTCTCACGTGCGCCTGCTCACGGTGCCGACATCTTTAACGCCCCCCCCCACCCCCTACCCCCCTTGAAAGCCTAGAATAAATTACAATATACAATAAAATTCAGTTTCAATACAATAATTAAATTCAGTCTAATAATTTAAACGTTTGTTGTCCTCAGGAAAAGTATAAAATATCTTATTACAACAGTAATGTATTTTCTGTGTACTTTATATTTGCCGAATGGAACAGATTATTGTATAAGTACAATCGATAGTCCCTATCTGTACAAATAGACTTTATGATTGATTGATTGTATAATTGATTCCACAATGAAGGAGAAATCACAGAAGCCCGAGTCTATAGTCTGAACTAACTAAAAATTTAAATACTTAGAATCAGAAGCTTCCGAAATGTTAGCTATTAAATATTGGTTTTCCTATATTCATTTTATTGTCTAATATTATAAATTCGAAAGTTGGTTTGTTTTTAATCGACTAACTTATCGATATGATCGTGATTATCGATAATTCGGATCGTGACGGATTAACAGATACGTTTTTTAATCGAAAGAATACCAACGAGCCGACAGTCCACCTGGTCCACGTTGCGCTGCGACATCTCACAACTTCATCAGAGAATTTGGGAAGAATCAATCAAAATATATTGGGAAGAAAGAGAAATAGGAAGAATAAAAGAAGACGAAGCGTTTTTCTCAACATATTTTCAATACACTTTTTGCATTTTCTATTCCTCATTGGGTGGCAGATTTAATTATAATTCTTGTAATATAATTATAATTTAATTATAATTAATTATAATTATAATTATATTCGGCCAATAGCTTGTAGTCCATAATAAAGAGTGAAGCTCATTAATTTCACAGGTATGTAATCCACATCCGGTCACACTATTCTCTAATACAATGGTATCAACACTAGTTATCATTAAATGCGTTACATTATCAATCTTACGCCCTTGCCATAAAGGCGAAAATTGAACCAAATGTTAATTTATGCCGACGATCAACACATACAAATAATTCAGTCGACATCAAAAGTCCAATAAATCCCACATTAATAACTACATATGTAAAAACTGAACCTTAGAATACTCTAATATATGTGCGTTTGATGTGATCCTTATTTTTTGATACATAGAGGTTATTTTTAAGCGATATGAGGTTGATTTATAATATGTCAAGGTGTAATAATCCCATAAAAAGTGAGGTCGGAATATACCGGTAGCCGAAAGGGATTGTTTAGGTATTATATCAATTCAGCGCTGACGGACACATTGTAAGGATGCGACACAGTTCCTATCGATAATTACATAGTAGGTAATATAGGCGTTATCCGGGTGATGGGCAGATTTAGAAACTAGAATAGATGTCTGGTGACAGAACGCAAAAAAGCAATAAGGATTATTCAGAGAGAGAAAGTTTCAAAGATTGAAAACTTTCCAGAAAATCGTACCTCAATATTTGGTCTAAAAATGGAGTTACACTTAACAGTTACACAATGCAACCAGCCCTATCAATATCCACTGCAGGACATTAGACTCCTCGTGCACATTGTCTCGTGAATGAGGGATGTGTGGCCTTAAAACGCTACGTTGGCCAAGCGAGTTGGCGAGTCCACTCTCTTAGAGGTGGTGTAGTTCCTCATGGCTTGCGGTAGCCGCTTTGATAACCTCTAGTCGCTTTTTACGACACCCACGGGAAGAGATGGGTTAGTGGGGGTTGTGACCGACACCACACGGCACCACAGCAGTTAGGGGATGATTTATTATTAAAATATAACATATTTGCTATACATACTTAGAGATGAGTTTATTCGTTATAGACGCCTGCGCATCCATTGTTGTTTGTTAGTGCAATAAAATCACTCAAAAGAGTCATACGGTCGTTTCTTTCCGGCATATTGTAACAATTAAACAATCACAAAAACAACTGAAATAAAAACTCAAATCGTGTTAGAGGGTGCCTGTTGCAGTCTCACAGCCGCTGGGCGCTTCTGACTTTTCAATAATCTAATGAAATGAAGTAAATATGATAGGGTAGTATGGGATTGGTTATTAATAATCCCCTTCATTCCTCTTCCTTTCCGAATACTAATTTGTACATCTTCAAATGTTACCTATCAACCAGATGATAGGTATCAGTACGCAGATGCGTACCTATATAATGTTGCGCCATCTTCGACAGATGCTGACAAGCATCGCAAATGGCCTGCTTGCGATCACGCAAACTGCCTACTCGTCTACCATCTTACATCTGTAAACAAATGCATAAACGACAAATATTGCCCAAAAAATAAATATTTTAAAATGACAGCACGTTTCGAATCTTGGTTTTTTTAAATATATATATATATATATATATATATATATATATATATATATATATATATATATAATCTATAAACTTCAAACGGGCTTTAAATACTTTATCGTAAACTTTAACGATATCATATCGATATGTTTCTACATCACTACGATTATTATTAATGACACAAGGATCATTAGCGCACAGCAAGGAGTCATAATATGTACAAAGGCTGCAGCTGTCTCGGTCTCGCCTATCTGCTATCTCTCTCACAAACATCAGACTGTGTCATTCGAGATTATGTTTTTGTAAGCGAAAAGAACTCGCGTTATTTGATATTTTGAGTTGTATAGTACGGGACAAAATTATCCCGTGGTTTTCTTTACTGGATTAGGGGTTAGGAGTATAGGTGAGTATAGGAGTTATATGTGTGATATATTTAATTATATGGGCCTATAATACTCCTTCCCGGGAAAAGGCATCTCGTAATAATCACGAGGTGATTTCGGACCAGAATCCACCATGAGGTACGAATATTATCTCTAAAAAAATTCTACCTATTAAAACTAAGGTCAATCTTGCTTGAAAACTCTCCTTCTTCCTATCTATCATATAATAAGCCAATGAATGCTTCCTAGATGCAACTAAAGAACTTCTGAATAGACCTCAAAACTAATTTAGAACCTAAAATAAATTATTAACTATTTTTTAACTACACTATTTTTTTAAGCGGGTGATTGATAAGTCAAATTAAATGTTTTTCAAGGTCACAGTTTAAAAGTTTAATAATTGTGTTTTGCTCGAAAATTGAGATATCACTTCAATGTTGATATCTTAAGCTATCGAACATTGAAAGATTTTTTTTATTTTTTATTGTACATTATTGTTATTATTTTTATTGTTATTTCGAATTATTATATAGGTACTTATAATATTATATTATTTTATATTTACTTATATACTTACAAGCTTTTGACCCGTGGCTTTGCCCGCGTGGATTTTGTTTTAAAAGTAATGGACTCCTCTGGTAATAGTGTGCATGTCCTTTTCCGGATTTCAGGTTACTTCTTTGGCAAAATTTAAAGGCATAACAAACAAACGCTCTCCGAGTTATAATATAATACACCCCTTGGGGTTAAATTTCGAGATAAATGAGAAATGTACCAAATTTCAAGGCCCCAACAAATAGTTTTTGAGATACCTACCTATAAATTTTGCATGCCTTTTATGACTCCCTCTAAGTCAAATATCAAAAACCGTTTAATTATTTTAAATGAGAAGTCTACATTATGCTAAATTTCATGTTTTAACTTGAATAGTTCTACGCATTGCATAAAAAATCTTCTCCTCCCTTTTACCCTCTCTTCCCAGTAAAATTTCTAAAAATTCTTCTTTAGTGGATACTTATGTCATAAAATCTATCTACTGTCGAAATTTCATGTCTCTAAAGCTTCAGTGGTTTCGGCTCGGCGAGGATGAATCAATCAGTCAGGGCATCTCTTTTTATATGTATAGAAAACCAGATATATATAACGCTAAACAAAAATGACGATGTCGCCAGCCCACATTTTTCGTAGGACCGACAACCGATTTCAAGACAAGACGACTCCTCGAATCGTACGACCGCTTGAAGATGCTGGCTGGTGGGGGTCGGATGAGACGAGCCGAAGTCCGTGTATGGTGACGAGCTTTGGGGGAGACCTGTACCCGGCAGTGTAGAGACATAGGCTGATGGTCCTTGTTGTTGTTTCAAAGAATACTTTCTTAAAAGGTTTTAATTTATTTACCGCCCCATTTGTCATCTGCACCATCATTTGTCATCAGCCGCTGGGCGCGCTCGACTGGCCACGTTACCCCTCTCTCTTCTATGAGAGAGAGAGAGAGATTCTATGATATCTCTCTTCTATCGTACCTCGAAATGTACTGCATTTCCCACTTTATCGTATTTCCCCAATGTACGTACGTGTTTCGGTAGTGAGTGAGATGTGCCAGAGCCCATTCCCATCCCATCCTATCCCTCCCCATTTTCCCAACCCTTTCTCCAAATCCATTCTTATATCTCCAAATGTAGGCAGCGCATCCGGGGACGTGCCAACATTTGTCATTTTGGACTAATGTTGGAATGTATCCCGGATGTCTATTGGCGACAGTATCCACTTACCATCAGGTGGACTGTATGCTCGTCTGCCGCCATCGTACATAAATAAAAAAAAAATATCTGCAACAATAAAATTACAACCTATTTGGTGTATCAAAAGTCGAGAAACTAATTTAATTGTGTCAGATCAATAAAATTTGACAAAAAATGGTACAAAAGCCACAGAATCCTCCCCTGTACTCGACCGGCGCGCACGCATCCATTCAATGTTTTTTCTCCTACCTGCAACTTCCTTCCTACAGCGATCCATTACCAAATGAATGGCATTCCTTGACTTTGACAGTTAAATGGATACCCTGACACCTTCTAAACTTACCAAACACACTTCTCAAAGAAAATCCAACTTTTATTCAACGCAATAAAACCTAAAATCAATCAGCAGGAGTACTCGATGACGACAAATTTTATCGCTTGACATAGATAAGTTTGCAGGCTAATACGAGCTTGAAACAAAGTGAATAAAGTTCAATATAATTTGAAAATAGTGTTAAATGGTGTTTATTTTTCTATGGGGTATGTAAACGGAGACTCAGTGAGAGATGTAACCGTTGAAAACGCATTGTACGTCGGTGTGTCGGTGCCACGCTGTCTGCCGAATTCGTTTTTGTTAATTTTTTTCAAGTGTCACCTCCAAATGGTTTAACTTAATGATACTTGACGACAGGACGATGATATTTTTCGTCAATGATACCTTTTTAATCCCTGTATAAGATCACGGTGAGATTCTCACATTGTACTCTTCACTATAAATACGTATATCGTCCAATTTATCGTCCATTGCTGGATACGCACATTGTTTCGTCTCGTAACGGCACGAGACGCTTTAAGTTCCTCAGGGCTTGTGGTATTTGATATCCCTAAATCGCCTTCTACGAGATCCACGTGAGGAGATGGGGTTTATTCTAAAGTCAGCCGACATCACATAGACAACACGCCAGCTATCCACATCCACATTACTTTATTTTAATAATGTATTGGATTATCGAATTGAGCTTCGTGTAATATTTGCTTACTTAAACTTCGAGCTCATTGCACTTCATTGATTTATTTATCGCATATGACACGCAGCGGGAAAACTTAAAAAAGTAGGTACAAGTAAAAGAAAAGAATTCTCTTAAAGAATTTAAATGTAGCACTACACATTATTAGATTGTACAGTAGTCGTTCGTATATAGCTTGTTAATTATCAAATATTACGTACTTGTATCAGCCAGATATCAGCTTATAACGTCCCACTGCAGGGCGGGCATCCCCTAGTAAATCGCTGCCGGGTTTCGGGCCTCAATCCGCTACGCGGGCCCAGCCCATTGGTGGATCTCATACTGCAGATTTTTTTTTAGTTATTTCTTTAGCACGCGGGTTTCCTCATGATGTTTTCCCTCACCGCCGAGGTAGTGACAATTTTTAAAAATTATATTGTACTGTAACATAATTTATATTATAAGCTGTGAACTAATTATAAATATTTAATTAAGTATCTGACGTGTACAATTGGTGGACTTAAGTTATGCCGTACGGCATTCTCTGCTAGTCAACAACCGAATCAAACAGAAAATAAAAAAAAAACGCGGGTGCAGTTTAGTTCAAATATATAGTCTCATAGATAATCTTTTCAAAATACATATAAATATAATGATGTATCCAGGAAATATTTAAAAGGTTTTCCGTTTTTTTCTTATTACTCAATATGTGAACACCCACGAGGGCAAAACAACTGTGCAATAATTTAAATGTGATATGTAGTTAGATGTTTTAAACAAACAAATTGAATTAAAAATTTATTTTATTATCTTTTTTATGGACGAAGGCGGCAGACGAGCATACGTCTACCTGGTGGTAAGTAGATACTGTCGCCCATAGACATCCGCGATACATGCCAACATTAGTCCAAAATGACAAACGTTGACACGACTCCGGATGCGCTCCGCTGCCTACCTTTGGAGATATAGGAATGGATTTGGAGAAGGGCTTGAGAAAATGGGGAGGGATAGGTTGGAAATGGGCTCTGGTACATCTCATTTACTACCGAAACATGTACGTACATTAAGGAAATAAGATAAAGTGGGAAATACAGTACATTTCAAGGTAATCTTCTGTGAGAGAGTATTAAATTAAATAAAGGAATAATTCATTTACTGACATAAATTAAAAGCTTTTAACTCCACTAAACTGTATGTTGGTATCCAAAACACGAAAACTATGGAAGAAACTACAATTAACTTACGCAGCTTCAACAGAATGGACTCGAGTCACCATTGACATGAGGTGGTACAGTTACGAAAAAAATGGCTGTTTGATCCCATTCAATAATACTGGATATTTCCGGTTCGCTGCTTTGTGTATATTGTGTAAAATTGAAGGAAATTGTAATAATAGCCATTGTAAATTAAATAATACAGTCCGACGATTAGGTGCAAGCGATTATAGTCGTTAAAGTCAAATATCGTTAAGGGCAAGACCAATTTTTCGAAAATTTCTCCCAAAATTGAGTTGATTTAGATCAAAAGATTCAGTTATTTTGGACACGGACAGCAGACTATGCTACTACATATTTTAAAGATGGCAAACAAGCGCACCTTAACACCTGGTGTTAAGTGCACACTGCACGCCCTTGGATGCGCAGTCTACCTTTTTAATGGATTTGGAGAAATGGTAGAGAAAACGGGATAAGATCACTGCCAAATCACGTAGATATATTGAGGGAATAGGATAAAGTGGGAAATGTAGTACATTTTATGATAGTGCTCTGTCAGTGAGAGATAACTTGGCTAGTCGAGTACGTGCATCGATTGTGGGATTGCAACGTGCACGCTCATACTTTTCCTTTGTATGAATAAACCTAAATAAATGTGTTATCGATCTATCTAGCTAGAATAATGGAACATCCGTAATGTTAACTGTAGTTGCTGTTCTCTATAATTAAAGTTTCTTTTTTTATGTACGAAGGCGGCAGACAAGCATACGATCTACCTGATTGTAAGTGGATACTGTCGCCCATTGACATTCGCGATACATGCCAACATCAATCCAAAATGACAAACGTTGGCACGCCCCCGGATGCGCTGCCTACCTTTTCAGCTATAGGAATGGATTTGGAGAAAGGGTTGGGAAAATGGGGAGGGATAGGATGGGAATGGGCTTTGGCATACCTCACTCACCACCGAAACACGTACGTACATGAGAGGTATAAGATAAAGTGGGAAATGCAGTACTTTTCAAGGTAGTCTTCTGTGAGAGAGGCGGAACGTGACCAGTCGATCGCGGTTCGGGACTGTTGGATTTCAGCGTGCACTCTCCAACTCAAAAATACACTGTTATACTGCTTCATAGTCTATACTGCTTATATACCAAAGGTTGCAGGTTCTGGGATTGCATTCTTCAGAGGGTTGCGAATAGCACACTACTTACCAACAACTAATTCTTCATAAAAAAATCAACTCCCACGAATTAACAATTAGCAGAGGCATTAGCGGAAGTAAGCGGCCGTCACGTGACACACGACACCGATGACACACGACATCCTGAGCTCCTAACACAACAGAGCTAATGACACTCTGTCAATACATATTAAATTTCGTCGTCTTTTGCTTTGGTGATAAGCAGAGAAAGTAAAAAAGGCAGACAAAAGAAACGTATTTATTTATATTTGAATATTAATATTTGGGGCCGTGTACTGTCGCCTGCCCGAATACCACCCCATCTCTTCCCGTGGGTGTCGCAAATGGCGATAATCCAACATCTACACGTTACCCTCTCTCACAGAAGACTACCTTGAAATGTACTATATTTCCCACTCTATCTTATTTGTACGTGTTTCGGTAGTGAGTGAGATGTGCCAGAGCCCATTCCCATCCTATCCTTCTCCATTTTCCCAACCCTTTCTCCTAATCCATTCCTATATCTCCAAAGATACGGGGGCGTGCCAACGTTTGTCATTTTGGACTAATGTTGGCATGTATCGTGGATGTCTATGAGCGACAGTATCCACTTACAATCAGGTGGACTGTATGCTCGTCTGCCGCCATCGTCCATAAAAAAAAACATAGCCGCTACCACAAGCCCGGAGGAACTACACCACCTCTAAGAGAGTGGACTCGTTAACCCGTTTGGCTAGCGTTCAATCATGTACAAGACTTTATGCATGAGAACGCCCATGTCCTGCAGTGGATACTGATAGAGCTGGTTGCATTGCATTAATATTTGACAGTTAATGTGCAAGACTGTGTCGGCGGAACTACATTTGGTACTACGGAACTCGTAGTAAGACTTGTTTCACTGCACCTTCCAAGCATTGCGCAGAGCGGCAGTGGTATTCATTAGAGATTTACATTTGATGATTGTTTGTCCGTTTTACAATTGTATGTGAGGGGGGTTGGTAGACAAAACTGTAAAACCTATTCAGGTAAATGTTTGCTTTGCCCTACCCTAGATAAAATCCTGACTACGCCCTTGACAGTGTCCACTTATTACCACCGTGCGGACTGTATGGTCGTTTGCCACTGTTCATTCTATTAAAAAAGTATCTTATGATTATTTTGATATAAAAATAATCAACGATGCAAACAAGTAATGAATGCTATTTATTCATAAATATGTTGATGTGTATTATTTGTACAAATTTGATATTTTTAAGGATTTTTATAAATAGCCAAATGTGTGTAAACTGTACTCGTAAGTTCTACTTTAGCACTTAGATCATAGATTGTCATAAAAAATAAATTTTGCATGTCAGTTTTGTGACAGACATGTAGAACTATTGTTAAATTGCAATTTGAAACCGAAAGTATCGTAATTGGAAACCGCATATCGACACTGTTCAAATGAATAAATAACTTGGTTTATGTACTAATCAGATTAAGCCAAGTCGTAAACTAAGAATCTGCATTGTTGGCATATCACGGTTATGTGTCCTCATTACTAAAATCCGGCATAATCTTATGGGGAAATTCTGTCCATGCAGATAGAGTATTTAAAGGGCAGAAAAAATGTGTACGATCTCTATACGGCGAACTCGATGCACAGTTGTAAACCGTATTTTATGAAATTATGTATTCTATCTTTGCCATGTCTTTACATTCACGAAATGTGTGTTTTCGTTGCAAAATATCCTAACGTCTTGAAAATGAACCACGTAAGGAATAGAAATAATAATAAAAACAATAATAAATTATATATTCCTCCACAAACGATAAAATTGTATAGCAACAATTGCGTGCCTATTAAAATATATAATAAGTTATCTAACTTTTTGAACTTTCACGTTGTGTATACATTTTATATTGTAAATTTATATAGAACGCCTTCAGACCCGATTTACATATAAAATATATAATAAGTTGCCCGACGTTCTTTAAAGGAATTAATACAAATTTATTAAAAAAGAGACTATTACAATTTTTATTTCACATTTTTTTAATGAAAATTTAATTATATTATAATATTGGAAACTATTTGATAAACATTCTTGAAATAATAATTTTGTGACATTTATTTGATTTACTTTATGAGGTTTGACTTATTTGACATTTTATTTATATTTAATTAATTAAGTTTTTGATTTGAAAAATGTAGTCTTTAAACATTTGCACGCCCAGTCATATGACAGAAGGCTTATTTAATAACTTTGTATAAGACCAATATGTAACCGCATTCTAAAGCAAATAAATTAAATTATTATTTTAATACATGGTTCTAAACCATCCCATCTCTGCCTGGGTGAGCCAAAATGAGGGAGAGACGGTATAATCCCCGGCGGAAGCACTGACCCTAGAGAGAGAAACCGGCGGACGATACGTGCGGTATCGAGCAGCACCGTCTCCTGCATCCTCTCTGAAAGCCAGCCACCACGGAAGCCCAACCGCCTCACGTTGGTCTCGAGGCTGGTTATTATTATTATAAATTTCCATCTATGATAACCATGTTTTAGCAAATAAATAAATTGTGTTTATGATTATCTGCCGTAACTGTAATTACAGTATACAATAATTTATTCTGATTCTATATTGTTGTTCGGGTCAATCTGACCCCAATACAAATAGTATTTCTATATCTTAACTTCTTCTATGTACGTCTAGCACAAGTTTCAACATGACTAATGATGCGGTTAGAAATAAAACTTTTTATACAGGTTGTAGTAAACCGCGTCCAACTTTCAACGTTGATACACCGACGGACAAAAGTCCGGAACTCTTTTATTTTTCATATGTTTAGGGTTCAGTGGGCACGTGGCCGTGTGGTGTCGCTCAATCATAACTTTAGAATAGCGTCATCCTATCTCTTCCCAAGGGTGTCGTAAAGGGTGATTAAGGAATAATAAAGCCGTGCCTTAAACTCTGAGGAACTACACCACCTCTAAAAGAATGGACTCTCCAACCCGCTTGGACAGCAGCGCGGCTTTTTAAGGTCATACCTTCATGTGTAATCCTAGTTTCTCAGATATTGAAATCTTGATAAAAAACTAACACAACTATTTACTGCTTTATCGTCAAAGTCACATGTTGGAGCATGTTTCTATTTAAAGAGAATTTTGAAAGTACGAAGTTTCATGTTATAAAATATTAACTAAAGTCTATCCATACCCTAGATCAAAAGCAAATGGAGGCTTTGATCTAAGACCCATACCGACAATAAGGTAACCTTTGCATAGATTATGTGAAAATTTTCTTTAGGTGTGAATAACGAGAATGCCCGTTTGTAGGCCCCTCACTTTAAGACGGAGTAGGTATAAGTGGGGTAACCATAATATAGATTCGAAACATATTTTATGGGAATATTGGCACAGATTAGACTTATGACTTTAAAGTAGCATTTACGAATGTTGTTTGAGGTTATTGTACTCGTATTTTGACAAATATGATTAATTTTACACTGATGATTAAAAACATTACTCGTTTTGTGTTTTTATTTTATTGAATTATAATTATATTATATTATTATTATAATTATATTTAGACTCGACTTTTCTTATTACGCTAACATAAAGTAAATAGTATACTTCGTAAATGTTTTGACATTGTCAAAAGAACAAAAACTAACCTAAAAATCGTTAAAATTCCTATGTTATTTTCTGCGTAAACCTTAAATTGGATTAAAAAAAACATTTATTTAAGATTTCAATAGAAATTATGCAAATAGTACTACATATTATGAAAATTATAATACAATACGAAATTTTTGAAAAGGGGCCTGCGATCCATACTGTCGTGAACTCTCTAGTCGAGAAAGATTTCTTTATTTTTTCCCGTTCGTTTTAGACAAAAAACAATATTTGATATTTTCAATAATAAATCATTCACTGTACATTTATTTACATTACTTCTACCCTCATATATTAATTAATATGTACGGAATCCTCATCGTCTCCGTCCGTCCGTCCAGTAAGACCGGTAGCCGACAATAGCCCCTCATTTATCAGCCTCGGCTTAAGCCTTACTCTCTTTGGCCGGCGTCGAACCCGCTACCTGTTCGTTAGCCTCGCTCGACCTTACTAAACTAATGGTTAACTGAACGTCGTGATCATTATGAGCTGGAAATTCATATACTTCCTTCAGTTGTGATCAGTTTATAAATCCTCTCATGTGTACATGTATACAGCCCAACTAACAAAATGGTTTATATATACTACGAGCATGTTGCAAAAAAGTCTATATTTAAACTATAATGTTGTTTCTCTTTTCGGGTAAGATTCGTACACCTTATAAATTGATGTCGAATGTAATAATTGTATCCACATTGGATTTAATAAAAATAACCTCTTTTCAGAGCACCGCAATTTGGTTTTGATTTAAAGCACATTATAAAACAACGTTAAAGCTATTGATTCTCTATGAAGTTTATTTCGACACAATTAAACAAATCCCTTTCTTGTATTCTCTCACTAGATTCAACTGTCAAACATCCATAGCCCCAAATACAGAGTCATCACAGACTAGCACAAACTCCATATAGCCACCACCATAGTGAATTCGGAATGAAGTGCGCGAAGATCTTCATTTACATATGTTTATGAAGAATTAAGAATATATTTCATATGTAGATATATATACACATTATTATAATAAATACTATATAATACGTCCCACTACAGGGCATAGGTCTCCCCTAGTAAATCACTCAGGCGTTTCTGGCCGTAATCCACCACGCGGGCCCAATGCGGATTGGTGGATCACATACTTCAGATTTTCTTTACTCTGAAGTATGCGGGTTTCCTTATGATGTTTCCTTCCCTCATCGCCGAGCTAGTGACATTTTTTTAAAATCCTTACTAAGTAGAAACTGAAACTGGAACTGAAACCATGAGTTATGATTGTGAGTTCATTAACATGAAAATTGTACGATCTTTTCTTGTCAAAAAAATTCATTTTTTTTTAGTTTTTACCAAATTTTTCAGAAGAACTGGCTAAATACAATATCGCTATTTTTATAAAAAAATATGTAACATAACAGTGACAACAAGGACGTCGCCAGCCACAGCCAGCTAATGGGCCTTCAAGATGAGAGAGAGGATGGGAGAAATATGAATTGTAGGTACAAATACAATTTTTTTTTCGAATGTCTAGAGGAGGCAACTGCCCTCCCCTGCCCCCCTTGGCGACGTCCTTGAGTGACAACGACACTAGCCCTGTCGTAGTCCATTGCGGAATATTCTCATGCACATTGTCGTGTGCACGATGGATGCATCACCTTAAAACGACACGTCGGGGTCCACTCTTTTTGAGGTGATGTAGTTCCATAGGGCTTGTCGTAGCCGCTTTTTTTATCTTTATTTGCATTTTATGACTATTTAAGTGATGCTATTTATAAGCCAAACCATGGCAAATCATAATAATTACCAAATAAACATTTAATTTACCAGCTTCAAATTATTAACAAAATTTCGAAATTCATAAAACCATATTGAGTCGCGTTGATTCGATTCTAGTTGTGCAATAAAATAAAGTTATCGTTATAATAAGCAGTTATTTACAGTTAAGATACAGGCGTATGACGCCCCGCACTTTAATAATACATGGAGCTTTTTAATCTTTATTAGGGCCGGTTTTCATGTCGATATTTTTACAGATGGACGACACAAAATTTATAAATAATAATACACGTTAGAATGTTGATTATTTTAGAAAAAAAGAAGTAGAAATACCTCTAAGAATTTACAACCATCTATCTAAAATATAACCGATACTTCGTGTCTAACAGTTAAAATTTTAAATAACTGCCTTCAACTTAACTGCTAACAGGCTTTTTTAATACATGACTTGAACGAATTTATAGACTGACTATATTATAGATAGATTTACTAATTTATAGACTGAATAGAGACGAATTTATTGAAATAAATAATGTGTATTCGCCGATAGTGGTCGCGTGAGAGCCGAAGGTGTGATTTGATTTTCGGTTTACAATTATTATTGGATAATTATCGTTAATTTATTAATTATTAAAGTTAAACTCCATATCGTACCCTCAGCCTATGTGTCTCCTATGTTGAATATAGGCCTCTCCCAGCACTCACGATCTTCAGCTTTTCTCATCCAGCTATCACTTGCGAAATTCTTCAAGTCGTAGGTCCACTTCGCCGGAGGTGGCATTGCGTCCACGATACTGAAAAAAAACCTAGAAAAACTAAATGGATAAATAAGAAATCTAATGAAATGAAGTTTTCACTTTTGTTACCGATTTTACATATTTTTTTTATTATGGACGAAAGCGGCAGACTAGCATACAGTCCACCTGATGGTAAGTGGATACTGTCGCCCATAGCTATCCGCGATACATGCCAACATTAGTCCAAAATGACAAATGTTGGCACGCCCCTGGATGCGCTGCCTACCTTTGGAGATATAGGAATGGATTTGGAGAAAGGGTTGGGAAAATAGCAGGGATAGGATGGGAATGGGCTCTGGCACATCTCACTCACTACCGAAACACGTACGTACATTAGGGAAATAAGATAAAGTGGGAGATGCAGTACATTTCAAGGTAGTCTTCTGTGAGAGAGGGGTAACGTGGCCAGTCGAGCGCGCCCAGCAGCTGTTCGATTGAACATACAGTTGAGGCACATGTAAGCCCCGCTCTTGCTCAACAGCGACACTCCGCCACGTAAACAAATATATTTATTTAATAACTTTTTATAGCTTTAAGCCGAGCATAATTTACGTTGATAAGCAGATCAACACGCGCTAATATATTATCATTTGATACTCTCGGTGTTAGTTTTGACAAAATATAACTAAACAGTAAGTGGTCTCTGTGCATTATCAACCTTTTTACCTCTGTCTGACAAGTAAATTACTTTAATATAAAGACTTAAACTGTCTTGTCATAAATGGAGTTACAATGATAACACCATAGGTATGGCGAAATATTAAATTGTTTTGTTCGTACAAAGTATAAAGGAATTATTTAATTTGTGCAACGTAGAATATTAATTGATTTGAATTGTGTAACACAGAATATTAATTGATTTAAATTGTGAAACATAGAATATTAAGTGATTTAAATTGTGCAACGTAGAATACTAATTGATTTAAATTGTGCAACGTAGAATATTAATTGATTTAAATTGTGTAACGTAGAATATTAATTGATTTAAATTGTGTAACGTAGAATATTAATTGATTTAAATTGTGTAACGTAGAATATTAATTGATTTAAATTGTGTAACGTAGAATATTAATTGATTTAAATTGTGTAACGTAGAATATTAATTGATTTAAATTGTGAAACATAGAATATTAAGTAATTTAAATTGTGCAACGTAGAATATTAATTGATTTAAATTGTGTAACGTAGAATATTAATTGATTTAAATTGTGAAACATAGAATATTAAGTAATTTAAATTGTGCAACGTAGAATATTAATTGATTTAAATTGTGTAACGTAGAATATTAATTGATTTAAATTGTGAAACATAGAATATTAAGTAATTTAAATTGTGCAACGTAGAATATTAATTGATTTAAATTGTGTAACGTAGAATATTAATTGATTTAAATTGTGCAACATAGAATATTAAGTGATTTAAATTGTGAAACATAGAATATTAAGTAATTTAAATTGTGCAAGGTAGAATATTAAGTAATTTAAATTGTGCAAGGTAGAATATTAAGTGATTTAAATTGGGTACCTAACGTAGAATCTTAAGTGATTTTTTAAATTGTAGAACGTAGAATATTATGAGAAGATAGTGAGTGCACCTTGCAATCCAACAGCTGCTATGTGCACCTGATTGCCCTTGTTACTCCTATACCACAGAAAACTATCTTGAAAAGTAATGAGTTTCCCATTTCATCCTGTTTCACCAATGTAAGTACGTGTGTCGGTGAGTATGTAAGTGTCATACCAAATCGTGTCGTGAGTCATACCAATGTAAGTGAGTGAGATATGCCAGAGCCCATTACCTTCACATCCTATCCGATATCTCCCCATTTTCCCAACACTTTCCCCAAATACATTCTTTATCTCCAAAAGTAAGCAGCGCATCCGGGGGCGTACCTAAGTTAGTCATTCTGGACTAGTGTTGGCATGTATCGCGGATATCCATGGACTACACTCTACAGTATCCACTTGCCATCAGGTGGACTGTATGCTCGAATGCCGCCGAGACAAGACTTAGTCCAACAGTGTAATAGTATTAAATGTAATTAAATTTTGAGGCGTTGAAAACGAAATAAAAAATCTAATCAATTTCAAATAATCCGTAATGCTGATTTATATTTAGTTCCGTCGTCATCATAATAATAATAATTATAACGTTTGTGATCGATCTACGAAAACAATACATCTCGTACGGCGTCGTGTAGACATCGCAACTGCGTCAGCGCATTTCAAGCCCATTTGCAAAGATTCTCTACTGTTTATTTTAACACCATGTTATGTTAGTTTTGTTGAATGCACCTCCATAATCCGTGCGCGTGCGCCGCTTAGACTGGAAATCTTTTGCAAGCTTTTTGAAATCAAGTAATAAATGTTCATAATCGTAATACAAACTTGGTCTTCTAAGGGCATTGTGTTTTTCCTTACCACACCATCAACGTGTTTTTCTACACTGCCGAATACGAGGTATTTACGAAGTTGGGATATTAAAATTAAATTGAAGCGGTTATTATTTAAACCGAAAACGATTCGGTTTGATTCGATTGCAACTTTAATGTCCGACTGGGTTTCCGGTCATAATCTACCTGGCGGGCCCTATGCGGATTGATGGTTAAAAAAATAATGTGATGTTAATGTCGATGTAAGTATTTTTAACGTCCCAGTGCAGGGCACAGTAAATCACGAGGTGGTTCTAATCACTAGGACCATAATACACTAGGCGGCCCAAGTGCGAAGTGGTGGTTAAAAAAATCGCTCCAAGATTATAAATTCTGATTTTTTTTAAAATTCGAGGGTTTCCTCGTGATGTTTTCATTCATCGCCTTCTAGTTACCTATAATTTTTCAAAATTTGTACGTACTTTTTAGACCCTAGGATTTGAACTCACGAACGAGAGGTCGAAAATAGACAGACTATCATCGCTTCCAGGCTATCACTATCTTTTTTATGGTCGAAGGCGGCAGAAGTCCAGAAGTGAAATAAGTAGATACTGTAGCCCATGGACATAAGCGATATGTGTCAACATTAGTCCAAAATGACAAACGTTAGCACACGCCTGGATACGCTGACTACCTTTGGAGTTATAGGAATGTATTTGGAGAAAAGGTTGGGAAAACAGGGAGGGATAGGATAAAATGGGATGCCAATGGGCTCTGGCATACCTCACTCCCGAAACACGTACGCACATTGGGGAAATAGGATAAAGTGGGAAATGCAGTACATTTCAAGGTAGTCTTCTATGAGAGATTGGTAGTGTGGCAAGTCGTACGCGCCCAACGGCTGTAGGATTGCAGCGTGCACTTTCCCCCTGTTAAGTATAGAAAAAATATTACACAATAATTGAATTATAAGCCATTTAGAGCAGTAAAATTATTATATTCATTGTAACTATATCAGCTTATAACGTCCCACAGCAGGACACCGGCCTGCCCTAGTAAATCACTGGCGAGTTTTGGGCCGTAATCCAGCACCCAGTGCGGATTGGTGGATCGCATTCTATAGGCGTTTTTTTTATTTAAATGATATCGTTTCCTTTTTTCTATTAAACTTGTTTAAAATCTATGCACAATTGACATAGACGGTGGTAACGGTGGTAAGTAGTAAGTAGTATATCGTTTATATACTTTTTTATACTTTTGAAGTAAATTTTGACATGCCTTATTTAATGAATTGGTTCAAATATTGATTTTTTTTTATGGACGAAGGCGCTAGACTAGCATTCAGTCCACCTGATGGTAAGTGGATACAGTCGCCCATAGACATCCCAGATACATGCCAACATTAATCTAGAATAACAAACGTTGGCACGACCCCGGATGCGCTGCCTACCTTTAGATATAAAGGAATGGATTTGGAGAAAGGATTGGGAAAATTGTAAGGGATAGGATGGGAGTGGGCTCTGGCACATCTCACTCGCTACCGAAACACGTACGTACATTAGGGAAATATGATAAAGTGGGAAATGAAGTACATTTCAAGATAGTCTTCTGTGAGAGAGGGGTAACGTGGCCAGACGAGCGCGCCCAGCAGCTGTTGTATTGCAGCGTGCACTCTCCCCCTCAACGGTTGATATTTCCATTTTTGACATTATCACACTTTCTAATTTTGGAGTAAACGGTGTCCTCACGGCATTACTTATAAAATCTTTAATGCCAGAATTATCAATTGAAATTAAGCTTATCTTTAAATCTATTATTACATATCGCTTCTAAAATAACAGCTGTAAATATCAATTACACCAACATATTGTCACATTAGAGTGCTGTCAGTCAAACGTTGCCAAAAAACGTCAAACTGACGGAATTTGTCACGAATCGCCTTAAATGTACCAATAGCTATTGTCACCATTTTACGTTACGCTCTACCCAATTTATTACGGCGTCGGATCAAAGCAAAACAAACCTTAACTAGAAACGGGTAAGGTTCAAGGTGAATGTTTTAATAAGTATGCAGGTTTACGGGATATTGAATATTTAGGGACAAATGCGTAAAAGTGGCCCCCGATCTATTACAAATAAGCGGCTTATCGGGACGTGCGATATGAATAGGATTAAAACTAGTGAAATAAGCGAAATGTGTCGATAACAAACATTTTGTTAGTAAAAGTCGTGGGATTTTGTAATGGAGATAGGTAAATCGAATTGCTTTCGATTAGCCGCTAGAGATCTTTCCCTAATTAAAAAAAATAATGAGTATTGAGCGTTCGACGCTTGAGTGCTGAGTGAGCGCTAATGAAACTTTAAGACTAGGGTTAAACGCGCTTGACAGGGTGTATGAGAGGGAGAGTGCACGCTGCAATCCAACAGACGCTGGGCGCGCTCGGCTGGCTACGTTACCCCTCTCTCACAGAAGACTACTTTGAAATGTACCTACTGCATTTAACACTTTATCTTATTTCCCTAATGTAAGTATGTGTTTCGGTAGTGAGTGAGATGTGCCAGAGCCCATTGCCATCCTATCCCTCCCCATTTTCCCAACCCTTTCTCCAAATCCATTCCTATATCTCCAAAGATAGGCAGCGCATCCTGGGGCGTGCCAACGTTTGTCGTTTTGGGCTAACGTTGGCATGTATAGCGGATGGGCGACAGTATCCACTTACCATCAGGTGGACTGTATGCTCGTGTCGCCTTCGTCCATAAAAAAAAAAAAATATTACTGACTTAATTTAAAGAAATAATGTTTTTATGGATATGTAGAGAAAGTAACTATTTCATTTATTCGGCAACAATTACTAAAACTAATCTAATACATTAGGCACTATACAAATAAAACTCAATTAAAAGGATAATTATAATTCGCCGGTAATTTTTAAAATTTGTGGATAATCTGAACAATTTGAGTTCGGACACGGACAGATCGTCTCAAAACCGGACGGTTGGCAAGCCTGATCCCAAGGCTCTTCTCAACCACCCACTACCGCTGGCGCTGACTTTCTAATACCAATTATATACACTAAAAATAAACTGTACACAACACGACTACGTTTTTTTGCCAAACGTGGAACATCTGCCGCGTCGTCAGTTCCATTCTTTGTTGAACAACTATTTGGGACAAATTGTAGCCGTTAAATGGACGTGTAATGGGACGAATAATTTCATGGTGTTGCCGTTTTATATTAATTCTATGGTGTTGCGAACATCTGGGTCATTTGTTGAAAGGTGTTACCTTATGATTTGATTATTGAGTTGGAAATAATTAGTTTTATTGATAAACTAGAGACTGCGTGTCGTTTTGTTCGTATTAGAGGAGATATAGCGTAGATAGCGAAGGGTTAGTGTAGACGATGTTAGCCTGTAACGTCCCACTGCACTTAGTAAATCACTAGGGGGTTTAGGCCATAATCCACCCACGCGGGTCATGTTTGTTAGATACATGTGCAATGCTTGCATCATCAGCTCTTCTATGGGCCTTCTCATGGACATTGTTTCGTGCATGAGGGATGAATGGCCTTATAACGCCACGCTAGCCGTGCTGGTTGACGAGTCCACTCTTTTAGAGGTGGTGTAGTTCCTCAGGGCTATATGGCACAGACTGACTAGACCTGTATCTCAGTAGCCAGTACCTTCCCAATACAATGTTCTATATTTATCGAGAATAACAAATAGTAGAATAGAGAAAACACAAGGCTGGCACAAGTTACACATTTTATATGTTTGAATGTGTTTTGTAGACAGTAATGTTGCCTGTATATGTGTGCGTGTTTGTGCATGTGTGGTGTGATGTGGGTTTGTATAAGTGTCTTATTCTGGGGAGTAGGAAGTTGAGCGTTAAGAATTTAAGGCATTTTCTACGCCATCGTAGTCAAAATTATTTAACAATGATCACTTTTAAGCTTCTAATTATTCAAATATCTACTTAATTTTTATTTGCGTATTAATTATGTTGTGTTGAACGCACGAACCAACGACTTTAGTCTTGAAACATTGTAACAAATGAGATATATTTGACAGATAGTTCCAACTCTTACTTCCACTTGACAGATAGTTCCATAGTTCCACTTACTGGTGCTACAGTTTAAACGGGCGTTCGCAAGATTTGCGTTATCTAAATCTATGGTTTCAACAGTTGCGTGACATCTCGTTGTAACGACGACACAAGTGTATCACAAGTATAGAGTTACGAAGTGTCATTGGAGATACGTTGACTAAAATAACATAAATAGAGGAAAGGATACGATAGACCTGTCGAGAACCTTGTTGTTTTAACAGTTTTGGGATCTCTCGTTCTTTTTTTTTGAAAAAAGTTCCGAGCAATCGTCAAGCTTCGCACGTTTTTTGGAAGTCTCGGTGCTATCGATGATTTAAAACGACATTTTTGTTTTCATTAGTAAAAGAAACGTTTAATAAAATCACTTTTTTGTAACAATAAGGCGATAGACGAACAGTGCACCCGGTGGTAAGTCGATACTATCGACATCCACGATACATGCCATCATAATAAGTCCAAAATGAAGAACGTTGATATGCCCCCGAATGCT
The DNA here is from genome assembly GCA_943735995.1 of Sesia bembeciformis. Lineage (NCBI taxonomy): Eukaryota > Metazoa > Arthropoda > Insecta > Lepidoptera > Sesiidae > Sesia > Sesia bembeciformis. Next base: position 13,543,566 of record OX031044.1, read on the forward strand.
GTCTACTTTTAGAGATTTAAGAATGGATTTGGAGGAAGGGTTGAGAAAATGGAGAGTTAAAAAACAGGATGGGATGGGAATGGGCTCTGGCATATCTCATTCTATTCCCCCAATATACGAACGTGGTTCGCTAGTAACTTAAATGGGTACATTTTACGGCAGTGTTCTGTGCGAGTGGTATAACTTGGCCAATCCAACCCATCCCAATGAATGCAATAAACAAATAAATTCTTTATTTTGTGAATCCAATTAGTCATTTGAGTTATTGTCGCAATCGTAACGCACTGGAACCTATACCATTAAAATGAAAGTCTAGATAGAATATTAGGTACGATAGGTCAAACTAAATTTCTTAGAACTGGCTACTGTACAAATAAGATAGAAAAAAAACAAATTCTAATTTTGAAAAATGGAGCTCTTTCCTTGTCTATCACCATTAAATTTTCAAAGCTGTCATTTGTTTATTTTATTTTTGGCGGCAATTTTAAAATTAAAACATTTGCTAATAATTTTAACAAGAACATCTTTGTTCAATTATATTTTGTTATTTTCGTTGCGGTCTAAACCAGAAACAAAGTTTACGGTATATGAAAGATTTAAGTCAGCATTTAGTGATGAAGCCCCACCCAGTGCCACCCTGTGATTTTTATTTATGCCCTAAAAGTAAGGATAAACTCAGAGGTATACGATTTATGATTGCAGAAGAGGCAGTAACGGTCTTCCAAACGGCTATTGAAGAGGTGCCCATAGAAGGATAGGCTGAATGTTTCACACAATGATTTCCTAGCTTAAAAAGGTGTATTGATTGTCGTGGAGAATACTTCTAAACGCAATAAAACGACCTCCTACTTTATAACTGATTTTAATTTTGAGATTTTAAACATTTTGAAAGAATTTTTTTTTTTTTTTTTTATGGACGAAGGCGGCAGACGAGCATACAGTCCACCTGATGGTGAGTGGATACTGTCGAACATAGACATTAACGATGGCACATTAACGACATTAACGTTTGTCCAAAATGACAAACGTTGGCACGACCCCGGATGCCATGCCTACCTTTGGAGATATAGGAATGGATTTGGAGAAAGGGTTGGGAAAATGGGGAGGGATAGGATGGGAATGGGCTCTGGCACATCTCACTCACTACCGAAACACGTGGTAAATGCAGTACATTTCAAGGTTCTGGAACGACGGGTAGAGAGGGGGGATTGCAGCGTGCACTCTGCCCCTCCCAGAAATAAATAAATTACGCCCCATTCAGTGGCTCACACTAGGATTCCCTGTGTCGTGGGTGCAGAAACACACACAAAGACAAACACAAACACACTCAGACCCGAACAAACATTTGTCTATAAACAAATGAATGTTCGACCGGTAATCGAACCCGGGACCTTTTGCACAGCAGACAGGGACAGTACCCCACTGCGCCGATAGATCGATCAATTTAATTACGTTGTTGAACATCCCTCAAACATATAAATATCAAATGAGCGTTCTCTATAGCTTCGTCTAAAATCTCAAGTCCCATAAAGCATATCACACACAATCCGAGGCGAGTTTATTACAAATATCACTAACAATCCATCGGTCGAGTCTCGTCATTAAATCGCCATCGGTCTCCACAATGACATAAATAACTCCAAGTTTATACTCGCATTTATTTATTTATATGTTTTCATGTATTTATGGCCCCACGCCTGCATGGAACTTTATAGTTTTTTGAGGCTCTTGTAAGGTATTGACGACTCGCTTTAGGATTAAGTGATTTTACGTTGTTTTGAGTTAAATTTTAAAACCTGCCCTAGATTTACTATATTACCATATCATACTGTCTGTTCACTGGATATAGTCTCTTCCAAGATGTGAGTGGACACACGGTCATCCGCTCTTCTCATTCAGTCAATACAGGCTACTTTCTTTTCAACTGCGGGGTCAGTGCCAGAGCAGCGGTAGCATTAAGATTGCCCGCGGCGTCTTTCAAGGGCACGATATTTCAAGAAAAATTTAAAACGTAAAACCGAGCGTTTAACTGAAGTTTTGATATTTCTAAAAATCTTTTTTACACTGAAAGTTTCCTTCAGCATTACCCAGAGCCTAGCATTACCCAGTTATGTAGCTCCTTATTGTTGGTTTACATGTTTTGGATTTCCGGTCATAGGAAAATTATGGGCCTATGAAAATTTGACGCACTGAGGGATCGCCCTACCTGGCGTCCCAACTAACGCCATCACTATGCGAGGTGCAAGGATATACAGATCACCATCTCACGGGGCCCACGTTATCTCTCACTAGAGCAACGGCGGTATAACCATCCAATTCAATAGGTCTCAAATTCCTGAGAACGATGACAGTATCGTCACAGATGAATGATACGATCGCCGCCTGCGCAGTGTGATGGCTAGGGCATGAGTCTCTCAATGTCAGCGCAGAAAACACCCAGTCCTCGCTTTACAATGTATGCCATAATATTCTTGAAGTTGTTAGTTCGAACCCTAGATCTGTACCAAATTCAAATTATTTATGTCAGACAATGAATGGTCCATATAATTGTTAGTATATTGGTGTGTAACCGAATCAACTTCCACAGTATTGGACAGTCAATTCCAGCTATAACGGACCAGCTATAGCGGTGCTACCCTATAGAAGGTTTAACGGTGCTACACGGTTTAACAGAGAAGCAACTCTTTTTCTTAGGACGGCCTGGAAGCCATCAGTGTGGGCCATTACTATCTCAGTAGTGAAGGAAAAAAGAGAAGCCACCAATAATATTTAGATAGTTAGTGTGGGACATGTAAGCATATATCTCCGATTAATTACATCACATGCACTTGCCAATAATGCCCGTACTGTATTTAAATAAAAGTATATCACTGAATATATCACTGACTGTACAGTCAGCATAATTTTTTAAAGAATGGATATTTTCAAAGGTCAAAGAATCAGCAAGTTGAAGTAATAGTGGGCAACCGATGGCATAGACCAGTCCTCGAATAAAGACACACGGATACTGTTTCTATCCGGATACTATCCGGAGATAAGGAGAAGAACGTAGAACGTCGTGTGTGATGGAGGTCATTATGAGATGCCTATATTCAGCAATAGACAGGCGAGGGTTGGTAATAATAAAAGAATCGTCGTCGTGAGGATTAACGCTTTGCGATTTGACGACTGACTGTAATTGTGTCGTAAAGCAAGTTTTCCCAGACAGAAGAAAGTTGAACAAGAATATGTTCAGGACAAGACTTTGTAATGAATCAAGAAGAATGCGTTGGAAAGAGCTAACGTAAGTAGGGCGCGCTCCTCCTGAAATTCGGCCCCAAGCTAAGGTTGTAAAGAGTAAGCAGCTCGTCCCTACTCCACGCCTGTTTCACAATCTCTTTGACCCAAAATCTCTGCAGCATATAACCGCTTTATTTATACCTTTCCTGTTTTGTTAACTATTTTTTATAGGATAGAGGCAGACGGGCAAGCAACCCACGTGATGGTGTGACTACCTCTGCCCTTGGACATCTGCTACACTAGGAAGTATACGTATTGAGGGTGGAAGCTGAATGGATACTCGTTGAGCACAAATTCGGATAACAGCTGTTGGAAGTTACACGAGATTCTTATTTAATTAAATGTAAAAGGCTGTAAAAAAACGTGCGTAATGAAGGTGTCAAACGAGCATACAGCCCAACTTTACTCCACTTTACTCCAACTTTACTCCAGAACGACAAACTTTGGCACGGCCCTGTATGCGCTGTTGATGTGAGAAGAAAGCATTAGGAAAAATTATTGTCGAAATGGGAAGAAATAGGATAGGATGAAATGGGAATGGGCTCTGGAATTGCTCACTCATTACCTACATAAATACATCGATTTGAATAAAAAAAATGACTTTCAGTGACCTTTACCTTAAAGAACTATTTCTCTGCATAATGTTGTTGAGTGTACCCCGTCATTTACATATAATAAAAAGTAGCATTAACGTGGACCCTTGATTAATAGGGGCTCATGTCTCCGTCATTAAATGGCGTTATTTATTACTGTTTAAAATGTTTAATGCGCTCTGGAGGAGGTTTTATCGTCTCTGAGCTAAACCTTGAATTGTGATCCGTATGCTATGGGGTTTTATTGATTTGTATTGATAGGTGAGGTTGACGTTCTTTGAGGAGTTGAAGGAATTTAACGAGCTTTTCCACCATGTTGCTATTAATGATACTAGTGTTTAGTTTTATCAAGAATTCCTAGCTTTAAGAGGTGAGAAGAAGAATCGTCCATGTATCTCAACTTTTTCTTCTTTTGTAGAAGAGTTGGCAGATGTGCGGGCCATGGACACCACCGCCCATGGACACCTGCTACACCAAGGGGTATGTGGCTAGCATGTGGTAATGTGGTCAATTAAGAGCGTCCAAAGGCCTCCTCCTCCAATAAGTATTATACTGATAATGATATGGACCGTGGCCTGAATTAAGTTAGAATTTTGAATTGTCGTAGATCGCGTGATCGCTTGTCTTAGCGACTAAAATCGCTACCACGTGACAAACCCCGTTACTGACCACTGCGACCAGCCCTAATGTCACCGACGGTGTTGACAATGTGGTTGACAAAAGGTGGTTGAAACAAATGGATACTTCAGATAGTTACCACTAAAAGAAATAGTCTGCTCTCTCTTTACACTAATAAATCGGAATACGATCACCGAGTAGCATTGAGAACTCCTCAAAAATAATTATATTATCGCACATGTTATTTAATTTCTATACTCGCCAGGATTTTAACGAGGTTGATAGCGTAATTCGCACTCCAATGCCAAGTGCAGTTTATAAGAGATGGTGTTAGCGATGAACCTAGTTCAATTTTACAAACACTGGTGAAACTGGCTATGTCTTGTGGCTTTGCTCTTGTCTCATTATTTATTACATAGCTTAGGGGGTAAATGAGAAGACAGGTAGTAAATAGATCACGGGTTATTCTTATTAATTATGGGAGTAACGTTGACGTTCTCGACAATTTTATTTAATTACTACATATTTTTTGTTTGATCTGGAATTCCAATTTTAAATATATATGTTTATATTTTAAATATATTATATATATATATTCCCAGTTTTGAAAATTAGTCCTTTGCTTTTATATTTTTTTATTCATTTATTTCGGACAATAACAAACAATGAAACTATTTTTATTTTTCAATGGAGTCTCCGTCTATTTGAACACACTTTTCGGATCGTTTAATTAGCATTTCTATCCCAGTATACAAATAGTCAGATGTTTTGTCTACAAAATGGGCGAAAACTGCGGCTGTCAGTCACTTCATCATCAGTGGAATAACTTCCACCTCTTCAGTCCGCTTTGAGTTTTGAGAACAAATAGTAATCACTGGAAACCAAGTCAGGACTATAGGGTGGGTGGCGTATTGTCATGGGGAAGCCGCACACCGTTGCTTAGTTTTCGACGACAATTCTGCTGGATTGCTTCTCGTAATTGCTCTATAAGATGAGCATAATAGCTTCCAATTACCATGGTATTGCATTCTTTTATGTCTATAAGCATTATTCCTTGACAATCCCAGAATATCGAAGCCATAATCTTTTTGGTGGACTGAGCAGGGCCGTCTTTACCAGGGGGTGCAAGGGGTGCGGTGCACCCCGGGCGCCCCGCGCCCGGGGGCGCCTGTCGAGCGCTGAATTCAGTGCCGGCTTTACCTATGGTGCAGGGGGTGCGGTGCACACGGGCGCAGGGTCTTAGGGGGCGCCGAGCGCCGCTCGCGACACCTCCAAAGAGTTCAAAACGCCTACTAGAGGGCGCCCTGCACCCGGGCGCTACATGAGCTAGAGCCGGCGCTGGGACTGAGTCACCTTTGCCTCGAACCAGTTTTATTCATATGAAGATATTCATGAATAGCCCTAGAAACTGTAGTTTTTGAGAGCCCTGTCCTTGCTGCTATTTCTTTCGTCTTTAGCCTTCTGTCGCTCAGAACTTCTTCTTTCACTAATTTGAAGTTCTTTGGAGTGAGTGCCTCAAAAGGCTCGACCGGAGCGAGGTTCGTCGTCGATGTACTCTCGTCCTAAACGAAATTGGTTAGAGCAATCTTTGACGGTGGAAAATGGTGAAGAAGAATCCCCGTTGATTAGTTTGATATCGGTGGGGCTAACACCTTCCTTTGTAAGTAACTTAATCACGGAACAATATTCCAATTTAAAATTTAAAGATTTTGCGACTACCTGTTGTTCTAAGAGTCGAAGACTCAAATCTAACGAAGGTATATGTATAACTCTAAAAATTATACACGAATTAACAGGATAAATGACAATTACAGTGATGTAGACTTTGTTTTTATTTAGACACCTTAACTATGTCAGGTCTGAAACTTTTGATCCTCACTGCTGACTAAGAATACACAGTGCCTGTTTTGGAAGAACATAATGTCTTATACATACATTAAAAGTTACTAAAACACGCGGAATTTTTTAAATATGCTCTTACGTTGTTCTTCCTGAACTGGCTCGATTGTTAAATCAATATTATTTGTAGGGATTTTATTATTCAGTTTCGGTTCCCGAAAGTGCCGGTTCACTACCCTTTTTGAGCTAGAAGTCTGTACTCAGTAACAGCTTCTGATGCACTACAGTAATCTGGAGTACATAGGTCTCAAAATTGCTAAAATATGTTCACATAATACAGACATACAACGAGACTTCTTTCACAATATACGTGCAAAGAAATTCCGCTTTTATTGCTCTCTACAGCGTTCGTTATTAATTTTAATAATGCACTCGTGCGCCGCAATAACCGGCTGGTATTGCGATTGATTGATTGACGAGTTTGACTTTATTGAGTTTATTTCTAACCGACTTCGGAAAAAGGAGGTTTTCTTCTTTTCCAAGGAGGATATGAGTATATGAGTTGTATATGATGGGGAGTGTGCACGTTGCAATCCAACAGCCGCTGGGCGCACTCGACTGGCCACGTTACCCCACTCTCACAGAAGACTACCTTGAAATGTACTGCATTTCCCACTTTATCTTATTTCCCTAATGTCCTTACGTGTTTCGGTAGTGAGTGAGATATGACAGAGCCTATCCCACACCATTCTTGGTATAGGATACCCATACCATAACATCCCATACCCATACCAGCGCAGTTGCGCTCGAGAAGCCGAAGAAATAACATCTCTCCGAAAGTGAACGCAATCGCCACTGAAGATGTCAACCGCAGTTGTTGACGAAACGTTTGGAAGAAAGAGAAGAGATTCCAGAAGATTCAATTAATATGGACACCGGCCGAGAAAGCCTACACTCCACGATAGAAATTGACAATTAATTATTTTATATAAAGTCAATATTGCTGATGTATTTTTTTTTCTATACATATAAAGGCAGCGTCTCTCCTTTTGTGTGTCTGCTCGCTCAACTTGGGTTTCATTGGACGCATTTTGGTGCTGTTTTCACTATAATTCTTCCAGAATTTGTATATATGCCACGCGGACGGAACCGCGGACAAAAGGTTAGTCTTTATATAAAAATATGCACAGAATTCGAATAAACGTCGACAACACAATAAACTGTTGGCCACAAACACTTTACAACCACAATAAACGGATTCCTGTTCCAACGTTAATTTACTCTCCAAGACATGAACTCGATTGACTTTAAAACCTTTAATTAGCATGCATTCTATTCTCCGTTTTTGTAAATGATATTTGTCGTAAGTCCAATTTGTAGTGGTCTGTTAAGTCTGCTACACAAAATTCCTCGGGTTCACGGTCAATCTTAATTTTTTTTAACCTTTTTTTATTTCAATCTATCACTTTTAAGTCATTCGGTAATAGTGGCATTTGTTTGCCGAAGTCTTTCGCGTTATGCAATCATTGTTGCATTGTTTTTCCTGTTATATTGTATTATAGATTATGATTGTCACGTTCAGATAAATATTTTGTAATGACATTTATCTGATCTATCTGATTATCTTATTTATATTTATCTGTATATTGTATAAATATTATATTTATCTGTATATTGAATCTTTGGGACATTGTCTTCTTAATTCCTAAAAACTCCTGCTGGCCGCTAATGCTCAATGGATGCTGGAAGTCAAATGGGTTCAATGGATATCGGTGCGGCGCTTGGCAGTCCAGAGATAGGAGCTGTGCTCCGTATGGAGCCTTGGACTTATTTGTGACCCATCGTTTGATCCGTAAGGACATGCCGTGCCTACACTCTGCTATGTCTTCAGTGTAAATACTATTTTAAAAAATCCCCCGGTTAAATATTGTTTATCCCATCGCACGAGACGCACGAGATGCTATAAATATAAGAAAACAACACCTTCTATTTCAGATTTTTTTTTAATTTTCTGGCATGCATTTCCACGTGATATTTTCAAGCTCTGGATATTATATTCCATTTGGTTAAATAATTAAGACCATTCCCCATTATGCCAGGCATCTTGTTAGGCAGCAATTGAGGTTAAAAAACAGAACAAATTAAAAATATAGACTCCACAGTGAAAGTTGTTTATTACCGACGTAGTAACATGAGACAGCTGGCAGTTAAAAAGACCATAACAAATAGATCGAGATGGCGCTATAAAGACATCAAATAAAACCTGATTCGGACATTGATTGAAGTATATTGAAACAAAGAGTGGTATCTATACACAAATTATTGTTATTCTTATAGGAAGATAGTCGTCAGAGGCAATCTACCTGAAGTGGATACTATGGCAATGTTGTAGTAAATGTTGCGAATGACCTCCGCTGTGATTCTACTTGGCTTTGGAGATCTAGGCGCTGGGTTCACGTTATCGCTGGTCGCCAATTGTCAAGTCTATTTGTCAACTTGCGCGACTTTGCAACATTGGACGGAGTCAAATCGGTTAAATGGATATCAGTACGGAGTGTGGCAACCCAGAGATAGGAGCTGTGCTCCATATGGAGCCTAACGTGAACATTGTAGTACTTACATGAACACTAAGCAAATCCCTAGTACAACTTTTCTCACTTTTGCAGCATAGTGAGCTTTTTAAAGGTCAATCAAGTCAATTAAGTGCCGCTTAAAGTGTTAAGGCGTCGTCAGTCAGATACGACAGGTTATCATCGGGTTTACAAAAACTTATGTCATAAAAAATCCCAAGAAATATTAGTCAGCCTCTTGTATTTACCTAAATTTGGGGAAGGGTTACCATACGTTACACCAGCATTTTTGAAAGATTACCTCGTGTTTCCAGTCTGTAGATTTTTCTCAAAAACGTTGTAGCATCATTGCGCCTGCTTTGTGCATTTTTTTATGGACGAAGGCGGCAGACGAGCTGATGGTAAGTGGATACTGTGGCCCATAGACATCCGTGATACATGCCAACATTAGTCCAAAATGACAAACGTTGGCACGCCCCCGGATGCCCTGCCTACTTAAGGAGATATAGGAGTGGATTTGGAGAGAGAGGGTTGGGAAAATGGGAAGGGATAGGATGCGAATGGGCTCTGGCACATCTCACTCACTACCGAAACACGTATGTACATTAGGGAAATAACAAAGTGGGAAATGCAGTACATTTCAAGGTAGTGTTCTGTGAGAGGGGGATAACGTGGCCAGTCGAGTGCGCCCAGCGACTGTTGGATTGCAGCGTACACTCTCCCCCTCATACAATGTTACAACCAATGTTACATGTTACAACCCTTTGATGTACAAAAGATATGCGTGTATGGGTGCTCATCTGCTAAAGCTGGAAGAAGTTCAACTATTTGCTGCTAAAATTATCCCGTGATACCTGCAGGCGTTGAATAGACAACTATAAGAAGAGTGACGGTCACAAAGCTGCTTTGCGAATTTGATTAACAAATGATATATATGGACGTTGACCTACTATTGCTGGACGAGGTCCTACAATTAGCTGGTAAAACTATTCTGCGATAGGTATCGCAGGCATCGATGATTGATTGATTGATAGGCATTGATAGGCCTGCAAGTGCTGGCCGTAGGATTTGACAGCGAACTATTGCAAGGGTGGCGATCACAATATATACTTCTATACTATAATAAGAGGTAAAATTGTGTGTATGTACGTATGTTGGGGATAATCTCTGGTACTACTGAACCGATTTCAAAAATTCTTTCACAAATAGGTAGCTACATTATCTGTGTCTAATATAGGTTATATTTTATTTTTAAATTTTGAAAAAAAAAATTAAACCCGAAGCGAAGCAAGGGCGGTTCGCTAGTAGATAATAATCACACAGTATCTGTTAAATTCTGGAACATTCGCTAATACTAATTTTTCATATATTATTTTCTGACTCGGATATATCTCTCATATATCTTCGTGTGTGACATTTTTTAAATCTCCCGATGTGTGTCATGTGCGGCGACGATAAAGAATAGGATATTAATTAGTTGTGTGTGGGCGATGTGGGTGAATGTATAAATCACGCGAACGGACAGACAGACGGACGCAGTAAATCTATGTGGACGTGAATCACTCACCAGTGAGGTTCATTTGCACAGTAAACACGTTTGAGTGGTGTGGAATTTATGATTAAAAGCTTGAAAACGTCACACGCACACAAACGTATCGTCAGTTAACGAGCGTCCATAGCGTTCTTTTCATTCGTGCTCAGTACACGACAAACGTCGCCAGCACAAAACTAATAAGAAAATTCATTTATTTTAGGGACATTAATATGTATATTGAGCATTTTATACAATAGCAATAATTCAATAAAATGTTTAAATATTTATATTCCAGGTTTATGTATTTCTCTTTGTTTTCTGTATTTATTTTGTATTTTCGTTTTTCTACGTGACTCGTGACTTGAAAATTGAACTTATTTGCCCAGGTATAAATTACCATGTTTGTCAATTTTAGTATCAAGATGATGGATCATTTTTACTCGTAAGCAAGCAATAGTATTCATGATAAATCATAATAAATATTATATGCGTTTTCGGCATAAAATGACCACTATGTTGTATTATTCTTGTTCTGCATAAAGAAAAAGGATCTCAATACTTCGCACAACGCAACATATTTCATTTATTACGAAAAGATTGCACACTGGACACTTCCGTATACTTTGATGTTTATGTGTGTGGTGTAAGTTTTGGAGTATTTCTCAATACTTGCGGTCTATATTGTTAGATAGGAAGGCATTAACTGCTCACTAAAAAGCGACGTATGCGACGTTTAGTTTTAGTTATAAAAAATCAAGTAAAAAAAAAGAAAAAGACGGGTGACTGAAAAGTCAACTAAGTCTTTTAAAAGTCTCGTATTTTAAATAGTATCTAGGTTATCTAATACCTAGACTCGACATTCTTTTACTTGTATATCGAAACAAGTAGAAAAATAAGTGAATAATAAATAAATAAATTAAAACCAAACTGTCACAGCCCAACTAGCAAAAATTATTCTAGCAAAATATGCCGTGATCAATTGGTGTAATTTAGCACTTTATAAAGAGTCTAGATTCACGAAGAGGCCTGCGCTAGCTTGTAAATTTATTTTTCTGTCTAGAATGTCTAAAATTTTGAGCCTCGTCATGAAGTGCAAATAGCGCCTAGTCGGCTTTATATGAGTGGACCCAAAATATAACGTATAGTGTATGTGGAAACTTTGATCCGTATCCATTTGGTTGAATTCGATATGCATCTAAATATACGAAACTAATATTGTACATTACATACTATATTATAATAACTATTCTTTTGTTTTATATAAAGGGGCAGCAGACGAGCATACAGTCCACCTGATAGTACCTAAGTGGATACTGTAGCCTATGGACTTCCGCGATACATGCCAACTTCAGTGTAGAATGACAAAATTGGCACGCTCCCGGATGCTCTGCCTACCTTTGCGGATTAAGGAATGGATTGGGAGAAAGGGTTAGTAAAATGGGAAGGAATAGGACAGGATGGTAAGGGAATGGGCTCTGTCATATCTTACTCACTACCGAAACAAGTACGTACATTGGGGAAATACGATAAAGTAGAAAATGCAGTAATTTCAAGGTAGTCTTCTGTGAGAAAGGGGTAACGTGGCCATTCCAGTGCGCCCAGCGACTCTGGGAATGCGACGTGCATTCTCCCCTTACAACTATATCTGGTGGGAAGATCCTCAATTAATTCTGGCTGCTGTTCATTAAGTTTCTAGACTCTTCATGAAGTATTACAGAAAATATCGCGTACTGTACGGTCCAAACTCCAAAAACCATTTTATACCGCGAACCCGTAGGCTGTGGAACAGACTGCCTCAAGAGGTCTTACGCTAGGACATGGGGTTCTTCAAGAAGGATGTGAATAGGGTTTTGCGAGGTCGGTTGCCTCCATTTCTACAAAAAAGACGATAGATATACACGTTTATACAAATGTATTCGGCTTAGTTATATTGCAATTTAATAATATAATCATGTTATTGTAGCTCTATATGAGACAATTTATTACTATAATCGTTTTATAACTGTGTACATAACTCTAATATATCTTTAATATATTTTTTTGTGATATAGTATATGGGACTTTGCTAGTTGGGAGATCTGGTATCTAACAGTAGTTCGCAAAACTCGTCCGTGAAGTGTGTGCTCGCCATTGTATACTACTAAATATTCAGTGACAGATCTATTTTTATAACACCGTGATGAATGTGTAGGTGTTTTATGTCATTTTTATTCTTACTATAGCTGCCGTTACTCGGTTTTACTCGGGGAAATTAATAATTTTGTATATTTATGGGAGGGGGAGAGTGGACGCTGCAATCCAACAGCCTCTGGGCGCACTCGACTGGCCACGTTACCCTTCTCTCACAGAAGAATGTACTGTAATGTACATTCTACCTTGTACAGACTACCTTGAAATGTACTGCATTTTCCATTTTATCATATTTTCCTAATGTACGTACGTGTTTCGGTAGTGAGTGAGATGTGCCAGAGCCCATTCTCATCCTGTCCCTTCCAATTTTTCCAACCCTTTCTCCAAATCCATTCCTTATCTAAAGGTAGGCAACGCATCCGGGGTCGTGCCAACGTTTGTTATTCTGGACCATCAGGTGGACTCTATGCTCGTCTGCCGCCTTCGTCCATAAAAAAAATCTTTTGTTTATCGTTGTTTGCTATGGTAGGTTGCTGGTCGTGTCAAGTAACAGTAGCCCTTTTAGTATTCACTACGAGAACATGGGCCTCCTCGTACGTACCTACATATTGTCTTGTGGAGGGATGTGCGGCCTTAAAACGGCACGCTGGACAAACGGATTGGCGAGTCCATTCTTTTAGAGGTGGTGTTCCTCAGGGTTTGTGAAAGCCGTTTTATTTTTGGTAGTCTAAAGACAAGATAAATAGTCTAAAGTCCATTAATCCTATGCTGTGGCCCGAACAAGTGTGAGATAATGATATTTAAAGCGCGAAATAAAAACTATACTATATCGACTGTAAAGCTTTCTTCTTAATAAAATCACTTCACTGGGTCACGGAGGGTCTCAATGGCAATGTGGACATTGATGACTTGGCTATCGGGTGTAAAATGATAGCCCGTATGTTCGCCAAGTGTTCTAAACAAGTGAGAATTACATTCAAGATTTACTGTAAATAATTTTACACCTGCAGCCTATGGGTGGAATTTACACAATAATTAACGACATAGCTACAACGACCCGCGTGTTCAATACAATAACGCATTTAGGGTGCTGATCGGCTTATCGAGATTTTGCATCGTTTTACACATGTTCACTGAAGCCCATACTGATGGCGTCGAAGGCGTCATGCGGAAGCGATGTGCCTCCATGCTGAGCCGTGTCCGCGGCAGCATCAACAGCATTCTGAAAACGTTCGCGACCAGGTCTGATGCTGGCCCGGTGGATTCAATTACACTTCGGCAATACTTACCCTAGGCAATACTTACTATGACATATTATGGAATGTGACTTCTAAAATAAAGATAAATTCAAATAATTTATCAGGTAATATGGTTCTAACCCATCTCGTCTCCCCCTTGGTGAGCTAAGATGGGGGATAAACGGTAGAACTTCCGGCGGAAGCACAATCAGCCAAGATTCGGGACCCCAGAGATAGAAACCGGCGGACGATACCTACCTGCGGTATCGCGCGGTACCGCTTTCTGCATCTTCGCTGAGAGCCACCCGGCACGAAAGCCTAACTGATTATGTTGATCTCGAGGCTGGTGAGGATTAACTCGTTCACGGACAACAAGCCCATGCAATTATTTTGTTAAAATTGGCTAACAAAAGTACTGAAATAATAGATAATATTTAACTATGCTTCACCAATTACTTCTGTTATATTGACTTATATTAATTATATTGATTATATTATATTATATAATTATATTAATTATATTGACCATGTGGCGTAGGCCGGCTTTAAGGGCGGCAGCGCACCCGCAAGCCTCTTGTTGTTGCAGATGTCCGTGGACATCCCATCCTATCCTATCCCATTTTCCCAACCCTATCTCCAAATCTATTCCTTTATATCTAAAGGTAGGCAGCGCATCTGTGGGCGTGCCAATCTTTCTCAGTCTGGACCGATGTAGGCATGTATCGTGTATGTCCATGAGCGACAGTATCCACTTACCATTAGGTGGACTGTTTGCTCGTCTGCCGTCTTGTTTCATTTAAAAAAAAAATTTCAGCCATTAGCTCGACGGTGTTGCATGAAAAAAAGGTGGATGGCATATATCTTTTGGAAAGGAATTTTCACTATTTACCGTACGTTTTGGAGAAAACTTCAGAAAAAAAAGTTCGTAAATCTCCACAACGTCTGTCTAAATATATTTTTTTCTAGAACGTACTTCTTTATATTATAGGTACCAACTAAATTCAAACCAGATAAAGCCAACAGTTAAACCTATGTTAACAGATAAAGCATATGTTAACAAGGTATGTTACCGGGCACAGCTTCGTTCAAGTTTCAAGTTTTAGAAAAGACAACTTAAGGTAAGAGGTAGAAAAATGAAACAATTGAATCAGTTAAGTTTAAGGCTTGTATTTAAATGAACAGCAGTGGAGCAGACTGATGGTATGATACGGGTTATGCAATGCTATGCCATCAGCCATCAGTATCCACTGCTGGACATGAGCCTCCCAACGCACATCGTCATGTGCATGGGGGATGTATGGCCTTAAAACCGTACCGTGTGGAGTAGGTCGGCGTTAGAATAGCACCACCCCATCTCTTCCCTTGGGTGTCCTAAAAGGCGACTAAGGAATAACAAAGCGGTAATCACAAGCGTTGAGGAACTACACCACCTTTAAAAGAGTGGACTCGCCAACCCGCTTAGCCAACGAGGCGTTTTGATATATGTATATCCCTCTGATACGGGTTATTAAATAACCCTATATAATTATTATTATTATTATAAATTATTATTATATTAATTATTACAATAACGTCAAATATCCCTATCCATTATCTCAACCTTTCTTACCATTGACAAATAACAAACAAGACGAAAACAGTTCCGCGTGACATCAAATTTTGAACTCCCGAAATTGGATGTGACCGTTCCATCTTCTATCACTGAAAGTTCAACATATAAATCACTAGGAACACTGGAATAGCCGACATGATCCCAGCCAAGAATCACGGGACCAAATTGCGTAACATACTTACCCTCACCTCCCCACTTTAAAATGGAGTCATAAATAAAAGGTAGACACCGCACCTTATCGCTTGAAACCTCAGCCACAATAAATGAAAGAATACCTCCCTGAAAAACCCCCTTCCTAAGATCCCACCTGTCTCCTTCTAACGCATAACACCGTCCCGCTCAGACACGGACGAGTAAAACCGTGTTTTACATTTATAACTACAAGCCACATTCGCAACTGACGCCACAGGATCGCTTTGTATCACTTTCATTGAAAACTGAGCTCTGTATATCAGTGTTAGAGTTATTTTTTGCTTGCTGTATAGGTTTGTATGTTGCCATGGTAACGGGGGGCGAGCGTCGCGATTTTTGCCCGAGCGCCTCCTCCGATTGCCTCCGAAGGGTTTTCCTGATCACTCGATGTGTACAACATAGCTACGGAATACCTATTGAGACTTGTTCGATAAATGGTATTGGGACGTATAAATTGAACTGAAGTGTAACCCTTTAAATTATGAAAAAAATTAGAACTTACTCTTTTTAATTTTAAATATAACTTTAATCAACAGATGTTCTTGAAATATTAACACATCTTTAATAGTATAGTTATTCAAATACCCCATTGAAACTTTTTACCCAATTAAAGAGTTAAATTCATTTATATTTTACGGTTTATTCTACAACTAGCATATGTTTAATGATTTTTCATTACTTTAAATGTAGATTTATGATTAATTTATTCGTATGTGCATAACACTATCCATACTCTCTCGCTTAGGCCTTTGACTTTGAACGCGCCTGCTTCTATTAGTAAGTAAGTACGCGTAAGTTATGCACAGAAAAGTAAATTAACAATAATTTATTTCTTTAGTAATAAATAAATCACGTTACTCGTGTTAATTTAGTTTTAGTGTTACTGATTGTTATGTAACAATATTTTTTTAGGACTTTATAGATTGAAACAGTTTTAATCTTTGGAAAGTGGATACATTATAATCTCTACAGATATAAATAGCCTTGACATTTTTTCGTAGTCAGACAGATCTGTTTTTATGTTAATTCTACTTTCGGTCTTCAAGGTGAAATAAAATGATGACAAATTATTTTTTACTAACCGTTTATTCAACCACATTACGTAGATCTCCCACGCTCAAGTATGTTCTAAATTATTATGTTCCGTTTTACATTATTTTATTTAGTCGGTTTATACTAGATTAATATAGTACTTCCTAAAAATAATTAATATAGACTTTTAACTAAAAATCTTTAGGCATTATTGGTATTATCAAGTAATCATAGATTATAGTACGTTCCAACTTAAGAATGCAGTGATTTATCAATAGTTAAGACATGTTCACATTGGTATCTAAAATTTGAAAATAATAAGATAGAAGTATGTTTATTGATATTGAAAGAAAAGACTTAAAAAATGATCAAATTGAATTATTATTACTAAAAATATGTTTATACCTATACAATATTAAATATTGTATAAAAAAAATCGTAAATATTAATTAATCGTCAATCTGAATACCAACTATCTTTTGTATTTATAATGATGGATACATTTCATTTCCCTATATTTGTTTTTAAAAATAAACAACGTGAGTGTGGATTCAAAATCGACGTAACACAAGCGCTACTTCATGTCCGACCTACATGAAGAATCGAGTGAGACTGAGATGTGCATGTTCCTGTGGCCTGTTTACACTTAAGAATTCCAACAAACTTTATTGGTCAGGTGACGCCTATTATCTTGGACGATGAGTCATTGCATTCTTAACGCGAATACACTATAGTCTCAGAGTAAATGCGTGCTGTTCTTAACAGTTCTCATACATTTCGAAAACAGCAATGAAACAATGCCATCTAGCGACTCGAGTTGGTTTCTAGCTGTTAAATTTTAACTTAGACTGTTAACACAGTTATTGTGAATGAAGTTAATTTCGGAATAAACAAAAATAATGTTGTAATTATGTGAATTGTTTTTTACTTTACAACTCTAGCCGCGCGCATCGATAGTATAGCTTGCTGCCAATTTTAAGTGAAAGCTACATGTATTCACTCGTAAAATATTTATGGTATTTGGTATTATCAAATCATTTTTTTTATACAGAATAGGTACTATGCTACAAACCATAACTGTTTTGTATCTGATAGTTGAAGTTATTAGAACAATTATATTTTTATCTTATGTGTTTATTTTATTATTACTCATAAATGCATATAAAAACCGAACCAACACATTAAACAGCAGTTTTTCATTTTAATTCGCGTGGTGGTCACTAGATGGCGCTGTACAGCTAGTGCTATATCACGCTATAGTTATTAGCTTAGTGTGACTTTATCATTTAATATGTCAATAATGAAAAAACCCACTGGGCCACTGATTTCATTTTGAACCTAGACCAGTTCACCCATGGAAAGTCTTTCATCCGGGAAGTAAAAAATGTAATTAAGATCCACTTAGATATCTATTTGACTTTTCTCTTGCGTGGTTAAACCAGTAAATTAAATGGTTACAATAATTGTTAAATTCGTTTAAATATTTATTTACAACTTTATGCTTATAATACAATATACAGTACATATTGCGATGCTTTCTTAATTTTAAAATACTTTCGTGACGTTTCAATAAAATATCTAAATTCAATATTTACAGAATGGCCGAATGCTTCAAATGCTATACAAAACAAACATCTACTTTAGTAAGAATAAAAATATTAAAAACAGTAATGAGATAGAAACCACAAACGGCGTCAAAAATAAACAAGACTAATCAAGCCTCCTGGTTACGACAAAAGTTTTATAATAAGCAAAGATACTTAGGATTTATTTCTCACATCGTATCTTAACAATTTGTATTATTGTTTAAAATATAGAACACTTTCGTGCACTTTTGTCATTTACCATATTCGCTAAATGGGGCTTGACAATGGCATTAAAATTGTAAATATATCTAACTATAGGAAAATTGGCACCGGGAGTGTCTTTTAAAATGTACAATATTTACGAATTATCTTAAATAGTACCTTGTAAAATCTAATTAATAATAAATTACTTAATACATATCACATGACTACTTACTGTAGCTATTTACAAATTAAAAAATAATGCTAAAATGTTCATGTTAAAATTTTGATTTCAAAAGTGATAGTACGCGAAATTGATTGGTTGTCGTGTTGTTTCATCTTCATTAGTATTATTATTTAAGGAAACCGGTTCATTATCGACATTTTCACTGGTTTTAGCGATCTCTCTTTCGTTTTCAGCCATGCTCTGTTCAAATTGGTTCGAACTTCTAACTTGCCAATTGGACAAATCACACGGCGTCTCATCCTGGCTCTCTAACGTTTCATTGCATACACTTCTAGGGACATAATAGTCAGGGTAAACCCCGTTGATGTTAAAATAATAGCTACTAACATTATCAACATTACTTTCAGCGTTAAAACTGAGTTTGGAGTCGTCGTTTCTCATGTAATAAAGTTTCTCGTCCTTATAATTGACAAATTTATTGTAATCATCGTTATCCAAGCTTCTAGTGCTAACACTATTAACATCATCGATATCGAGTTCTTTAGAGTCTTTCACATCACTTTTGTCGGCACAAGTATCACGATTGTCACGGTCCGGGGTATCGTCGGCTGTGCCGTGCGGATGGGATCACTGGCGATGGTGTGGTAGCTGGTGATGTGGGATGTGCTGATGATGAATATCGAGCCTTGGTCTTTTGGCGTCGTCATCGTCACTGCATTCGTTGTCATGGGGTTCTTGTTCGTCGCATTCGTCGCCAAGTTCTTCCTGCTTGCGCTTTGCTGTGGCCATTTCTGCCGCGTGCTTTTTCCGCCATTTCGTTCTTCTGTTTTGAAACCAAACCTGAGGAAGAATATCAGGGTTGTAGTATTGATAATTAATACAGATTTTTTAACACTTGTGTCTTTGAAAGGAATGGGTAAAGAAAGACAGCTTTACTGCAATTAGCAGCAGCTGCAGCAGCAAAATGAAAAAAATGGGGAATGCATGAATTCGTATTGGTCCCGGTTGTGGACTATGACCTAAAATCCCTTTGTGATTACTAATGAAGGCCAGTGGGACATTAAACGTCGATATCTATATCGATGTAGGTACCAATAAAATTATGAAAATCAAATTATATTGTCTCTTATTTTCGCTCACATTAAACATATATTTCGGAAGTAACCCGAATAGGCGTTCCTTAAGTATTATGTAAAAGTATTATTTAATTTCCCTAAACTGAAACTCGAATGAAGGTGGAGTAAACAGTAGCGACATTATCTGAAAACATGCCACTAAATTCGGGCACCATGTTTGTTTCCCAGAAAGCCAAATATAAAGAGAAGGCAAACAATTTTCAGCGCCATGTGAACCTAATCTGCACGAGCGACATCATAATGCCTCATTAAATATCGCCGTTCTAAGTCGCAGCACAAACTTATAGCTGTCCCGTTTACGTGCACCGTATCTTCTCGGAAAAGATAAGGATGGAGCTAGTAGCGGTAATTAAGGGTCGTTTTGCAAATTACACGGTACTTAACCAGCCATATAACGCACATTAATCACCGGCCCGGGATGTTTTCTGTCCCTTTCACCCTTGTGCAGTCCCCGTTATGCCCGTCTCGCTCGCTTTGCCGCCGGGCGGCAGACAGGACTTTAATGAGGTCATAAATACATTTTCATGATTAGAGTGGAGGCTCCAGTTCAGCTTGTCGATTTTCCAGAATATTCGACCGGTGATTTACTTTGGGAGGCAGATGTCGAGGTTATTATAAAATGGTGGTTGAATTAGGTCGTTCATGTTAACAGCGTCAAAACTTAATAGGGCGCATTTATTAAATTGTACGTGAATATTTTTGATATGGGTCGGGTCGTTAAAGGTCGTGTGCTTAAGCCTGCTACCAGGCTTTGTGAAAGGTTTGTATCTAGTAGTGGAGAGTCACACGCTGATTATGAAATAAACACAATAAGGCTAATTTCCTTTATGACGTAAAGACTTACTAAAACGGGATTTCCCGATATTCAACCCCTAAAGGTGTGAAATGGGGAGACAAAATTTATATTGAAAAAAATAGTAGGTCCTGGCGGTACATGTCGTTAGTTTTTGTAAGTTCACACTTTTATTTTCATCGAAAAAATATGAAAATGCAGGTTTATTCAACTCAAATCAAATACAAAGCCCGAATAACTACAGATTTTGTGTCATAGTAATAAATGCTTAGATTACATTATAAGGTTTGATTACATTATCAAACATCTATTGTGTTTGATTACGTAATCAAACACAATAGGTATAACTTTATAGTTTCGTTTTCCCGGCAGTTTTAGTTTTTGGTCCAACAATGTTTGACGACGTTTTTTGCCGACCGGTCAGTAGTGCAAAAGTTCCAGGGTTCGATTCCCGGTCGCACACTTATTTATAATATTTATGTGAAGACAAATGTTTCTTCGTGATTATGTGTGTGTTTGTCTTTGTATGTGTCTAACGGCTCACGACAGAGGAAATCCTAGTTGGGGCCATGGTATTAAAAAATGCGTGAAAATTTAATGAAGTCCTTTTTGCGTCTAAGAATGTCCCCTGATAAAACGTAAAATTGGCAACGACAACTTTAATAGGAATAAGCTTAATTGTTACAAGTTATAACATTTAATTGTCAATAACTGTTGTATTATGCGCGGTAACGCGTTGTTGTGGTTTACACGTTCCCGTTTAACGAGCCGATGTAAATATTGCTCTATTAAAATTTGTACTTAGGACTTAGTGAAAGGAGGGAGAGATTAATAAATAATAAATAGGTTGAGAGAAATTCGCCTGTCATCTGTAACAAGCAAACTTTTTTAATGGTTTTTCGATTAAATTAAAAGTATACAAATAAAGGCAAATTAAAAAATTTAAATGGATTTAATATAACCTTTGCACATAACCTTTTATTTTTACTCGAAGTTTCGGCACGGGTTACAGCAGCCGTGGTCACGAGTTGACTGAAGAGGAAGAGGTCCAGGCTGGGAGCTGCGAGTAGTTTTATTAACTACCCCTATTTGATTTAGGTACACATTCTGAAAGGCTACGACACACTACACTAACAATGTCCACGCAAGTATTCGACGGTAAATTAACGCAAGGTTTAAATTTGTTAATGACTGGATTCAACGGATTCCTTGGATCTTCCCGTTTAACATTTTTACACTTTTGTTACACGCGTTCAGACCCGATTTACAATATAAAATAGATTTAATAGTTATTTAAGTATTTTGTTATTTAATAGTTATTGAGGCAGAAATCTGATTTTCCGTAATATAATCAAAATTCTATTTTGTTAGAATTTGTTAGAAATACCAGAATTTTGTTTAGAATTTCTTTTAGCGTATAATACGTATTAGATGTAAATAGATATTTTTCGTTTTTTTTTAATAATAATATACTAGACTACGTGAAAACGAGACGAGAGCGACCCTATATCAGATATGTTATGATCTACTTTAAGATGAAATACAATAAATACTGCTATATTTCTAATGTGATGATATTCATCTCTTTAAAGGTCACAATAAAAAGTCAAAATATAGATTTTAGACAACCCGAGCTTCATTCCAAAATGTTGTGTTAAATTTAGATGAAATTTAAATTGTTTTATGTGCTTTCATTTTACATTTTTTTATATCTATTGCCAAAATAATATGATCTATAATCTACTGAAGCCAGTAAGGGTTGTCTGTAGATAATATTCATATTATGTTCAGTTTATGTTAAAGTGTAGGTATAATAATAATAATAATAAATCTTTATTGTTAATAGATTTGTTCAAATACATGATATGGAACCTCAACTCCTGAAGTAGGTAAACCTGTATCCAGGAGCTAGTGTCCTCCCCAATAATATGACAATAGTCTGCTTATCCAATAATTACAACTTATATATTAAAAGTACAAAGAAAACAAACTTATAAACAAAGATTAAATTATAAAAACAATAATATATAACTATATTATAAATATAGTATATAAGTGTATAACTATATTTTGTCCACTCTTCAATTCTATCTAATTTTTAATAGCAATATCGTCGCTCGTCGCGTCGTTCTGCACTATGATTGCAGCCTTACTCGGGGATTAGTGTTGTAGCCATCTACAACGATATTTTGATGGTGGCAACTTGGCGTTTATTAATTAGCTCTTTATGTGACGGCTTCCGTCGTAAATACTTCAGGAGCAAGGCAGGTTCTTGTTTATTGGGGTCTCCGGTAGGTATACAAGTAGGTTTTAAAAATAGTTTACAGTTTTTAAACTTTCGGTGACAGAAATGATGAAATGCAAAATTTTATTGATTTTATAAATCGAATGTTGGGAACTAAAATGCTTTATGTCATTTTTTTGTACGAAACATACACATATTGTATCTTTTTAATTCAATTTCAGCAAATATGCTGTACCTATTACATGAATAAATATACACGTTTTTACGTTTTTTTTTTAAATTGTGTTAAGATTAAATCGACGTGAATTAAACCGCGGGCAATAACTAGTCCTGTAACACATAAATCGTTGACATAAAAACAAAGCTACCAACTCAATCAGCCAAAGATTGTCATAAAAAATCGTAGCGTGAACAGAACAAAACAAAGTAAGTTATACGCATTATTATTGGGCCATTTACTTTTATTGTGCAAAGTTGATGCCGATTTACAGACAAACACACAGCTTGTGATGTCATGTGTAATGTAAAATGGGCAGTTGTAAATAACCCACTTCAATGTAAATACCAAACTATATTTTGACAGGATCTGAGAAAAGCGGCTTTATTGGCGGACCTTATTTATTTAATTTATTTCTTCAAATTCAGACAACAAAGATACAAATGTTAACGTAACAACTATGTGTTACATATCGCACTTTCACCCCTATTTAGATAAGGGTAGCGTTTATTAGACGATAACTTCCTTTAGGTATAAATATAAGCATCAGTTAACAAACACTTCCATATGTTAATGTTAAGTAAATATGTTAATATCTCACGCTATACATTAACTAAATAGTTATTTACATTATTGTTATACATTAGTTAAATAGGTATCTTTGTAAACAAATCTCTATATATAAGTATTCTCAATTGTCCTAAATTGATTGATTCACTTGACTTCCATATTCCAGAGCTGTTATTCTGCTAGTTTAGATATAGCATAGGTTATTAATAAATAAGTATTTAAAATAAATCAAGTTTATGATATGATAGTAACATATGATAGTACTCTATACCTAACTATATTGAATTTGGTCTTTTTAATTAACTGTTCCACAACTTGTATCAGCCTATGTCCTACGGCAGGGCACAGGCCTTCCCTAGTAAATCACTGCGGAGTTTGGGGCCGTAATCCACCACGAGGGCCCGGTATGGACTGGTGGACCCCATACTCCAGATTTGTTCTTTATTTCTGGAGTAGGCGGGTTTCCTCACGATGCTTTTCCTTTACTGCGAGCCGAGATAGTGTCATTTTTTAAAAAAACACACACGACAGTTAAATTTCTTTGAAATCATCTTCAGGATGCTTTTGGAGTCGCTCCTTGTTTTGATTAACAGTGAGGTGGCCTCAAACTCATCTGTGCGGTTTACAACGAACATTGAGGGCGCACTGCAGAACCGAGGCAACCCCAACATTAAGACTTTAGGGAAATCTTAAAAAAAATAACTTTATTTCTATTATTGCTTTATGTTAGAGCATGTACCTATCTATTTTTTTTTTATAGACAAGATGGCGGACGAGCAAGCGGTCCCACATGTTGGTAAGTGTTACCACCGCCCATGGACACTTGCAACACCAGGTGGTATGCGGGTGCGCCGCCGACCTTGCGCAATCCTATTCACAGCTTTCTTGAAGAACCCCATATTGAGGGGGAAACAAGGTAAATTTTAAGTTGCAACGTAATTTTATGTTAGGCAATCTTAACCCAAGTCCATGCCGGTTTACTCAGACAACGTCATGTATTTCCGTAGGTACTTTTACTAAGGTTTGTCAAAAGACAAATAGGACGACACATGGCAATAGATCGTATAAATAGTTATTTTTATAATACTGTAAATAAATATTTATACTCGTATAATTGTCTGTATTTTTATGGATATTGTCTGAAATACATTTTGCATTTGCAATCAGCCCTTTTAGTTACGTGCAGGAGGGATGTAGGGCCTTAAAACGGCACACTGGCTAAGCCGGTTGGCGAGTCGACTCTTCTTAGAGGTGGTGTAGTTCGTCAACGCTTATGGAAGTCTAAAACCATGGAATCCGTGATTCCGAATTAATAGACATGAAAATTATAGAAAGAAAGGAAAGACTTTTTCAGTCGCAATTACAACGCAATAGTCAGGAATTGACATAAGTATTGGGTACAGGTAATTGGTACAGATAGAAATATATACCTAAATATAGATATTCTTTTTCACGGCTACAATTTATGGAAAGAGTAGTTTAACAATGTCACCAAATTTTACGCCAATTACGAACTAATACAAATTAATTATGACTATAATTAAATATCCGTGGGTGGTGTGTGTGTGATCATATGTGTGTTTGAGCAATGTTGATACTAAACTCTTAAAATAATAGTTGTTATGAGTTTTTGATATATTTTTGTAAATAAGTACAAAGCTTAAAAGTTAATATTCATACAGAAAAATACATAACATTTAATGTCATGTATGGAATTAATGATTTCAGAATTCGGCACTTGGTTTGATAATTGATATCAGCTTATAACGTCCCACTGTAAGATATAGACCAAACCTAATAATTGCGCGGCGGTTTCGCTTCATAATTCACCACGCGGGCCCATTGCTGGTTGCATATACTCCAATAGATTAAGCTATGTTTACAAACGAACAGTCGAATTAGTAAGAAACCAAAAAAGAACCTTTACAGATAATGTTATGGATATTGTATTGTGTACCGGGCATATCTCTTAGGTTATAATCAAAATATATCAAGTAGTTACTTAGCCACTTACAACAACTTAACCGCGGGATCTTCGCGGGTAAATACCAGCAAACACCGTGACGTATGTTTATTATATTTACGGCCTGCTCGAACAAGTTGTGGCCCTTACCGCCAAACATTATTATTATTATTCTCTACTGTTCCTTTATGCCCCGACTTACCCCTGTTTCAATTACTTAAGTGCTCGACGTCCCGCGCGATATACAGCCGACTCTTTCTAACGCATGTTCTTGCTTGTATTTCTTTTTCATTCCCGCGGGCAGGGTCGGGATAATTACGTGAATATCTATTATTTTTCACAAGAGCTGTAATGGCTTGATGGAGATAATGGGCTGCCAGTGTCGAATGAGCGTCTTCATACAACCGCCATCTTGCTTTCCGTACAATTAATTCGGATGAGAAGGTGAATTGTAACCTTGTTATTGAAGAAAAATATCATAAAGCGATGGGGTTTATGATAAATGTTTTGATTTTTAATGGTTGATATTTATTTTCATTGTAAATAACGTTGTTTTGATGCTCCCATCGTTTCTGAGTGACGTTGTAATTGTCCGAAGTGTTACCTACACCCATTGAAATAAACAGAGGGGATCATTGTTAGATTATTATTTTTTATCAAATAATTTGTCCAGTACTTTGAGAATTTTGTACAGTAAACTTATGTTTGTTCTTTATTGGGCTATGTGGTGTCGGCCGGCTTTAGTATAAGCATCTCCCCGTCTCTTCCAGTGCGTGTCGTAAAGGGCGACCAAGGGTTAACAAAGCGGCTACCACAAGCATTGAGGAACTACATCGCTTCTAAAAGAGTGGACTCGCCAAACCGCTTGGCCAGCGTGGCGTTTTAGTGCTATACATTGTCCTGTGCACGAGGAAGCCCACGTCCAGAAATGGAAACTGAAGGGCTGGTTGCGGTTGCAGTGTTTTTATTGTCCTTTTGATATTGTAACACATACACACTAAATATTAACCTTGACACTTATATCCTCTCGCTGTTATTTAAGTGAACTCAAAACGGACTTCCAGTTTAATTGGTCCATTTCAATTTAAAACTGCCGAAAAATATTGGTAAAGAGCAATTTGGTTTGCTGTCAATATGTAGAATAAATCAAACATGAGATCCAGCGTTCCAAGGAAGTTTCTCGAAGGCAGACGTGACCGGAACGCGAATGGAAGAGTTGGATAGTTTTAAAGAACATACATTTATTTGCCGACCTGTATACTAAAATAAATAAACCAGTGTTGTGGTGATTGTGAGTTTAGGGAGATTGCAAATTTTATTCATTCATTCTTATTTCATTTATTCATTGTTATTTCATTTATTCATTCTTATTTTGTTTATTCATGCTTATTTTATTTATTCATTGTTATTTCATTTATTCATTCTTATTTCATTTATTCATTCTTATTTCATTTATTCATTCTTATTTCATTTATTCATTCTTATTTCATTTACTTATTCATTCTTATTTCATTTACTTATTCATTCTCATTTCAATCATTCATTCTTATTTCATTTACTTATTCATTCTCATTTCAATCATTCATTCTTATTTCATTTTATGAACAATTAATCGTCAGTAAAAAAGGAATGTGAACTTATTCTACGTGTAAATTAAGCTTATGGCCGCAAACGGATTTTACTATGTATAATAAATACATATAATATCTTATTATTATAGGCAATGGCTACATATACTAGTACCTACTCATAAATTTAATGAAGATTTTTAATTCAGAGCATAAGCTTCCCTTAGTCAATCACTGGGGGGTTTCGGGCCGTAATCCATAGTAATCTGATTGGTGAATACACGTATGTATTTTAGTTTTTTTTATAATGTTAGTTAGTCCAAATAAATTAAAAATGCCCTCGACTAAGATGTTCTAATAACTTTTTAATGTAAAATTGTTGCATTCCTTTTGTTATTTAATTTATATAATAATAAATGATAAAAGCTTGATTTAATTTATTATCTCCGTTTCTAGTTATTTTTATATTTTTCCACCCGACATATCAGTTTATACAATACGTGGAAACGTCTCTGATCGATGTATTACTTACATTATTAAGAAAATTTCTGGATAAACTTGGTAAAATCTTTAACGGTTATAAAGCTTTAACCACACTTATCTATACCGATCTTTATCACAACATCCGCCCTACGCTTACCGCACTAGATAGGGCGCTGGCGACATCATTAGAGCGGCGCGTCATTTGTCACGTCTGTAACACCCTTTACTTTGGCTAATAGTCGTCGCGATTTGTTCGGTGCGTGTGTACATGGCTTAATGATTCCATTTGGTGTCGATGAACTCTTTAAGTGGCAAGGATAACTTTGCGATTTTTTTTTTATTTCATTTATTTGTTATTTTCATAATATGTACCAAAAAAAAAAATATTTGGTACAACAACATATTTACAAACTTATCTAGTAACAGCCATATTTTATAAAACATTTATTCGTTTGTAAATTCCCTTAAAGTTATACACAAATTTAGCATCAATCATATAGAAAATTCCTAACACTATTTATCTAAAACGAAAATGTACATCCAGAAGAATTTTGAAACGAGCGTTTTTTAGGTAGAATATAACTTAAGTTATTTGATATCAGGCTGTACCAACGTCCGACTGCAAGTCACAGGCCTCCCCTAGTGATCACGAGTAGCGTAAAATTGGACAATTTGACCACAGTTCTCGAGAAGCCAGCTGCTCAATTTTACCTTTGTTTCTTGAAAACTGGTATTCCAGTTCTCGAGAATTGATTGTCTGACTGGAATTTATTAAACACTAGCGACCCGCCCTTGCTTCGCTTCGGTTTATATGTTATTTTTTCAATTTCATAGTAAAATATAGCCTATATTAGACACGGATAATGTAGCTTCCTATTTGTGAAAGAATTTTTGAAATCGGTTCAGTAGTTCCAGAGATTACCCCCAACATACCTACAAACCTTGACAAATGGGGGCGTGCCAACATTTGTCTTGAGAACTGTGAGCCAACTTGCCCAATTTTTCCCTACTATCACGAAATAGGCCATAATCCACGACATAGGCCCAGTAGTTTTTAAGTTTACTTCTTACATATCAACAAACAATCTCTCTTTAAAATATTAGTATAGATAGAGGTATCTTTCTTCTTCGTCTGCTTGTTCTTACATATCTCCGCACTGACTCAGTCCTCATTACGTGAGAACTAGCCGTAACGCTCATCAATACCTCATCGAGGCCAATCCGGCGCCAACTCAATATTATTAATAACAGAATTATTAATAATGGCTAAATAATAATTATTAATCGGACTCACGCTTCAGTTGGTGTCGTTAATGAAACACGTATTGATGCGAGACTGAGGGATTATTGGCTTTTGTGTATTGATGTTGGTTTGGTACGTGTGTAAGGCGAAAGCGGGAGCGGACGAAATAGCGGTAAATATCTTCGTCTAGTCAAAGAATAATATTAGGTGTTAGTGTACTGCAAGTAGTATTGCAATACATTTTTCACTCGATGGGATTGAATGGGGAGTAGAGAGTGTAGATAGATATATATAAACCTTTATCGTACACCAACACATGTTGCATAATGACAACTAGGCAGCCTCATTGCTAAAGCGACCGCTTCCAACCTATGTAAAGAGTGTAATGAGATGAGAGATACCTATTACTCAATTACACTTCCTACTTTATAGAATGGGATGACATGATGGGTCATCCCATTCTATAAAGGGTTCTAACTAAGATGGGTTCTAACAAATTTCACTCACTCCTGACGTTTCCTTATACAATATTGCCGTGAAATGTATCACGTGACTTAACACGATAATATCAAAGACAACATTTTTTTTCAAAGTTACAAAATTAACATTGTATACTAAAAATATTATTTCTTTACTCTGTTCTTCTGTACTCACTTTGTTATAATTCTATTTATTTCCCATCCATTCCCGTATTATGTCTGGATGTGTGTGTGTGTATATGTATGTATGTTTGTACGTATGCATGAGTTTATGTATTGTATTCATCTTAAGTAAGTGTATATCTATAAAATATTATTATTATTCGGTTGTTGATATTATGTAAAATTGCAGCATCTATCTATTTTTGATATTGTTATCTGTTTTCTCCCTACCACCAAACGTTGGCTGGAAGAGATCGCCTTTGCGATGAAGCCGCCTGTTGTACTTTTCGTGTTACTTACTTAAATTGTCTTTTTCTAACATGTAATGGTATACGTATAATATAAAAATAATTATTAAATTTTAATTAAACTGGTTACTAGCAATGTAAACATGTCAGTTATTTATTATTGATTGTGTTATTAAATACTGCAATAAAATATGTGTATTGTGTCATAATTTCTATTTTAATAAATCCGCCTTCAACTTGTTCCTTGCGGTACCAGCACTCACCGCGATGGTACTTAAAATAAATTCCTTTATGATCATTAAATACATTGTTGTTTTAGTTAAAAAAGTAGTTAAAAGTGATAAATGAACGAATTATTTATTTAATACTATTTTTAAACTATTTATATCATGCCAACATAATACATTCGGTATTGTAAAACTATACCATACTAATTTGTCCAAATTAGAAGTATTTAAAGAGTAAAAAATCACAATATTATTATTAATTATTCACTCACTATAAAGTAAAAAACTATTACATGAAATTCTAATAAAAAATTAAATACTCCCACATAACACTGGCTTTCCATCTCCCTATATCTACTTCAGTTGTTTTTTAAAAAAAAAACGACAGCCTATGCCACACCAATTTATTTTTTATCTGTTCCGACCGGACAGTCGTTTTGAAGAATTTGTGGGCGATAGGTAAATTGGAATTGTGTTTGATCGATGGCCGTACGGCTAATGGGAGTTGGCGAAAAATAAAAAATATGGTAACACACGACAGAAACGAGGAACGGTATGAAATGTTCATATATTTGCTCGGAATTCCGTCCGTGCACACAGATGGAACGTTAACGCAGTTTCGAGGCTAGTTTCGACGTATAGGTATCGTCACGTAAAAAGAGCGCTAGACGTCTTTTGAATAGATGAGTCCGCTCATCGGTACAGTTGCGCACGAAATTACTTATTGTTTTATATATTATATTTCAATAATTTAGAGTAAAGGTAATAAATTATTATTAGTAAAGTATTGAAATATAATATATAAAACAATAAGTGATTTCGTACCTATATAGGTTCGTTTCAAGGTTTTGCAAGTCTGAATTAACAAATCTGTTATTAGATAGATAGATAATACCCTTTATTGCACAAACAAAGCGAGACAGTAACAAACATTTCTAACATACATATAATATGCATTGTACAATAGACGGTCTTGTCACTATTTAACGACCTCTGCCACACGACCTTTAGGTAGACAAGATTTTTTTTTATTGAACTAAAAACAAGGAATTGTCCTAAACAATCGTAAAATGTAATGATAAATTTATATTGTTACGATGATAATTATTAATGTAACAAATACTAAATTAATTGTAATTAATTTTGTACGCCTATTATAGCCAGAACATAACGGAATATATTATTTATGCATTGAAACGCCATATTTTTGTCTATCTTACTATTATTTTCATGGACGAAGGCGGCAGACGAGCATACAGTCCACCTGATGGTAAGTGGATACTGTCGCCCATAGAAATCCGCGATACATGCCAACATTAGTCCAAAATGACAAACATTGGTACGTCCCTGGACGCGCTGCCTTACCTTTGAAGATATAGAAATGGATTTGTAGAAAGAGTTGGAAAAAAGGGGAGGAATAGGATGGGAATGGGCTCTGGTACATCTCACTCATTACCGAAACACGTACGTACATTAGGGATATAAGATAAACTGGGAAATGCAGTACATTTCAAGGTAGTCTTCTGTGAGAGAGGCGTAACGTGGCCATTCGAGCGCACCCTTCAGCTGTTGGATTGTGGCGTGCACTCTCCTCCTCAAGACCATGTTGTTACCATGTTTTTAGCAAATAAATTATAAATTATTATGTATATCAGTTTGTCTTATTGCAATATAAATTATTATGATTATTATTGTCTGTTTAATTAAAAATAAAATTTAAAGTATATTCAATAATATTCAAGACGTTATACCAATAATATTATTAAACAAATTGGTTCGCAAGATCATGATGTAATTCTTTATGTACAAAAATGCAAACAATTCTTTTCATCGTAATGTACAATGTCAGCGGTATCTAGCGATAAATTTACAAACCAAATTTATAGGAATGACCACACAACCGCATGTCCATCGATGGACCGTTAATATAATTAGACAATAATTAATTGTAAGTCCAAAAGTCATGGTAACTTGGTGGGTAATAATACTTAATCAGAAATAATTTTATGAATACATCCGATTTTCAACCAATATGGAAAGCTTTAATCAGCTGCGTATGAACATTTCAGTCATGTGTAGGTACATAGATTACGTACTGAGTGTCAGTATACTGTGATAAATTGACGTCAAAAAAGTATGCAAATCGGATCTATGCATCAAACGAGACATTTTGTTATGCAGTAGCCGTTTGCAGTTTAGATTGATCGATTAGTCAGTTTTTATGTTGGACATGGTATGGATGATTTAATGACATGTGTATCCACAATGGAGAAGTTCGCTAGGTTGGCATTCAAACTACAGCATTCAAAATTCCAAGGCATTTTAGAGATATCGCTATTTTTTTCTATATGGAAAGAAGGCGGCAGACGAGCTAACAGTCCAGCTGATGGTAAATGGATACTGTTGTCCGTGGACATCCGCGGTACATGCCAACATCAGTCCAGAATGACAAACTTTAGCACGCAGTCGGATGCGCTGCTTACCTCTGGAGATTTATAGGAGTGAATTTAAATTAAGGGTTGGGAAAATGGGGAGGAATAGGATAAAATGGCATAGGAATAGGCTCTGGCATATCTCACTCACTGCCGAAACACGTACTTACATTGGGTAAGTAGGATAAAGTACCCACTTTATCCTACTTCCCCAGTGACCAATCGAGTGCGCCTGTTGACTGTGGGATTCAGCGTGTACTCCTCCCCTCCAGATTTTTAAAGATATCGTAAAAATTTATTCATCTGATTTTTTTGTAATTTTTCAAATTTTTTTTTAGGAAAGAAATAGTAAACTTATGTTGTTAACTTCCTAGTTGCTATTACATAGTATGATAAAACTGACAGATAGATAAAACTCTTTATTGTACACCAAAATAAAAAAAATATCGTACATACACAAAAGGCGGTCTTCGAATCAAATCTTTGGGTAGAAAATAAATATTTTGATCACAGGCAGACATGGTGTACAGTAAAAATATATACGCAATATAATATACGATATATATATATAATACTAGCAAAACCCGGCAGACGTTGTCCTGCCATAGAAGTTGATGTGCTGCAGCGCCATCTAGTGGCGAGTTACAACAAAGTGGATAGCATATAAACCTTCTCCATAGAAAGATACATATATGTGCTAATTTTATAAAGAAAAGTATTGAAAGAAATAACTAGAACTACATATGAAAATAAAAGTGAGACTGGAATATATGTCAGTAGGCACGAGTTTAGATAACTAAATAGTGTTAATGGTGTTTGTTGCCTTTAGCGTACTTTTTAATCCCTTATAGAGTTTCGACGGGAATCACTCTAATGTTAAATTGTCGCAGGCGCCACTAGTCCTAAAGTGAAACACGTCAAGGAAAAACTTTAAAAACAATATTATTAAATTAAGAAACAGAAGCAATTAGTGAGCGACCGCCAGGGCCGTATTCAATAAACAACAAAAAACTTTATTATCCAAGTGTCCATGTCGGGGCATAAATCACAAAAGGATTACAACCCCCTCCGCTACAAATTTGCCGTTATTAAAAAAACTCATTTGCAAATTTCTAAAGACAAAAAGATATAAAAGAAATATAATCATCTCCAATTTAGTCCGGGGATGAAAAAATACACCCCTTTTGCTTGGAAGTGAATATAAAAATGTTAATGTGAGACGTTTAAGTGTTATCTTAAAATTGCTCTCTGTCAGCCTAGTTTACATAATGTATAGGTACTTTACGTTTTTTTTTTGACTTTATAATATACTGCAATGGAGCAATTACCACATTCTGCCAGTGTCAAGTTTTCTTCGTAAAAATAATGCCAAAGTCTATCCCATCAATGTCCAGTTCCGTCGAAGAAGTCAGGAATCGCTCAATAAATGTTTACTGAGAACAAAACAGGACATGAAAAACGGAGCCCTTTTATTTGATTTCGATACAAACTTTAAAGTTTAATAAACTCATTATTAAGCTATAAAACCACAACACACACACACATTTTTTATAACTTTACATTGTTCTTACGTTAATTCTAGCCGAGAACGGGCACGTATTTAGAGAATGTCTATGAGGTCTCTCTCTGACACTTTTTAAACCTACTCTAAAAAGGTGTTCAATAAGAAGCGGAACATTTGTTATATTGGTATATGTAATGTATATATAGGTGACGAGTCCTCAAATGGGCTACGTACTGAGAGACAGCATGGGACATACAATGTGGACAAGTGGACTGAAGAAAGTCGCCCGTAGTGACTGAATGAAAAGAGTTGAGACCGTGTGTGCTGACTATATCCAGCAGAGAAAGACACATGCTCATGATTCTGTATGGTATGGGAAATATATGTATGTACAGTTTAAGAAGAGTGGTGATGGCCTATAATCGACTCTCATTCGTGAGGTCGTGAGTTCAAATCATTGGCCCGCACCACTGAATTCTACTTAAGTATGAATTATAACTAGCTCGCATGTTCCAGAATTTAAGAAAAATATATCCACCAATTCTCACGCGGCCCTCGTGGTGGACTATGGCCTGAAATCGTCAACAGACTGATGGAATAAATAATTAACAAGTAAACGTTTGTCAAATTCGCTTAACACAAGTTTCCGGCCGGGCGCAAAGAAGTACAACTCCAAATGCAGTTAAAACGAGCCAGAAACTTTGCAAATTAAGAAAATGTAATTAGTGTCCCTGCCCTCCCTCCACGCACCCCACACCCCCAGGCGGACATAATTAAAGCAAATCTTGTTGTAATTTTGACATTTAATTTTTTTCCCGCCGTCACCTCTCCCTTATTAATTAATTTTGAAAATGTGCCTTTAAAATTTAATCTCTGCTTTTCCATTTTTTCTCGGCGACATTTTTTTTTTTACTTTCACCAAGTTAATGAAACAGCGGAGATTTGGGATCGGACTGAGATGGTTGTCTTTTATTTTTGCTTTTTCGGATTAATTATTTTTGCCTACCTACCCGTTATTATTAATTTTTCGGACTTATAATTACGAGTAGCTAGATCTTCATTTAAAATTTGTTACAACAAAAAGAGAACTTTATTTTATTATGACTATTTATTATTATGTGTAGCTGATAATTTGTTCCAGTACATAAGCCGGTAGACCTAACATAACATGTGGTGTCGGCCGGCGTTAGAATAGAACCTCGGACCGCCACCACACACGGTCTTCCGCTCATCCACCCACTAACCACCTTTCTTCAAGTCGTCAATCCACCTGTTAATTAATTAATTCGTTTACTAAAATTAGTTAGTAATCTTATCAACGTATACATATTGGTTACCATGACTGTACTTACACGTAAACCCATTTGAACATTTGTTTTTCAAATCTCAACAATTCTCATCGCACATAAACCCCTCACACCTACTGATATCTATCGGCGGATCTAAAGCTTGAAATTTTGAAGTAAGGGTGTGTACACACGGCCGCGTGTCGCGCCGCCCTCCGCTCGTGTAATCCCACCCTTATCAGCATGTAAGCCACTCATCAACTCGGAATTACACATTGTAAAAATATTAATCATTTCAAAATTTCAAAATAAAATATAGCCATTTTATTTTGAGGGATCCCTAATTTTTCTAGTAATAAATATAGCCTATGTTACTCAGGGATAATGTAGCATTCTAATGGTGAAAGAATCTTTGAAATCGGTCTAGTAGTTTTTGAGTTTATTCGTTACAAACATACAAAAATACAAATCTTTCCTCTTTATAATATTAGTATGATTTTATCCGACAAAGACACTCCCGAGCATAATTCTTCCCATCGCTCTCGTTGGGCGACTTTGAATTCGTCAATTATACCTACCGTCAGAGACCATATTTAGACAACATACGTCATAACGTGCAGGACTCATTTATTGAAGAATTTCGCCTAAAATCAACGACAGTATAAAAAAATGGTTTAAAATTTTTAATTAAAAAAAATGTTTTTTTTTAATTGTAACACTCCAGACATTTTTTTTGTAACGTTAGTCAAATAAAGCCATCGTTATCTGTTTAACATTGAATAAATAAAGCTATTTTATATATCTAAAGTTATATTATCTTTAAAGTTACCATTAAATATAAACAGTTAAGTTTTAAAAGCCCTGAAGCCCTAGTGGGCGGAGTTCAGAGAGATTTAACGGCGAGCCAAATGTGCATCAAATTTGTTTTACATCGCTTACGGGGGTCGGTTGGAATAATGTGTAATGTTAGAATAAGGGTCACAGCACACGAGTTTCATTTTGTTTGCAACATGAAAACTAGGTTGGGTTGGAAACACCGAGTTCCCATCTAGTTTGAAATGTTTCGGAAACTGACAAGTGAGGTCGAATGGAATAAAATCTTAGTTCCCAATTGGGTTAAGATCACTGCAAAATCAGCCTCCTTTTTTAAAGTCGGAGAAGAAATAAAAAATCATCGAGATCACTTAGATTTACATTTAGACATACAACATACAACAATAACCATATTATAGGTAGGTTTCTTTCTACACGGACAAAAAATGTAAATCAACGTTTCCAATATGTAGGTATTATTAATCTATATACATATTATACCGAAAATATTGTAAATTTTATGCTCTATTTCGTATTTTAGTCATTAGTATTTTTTTTATAGAAAGATGGTGGAAAACAAGCTGTGGTACTGTACCGATGGACTGTATGTCCACCTTTTGGTAAGTGGATACTGTCGCCCACAGACATCCGCGATACATGCCAACATTAGTGCGAAATGTCAAACTTTGGCACGCCCCCGGATACGATCACACACATTATTTCTTGTAGCTTATTTTTTATCGAACAAATGTTCGACGTGATTCTTTAAACTGATATAACTTTTTTATTTATGAACTGATTGAAATAAAACAAACACTAAATTTTAAGTGAAGCTTACCACAATACATTAGTGTACCCACAACCGTACCCAAATCAGTTAAGCCGTTTCTAAGATTAGTGCGCACAAACGCACAGACAAACAGACAAACAGCCAAAAATTCTAACAAACATTGTTTTGGGTTCTATTGCGTCGATAAAGGCCCCCAATAATATTTTTCTCATATATCTTCCATGTACAGACAGCGATCAGTTACATTTTTACGTGATCAGATATATAGATTACGTATTCTGATAAAGTAGATTCGTAGTGTACAGTCAGCCTAATGCGTAATGATGCGCGCGATTTTATCAGCGGCCGCGGCTTAGATGTCATTTAAATTTAAATTAAGGTATTACGTTGTTTTGACTGCCCGCCGTCGCGCGGGGTGGGGGGGGGGGGGCGTTATCGCGATTTGTTGCCTCTTGTGGGTGCATTTTAAATAGCAAGTTTTTATTGACAGGGGAAGATATAAAACACTGATTTGTCTTTTTATAAAAAAAAAAGGCGATAGTCGATCATATAGTAATACCATACCACCTGATGGTAAGTGTATATTGTCGTCCATAGACATCCGCGATACATGCCAACATAAATCCGTTGAATAAGTTAGGAGCCGCTCAGTCAAGTGAGAATAGGTTTACTGAGAACATAAGAGTTGGACTCCTTGCAAGCATACAAAAAACGCGGTCCCATGCTTTTAAAGATTATCACAATCATTACTCACTTTGAAATTTAGTAATCTATCACTATTAAACCACAAAGCAATTTTTATTATCGATCAAACAAAAACTTGATTTCACTTCTAGAGTTCCCGCCACAGTCCACATATAGTTAGTAGTACTATATAGTACATATAGTATAGTAGTACTATAGTGGGCGCCACAAAAATTGGTTTCTATTTACTTTATCAAATTATGTATTTTAGTTGGAAGTACAATAAATTATAAACAGACATAATAATATTTATTTTGCAGAATGGCCGACCTGTCATATTTAGTTCCCTTAAATTCCGCTGGATTTCTTTGGCGGCGCGCATTTAAGACTAAATATAGAAACATGACAGTAGCGCAAACCGTTCAGAAACTTCTATCTCAACATTATTATACGGACAATGCCTGAGTCAGCGTCAAGTTTATGATCGACACGCTTTATACTCGTAGGGTATGTTTATAGTGTCACTGGCGCGATGTCGCCCGTTCGGTAACTTGCTTACTTGGCGTTTATTTATTACTCTGTCGTGCGTACTGACGGCCCTTATTATGTAATGAATAAGGTTTATTTATTACAAATATGATACCTTTCTGACTGTGAAGATATATTGGAATGAAAGCCTGCAAGTTATTAAAATGTCAATTACATTAAACACACATACTGTACATACCTACACAGTACACATATTGTATGTGTAAATACCGCCCGATCGTCTGCCATCTATTCTATAAAAAAATGTGCCTTGATATGTTGATAACTTGCTTTGTGATATGAATGATAACGGAAATAACTGATATTTTCTACCGCACCTGTTTTAATTTTTCACATCCAACAGTCGACAGGTAGAGAACGCCTTATTAAGGTATTAAGTCCGCTTCTGTACAATATAATGCAAAAAGAGCAAGCAAATAAATAATTTACATTTGTTTAATGGCCCTTTGAAAAACAATTTGAAATTCGTGCCAAATGTCATACTATTATGACTGTCATAGACATATTTTTGTCATTTAAATGATTCCTGTACTTTGACTCTTCTGTCATCTATTGTTTGATTTGTAAGCGTGCCCAGTGTATTCCATTAAAGCCGTCAGTGTTAATACTATTTGAGAATATTTGACTGTTAATTACAAATTTAAAAACGCCTTCCATTAAAAATATCTGCATCTAAACGAGCCTTTAGATTTTATTAACTGGAATTACCTGTCAGAACAACAAACAATAATAGTTGAATTATTGCTAGATCGCTCATAAATCGAAAACAAAAAATAGGTTGTCCGATAACAAACGGATTTAGGTGAACTGTCAAATAAACCATAAACAAATTCGGGTTTGGAAAAAAGTATCTTGCAACTGAGCACCATTTATTATCCGTTTTGTCGTGTGTACGAATATCTCTGGTCCATTAATAATGGAGACTTATCCCAGCCTAATCTGCCGCTCATTCCCGCTTTCCGCGGCCGATTCTTTTTCGCGCCAAAAAACCGCCGCCATGTTGGCTTCTGTCCGCGTAGATTTATGTGTTCGTGGATTAAACGCTTGATAAATAATAAAATAATAAAACGGTGTGTGATTCCGATCGCGATATACCGCTGTAGGGGTATTCCGTAGGCTTTTTATGGCGAGTTTTCAATTTGTTTCGGCGGCGATACGGTTTATCGGCACCGTCCTTAGGGAGCCGGGATCAATCCCGATGTTTTCGGGATCCCGGGCTTTATTATTGATAGTCGTAAGTAATTGAACTGTTTGTTCGGTGATCGCTTTGAAAATTATTTTTGTTTACGACCGGACATCTTTCTTTGCGTTATTTTGATAGAAATTGCTGGAAATGTGGAAAATAAGCGGACGTCAAAGATGGAAAGATTTGATTGTTAGACAACTAAAGATATTTCTTTAGGGAAAATAGAAAGGGAAAATGGAGACATTAAACCACTTGCATTCAAATAATTTATGGTATAGAGGCGCTTCATTCAACACGATGATTTTAATGAAAAATATAACA
The DNA here is from genome assembly GCA_943735995.1 of Sesia bembeciformis. Taxonomy (NCBI): domain Eukaryota; kingdom Metazoa; phylum Arthropoda; class Insecta; order Lepidoptera; family Sesiidae; genus Sesia; species Sesia bembeciformis. The sequence continues at coordinate 13,583,076 of OX031044.1, forward strand.
CGTTATACGTCACTTACGTTATATGTCCCCGTCTTTTGCCGTGGGTGTCGTCAAAGGCGGCTAGAGATAACAAAGCTACTACCATAAGCGCTTGGGAACAACACTACCTATAAAAGAGTGGACTCGCCAACTCATGAACGAGACATGAGGATGAGTATGAGGTATGAGGAGTGCTCGTACACTACTCATACCTCATACTGCCTATGCCCAGCAGTGGATGATGAGCAGCAGCAATATTGAAAGTAGCAGCAAATCGACGGCAGCAAATTTAAAGGTCGGTTAGGTTTAGGTTCTCTGGTGAAAATAAAGATTAGGACTCCGTCGACTTCATGTTGACATTCGTAAACATTGTTTCAAAACACGAAGACACACACAAATACCACAATGTAATTATGTACATACAAAAAATAAATAAATGAATAAAAAATATGTATACACATAGAAACTTGTGTTTCTATGTGTATACACACACGTAACTTGTTATGCACACTATACACATTTTCGTTCGTTTTTTATTTAATTATTCTTAGTGTGCTTATCTATATATTCTTATGTTTATGTTCGTAGTGAATTCTAAATATAGATTTCTGTTACTTTAAACCTGTGTAAGAGGAGGCACATGTATATTTTTCCTACTTTAAACATGTATAAGGGGAGGCACATGTAAGTTTTTCTTACTTTAAACCTGTGTAGTTATCCCTTACTCAAGATAGAGATTTTTAATCTAGTTTCAGTCGGGGCGCACCCAAAATCTGGTATGTAAAAATTGCAAGCAATAAAGACAATTTCAAATTGTTTCAGTTACCTATTTAAAATCAATTTGTTTTGCTGATCATAATTTCCTTCTCACTTAATAAAATATTAAGTAAAAAAAAAAGTATATAATTCTTGTATTTCCGCTTCATGTATGTTTCTTAGAATGAGCGCTGTCATTAAAAAAAGATACATACATAAAACATTTATTTAGAAAACAGTTACATGGCAACTAACTACAGTTACAAAAGAAAACACTTAAAGCGCTTCTAGAACTTTAGCAGTAATATTGTAGTATACATGCTTAAAGCGCTGAAATTTACGTACAAACCGTTGTAATAACAGTAAACTGACCACGTACCTATCGTGTCACGGAAATTCTAAAGATACTTCCACACGAGATACTTTTCTATGTAGACATTCAGAATAGAAAGATGTAAATATGAAAAGTATTCTAAATAAGGAGCCGTGTGGAGCCGGGCGGCTTTAGAACCCATCTCTTTTCGTGCGTATCGGAAAAGGCGACTAAGGGATAACAAAGCGGCTACCACAAGCCCTGAGGAACAACACCATCTGAAAGTGTGGACTCGCCCGCTTAGCCAGCGTGGCGTTTTAAGGCCATATATTCTTCATACACAAGATAAGTGCCCGGTTATTAAAAAATACTGTGGTCACTCTGATTATTATTATACAAACAACACGACAGGACTTTTTGGCGAGAACTCGTGAAGTTTAGTATTTGTTTGATTATTGTAAAAATTGTGTACTAGGCGTTTTGTGGTTTAATAGTGATAGTTTATTAAACTTCAAAGTGTTTTTCGTGCCTTCTGTTTGGGATTATCAAATAGAAGCATGGGACGGCGTTTTTTGTGTGCTTCCAAGCAGTCCCCTTCTGTACTCAGTAAGCCTACAATCACTTTACTGAGCGATTCCTGACTTTCTTCGACGGAACTGGATATTGACAGGATAAGTTTTAGACTTAGAAATTGTTTATTGGACTTTATTACGTAGACACTGGCATAATGTGATACGAGTAATTGCACTATTGCCATATAAAGAAAAAAAAAACAACGTCAAACGATACGATCAGAAAACCAGAGATTAAGAGATTACGGTGAAATTTAACATAATTATAGTGTATTTTTTTGACTGGCATGTATAGAGTAAATACTTTTTATGTAAATTTATTACAAAATTCATTATAAAATCCAAAAAAACAGTACCCGATATAGCCAAAATAAAAACCTAGCCGGTAAAATATTTTAAGGATTTTAATAATTGAATGGTAATTTAAATAATGTTATGATTGTGGTAGTCTGTGACAAGCTTAAATAGTAATAAAAATTATTATTTTGTGTGTAAGTGGCCTAACGTCGAAGTGCTACAGCAGCTACATTGTAACGTACTTTACGGAAAACTTTTCCAATAACATTGTATTGTACGGTCCGTATACCCCTGTACACTTAGAGCCAAAATAAAGGTTAGCTTCCAGAAATACATCTAGTGAGAAATTCATTAATTGTTGTCTAAGAAGATTTCGGTGAAACAATGAATAGTGAACAAAGTTAACGGGAAATAGCTTACCACCTAGAAAGAATAGGATTGAAAATTATACATAGAAAGAACTCTTTCCAATTCCTGAAGCTGGGATGATTATCTTCGATTTACATTCGTGAAGTCAAGAGTTTAATCCCCAGCTTAATTTCGTTTAAATATGGAATGCTTTATTATTACAGGCTTAGCAATACCATATCATCAGCCTATGTCTCTCCACTGCTGGATGTATGTCTCTTCCATGGCTCGCCACCACATACGATCCTCGGCTCTTCTCATCCAACCACCACAGCTTAGCAATAGAGCAAGATATTGCAGAAATATTCGTGTATCAACAGGATCCTGCAAAGCGCGCACTGGCATCCCTCTTCGTGTTGCTGGTGTGCATGGGCGGCGGTGACCACTTAACATGGCGTGAACCGCCCACTCATCTGTCACCTCTTCTATCCCATGATTACCAATGGGAAATTTTTACATGAGCATCAGAAATACTGAAAGTGACAGCAAATTCAAAGGTGGGTTAGGTTTAACATCTCTGATGACAATAAAGATATAGCTGTCGTAGACACCGTACAATACAAAGTGGACTCCGTCGACTTTGTGTTAACGTTGTCAGTAATTAAAAACTGTTTATTTCAGATATTCAAAAACAGTTTGTTTTGCTGATCACGATTTGCTGTCCGTTTAGTATATTTTGATGGTCTTATAAATACAGGCCATTACCGATCACAATTTCTACTTAACATTGGATAATGGATTTACATTGTACTTTATATAGACTGAGGTATTTTTCTAAATTAGTTGGTGTATACAAAGTGTGGCCGTCAGTGTAACTAACCAATACAGCGCTGATATTTACAAGTTATGTCGATGGACGCCGTTATATAAACACCAATAATACACAGAGCCGTTTACTATGAGAGCGTACTCTTTATCATTTCTCAAAGAAAAAAATATGTACTGGTAGAAGGCTACTTTTTTTTAGAAAGAAGGAGACTAACGAGCAGACAATTCACCTTGGTGGTCGATACATTCTCACTTCGATATACACGATAGGTAGGTACATGCTGACATCAGTCCTGGGTACATTGCGGCTTCAAGATACTTCATGCTGCGAATTCGAATGTTGTGGGTTTAACTGCCAACTGGGGTTTTTACACTTTGATACAACATGGGATTCTTCAAAAGGGCTGTGAATAGGATTCTTGCAAGGTCGACAGCGGATTCGCATCCCCCTAGTGTTGCAGGTGTCCATGGGTGATGGCGACCACTTATCAACTCGTGGGCCGCCTGTCCGTCTGCCACCTCATCTATAAAAAACAGTCCCGAATGACAAACGTTGGCACGCTCCCGGGCAATTAATTTGGAGAAAGGGTTGGGAAAATGGTGAGGGATAGGATAGAATTGGATGAGAAAGTACCATAAGTGTACTTAAGTACCATGGAAGAATAGGATTAAAGTTGGAAATGGATTGTAAGTTAGTCTTCTGTCACTTCTGTTATTAGTAAAGATATTGGTAAATGAAAGAGTCCAGAATCGTTGCGAAAGTCCATAGCAATATTATTAATAATCCAATACAAACATAAAAATATAGAAGAACAGAAAAACAATCACGAACGAATTCATTATTGGACAATACGAGTGAAAGGACGATATGTATTCATGAATCGATTCCGTGAATCGAGTGGAATCGAAGCGGAAGCTTGTCGTAATATCGGTTTGATGGCGCATGAAATTTCATGTCCGATGTTGAGTCGGCATTGAGATTCGTAGTCGGGGAACGTTTGGAAAACAAATTTGAACAGACTATGTTTGAAGAGTCGGCGTTGAGGTGCAATTTGAACAGAGCTTCAATTGTTCAATTTGAATTGAAGTTCAATTTAAACTTTGTTTAGGTACAAAGGCGAATTTTAATTTGTATGTGCTAGAAATACGCGATGTCAAACTAGTTCACTTTCTCTCAAATTTATTTAAATAGACACTGCCTGTATATCTATATGTTTGTTCGCTTTGTTCTTTGACAGTTTGAATTTAAAAATTTCTCTCGCAGAAGTGAAATGTACCTTGAAAGGCACTACGCCTTTCCCACTTTATTTACCCTATTTCCCCAATGTACGTATCTATGTGTTTCGGTAGTAAGTGAGATATGTCAGAACACATTCCCATCCCATCCTATCCTATCCCTCCTTGCTTTCAAGGTAGAGACCCATCCGGAGGCGTAGGTACCAAAAGTTTGTCATTTTGGACAGATGTTGGCATGTATATTTTAAAAAGGTCTTGCCGTAGATATGTCCTACCCATTGCCATTTCAGCTATGTCGGAGACTTTGACATGACTGTTTATTTATTGACTTAAACTTCATTGCACAAGTTTTTTTTATAAACGAAGGCGCCAGACGTGCATACAGTCCACCTGATGGTAAATGGATACTGTCGCCCATAGACATCCGCGATACATGCCAATATTAGTCCAAAATGACAAACGTTGGCACGCCCCCGGATGCGCTGCCTACCTGTGGAGATATAGGAATGGATTTGGAGAAAGGGTTGAGAAAATGGGGAGGGATAGGGTGGGAATGGGCTCTGGCACATCTCACTCACTACCGAAGAACGTACATACATTAGGGAAATAAGATAAAGTGGGAAATGCAGTACATTTCAAGGTAGTCTTCTGTGAGAGAGGGGTAACGTGGCCAGTCAAGCGCTCCCATTGCGCTCGAGGGCAATCCAAGTCCCAAGCTGTTGGATTGCAGCGTGCACTCTCCCCCTCAATATTTGATGTGTACAAATGGCGGACTTGCCTTACGACATAACAGAGTATACGATGTACTGGCATGCGATAACGGAGTTATTACTTAACATCACGACTCAACAAAACTCAAGCGAATCCCTCACACACAAAATAAGCAATAACGAAACAATAACATGTTAAACTAGTATCTGAAACATCGACTCGTTATGTGCTATGGCGCTACGATAATACCGCGATACGTATGCGGCCCGCGAGCTCCTTTAATATTATTTCCACATATTGACTTTGCGTTGTCTATCTGTCCCCCTCGCACTGGGAGGATGGTGGGGGGGGGGGGGGGGAAGAGTGGAAGATGTAGTGAAGACACATGTAGTGGTGGAATCGATATCCTAATGCGTTTAGCATTGGCTGCTCGTTTCTAAGATGTGTTAGGTTAGAACACAAGTTTGGTTGGAATGTTTTTTAAAAGGATTTTTATTGATTAAACGTAGATTCAAAATGATGAGATTTCATTACTGTGGGCTTACTAGATGGTAAGCACACTTAATTTGTTATGTCGGTTTATTTAGGTATATTTTTTGATGTACAGACTGAGTTGAATTTTTACCATGAATTCGGTTCGTGATTTTCTTGGCTCTAAGTTAATTTGCAATTTATAACCCTTCACTAGGGGGTTTCGGGCCATAATTAAGAACGATAATAGCCTAGACTTACCTATTAAAACAACATAAAAAACCACAAGTGGGAAGATTTAACAAACAAAAAATAATATTTATTTTTAGTGGATACGTGTATTTAGTCCTTTGGGGTGAAATTATTGTGGGACGAACAAATGAATAATTTTTGTTTTCCACTGTGATTCGTAAAGTTTTTTCGAATATGTATTTATAATAGCCGTTAGGTTTTTTTTAAATATTTAGTGACTCTAAATGTTCCTTCCACGTTTCCTAAAAACAAAATGCATAACATTACATGTAAATTAATTCAAAATCATATATTGGGAATATATTTGAACATCTTGTATGCATTCGTATATTCTGTAAACGTAATGACGTCTTGAAAATCAGATGTCATGTCGTTAATGAAATTTATGACATCATGACGTTTTACTTAAAATTGGTTTAAGTATTTAGCAGAATAATAGAAGTATCTGACACTACATCAAAACACGTAGTTCATATGAATACTATTTAGGTCCCTATTGGTTTACTACTGCTACCTACAATCACTCTATCAGCCTATGTCTTTCCACTGCTGGATGTAAGACCCCCAGAGGTCTCAGGATTCGTAACTACACATTTCCGCTCTTCTCGTCCAGCTACTACCAGTAAAGTTCTTTAAGCATCGCTCCACATAGCCGGAATCTTTCATTTCGGAATCAGTTATGTCAATGACTTACGTTTGTCAAATCTTTACGTCTCCTAGCGACTTTGAATTTATGGATCAGGACAAGCGTCGGAGTCCACAGTTTCGACATTCCAATTCTGAACCAAAACTGCTTTAAAAAATCATCATAAATGGTATTACAATTTACAAAACTATTTTTTATCAGTGTAACCTTAGAAACTATCAAAAGACAGACAATTCAACTTGATTTTTGCCGTATTTCAAATGCATTGGATCGCGTGTAAAATAAATCGTGCGTCATTTGCTATAGAATACCGTGTTATATTGAACAATGGAGGGAGATAATACAATGTATCGCGTCGCGTCGCTGCGGACATGTAGCGCGAGGATATGTAGAAAATAATTGTTTGGAACAAAGGTGCAACGGAGTCATAATTAGACTCAAAAATTTGTCTATTTTAATTACGGTGTGAATTACTTAAGACATCACACTTTATTTATCGAAAGCTTTTGACCGCTTTTGTATGTCTTTCTCTTAGTCCAGAATATATTCTATTTGCCAAGTTTCAAAGAAATCGGTTCAGCTGTTTCGATGTGATTGAGTAACAAAAATTCTTGCTTTCAGTCGACCTAAAGAGATCGATGCGTAATTTTTTTGACTTCATATATGGCAAATGTGTAATTAGCACATTTTGCCATTCTCAAGTTTTCTTCGTAATAAACAATTTCAAAGTCTAAAACGTATCTTATCAATGTACCGTTCCGTCCAAGTACGTCAGGAAGCGCTCTGTAATGCGATAGCTAGTTTACTGAGGACAGAAGAGGACTCCTTGGAAGCACACGATAAACGCACTCCCACACTTTTATTTGATCATCACAAACGCCACAGACGAAAAACACTTTGAAATTTAATAAACTATCGCAATTAAACCACAAAACGCCTAATACACAATTTTTACAATAACCAAACCAAAACTCAACTTTACTTCTCTAGTTATCGCCAAAAGTACGATTGATTCATAATTACATTATGAATCGAACACTAGGGTTTTATTACGATGTTTTTCTTCAACACCTAGTGATTATTGATTGGAAAATCTGTAGGTACTTAAGTAGAAACTCAGTGATTCGTACTTTCTCGTGATTCGAACTCACGGTGTCATCGCTCTTATCGACACTCGTAATTATAATAAAACAAGTCTACTCCATAGTTCTCAATGTCCTGAAGTTCGCTAGGTCCCGGCTCGCGTCTTCGATTCGTATGAATAATGTGGTATCGATTGTGTCCGCGTGTTACCTCCTACTAAACATCACTAAGGCATAAAGGGGGACAGACGCCCTCCTAAGGCTAACTAAGTAATAAAGTTTTTAGGCGAACTACAAGCAAGTACAATATTTTGCGTTTTATGCAATCGTATGCAATGCAACCAGCCCTTTCAGTATCCACTGCTGACATGGGACTTCTCATGCACATTGTCTTGTGAACGAGGAAGGTATGGCCTTAAAACTCCACGTCAGCCAAGTTGGTTGAGGAGAGCAATCTTTGAGGGGTGGTGTAGTACCTCAAGGCTTGTGGTAGCGGTTTTGTAATTCCATAGTCGCTGGATGAGGAGAGATAAGGTAGTGTTAATTTAAAGCCAAGGTCGACACCATGCACGCGGTCAAGTTACATCAAACACCATGCACGCGGCCAAGTTACATCAAAGTTTACGAAAAATATTCCAATGTCCTGTTTATATTTCATAAATGATTATAAATGACTATAAATGACCAATATTTATAAATGACATGTCTATTAATAAATTGTGTTATCTCGCTACTAAGCCTTAAATAAAGCATTATAACAGCTAATCAATTTAATTAAATCACTGGGACATTAATCAAAGAGATAAAATATTTAAGTGGCTATTAAATTTTGAATTGTTACAATTAAAATGCCAAAGACGTGACGCACAAAACATTGCCCGAGTACCGAAGCGGTCTAACTCTAAAATCAATTAAAAATACTTCTGACTAAGCAGCGTGTCTAAACGGAGAAATTAACTGGCCGACAATAATAGAATCTCGTCTTCTTATCTTAATACCATCTAGATTTAATATATCACTCGATCGTAGGCATAACACGGGTAATCTGTCCGTCCGTCCATCTTGACAAATGAAAGCTTCAGCCGCCGTCTCATCGGAGAAATTAAATACAACCGCCGATAATTATCTACGAACACACCACAGTCTAAATTAACTTCTAGCTGAAAAAATAAAAGAATTAAGTTCGTAAATCGAATAGGATTTGACGTACGACCTTTTAAATTTAGAACGCTTTTTTCGACCGACAAATCTGTTTGTTGATTCTAATTTCAAATCGTCTCAAACACAACCTCGTTTTAATCTTGTTAGGTCGTATTTTAAATGAATAAAGTTGGAAATTGAATGGAATGTTTTTGGTAGTTAGTTAAAAAGGTTAGGTTAGTTAGTCGATCGTCGATTGTCATGTCAAAATTGTAATTATTGCGCGCGACAGCCGGAATGCCGTTCGGTAGCGGCTGACGATTTCATTAATGTCATTAGCTGGCACACTAATGACTTTTTAAAAGTGGCCGCCGATGAGCAAAACACGCGTGAGAGAATTATAACGCTTCGAGTTTACAGATTTATGATTTAGTGTTTTGCGCGTGATGTTTCACGTTTATTATTATTATTTTATTGGGGCTTGAGAACAGGTTTATTTTATAAATCGCTTTTTTTTTCGATTTTACGGTGATAGCTTAGAGAAAACTTGATTCTTAAATTAAACGTATGCTTAATTAATATACGATTGAATTTTAAACGCATTGCTTGTATTGTTCCTATAATACCGATTAATAGTTGTTATAGGTAGGTAGGTGTTTTATAAAAAAAAATTAAACACCAATGTCTGCCCTACTTAGAAAAAAGGCACAAGTGCATTTTGATGACAATCGAGAAACAAAAAAAATTGAGGAATATTTTCATGTATTTAAAAAATTAGAAGAATTTTGGAAAAACACAAAAAAAATGTTTATTTGCTTTATTTTTAATTTCTGAATATAGCTTTACTTTTTTTAATGAAAATTTCAATTCATTAACCTGCTTTAAATCAGAGAAATAATTAAATTTGCAGCAAAAGATATTGAACGGATAGCACATCGACGGCAGCAAATTTAAATGTGGGTTACGTCAAATCTGGCTCACTCAACATTTTAGGTTTGAAAATATGCGTACAGCGGCGGGCCCGTACATAGTAGTATTATTCGTCTGTGGGCGGGCCCCTGCGCAGGTGTTTATTTCAGTCGGTTGCCGCGGGCTCTTTGTAACGCACTCTTTGTAAATAAAAACGTTTAAAAACTAGCAGCATATTGTGTAAGGTGGGTATAATACTTTTTATTTAATTTAATTTTAGAACAAATAAAAAAAATGTTTTAAAACGGATAAAACTGTTATAATTAGTTATATTATCACTTAATATAAGTGACAACCCTTGCGACTCACCTTTGTCAGATGCGCATAAGATTCAATTTGGCTCGCGTTGAACGAAATTTTATTTTGTAGGTATGTTTTTATTGGTTTTATGGAGCGTTTAAGAACGCTTTACGTTACTTCCTAACGCTTTAAGAACGTGTACTTCCTAAGGGAAGTGAGTCTTCTGTACTTGTACCATTAGTTATTCTGTGATTAGGTTTAGGTTCTCTAGCAATACCTACTAAAGAATAGGATTCGCGCTTCGCAGACTTAGTAATGATATTCTTAGTAATTTATAATTATGTATTTCAGATATCATTAATAATAATTAATTAATGATTAATACCAATTGGACCCATTTGACTCCATCCAACGACATGCTGCTCGTATTGTCGACGATCCCACTCTCACGGGCGATTTAGAACCTCTCAGCAGTCGGAGAGACGTTGCGTCTCTCTTTGTGTTCTACCGCCTGTACAATTTGGAATGCTCTGAAGAACTGTTTAATATAATTCCCACCTCAGGTTTCTACAACGCACCTCCCGTCACAGAAGTGCGGTCCATCCGCATTAAATCGATACGGAGATGTCGCGCACTGTTCGGTCCAAAAATTACTTTATACCGCGAACCCGTAGACTGTGGAACGAACTGCCTCAAGAGGTCTTTACATTAAGCTACGATATGGGGTTCTTCAAGAGAGCTGTGAATAGGATTTTGCAAGGGGTCCATGGGCGGCGGTAACACTTACCATCACGTGGGACCGCTTGCTCGTCCGCCCACTAGTATATAAAAAAAAAGATATACATAAATAATTTGTTTTATTGATCATCATTTACTGCTTGTTTAATATTTTGGAGGCCCGTTTAAATGCAAGTCTTTAATCAATATTTAGTCCGACTCACACTTGACCACTTCATAATTGAGTGCGGTTGTCACGGTGCGTGTGAAGTTGCATTCGTTACCTTTTATTAATCTCGCTTGTACCATAAGATATTAACTTTTTAATCGTATTTGTCCCGAATCGCCCCGTGACTGTTCACGCATATGACTTCGGGAGATTAATTGATAGTAACGGTTAATAGGTATGGGAAATAGTTAATCTTCTACTTTTGAATGGGATGGTAAAGGTTACATGTTATTTTTGTATCGTTTTAATAGTATTCTGATATTTGCAAAGTATTCTTTGAAAAGTAGAATGCACTATATTGCACTATAACAATGTAGGTACTATTTAGGCAAATCGTGCTCTAAATTTTAAACTCACAGATTGTTCCCAGAACTACCCATAGTGTATCATCGAAACTTCTTTTCGTTCTTATTTTCTCTCGTTTTCTAAACTCGTGTGCACAGGGTCTAAGTAACGTTGCAAACAAGAAATGAAACAAGTTAATAAACGTCACTTTTATTACGATAGATAACATTAATAAACAGGGAAATCAATGTTTAATTAATTAATTAACTAAAAGGCTTGTAATTATCCATCGGTGCTGTAGGGGAATGGCGGGCCGCGGTCCCGTTATAGCAACATTAATTATAATATTAATTATTAGCTAACTCGTGTCCCGGCCCTTGAGGGAACGTGCCCTTGGGTACCGATCACAAAATAACTTTAATTATTTTGTATTTTGTAAATAATTATTATTATTTACTCAATTTCTTACCTTTAGAGACATGTGCAATTTATATACAACTAGCGACCCGTCCTCGCTTCGCTTCAGTTTATAGGTTTTCTTTTCAAATTATTTTCTCAAAATAAAATATAGCCTATATTAGACACGGATAATGTAGCTTCCTATTTGTGAAAGAAGTTTTGAAATCGGTTCCGTAGTTCCAGAGATTACTCCTAACACACCTACAAACACACAATTTTACCTCTTTATTAAATTAGTATAGATAACAAGTATAAAATAAAAATTTATTATAAAATATAAATATTTAAAGCCGCCACAACGTACGTATTATAATTGAACTATGAACCGATGAATTAAGGAACTATAGGTCTACCAGAATCTCATGGCATAAAAAAATAATTAAAAATTGTGATTTTCATATGGCAATGTCAATTGTCACCTGTCAAATCAAAGTACGAGATTTGTCAACCGCTGCTGAGATTTTGTGATATCTTCTTGACAATTAGTTGTTTTTGTGAAAATGTCGAAAAAGCCACTTCGATCTCAAGCGAGAAATATTGTTTTCAATGTGTATCGTAAAATAAGGGAAGAAGAAGGCGTAAATCAAACTCAATCTTTGATTTTAAAGCGCGTCGTAGAGTTGACCGGTAAGTTGGACTGAGTTGTTTTGATACTTTTAGTTTATTTTATATTTTTCTTACTTAATTGTAGCTTCTTTATAGGGGTTTCCAGTACTACTATACGGCGAATCGTAGGTGAGGACACATCGAATGAAATGAATTCTATACAGTTAGGAAGGAAATTCCAACAGTAATGAAACTGTTACAAATTCTTCGACAAGATATTGATTTCAATGGAGGTAGAGAATCATTGAGGTAAGAAAAATATTAAGTAATAATCCCTCTCACTCTCACTCCTAAGAGGAGGCCTGTGCCCTGCAGTGGGACGTATATACTGATGATGATGATGAAGAATGACTAAGCTATCGTTTGAGTAACATGATAAATTTTATTATTTTTTACAGACTTATACTTAAGGAGATTGGTTTTGAATATGTTAAATGCCAATCAAAAAGGACCATTTTGATGGAGAGAGATGACATAAAACTACAAAGATACAAGTTTTTGAAGCGTATAAACGAAAACCGCGAAGCTGAAGAGCATAATAAATTGGATGTGATTTATTTAGATGAGACTTACATTCACGGTTCATGTTCTGTGAACAAGTGCTGGCAAAGCAAAGATATTGCAGGTCCATCTAAAAGTATTTCACTTGGAGCGAGGTGGATCATTGTAAACGCTGGTGGAGAAAATGGCTTTGTACCAAATTGTTGTCTGGTGTACAGGTCAACAAGTGTATCTGCTGACTATCATCACGATATGAATAAGGACAATTTTACAAAATGCGTGACAGAGAAGCTAATTCTAAATCTGACGAGACCTTCACTAATTGTTATGGATAATGCTAGTTATCATTCCGTACGGCGCGGTGGAACAAACCGCCCACACAAGCCAATCGTATCGCTGATATAAAAGAATGGCTTCGTGCAAATGATGTACATTATGATGATCTTTGGCGTAAATGTCAACTACTTGAAGTAGTGAAACAAAACATGTCTGCGCACTTATATGAGATAGATGAAGTATTAAAATCGCACGGTCACGAAGTTTTAAGGCTCCCACCTTATCTTGCACATTGAATCCCATAGAAATGATTTGGGGTATAATGAAGCAAAAAGTTGCTGATAAAAATGTAAATAGGCCTGCAAGTGACATTCAATTATTAACAGAAGAAGCTTTCTCACAAATTGGTGCAGAGGAATGGCGAAAATGTTGTGAACATGTAAAGAAAATTGAAAACGATTTCATCGAGCAAGATAGAATAATTGAAATGCTGGAAGAGCGATTTATAATAAATATCTCTTTATCTTCATCATCTGATGAAGAACAAGAAATGCAAGTGGAGTTCTTGGAATCGTTTTCTAGTTCTGAATGAGGTGTTAAGTTAGTAGTATGATTTAAATGATATATAATAAATTAGTACATAAAGTAATATACGATTGATTTATTTTTCATGACATATTTTCCTATGTTAAGAACCCGATGTATAACAACATTCTTCATACACATACCTAATATACTTCATGTTCATTAATACTGAAGACATAAATAAAAATTAAACAGTATCAAGGTCGTTTAATCCAATTTCCCCAGTATTGCACACAACAAATTTTTATTTCCCCATTTGCCATGAGATTCCGGTAGACCTATAATTGAAAAGGGACAAAGATCAAGTATGATCGCGAGATTTGGGAGAGGTCTTTGTTATACCAGCAGTGGAGAGACATAGACTGACAGCATGGTATGGTAATTGTTATACCTAACGTGTAATATGTAAATCGTAATGTCGTAGTGTATTTTATAGCACATAAATTTGGTTTTTAACAACATGTCACCAAAATAAGACAAAATCTTAAACATGTCAGCCAATTTGATATATATCGAGCCGTTCTAACGATAAATACAATTATATTAAGTAATAAATCAAAGTTAAAAAAATGAAAATGTTTTGTTGTCCTGTCTAAAACGTTCGTAGCGCTTATCACTCAGACCGGGTGCCTAGATGGGAGTTGAGGGTATCAATCCTTGCGACAACAGCTTCGTCAGCACATTCAGCAGTGGCAAAGTCTAATAATAAATAATGACTACATTTGTGCGACCTACTCTGGGATTGGCTGACTAGACTTTTAATTCAGGATATAAAAGTAGTATTTATTTAAAGTAGGCTATAAAAGTACTTTTAATTCAGCCGCTGGGCGCGCACGACTGGCCACGTTAGCCCTCTCTCACAGAAGACTACCTTGAAATGTACTGCATTTCCCACTATATCTTATTTCGCTAATGTACGTACGTGTTTCGGTAATGAGTGAGATGTGCCAGAGCCCATTCCCATCCTATCCCTCCCCATTTACCCAACCCTTTCTCCAAGTCTATTCCTATATCTCCAAAGGTAGGCAGCGCATCCAGGGGCGTGCCAACGTGTGTCATTTTGGACTAAAGTTGGCATGTATCGCGGATGTCAATGGGCGACAGTATTCACTTACCATCAGGTGGACTGTATGCTCGTCTACCGCCCTCGAACATAAAAAAAAATTTGTTAAGATAGATTAGTAGCTCATTAAGATGTAAGTTAGGTCCAATTTTAGATATAAAGTGTTTTTTTCAGTCTCGTGTTCTAAAGTACTTAACTCTAAAACTAAAATAAATATAATACATATAAGATATACTAAAATTGTACTATAAATCATGAAAAATGAAACCTACACAGGACAACCTATTTCTAGCTTTTGCGTTATTCAGTGCCACGTATGTACTTAAAATTGTAATGACAAGTCATGTATGCCTATAGGATATATTAGAGAAGAACACATTATGTAATTATTTCGATAAATGAATAATGAAATTATTTCTATTAAATCGCAAGCAAACAAAATCAAATCCTTCAACATCTCAATAAATTAAAACGAAAACACGTCCACTGGGTCCTCAAAATTTAAATAAGAATCCTAAATAAAATCCTGGAATCGCACTGATCAAAAATAATTGGTTCTGCGGACGGTACTTTAAACTCGTACATAAGCTCGAAGACGCGAGCGACATCTGTCGACGTAATTGAGGGATTAGGCAGATAATTGAAACTGCGCGAGAAAGACAACTACATACACCCCAAGCAAGCGAAAAAGAGACAGCGATAGGCACTCAACGCCGCCGTTCGACGGAACGGTTAACAACGTGTCTTCTTGTATATTGTATTATCTTACGTTTTATGCCCTATTAATCTTGCTCTACTCTGGATTGCGGTGGAATTCGCGACTTTAGACTTTAACGGTAAGAGTTAAAGTTTACTTCAGCTTGTGAAAGTAGGTGTATATATAGGGTGTTTGGTTGTTTTCGGTGCAATAAATAATTGTTTGCGCGCGTAAAATTGGAGTGTCGTTGCCGTAGTGCGTTCACATGTTGTTTTATTTGAAGACGTCGTAATGTGCCTTTAAAGGTAATCTGGGATAACGAGACGTTTGCGACTTGAGCATCCCTAATAAACAGGTTGTCATCGTTGAGAAATTGCAGTTTTATGTTATTCCAACTATTATCGCGGTAGTAAAGTACTTAGCGGCACTTATATTCGATGTTTCTTGTTTAAGGAAGGAAGCGGGCACACGAGAAGACAGTTCACCTCGTAGTAAATCAATACAGTCACCCATGGGCATCCAAGATACATGCCAACATAAGTCTAGAATGACAAAAGTTGGCACACTCCCGGATGCGCTGTCCACTGTTAGACACAAGCCTTCTCACTGTCTTGTGCATGACGAATGTGACGAGACCTTTTTTTTTCAAAAGTCTAAAGTCGACTATTCTAAAGTCGGCCAAATCTTACATTACAGTCTTTTCACGTTATGCAACATTTACGTTTCTATAGACAGATTACTTTAATCTCCAACCCGAATTAACTAATTTAACGCTTAATCGATGCCCGATATCAAGTGGATCGATACTAAGTCGGTTATAACTCGATCTACAATTGAGCATAAAGACCAGTAAGCCGGAAGTGTCAATCGATGACATATATTAATTAAAAAGATTATTAAACTGTCTATAATAGTGCGTGATTGTATAATTATATGTTTCTCGATTTGCATAATTGATATTATTGATTGAATGTTAATAACAGGTTAGGAGAATGTGGTGTGGTGTAGTTTCATTAATAATAATATAAGTACGAGTAGTTACACAACACAACGTATCTCATAGAAAAACATAATTAAATGTTTTTCCCCTTTTTAGTTTATTAAAATGTATGCATAAAAACAAAGATGGCAGCGAAAGGAAAAAAGTAAATGAAATGTAAATGACATATTGCAGCGTGTAGCCCCCCCCCCCCCCCCCCTCCTTCCCAAATGTATAGACGTCGAATTTTATTCTAGGATTTCTTGAAAGCTTTACTCTGTCATCATAAGTGTAACTACTGAACTGATTGTCTCCTTCAAATTTAACCTACATTTAAACCCAAACTATTTTTCTGCCAAACAATGCAGTCTATCTATAAAATCCGTTACAAAAACCCATATAAAAAGAAGAAAATATAATGTGAGTACAGTAATAGTAGATATGCTATACATAATACAGATAGATAGCAAAAAGGCCGTGTAATATATTTCAATAACAAAGGCATATCTATTTTGGAAGAAAATCGTTGCGTACAGTACAAACGAGACAGAGCATACAACAAAATTTTTTGTCTGTCTTTTTGTCTCATGCATTGACTATATGAACACACTTTATTTATGAAAATACAGATTAAAATGGCAACTATTCCCCATACTCGCATTAAATGAAATTGTCTTATTTCAAATACGTACACTATTTGCCGGAAGTCATGTACATGGCTGTGAATTGAGTGAAGGTCAGATTGATTAAAATTACAAAATTAAGAGAATAATAATTTCTATTTCACGTAATATATGTAAAACCGTCTTACAGGTAAATAGTCTGAAATCAAATGAAAAACAATCCTATACAAATTCCTTTGGAGCTATTCCTTATTTACGACACCACACGGAAAGGACTTTTCTAAAAACTCAGGCATGATCCCGAGTCCTTAGACAAGTCCTTTCTAAAGACCCAAGCCCATGCCCAAATTAAAATATATACCCATGGCCAAATTTATAATTTATTGTACACACATAATATGAAATAAATAATAAAAGGTAGAAGAAAACATGTACAAACGGCAAGCTTATCTTCTGCGGAGATTTCATCCAGCAGACCTGGGCAGCAAGGCAGGTGTAAACAGAAAATATACATAGTGGTACAATAATTTAACAAAATAATTTCACTACAAGGTAATAAACAACACGAAACAACTAAATACCATCGTGTGTAGGCGACATGTCGCGTTTACAGTTTACTTCCCGCCACACCGCATTCAATTGTACAACATTCAGTCCGCGCGAGGTGTGTATTACGTAGGGCGGGCGGCGTTGGGCGGGAGGCTAGGGCGGCGCCCATAAAAATGCAAATGGCGGTGTCGACGAGGGATTTCATTGTTGTATCAATCACGCGCTCCTTATTATTGCGGGATTTTATTTGGGATCTCCCGTTTATTGTTTTCGAGAGGAATCTTTTGTGAGTCGTGCGGAGGTGTGCCGACAGCGCCCTCTCTATGTTGTGGGGAATAGTGATGCTGTCTGTAACTAATACAATGTTTTGTATCTGTATACGTGCAGAAGTTGCCAATATATTATATACAGTAAATGTCCGAACTCGAACCATCCGAGCCTGAATCGATGAATTCTTTTCTGCAAAAATTCTAGTTGATATTGATTTTTTATCAATTTTTCGTACAAATATAATAAATACAAAGCCCAAGAAATGTATATTCTTACACAATGTACGTAAAATTATATGTAAATGAACCTAAAACTATGAACACAAATATATGGTTTCAGATTTCGGGAGAAGTACGGACACAGTCTATAGGTATATATATTCCCAGTTGTACAAAGTTGTATAAATTATCACTATAATAAGTTCGGTATTATTATAGATATATCAATTTTTTTTTATTACTTTAATATATAACAATTTAAATTTATCACGAATTATTATTTTAGTAGAAAAAATGAAAAAAAAAAAGCTTGTTAACGAAGGATTTCATTTATTTGGGATCTCTAATTAATAGTTTTCTAAAGGAACATTTTACGGAGGTGGAAAGAACTATGTTGGATCTAAATCTAACTAGATTATGACGGCTTCGGTGTCGTACGGGGCCGCTGATATTTGAGGCCGTGCCCCTTTGCGACTTCAAGATTATGACGTCGTAAATTTATGAGGGTGAAAACTTCTCAAAAAAATGAAAACCAATCTTTTATAAACAACGTGTAATTCGATAGGTTTCGTTAAGGTCAACTTTATCTATTTTTTTTTCGAAAATGTACGAAAAATAACACATTCTGACTGACATAGCTTATAGATAATTTTCCCGAGTTATTTTTATTTCAACTTTTAACTGCAGATTATTTACAAGTTGCAATTACTCAGTTCATATAAAAACTACCTATTTAATTTCTGTAATATATATAATAGTGTTTCAGAGAATTAACACTATAAAATAAACAATATTGAGTTTCTCTGTAACAAAAGAACCGCTTATTGTTTCTTTCACATATAATTATTTACCATAATGGTACCCACCATTATGGTAAATAATTAGCACATTTTATCACAGTATTCCATAGTAAAAATCCTACCTGTAACAAAAGAAACGACATTAAAGTCTATTCTTCAAATGTCAATCCCTTTCGTTTCTATATCTATACTAATATAATAAAGAGGTAAAATTGTGTGCTTGTAGGTATGTTGGGGTAATCTATGGAACTACTGGACCGATTTCAAAAATTCTTTCACAGATAGGAAGCTACGTTATCCGTCTCTAATATAGGCTATATTTTATTTTGAAATTTTGAAAATTTTTGAAAAAAGAAACTTATAAACCGAAGCGAAGTGAGGGCGGGTCGCTAGTTATTAATACTCGTCAAATCACCGAAAGACCGCGACGGATCTCGGCCCATCTGCAGCGTGATAAAATAATAAATCTGACATTAGTGTTGCCACGGTCGGGACCATTGTCATGATAATGTGGCAGATATTGTTCATAGGAACAGGCGGCGAGTGTTTGTGGATACGCCCACGCGGTCTCATATCCTCATTTTGGTGAATAGTTAGGTAAATCTATTTACCTACCTACAAAAGTAGGTTTCTTCATTTCTATCATCACTTGTATTACCACTTTTCTTCTTATTCTAGCTATCGTACTGCTTCTTATAAATATTTAACCACCTTATGTATATCGTATAAAGATTTAAGATGTGTGTATATACAAATGTGCTGCATTTCCTACTTTATCGTATTTCCCCAATATACGTGTTTCGGTAGTGAGTGAGCTATGCCAGAGCCCATTCCCATCCCATCCTATCCCTCCCAATTTTACCAATCTATTCCTTAATCTGCAAAGGTAGGCAGCGCATCCGGGGGCGTGTCAACGTTTATCATTCTGGACTGATGTTGGCATGTATCGCGGATGTCTATGGACGACAGTATCTACTTACCATCAAGTCCATCTGTATGCTCGCCTGCTGCCTTTTTTGTAAAAAAAATGCTTATTATATATTAGTAATTATGTGTACTGTATACCATCTACCCTGTGTTCAAAATATTTATTTCCCCTCTACCCAAATGTGGTCCTGGCAGAGATCGCTTTCAGCGATACGACCCCATTTGTGCATTTTTATGCCTACAATGTGGGTAATTTTTTTGTGTGCAATAAAGACTTTTATCTATCTAAAAGTAGACTTTTTTTATAAAAGGAAGCTGGCAGATGAGCAGAAAACCCACCTGGTGATAAGCGGATACAGTCGCCCTGCGACATCCGCGATACATGCCAACATCAGTCCAGAATGACAAACGATAGCATGCCTCAGGTCGCGCTGCCTGCCGTGTTTCGGTAGTGAGTGAGATATATCAGAGCCCATTACCATCCCATCCTCTCCTGTCCCTCCCCATTCTCAGAACTCTTTCATCAATTCCATTAATAAATCTCCAAAGGTAGGCATCTCATCAAGGCGCATGACCAACGCTCGTCATTCGGAACTGATGTCGGCGTATATAGCAAATAGACTCACCACCACCACCACTTACCACCTGGTGTCCGCTCGTCTGCCGCCTTCTTTAGAACATGCGGTTAGAATGAGCATGTCCATATTGTGGACGGTAGATAATGCTTATTGTCGAAACGCGACCAATATGTCTTTTGACTTTTGACTTAACAGTGACCGATTGTCATTGATCACGTGACTGACATTTTTTGGCAACACTAAGGGTCGATTTATGTTACAGGACAATCAATCATCGACAAATTGTTGGTTAGAAAGAGTTTACAAATAAAATTATAGCAAACGAGGGTTGCTATGAAATTTCGATTTACACTAATATTCGAGTGTTACACTATCATAGCATGAGATTATGTCTTTCCACTTTCATAGCCCAGGGATATAGCCCTGTCGCAAATACCGCCACCACCCGCGTTACACTAATATCCACTAATTTGACTAATATCCACTGAGAGTGGTTACAAACTGTAGACTGCATTTCTTAAAAGACTGAAATTAAATTCGGCTAAAAATAATTTAGGTCAATATCAGTTAGATGAGATAAATCGGTTCGTTAGTTAGTTACGGTGAAAGCATTTCAAAGAATAAAAAAATAACTCCAATTAAATTAGAGAAAACCGCGTTTCGGGAATAGACTTTGAATTATTTTGGGAATTAAAGTACCTAATAACTATAAATAAGTTTTCGTTTCTTAATGATGAAAGTAATAGTAAAGGTTACATAAATACACAGGTATACAAAAGGTGGACCTTGTCGCTGAAACCATTTCTTCCAGGCAACCTTTCAGTATTACTACAGATGATCAAAATCCAAATTGCTTTATGAAAAACAACGTAGAAACAAATGAAAAATGTCTACCTAAACATCATCCGATTCCAACGAGCTCCCGAACCCATCAAAGTAATTTATAGACGATAAATAAGGAGACTGTAAACAGTCACGACGAGTGGAACCCTAAAAACGAGCAGTTAACACGGGGCCAATCAACTGGGGTTCCGTAGTGGAACCGCCCACGCGGAGACACCTGGCTAATTGACGTGTAGTTCACTTAGGGGCTAGAAGTTACCAATATTTCATTTTATTACTGAACAAAAAAGCACTGTAACACAGCGACATGAACTTATTAGGTATACCTACATACAAATTAAGCTTATTGCCAAAAACTAATTTTACTATGTATACAATGCAAAATAGATAATATGTATGATTTGGTTAACAACAAACTCGGATAAATATCTGTGTCTGTGTGTGAGTGCTTGAAAAACTGAAATTGTGCATGTAGAAGTGTGCCTCTGTGTATAGAAAAGAAAAGTGGTAAGATTTTTACGTTTAATGGTATAAATGTAAGTATTACGAATATCTTAAGGGAGTGTTACACACTTATTTTTATCGACAAAAACACCTTCCTACCTATTCCTACCCAACCCTCCTTGAATCGCAGATATCTTTTTAATCCGCTGGATGAGATATGTATTATATTAATGAAAAGACAGTATCTATGCAGGGGTCATAGAAACTTGAAAATGGTATCATTGGGGAGGTAAAGGTACAGTCAGCAACAGGTTGACCTATACCCATGGATACCTCTATGCACTATTAATACGAATCAGTTTTCAATGATTTTGAGTACATTAGCGTAATGCGGACTGTACATCGATTAGTTAAACAATTTATTCCAAAATATGGACATTGGATATTAATATTTTTGTAGGTGGGGAGGGGAATCCACGCTGCAATCCAAAAGCCAGCCGCTGGGCGCACTCCACTGGCCACGTTACCCCTCTCGTACAGAATACTACCTTGAAATGTACTGCATTTCCCACTTTATCACATTCCCCAATGTACGTACGTGATTTGGTAGTGAGTGAGATATGCCAGAGCCCATTCTCATCCTTTCGCTTCCCACGTCCTAAACCCTTTCTCCAAATCCATTCCTTCATCAACAAAGGTAGGCAGCGCAACCGGGGACGTGTCAAAATTTGTCATTTTGGACTAATGTTGGCATGTATCGCGGATGTCTATGGGTGATACTTATCATCAGGTGGACTGTATGCTCGTTTGCCACCTTCTTTCTATAAAAAAAAAAAAATAGCAGCCATGAAATTTAATACAAAAATTACTCATATTTTTTTTTCTAATTTACTGTAAAAACGAGACCCTTCACTTACATTATTTTGTGCTAGATCATAGCTATTGAGTAAACCCACAAGCTTTCGTTTACAGACAGCCTAAAATGTCCATTGTGAATATTATAAAATATCTGAAATGTGATTTGAAAACCAACAACTCCCAGCTGTAATAACACGCAATAAATAATAATTCAAACTGAATCGATTCACTGAAACTCACACATTCGATTAATGGGCGTCGATTAACGACCGCTCGCGGCTGTCATCGGGCCAATCGATTGATTACCCTATTCCCCACACTATTCACAACCTTATGCTAATAGAAATAGGATCGATTTTATATTTTTCAGCGGAATAATATCCCGATACATCTGTGAAATAGATTTGTAGAATTTAAGCGGTTACGTGTCATCCAGTGATGGGTCAACGTTTGGATACATTGGTTTGTTAGATAACACAATGGTGTATGAAATACTACTAGATGGTGACGAGTGACAATGTCGCAGCCATTCCGAATGTGAAGATCAAATGTGGGTAGTTGATAAAATCCTGGACTACCCGCCTGTTCAGTTAACTTGGTGACCACGGCTGGTGTAACCCGTGCCGAAACGTCAAGTAGAAATAAAAGGTAAATAAATACCTTTAATTATTCGCGTTCAGACTTGATTTACAATTCTCTTTTTGTACAAAACGCGAAAGTTTAAATTTTATAATCGCGTTGTAACACTAGTCTTTGACTTAAACGCAGTTTGGTCTAAATGACTAAATTTAAAAACAGTAGCGGCGCAATGATAGAAGTGACGTCATAGGCTAGCAAGACCATATATTGCTTTCATTGAGGTCACGTGTATGTATTACTAGCGACGCGCCCTCGCATCGCTTCGGTTTACAAGTTTTTTTTTTCAAAATTTTAAAATAAAGTATAGCCTATATTAGACACGAATAATGTAGCTTCCTATTTGTGAAAGAATTTTTGAAATCGGTTCAGTAGTTCCAGAGATTACCCCCAACGTACCTACAAACACACAATTTTATCTCTTTATTATATTAATATAGATATGTTATTAAACAACACCTCTGAATAATGAAATATTTGAGAATGACACCTGATTACAAAAATTGCAATTAATTAATTTTTTTTCAAAATTTTAAAATAAAATATAGCCTATATTAGACACGGATAATGTAGCTTCATATTTGTGAAAGAATTTTTGAAATCGGTTCAGTAGTTCCAGAGATTACCCCAACGTACCTACAAACACACAATTATACCTCTTTATTATATTAGGTAGTATAGATACGAGTATATTGCTAAAATAGTAGCTAAAACTGTGGTAGCTTTTCAAGTACATGTATTATACCTATCACACCCTCTCAATAATTTAGTGTATACTTCGTAGTCAGTGTAAACTGCACCTTAGTCCTCCTCACCCCCTCCCACCCCGATGTCGACACATGTCGCGCGCCGTCTCATATAATTAAGCGGAGGTGGGTACGGCTACATGTGAGAGCTGTCTACAGTTCACCTACATGAGTTTATCTGTGTAAACAGGGTGGTAGTACATACATTTTCTGTTTAATTTTAATGCAAATAATACTTAACAATTTTATAATTTCATGATACATGATTTCATTTTCTTTTTTGAGGGGGAGAGTGCACGCTGCAATCCAAAAGCCGCTGGGCGCGCTCGACTGGCCACGTTACCGCTCTCTCATAGAAGGCTACCTTGAAATGTACTGCATTTTCCACTTTATCTAATTTCCCTAATGTACGTATGTGTTTCGGTTGTGCCAGAGCCCATTCTCATCCAATCCCTCCCCATTTCCCCAACCCTTTCTCCAAATCCATTCCTATATCTCCAAAGGTAGGCAGCGCATTCGGGGGCGTGCCAACGTTTGTCATTTTGCACTAATGTTGGCATGTATCGCGTATGTCTATGGGCGACAGTATCCTCTTACCATCAGGTGGACTGTATGCTCGTCTGCCGCCTTCGTACATAAAAAAGAAAAAAAACTTAGACAAAACCAACGGACTATATAATAAATTTATGTTTTTCA